>CM060676.1:218947702-219607702 GCA_030686995.1 Artemisia argyi | reverse complement strand
TATTTTTTATTTTTATATTTTATGAAAGCGGTAAAATCTCGGGTATTTGGAAAATTGGGCGGAATTAGTTGCTAGTCAACTAACCCAAAAACAACTAATAAACAAAATAAAATAAAATAATAAGAAAATAAATGCGGTGGATTACTTATAGGAGACAATTGTGTTTACTTAGATTTCACTACTCCCTAATTATCTTTTACTGATTTATTGATTTGTTACAATTGTTTGATTGTAGGATTGCATTCCTTAATACCAGTCATGGGGGCGTGTACGTCCTTCCCCAACTCTAAGAGTATTTGTTTCTTCTTATTATGACATGTTTAGTGTCCTATCATAGAATCATCAACAACTACTCATGCGTTAAATACAATCAATAAAACCGTAGTACACATCCGATTATGTTTCTTAAGACGTTCAAGCATGTTACCATATAGGAGATTAACTAGTTTTCTTAAGCTTAACGTTAGTCAATCAATCAAACAATTAATAACAAACCAATAATCAATAATCAATAATTAGGTTTCATTATATCTAAGAAAACACTAAAAGATCTAAGCTAGCATGTTAACGAAAAGAAAAGATAAACAATTAATCAAATAACAAATAGACATATTTTATTATTAAAGGAGAACTTATCTTTCAATTAAACATGGAAGGAAATAGGGTTAGAAACCCTAAAAGTGTTGTAAAAGTCGGACCTACAAAGTTCCACAAGTTCCACCTCTTTTGTGAATGAAAAAACCTAAACTATATATAGAGATACAAAGCTGACGGTGTCAGGTTATAGCTCCTGACGCCGTCAGATAGCCGTGTTCTAGGGTTTCGTATCGCCCAAGACACCTTCTGAGGTCATGACATGTTAGTTCATCTGGGTCGTCTCTCTTTGACTTAACACCTGGCGTACTTGCAAAATTGTACCTGACACCGTTAGGTATAAACTTGACATTTTCTTCTGGGGCGTCTCGTGTTAAAATCCACCATTCTTCTCATAAGGTGACGGCGTCAGCTCCAAAACCTGACGCCGTCAGGTGTAAAATCCTGACTTTTCTTGTTTTCTTCATTCTTGAGCGTAAAAACATTCGAAAAGCTCTAAATTGTTCTATTTTCCAGAAATCACGTCCCAAGTACTTAAAATGGCAAAAGAAGCAATTTAAGGTAATATTTGACCATAAAAACACGATTTAGGGCTTAAATGACCCCCTAAAAGCGTATCAAATAAATCCTTATCATACTTTACCCACATCAATACCACGAAATGGCTTTTGTTGAGGCATTTGAACCCCAACCTTCCTACCTTTATTCTTACGATGTCTTACCTCAGTGAAACCTTCATCATTCTTTTGCAAAAAAGTAGAATCATCAGCAGCCTTGGCTGCCACGTTTGTATTGCTACGAACAACCTCCTTAACACGATTTGAGCATTCAAGCAAAGCATGTCCAAAAGTATTACATTCACCACAATGAGGAGGTTTCCATTTATATTCGACGTTAATAATTTTAGTAGTAAAACTGTTACCTTCTACATTTGGAATTTCCATTGTAGCCTTACTTTTTAGTTTTGAATCCACGCTTAATTCAACTAAAGCACGAGCAAAACTAATATGGCCCTAACATAGAGCTTGTAAAAGCATCTAACATAATAGGTTTTCCTACTTGCGTAGCAATCAAACTCAAACCATCCTTAGAATAAGCAACCAAAGGAACCTTATTTATTCTGATCCAAACCGGTATCTTGTTTACATCGTTCCTATTAAGGGATAAAGTGGCAGTCCATTTGTTAAGAATAATAAGCGAGTTACATACAATCCAAGGACCTCATTTCAGAACACGATCCACACCCTCCTTGGTAACAAACTTAAAAAGAACCACACAATCACCATTTTTCATTAGCTTTTGCAAGCCAAAATTTCCCTATATATTAGTAACATAATTTTTAACTAAAGGAAAAACAATGGTCTTACCAATAAAGTAACCAACAAGTGTTTTGTCATATCGACTTAAAACCTTCTTACCAAGAAAGTAACTAACATATACATCTACTAGTTGGTTTGCAAAGAATGTAAAATATTAATGAGAAAATCCTTATATTCATAACAGTGGCCTTATTATAAAAATGAGAAAAAAAGAAAGAATAGTTATACAACAACGACAGTTGTATTAACAACTAGCGAAACTAGATAAATCAAACTACATAAAAAAGTAAACAGAATTATAAGGATTAATAAACCACTATTGATAAACTCTTGCAATAAACCAGTCTATTGCAATGAAACAAATAGAGCTTTACACCGTTGAAGAGAAACTCTTTCTTGGAACAGTTGACGAAGAAAATGGCTTAACTGATTTCAAAAGCACTAGAGGACCGAAGTGATACTATTAACAACCATATAGAAGCCTGGTTAATTTGATATATCCAGACTAGGGGTATAAATGACACAGTTGATCAGACAGCTCATGAGCTATTCGAGATCGATTCTTAAGCTAATCGAAGTCGACTCGATTTAAAATGATTTAAGCTCGAGATAGAGCTACATGAATATACTTTCGAGTCGAATTCGTGCTTTAAATTAAATACTCGACTCGTTAAGCTCGCGAGCTTTATCGAGATTTGATTAAATTATACTTTTATCCTATTATACACATCAAGTAACTTAGTTTTCACTAAAGTTGAGTTGAGTCAAGCTTGATATGCCGATTCTTCAACAAGTTCAAGCTTGACATATGAAAATAACCGAGATCGAGCTCGAATTTTTGATGACGAGTCGAGTTCTAGCTTAAAATCTATAGCTCGATCGAACTCAAGCAGAGTTTCGAGCTCAATTTTTAGTAGTCGAGTTGAGTTCGAGCTAAACAGTGCTCAGCTTGACTCGGCTCATTTACAACCCTAATCCAAACGATATAATATGTAAACTGAGCTAACGAAAAAAGTATGATATCGACCTTACGGTATAAAGTTGTTTTAATTACAACTTCTGTTTCGCAAGTGACATTACATGAAAGAGCCTTTCATGTTTCATTTTATTATTTCTTAAAAAAATGATTCTGATTGTGTGCGATATGTTTTGATTTTTTTTCTCCAAGAGAAGTTCATTTGATATGATTCTGAATTTCTGATTGTTGTTATCTGAACAGTTTACTTTTGATATAGAATTTATTTCTTTCTAGCTCCCAACTTAAATCTTACGGAGTAGTTCTTTTTCATTATCTTCAGATAACTTTTTAGGGTCAACCGCCCTTAGCTGTATAATCTACAACCGCCTTAGGTGGCTTCAGGGAGATTTCCATCGTACAAAAATACATTGCAAATACGTGAAGGGCTAGTGAATTTCCAAGCACCGCCCGTCTTGTGGGAGTGGTTGACAGAGTCCCAAGTTAACCTGATAAGATTAGTTATTAATTGGATTATGTTATTAAAGTTTCGGTACTTATAGATGGTTTCCGGGTCTTTTAAGAAATAAAATGAAACATGAAAACGAGTTTGGCGCGCTGGTCTCTTTCATGTTATGTCACTTGTGAAAGAGGCATTCGAATTAAGAACACAATTATAATAATTTTGATTAAATCAAACTCAAAGATTTATCGCGACTCCGATGTGAAGAACCCAAAACTACAAGAAACTAATGACAATATTCAACTAAGTTGTATATATTTCTTTGTATATATTCTCTGAATGTTCTTGTCTCCTTGTTTGGAGTCACACAATTGCTTTCTACAAGTCGGCAAAAACTGCATCTTACTATATTTAATTGTTGGAATGATTAGGGGCAAATGACAGATCAGACGGCAACTAGTAATTACTACAGTACTATTTTCTTAAAGCAACTAGGATCCTGAATGGTATACATGCGACCATCAATTAGTTGTTTTCGGTTTCTTATAGTAATGACTAAAATGTACTAACCACTTATACATGGTATAACATATTATATAGGTTTTAGTAAATGATAGCTACTAAGAGAAGACTATATTGCTGAATAATTGTTAGTGCGTGTTGGCCTGAGATTTCTTGTAATGCATGCGAGAGTAATGAAATAGCTTTGAAACCAAAGTTATGCTCAAAATACTGAAATATTCTAATGCACTGACGTGTTATATTTTGCTATTCTATCATGTATATATATGCATGGTAACGTCCGGTTAGTATCTAGTGATTTAATGCTTTTGATATAAGGATTGATTTGCACACTAAATTTTTTGATAAAAACATCATTTTGTGCAAGCTGTATAGTACACCGTATAACACAGTAATGCACATAGTGTGGTGAAAGAATTAAAAAATGTGGTGTGCAAATCAACTCTTTTAATATTCTAGTTAAGGTAAGTAATTAGCAACAACTTGAAAAGTCAGCATAAACAAATCCTTCATGGATGCCTTTGAACGTAAACCCTGTTTGTTTGCGCAATTCTTGTTTACTATACGACTAATTATCATATTTGCATAAAGGGGCAAATTATATATATATATATATATATATATATATATATATATATATATATATATATATATATATATATATATATATATATATATATATATATTATACTTGCCACTGTTTCATCTTATGGGTAGCGAATTTTTTTTTTTTAATTTTATTTTGAGGGTAATTTTCTTTCAAATTCATCCTCTTTAGAGTAATATGGGACATTTTTGCCTTTCAGGGAAAAAAATTTGTATTAGCTAAGAGAGGCAAAAATGTCAAAAAATTTCACAAAATACCATAAAGATGATGAATTTGAAAGATAATTACTATATATATATATATATATATATATATATATATATATATATATATATATATATATATATATATATATAAAAGAAAAAAAAAAAGTTCGCTACCCAAAAGATGAAACAGTGGCAAGTATAATATTTTTTTTAATAATTTGCCCTCGCATAAAGTACATATATAAAGTTATGCTGAGTTTTACACGATTTTGATGATTTATTTACAACTTAAGTAAAAGTAAAACTAACCATTATTCTATATTACCATTTGGTTCTCACTCAATTAATATCATAATAGTAATTGAATAATTCAACATAATCAACTTAATTAATTAGCTAATTTACTTTTAAGCCCTTATCACTCAGATTCTTATTGAGCCAGCAAAACATAGTTTTTTTTTCTATATATATTGCTTGAAACCTATATTTCCATCATTGCCATAACTTCTACTTCTATCTTCTAGCAGCCTCAAAAACCTTACTTATCATGGGATTCAATGTAATTTAATAGTTACATAGATATTTATGTTCTCTTTATGTAGTTTTTAGTCCATTTATATTTTGTTATTGCTTTTGATGTTTTAATTTCCTCAAACCATCAGGAAAAGGATATGCTTATCGAAGGTAAGGTGGATTGGAAAGGAAGAGTTGCCACAAAGTACAAGGGTGGCATGCGAGCTGCGTTTCCTATATTAGGTAGAATTTTTGGTTTCTTGAACATTTATGCATAAGGGAACTTTCTAATAATACCAGTAATTAAGGTATTTATGTTGGTATTTTGTGTTGCAGCAACGTTTGCATTTGAAAACATGGCAAACTTGGCCCTGCAAGTGAACTTGGTGACATATTTCAATACGGTAATGCATTATGACATATCCGACTCGGCTAATCACCTAACGAACTTCATGGGCACTGGATATATTCTTTCCCTCATCATGGCTTGTATTGCTGATGCATACATTGGCAGATTTAAAACTGTTCTTATCGCAGCATTTGTGGAATGTCTGGTAAGCCTTGAGCATGAATTTTGGCATGTGTATTCATAGAATTGAATGTTCTCGATGATCATATATACATAGTTATACATGTATATAATGATACTATATAACTAGCTACAACAAAACATATTAGTAAATGATAGAGTAGATCAACCAGATCAAAATTTGATATTAGACCTTAAAACGTATTCCATAAGCATATAACAAATTAAATGATATCTCATGCATCATATTTTATAACTATAAAATCTATGAATCTATGATTGTACACACTTAACATTAAGTAATCATTTTGGAAATATATATACAGACATCCCTTATGTAGATATGCATAAGTTTTCACTAAAAGAAAATTGAAAAATGGTGGTCAACCAGATCATAAGTATTAGGAAATATGGTTGAGTTGCTTCCTTGCATAAGTTAGATAATGAGTCAAGAATGTAATTACGCCGGTTTGAAACAAGTAAGGTTGGACAACAGGTCAAAACGTAAATTTAAGGGTAAATCACAGGAAGAATCAAGTCGGCCACCCTTTGTCCAAATAATTTTACTATTCGAAAAAAGCGAAGTATATGTATTTATTCTAATGGCTTGGTAAAAGTTCATTTGATACCACTATAAAACGTGAGACCACTTAAATTACATGTTGTTTGGCTTTAAATAATATGGTTGAAATTCGTGAAATTTTGGTTCACATGTCATATTCCAAGATATTTAAATCAAATGTGATTAGAATCAATATGAGTCATCTAGTTTAAAAATCTAAGAGCCAAAATTAGTTCTCCAGGTCTCAACTTATTTTGGTTGGCTTCAAATGAACTCATCCGTAATACAACGATAAAAACTGTTACTGAAATAACGATGTATATGAATAGATGGGATTTGGGAGAGTGCAGATACTTGATACATTGGACTATGTTTAAACCTCCTTATTTACAAGTTTTCGATCTTTTTAGCTAATTCTTTTCAACTTTACCTTTTTGAGATGTTAAAAATAGGAGTAATGATAGAGGGACCTAATTCATGTGACTAAATTTATGCCTAACCAATTAATCATGTGACATGTGAAATACATATTTTCTCTTTCATGATCCTCACCACTAATTTTGCCATGTGTCGTCATCTTAAAGTTAGGCATGAATTTTAGTCATGCAAATCATTTTCCTAAAAATAGTATCTTTATGACATAAAAATGGTCAATTTGCGCATATAGAACTTGAAAATGTAACACTATCATTAGATCCATTGTAATAGTATCTTTTAGGAAAGATTCATATTTATTTGTAATGAATCAGTTTTCCTGCTTATAACAGTTGATGGTTGAATTATTGTAGGGACTTGCATTACTCACATTACAAGCTCATGAGTCAAAGCTCAAACCACCTGTTTGTAACATCTTTTTACCTACATCAGTATGTGAGACCGTGAGCGGAGGAAACGCTGTGCTACTGTTCTTCGGGCTCTACCTCCTTGCTTTAGGAATGGCAGGTGTAAAAGCAGCATTGCCATCACATGGAGCAGATCAATTTGATGAAAAAGATCCAAAAGAGGCTAAAGATATGTCGACTTTCTTTAACTGGTTGCTACTAGGTGTTGCGGTGGGAGGTTCAATTAGTTTAACTTTCTTCGTGTGGGTGCAAGTCAACAAAGGTTTTGACAAGGGATTTGGGCTATCATTCATCTCTATGTTCTTAGGTGCGATTATATTTATTTTTGGACTGCCAACATATCGGATATATGTTGTGAAGGGAAGTAGTGCTATTACAGAAGTTTTACAGGTTGAGCCATCTTGCTTAAATAATACTAAAAGAAGGGCCTATTATGTATATTATGGATTGACTAATTGAGCTTGAGTTACTTTTCAGGTTTATGTTGCAGCCATTAGAAATAGAAATATTCAACTTCCGGAGGACCCATCTGAACTACATGAAATCCCCATGGACAAAGAGGCTGCAGTTCATGAAGAATTCTTACCTCATAGAGATGTTCACAGGTTAACTTCTCTATCATATTTAGTTCGTTTTTGTTCGTATGATCTTTAAAGTTTTCAGCTGAAGATTATCATTTTCCTAATATAGGTGGTTAGACAAAGCAGCAATCCAATCTGATAACACTGATCAAACTCCAAGTCCATGGAAACTTTGTAGGGTTACACAAGTCGAAAATGCAAAAATCTTACTAGCAATGGTTCCAGTTTTCTTGTGTAGTATCATTATGACACTTTGCTTAGCCCAACTCCAAACATTTTCAGTTCAACAAGGTGTCACCATGGATATTAAGCTCTCAGATTCTTTCAATATACCTCCTGCATCACTCCCGATTATTCCTGTAGCATTCCTCCTCATCCTAATTCCATTTTATGACATGGTCTTTGTACCTTTGGCTCGTAGGGTTACTGGTATCCCCACTGGAATAACTTACTTGCAACGAGTAGGAGTAGGCCTTATACTCTCTTCATTATCAATGGCAATCGCCGGTATTATGGAAGTAAAGCGAAAAAATGTTGCTAAAGACCACAACATGTTGGATGCAATCCCTGTGCTTCAACCATTGCCAATCAGTGTCTTCTGGTTGTCACCCCAATATTTTGTCTTTGGTGTAGCTGATCTGTTCACATATGTTGGGCTACTCGAGTTTTTCTACTCACAAGCACCAAAACCGATCAAATCAATCTCTTCTTGCTTTCTTTGGACCTCAATGGCAATTGGGTATTTTGCGAGCAGCGTCATGGTTCAGACTGTGAACAAGGCAACAAAAGGGATGACGAAAAGCCGAGGATGGTTGAGGGGAAACAACATAAATCGGAATCATCTAGAAAACTTTTACTATCTGCTTGCTACCTTGAGTTTGATCAATTTCGTAGTTTATCTGTTTGTTGCAAAGAGGTACAAGTACAGGCCACAAAGTCTTGATGTTGAGGAAGAGCATAAGGTACATCAAATGAAGACACTGAATGCTTCAATGGAAAATATAAATATCAATATGTGAAGTTAATTATCTCTAGATATTAGGGCTCTTAAGTTTGAGCTTCTTCATTCTCTTTCATTTCGCTGGTTTCAAGTTGTATTATTTCTGTTTACATGTAAGTTTAAGTTAATGTAATTGTGTGTTATTGTGTTTGACTTTATTTATTGATGCGCTGTTGAGTTTGCTAATGAATTATCAAACTTTATTAATTTGTAACATCATGAAAGAAACTGTTCGTCGAATTTGGTACTTAATATATCTTGTGCAGAACGTTGATAAGTCTATCTTTAGCAAATTAAACGTGGATAACTGGCATGCTGACCAGCTCACACACCTCCTCGTAAGTACTTTATATGAAAGACGATTTTCTTGAGTAACATGGCCATTTTCTTGCAAAGTTGAACCTTACGTTAAAGGCTTAATTATCTCAATTATTACTAGTATTTTTTTTTTTTATTTTTTTTTAGATATATATTGAGTACGTATTTCTTTTTCTATTTGAAGTTATTTTTACGGTCCGTGGTAAGTTTTGCACCATGGATCACCCTACAAAAGAGATCACTCTTTCCATTTTAGTGTTTTAATCCGCAAGAATAATTCATACCGCTACACGTGGCATATATGCAAGCACTTTGACGAAGTCAAATGTTAACACATGTAACCTCTTCAACACCTCACAACACCAAACAAAACAAAAGTAGAAAACAATTTAACATTCGACACAACATCTCCATAGCAGAAAACAATCGTTACTCCGATGGCTTCTAGCGACAAAGCTCCCGAGTCGATGCCGGTTAGCGACGGATCAGTCCCGCCAGGAAAGCCCATGACGATGGGTCATCAAGTTATGGACAAAAGTGCTCAAATGATGCAAACGTTTAAACCTATTAAACAAATGAGCCAACATGTGTGCACCTTTGCCATGTACGGACATGACATGAGTCGACAGATCGAGGCTCATCACTATATCACTCGAGTTAATCAGGATTTCCTTCAAAGCGCAGTTTTCGATTCTGAAGAACCATCCGCTCATCTTATAGGTATACAATAATTCATAATTCATTTTCAAAAAGTTTTCGTTATGTATAATTTTTCACGGTTCGATGTTACATTATTTAGATTTTTTTTTTCCTTTATCTTATTCAAATTATGAATGTCTAGTTTATGTGAAAAAAGTTGCATAAGCAATAGTTCGTGATTATATAAATGCAATTTTTCTATCATTTAATTTCTAGCAAATGTGAATATTTTTTGTGTAATTAATTGAAGTGTGAATAAGTTTATGAAATGTCACACCGCTACAGAGAAAACACATTTGAGTGATACTCGTAGTTAGTGACACGATGCTAGGTGTCACTGTATTAGATGGTTACTTGCACTCTATAGAAGGATAGCAACAGTTTTATTTTTGACAACAGTATTTTGAACATGATAAAGACAGAAAGTGGGTATTATGAGAAAATTTGCTTGTCATGTGCTCGCAGTATAGATAGTCTAGCCAACCTTAGTGACCGGATGTTGGCTTACTGACAACCTTCCGTAAGTCAGCAAAGGCATTTTCTTGTAGTGCATATTCATCAAGGTGGGAAGAAAAACCGGTATACTAATTGCATAGAACATAAAGTGATATAGATATGCTTGGTTGGAGACTTGGAGGTTATACATATAGATATGGATTGATTTGAATCTGCTATTTGTACATTGCAGGGGTGGAATACATTGTGTCTGATAAGATCTTTGATACTTTGCCACCTGAAGAACAGAAGTTGTGGCATTCTCATGACCATGAGGTTCTTCCTTGCATTTGTTTTTCTCATTTGTGTTGAACTAATCAAAGATGATAGGGAGTCCAGATTATATTATCACAAACGATTGTGTTAACTTGCTCTTACTTATGTATCATGTATTCACTAACTGAATACATCTTGTGTAGGTTACATCAGGATTGTGGATAAGTCCAGGAGTTCCAGAAATGATCCAAAGGAGCGAGCTTGAAAATTTCACTCATACTTATGGAAAGTTTTGGTGCACTTGGCAAGTCGATAGAGGCAAGATCGTTATAACACGATAAAGTCATAAGCTTCGTTGTTGTATGTTGGCATATACTGATACTATGGTTGATGTGCAGGCGATAGGCTTCCGCTTGGCACACCAGCATTGATGATGTCACCGCAAGTGGTGAACATGGGCATGATACAGCCAGAGCTAATCCTCTGTAGAGATAACAAATATAAGATATCAACTGATGATCTTAGAGCATCAAGGGCTAACTTTCCTGTATCGAAGCCTGGAAATGCACGAGTAGCAGATTACTGGATGCATACTGGGAAGGGTTTTGCAATCGACATAGAGCAAACAGAAATGAAGAAGATTGAAGGGGTGCGGTTTCCTTGAAGGAGTGTTTTATATATTTGAACCATTTGGCGAAACTATGCCATGGGCTTACTTCCTAATTTCTCTTTATGTAGGTCTTTGTACTACTTAAGACACTTTCGGTCTCGAAACAATATTTTTGTTTTATTTTTTCCTATTCACTTTGTTGCTGCTTAACCGAACGAAAATGAGACATGACTAAGAAATAAGACATATTTAAAAATAATATGTAGGACTACTTAATTATAAACAAGTGTGGCTTAATAATCGTGAATAAATGACGATTCTTAATAGGATTTATGGTGTAGTGGCTTAATTTGTGCTTGTACCTTAATAAGATTTATGGTGTAGTGGCTTAATTTGTGCTTGTACCGATAGATTGTAAGCTTATCTAGCTTCTTGCTAGATATTTTTAATAAAATAATTATTGTTCAAAAAAATAGTAATAAACAATTCATACATCTACGAAACATTCATAAATTTAAAAACATTGATAACCACCTACAGAAATGACAAATACAAACCATATACTATGTCCTTGTAGAAAGATCAACTTAAGGGAACATAGTAATCTTATTCATTACTGTATTTTCGACATCAATGGCATGACATATCTTGTGCTCTCTCCAGTAATCAGCCATCGGGTGCAACCTCTGCGGCCCCATTATATCAGTTCTTGAGCCCCGAATAGCATCGGTCGATATGTTGTACTTATCATCTCTCTTTTTCACCAATTCCGGCTTCACCCTGCACTGGACCTCATCTTGGGGTGACAGCATTAGCGACGGTGGCCCAATTGGTAGCTTATCACCTTCAGAAGAATAATGAATATCTCAATATATCATTCAAAATAAGAAAACAATCAACAGATCCAATGGGTGTGTTTATCAACTTTACCTCTATCGGTTTGCCATGTGCACCAAAACTTTCCGTATGTTGTAGCAAGGTTTTCAAGCTCAGGCTTAGCGACCATTTCTGGAACCCTGGGGTGCACTAGCAAGCCTGATTGTATCTGCAAATTTTGATATATAAGCTAATCATATTTGTTTGCTTTTTTCGTTGAAAATTCAAACACATATTAAAAAATTTAATCACTTATAACATTAGCTGATTTACAACTACTAGAAAATTGTCTACTTGTAACACAAAAATGTTTGTAGAGGTATAAAACCTGTCACCAGAGTGTCGGTAGACTTGTTCACAAAGTGACGAGGTACCCAAAATGACACAAAAAAGTGCTTGTAAATGTCATAAACTTTTCCAGTGTCTCGTATTTAATCATATTGTAACAGCAAAATTTTGTTTGTGACGCACATAATTAGTCGGTAAAAGACATAACATTGTTATATTGGTACCTCGTGAGCATGAGAGTGCCACAGTTTTTGTTCATCAGGTTGCAAAGTATCAAAGATCTTATCAGACACAATATACTCCACTCCTATAAGTCTCCCAGACGCATCATCACTGTCATAAACCGCACACTGAAGAAAATCCTGGTTGATTCTAGTCACAAAATGATGAGTCTCGATTTGTCTCGACTTATCCTGACTGTACAAAGCAAAAGTACATGCATGTTGGCTCATTTGCTTGATGGGCTTTAGTGACTGAAGCATTTGAGCACCTTTGTCGAGCATATGTGTCCCTAAAGACATTGGTTTTCCTGGCGGGGTGTCATGAGGCCCGCGACCGTTCTTGACGGTGGTGCCGTCTGTTGGGTGAGTGGAAGCCATTAGTGGTAGTTGAGATGATGAAGATGGTGTGGTTATATGGTGAGGTGGTCGGTGAAGGTGGTGAGTCAGGGTGTGACGTGGATGCCAGGTGGTGAAGGTGATGGACACTTGTAGTGTTTGATGGTGTTGCATCTTCATTATTATTATTATTATTTTAAATTGGTGGCGGTCAAAGTCAAATTTTCTAAATTTAATGTCTCCAATTTTTACAGTTTTAGAATACGTGCATGGACGTCTTTAAGTATAAACTATAACGGGTAATAATGTGTTAGTAACTTTTATATTTATATAATTGTAATGCGCGTGCACGGGCTTTAAATAATTTTTTCATTATGTATTTATCAAATTAAATTAAATAATATTTATATAAATTTTTGTTGCACGAAAATTTTGTTATTATTTAACTGAGATGACATTTATGATAGTCTTGCTTAAATTTAAATATTCATATAATGACCACTAAAAATAAGGGTGTGCACGGTTCGGTTTGTGTCGGTTTTTGGCTAAAACCGAAACCGAACCGAATATTTCGGTTTTTATAAAATTCAAAACCGAAACCGTTCGGTTTTTTACGGTTCGGTTTTTTCGGTTTATCATCGGTTTCGGTTCGGTTTTTTAGTTTCTAACCGTTTATATTTGGGCATGGCAAATTTATACCAAAAATCTTGTATTACATAGAAAATTGGTTATTCTTATTTAATTTTTTCTTGTCACTGTAAGCATAATAATGTTTATTGCATAATTCTATAATTACACATATAGATGAGACGCACACACATGCAAGTGAACATAAACATAGTATGATCATCGTTATATATTTATTGATATATTCTCAAGTAAACACACGACACGACAAACACGCATATAAACATAAACGTTATGATAAATATTTTATAAATCTACCCACACAAATGAATATGAGTTTATAAATTTGATTTATTTAGTTATTTATTCATATTATATTAATTATATATTATTATATAATAAAATCGGTTCGGCTCGGTTTTTGCGGTTTGGTTTTTGGACGAAAACCGAAACCGAACCGTATATTTCGGTTTTTGAAAAATTAAAAACTGAACCATCGGTTTTTAGTTTCGGTCGGTTTTTTCGGTTTGGTTTTTTCGGTTTTCGGTTCGGTTTCAGTTTTTTCGGTTTTGTTTGCTCACCCCTAACTAAAAATATATGTCGTGGCTATATGTACAATCTGTTAATAATAATATTAGCCGTATTTAACTCTTAAACCCGTGTACACGCGAGTTAACTTATGAAGTGGGATAATATGAGTAATTATTGAATGCAGAAAGTTAAAAATGAATATTTTTCTGATATCTTATTCTTATTTACAAAAAATAAAATAAAATAAATAAACATTAGTATTTTGTATATTTATAATCTTATGTATTAATTTATATGTTATAGTAACTCTTGTTTTCATTTTATATTTCTATCTTCGTGCAAGGATATTAGTTTAATATATTGATAATAATATTATCATAATAACATATTGTTGCATTTTTTTTTACAAATTTATAATGTATATGGATATAAAGTGTAGGTGTATTTATTAAAGTTATTAAAAAACATAAAGATTAATGATTATACTTAACTTCATATAATTTATTTAAATTTTAACAACTAAAATTTTATTAGTTATCTTATATTTTTCAAGTTTTTTTTCCTGATTAATAAAAATGCTTAATTTTATCACATAAGCACGTGCTGTACTCTTGTTAATTTTATTGCAATTCTCAACTTTTTTTTCCACTTTGTGACGTTGCTTGATTATATAAAAGATGGGTAAATTGCAAATTTAGTCTCTAACCTATCGCGAAAGTGCAAAAAAGCCACCGAGACATAAAGGCTTGCAAAAAAGCCACCCACGTTACGGATAAGGGCAAAACGGCCACCGAGAGCTAACTCCCGTTAGTTTCCTCATTAACTGCCTAGTCATTGAGGGTAGTATCATCTTTTCAGTGTTCGTTTTCCCTCCCGCCAATTATAATTCAAGGACTATTTTTGCCAACAAAGTTAAACACTTAAAGCAACAAGATTACTACTAGAGTTGCTTTTTCAGAACATTAACTCCCCAAAACCACCCACTTATCCGACTTAAAGATAACCAACCGTCAAACCCTAGCTTTAAAAAAAAACCTACATCAGAAAAATGAAAACCAGCTATGGCGAATAATGATAAGGGAAAGTCTTTGATGATTGGGGAGGAGAAATCATCAGAATATTCGTGGGGGAAGGTTTTATTAAATGATGAAGTTTTGGAGGCATTTGGTGATGAAGTAATTGCTAGGTATGGTTCGTATGCAAACGTAAGGAAGGAGATGATAGAAGAAATTCTTCAATGGATGTGGAACAAAACCTTCAACGAACCAAATATGGGTGGCAGTGGTGCGATATCTATTCCTACTCTTGGAAGTGCTAGTGGTTGCTCCAAAGATGTGGTTGGAGAGACAAAATGAGGGAGGGGGAGGCCCAGGAAAAAAAGTTACTTTTTTTGTACCAATCGACAATCAAAGTACAATGTCACCAAAAAGGAAGAGGGGAAGGCCTGTTGGGAGTGGGAAGAAGAAGGAGGGGAGTCATAATCCGAGTACAAGTACACAAAAGAGGAAGAGGGGAAGCCTGTTGGGAGTGGGAGGAAGAGTAAGGGGAAAGAGGAGCATACGGATATTGGTATGTTAATGGAGTAGTATATTTCATTTACATGTCATTTTTAATTTGCTTATGTTGGATGTTATGTTAATTTTGAGACACTTTTATATGCATCCCCTTCGAGTGACATGATTGAGTGCCCTGATTGGTGGGTTTAGGATAAACATAGTATTATGGGTTATGTTGATTTTGATAGACTTTCATATCAATATGTCTTCATGCAAGGCTTATTGGAAAACCCGTTGTCAGACTTGATTACTGGCCTTTTCTTGTTCAAAATTTATAGTTTCATTTTTGTAATTTTCTAATTGTTCCAAAGTCTTATAAGTTGAATCAATCAAATTCAATTTTACTCGCTCTATCTCATAGTATCCATTCACACGAAAGGGGTCAAGGTCGGCCAGTGAGACGATGGGGGATAAGCTTCATCGTCGAGAGGGAAACAGCCCGGATCACCAGCTAAGGCCCATAAATGACCGCTTAGTGATAAAGGAGGTAGGGGTGCAGAGACACCGGGAGGTTTACCTAGAAGTAGCCACCCTTGAAAGAGTGCGTAATAGCTCACTGACTGAGCGCTCTTGCACCGAAGATGAACGGGGCTAAGCGATCTGTCGAAGCTGTGGGATGAAAAAATACATCGGTAGGGGAGCGTTCCACCTTAGAGTGAAGCGCCCATAAAAAAGACGCTTACTGTCTGCTGCTGATTCAACACACTTCCACTGGAGTGTCCGAGTAGATGCGGTTATTTTCTCTCGAACCATAATAATATTATTTGATCAGATCATTGAATCATTTACTTCTCTTGTTTCTCTTGCTATTGAAATATCTTCCATTTTTTTTTTCTGTACACGTCTTTTTTTCGGGGGTCTACAGCCATTATGTGGCATAGGAGTTACATCCCGTACGAAAGTTAATAGTATACCACCTCTGCGAGGCAATCTCGTAGTTCCTACGGGGTGGAGATGATGGGGTCGGTCCATGGATTTTCATTCCTTTTGTCGCATTTCGCTCAAAGGGTTGAAGGGAGATAGTGCATCAAGCTGTTCGCAAGGCCCAACTTGATCCTCTTCCCCAGGGATCCCTAATAAGGGAACCCTAGGAGAGCCGCCGACTCCAACTACCGTCCATGTACGATCAATACTAGATCTGACCAACTTCCCATCCTACCTCCTGTACGTTCTTGACAGCCCATCTTTGTCTCAGTAGAGTCTTATCAATATGTAAACAGAAAAAATGATTAAAAACCATACTTAAAACACTGGTTCTAAACAGAAGTATTGTAAGTAAGGATTTACATTGGTTATAAGCAAGTCTTGACATTGGTTATGGGTACTGGTTGAGTAGCCATGGTGAGAAGGTTAGCCTGAAATGTAGGTAGATGGTTAAGTGCAATAAAAGGTTAATTGGAGTTGTATAATTGTCAAGGTGGGTCCGCTCTTTCAAATGTCAATTAAGAATTTTACCCGCCAAACAGATTCTAAGTAAGTATGTACATTGGTCATCAGTCATATCTTCTAATTACACACACCATCTTAAATGTCTTGTTAGTTGCTATACAATGTTGCAAATTAGCTTACTGATTGTAATTTAATGATAGCTTATCAGTTGTAGTAGCTTATAGCAATAGTCAAGGTTGGTCAACTCTTTCAAATGTCAATTAAGAGTTTTACCCGCCAAGTTCTTGCCTTTATATGCAGATGTAATAGCTTCATTTCAACACAATCAATGAAATAATCTTTCTTTCAATTACTGTATTCTCTCTCTGTTTTCTCATTATATTTTATGATATCCGTTCTTACTAAAGGAACAACAAAAGATTATTTTATATATCAAATTAGCTTACTGATTATAATGTAGTGATAGCTTATCAGTTGTAGTATTGACGTTTGAATTTAAAATGTGGTAGATTTACTTGGTTATGAGGGTGAAGTTGTGTTCAGCATGCACAATAATGGAGTCTTTGAATTTGGTCCATTAAGGTATGTACTAGGGAATGTTTCTACACTTTGTGGCTTTGTCTGTGATAGAGATGTCATTAGCCTAGGTCTGAATGATATGTTATCACGCATTAGGGAGAAAAATGGGTTGTGTTCTTTTGTTTGCCTGACAAATCATTAGAAGAAGGTTTGAAGTTGATTCACACGGACAATGATGTGCATATAATGATTGACCTAGGTTGTCGTGCTGATTTTGTAGACTTGTTTGTTGCTCACACAAAACAGGTGTTATCTCCCTACTATTTAAACAAAATTGATGCAGAGGGTGATGGTGGGGACGTTTTCAGATGGGTAGAAGAAGATGCTAGCTTGCGGTGTTCTATTACTTCAACTCCTTTTAGGACTACCACTTCAAAACAGTATAGAGTTGTGGCTGATGTTGATGATTCAAAGCCTGAATTTGGGAAGCATAAAAAGAGTGTGAAGAGGTCTGCGGATAGAGATGGTGGTTCTATGAAGAAAACTGCATGTGCAAGTGGTTTAGTGAATATGGGAGCTACGGGTGTGGGTCTTGTGAGGCCAAGAAGTGATGTAAAAATCACTAATTGCGTGCTGGCTCTAAGGGCACCAAGATCAATGGGAAATAATGTGGTTTTATTTTGACTAGGTGATTCTAATGAATTAATTAGCAAATTTTGTGTGGATACATTGCATTGCCTATTATAGTAACCTCATTTCATTACATATTTTGATTGTGCAGGTATAGTTGCACACATATCCTGTAGAAGCTTTTGAAGATTGACATATGGGTTTAATCTTTTGGGATTATGTAATGTGTAGAGAACAATATCAGTTTTAATTTGGTTGTATTTACTAATGTAATTTGACTAATGTAACTTGAACTATTTTACCTCCCTTTCAAATACACCAAAGGGTGTGTGGCGGCATTGTGATGGGTTCATCTGTTTTTGTACATACCAACCAATATTATGTAACTTGAACAATATTTCAGATGGGTTAAATTTTTAGTCAATATTGACTACTATCAATACTCTGTTTTGTGTTTCTGCTATATAATATGTTTATCTTTGTTTCTTTATTTGTGTTTGTTTCTTTTGTGTTTGTGTCTTATGATTAGAATTCATTGTTTGTGATACAAATCGAAGAGTATAAAGTATAAACCAAGAAAATCGGGATCAAACGACCCCTTCCATTCATAACCATACATTTACAACCATAACATAGGGGAAACCACAAACCCTACTACACCTACAACCTTACGACAAGGGCACTAAAATGAACAAAAGAAACCAAAAATACTCGACCACCTACTACCTACATTCATCATACACAACAAAACAACCCATCACAGTCTCCAGCACCCAACCCCTTCAAATGTACATTTGCCTCACAGCAAACTCAATCTTGGAAACAATGCTGTCATTTGTTTGCCTAAGCATCCTCATCAACCCCCTCATCAACTCTTGTGCATGATGAATGTATTCCTCAACCTCTCGCTAGTAATGCGATAGCATCATTTCCGATATGACGAACGAGTTACAGGCAATCACGAGATCAAGACAGCGAGACATGTTACTGGAAAAAGGAGTGATAATTTTCTGGTTACGGGTGTGTGTGTGAAGCAGTGAAGGCGTTGACAATTTAATATGGAAACTTATAAACAAACTTTGCAAATTTAACCATTGAGGTCATGTCACATTTATACCAAAAAGGTTCACAAGAAAACGAACACTGAAAAGATGATAATACCCTCAATGACTAGGCAGTTAACGAGAAAACTAACGGGAGTTAGCTCTCAGTGGCCGTTTTGCACTTATCCGTAATGTGGGTGGCTTGTTTGCACGCCTTTATGTCTCGGTGGCTTTTTTGCACTTTCACGATAGGTTAGGGACTAAATTTGCAGTTTACCGATAAAAGATTTAGGTATCCTATGTACATACTGTTTCAATTATGAGTTAAATATTGTTCGTTAAACATTTATTAGAGCTCGTAATTCCGTTTGTAAGTTGCCATTATTTTGCAGATTTTTTTTCCTTATAATTAATTCACAAGCCACTTATGTCACACCAAATCAAAAAGGTAAACTATTTGTTTCTTTCAAATTTAACCATGTATCTTTTTAATCCCTAAATTTATAAAGATTGCAACTTTCAGTTATATTGATTTACATTCGCCGCAATAATTATCCACTACTAGAGATTTGTGAATAGAGCCCCCTTAATAGAGCCCGGTTTTAGTGAAAAACGGGCTCTAAAGTTTAGAAAAAAGATATAGTGCCATGTTTTTTTTTTCAGAAAAATGGGCTTTATGTTGGAAAAGGATAGAGCCATGTTTCCTTCGAAAAAATCAGGCTCTATTACAAATATAGAGCCATTCCCTCGTATAAAACCGGGCTTTATGTGCTAAACCATTAGAGCCCTGTTATCTTATTTAAAACCGGGCTATATTCCTATACCAACCTTACTCCCGCTAGAAACTTTCCCCAAAAATCAAAATCACATTTTCAACTTTCCCCAAAAATCAAAATCACATTTTCATTATCCCTCCATTTGTTTTCTACCTCACATAGCCCACCCTTATCCTCTTCATCTCATCTCACATTATCTCTCCATTTTGTCATCAACTAAGCAAAATCCAATTTTTGTAATCGACCATTGCTAGTCACAACACTGGTCGTCAGTCATATCCTTGCAAATCACATACCCCTCGCGATTCACCATATCACATTATCCAAAAATCAGGTAATTTAATATGTTATATGTTCAATTTGATGTGTTCATGACTGAGTTTCTTGTTTGGTTGATTTTTATTTTTTGGAATTAGGGTTCATATAAACGGATTTGGGGAACTGTTGTGATTTTTATTTCGTTAATTTTGTTGCTTGTACTTATAATTTGATGTGTTAGCTCACTAATGAAGATTTTGTTTGTTATTATGTCTGCCACCTATGTGATTGAGACTAAAACTATTGCTTTAATTTTAACATAACTATTACAGATCTAGTAAAACATTAGCCTTTTTGTACCGGCAGTTGAGCTGTTATATCAGCTTCACTTTGCTCCTCGAAATGGAACTGGTGTTATTATCATTTGCCCAACAAGGCAGCTTGCAATACTGGTACATTGTGAAAAAGCTTTTATAGCGTCAATATGTTAGTATAGCTTTATTGTATTAGTTAAAAGTAGCATCATGGCTTCTTATAGGTAGCAATACTGGAATTTTGAAAAACCTTTTATAGCGTCAAATGGTGGGGAGTTCGAGTTAGGATTCGGGGATTGGAAGATCGTTAGATGGAATGTCGATGGGCGGTCTAGTGAGGCGTTGGCAGAATGGGATTGCTTCAACGTTGCCGCCATATTGGGATAATGACGATGATGATGATTGTGGTATGCTTCTGTTTTTTTAGTCGTTCGTTGAGATAAGGTAAAGGTTGTGTATGTGTAAAGTAGAAATGTTGATGCTAATGTTAGGTGTTATAACTTTTATGAGTTGTATCAATTGCTGGTTGCAGCAAGCTGAACTTCTGAAATTTAGATATGCACATGTTCACTATAGGCAGCCTATTTGATCACTTTGAATGTTACCGATGAAATGAATGTCTGTTTGTGACGAGTTATGTAACTGACCTAAACATATATTTTTCCTTCTGAAAGCGCATATTTAGAAGTCCACTTACTCACCCGTTCTCTGTCTTAAGTGTTTTTTATTTTTTATTTATTTATTTATTTATTTTTTAATAAAAGTTATATTTAATGAAATTCAGTTATGCTCATGGAGGGAGGTGTCTAGACAAATGTGTTTGAACTAATGTGAATGCGTAACAGAAAATTGAAGTCAAGCTTCAATGTATGCTTGAGATAGACTAATTTATAGCCATGTGCCCATGTCTTCCTTGCAATTCTGGTTGTATTATCAGGAGCTGTAGTGAAAGGGAGAATATGGTTGTTTGTACTTAATAAGCATCTAGAGCTTCTTAACATAGGTTACTGAGGTCAATACAGAGTTTCGGGCCATCGTAAGCAATGATTTTAGCCTGAAAAAGTTTGCTCTTATTGTACTTTATTAAGGTCAATATGCTATCATTATATATGCTGGAACAAAAGCAAATGATTACATTATCAATCTTATTGAATTTATTAATGTTAATAAGGTATCATTAAAGAATTTCAAAGCACAACAACAGAACAAGATATTTTGTTTACAATATGATTTTATTGGTCTACATAATTTTAAATGTTCTAGAAGAAAATTGGTCTTAGACTAGTGCCAAGATTCTGAATGTTAGTTTGATAAGAAATGTGATTTAGTGCTTAATGGATCAAAGCCGATGAATTATTTGTTGGTGCTGAGTGAATGTGGTTATGGGAAATTGGCATACCTGATCACTCCACAGCTGAATTTTACATTCCTAATCCTGATCCAATGTATACTAACAAGTTTTTGGTCGACGACCCTAATAGGTGTTAAGAATATTGAAATTAATCATGAAATTTGGCATACCTGATCACTCCACAGCTGAATTTTACATTCCTGATCCTGATCCAATATAAACTTTTAAAGGTTGTACGTACTCTTAGATTTATGTATTCATGTGTTTAGGGTGAGAGATTGTCCGATTTTTATGAGATGTGTAACAGTATTGACATTGGACGTGGAAATGAATTCATTAAGATTGAGCAGGTGCAACTGTTCTTAACCATCTCGTAACATGTTGGTTTAACACTTTCTCTAATTCTCTCTTTTTTTTACTGATGTTATTTGTTCGTTGATATGCAGCTGATGAGTGTGTAAATACTCATCATTTTTACCTTTTCTGAGCTACCAAAACATCTAAAAACACTCAATATTGAATCAAAATAGTGAAAATATCCCAGGAATGTGTTTTATATGTTTCAAATGCAAAACAATAAAAAACAGATGAAAAACGTACAAAGTTTGCAAAATTGGTAGTTTCTGTCCCTCAACTTTCAAAAGTTGTCAAATCTAGTCCCTGGTTGTTCTAAAAACTTGAAAAGTCACCAAAGGTCCTTTTAAATCATAAAGTTACAAAATTAGTCCTTTGGTGCAAAGTTTCACAAAATGTCAAGTTTAGTCCCTGAAGTTTAGAAAATTGGCAAAAATGATCCCTGGGATATTAAAACTTTGAGAAAAACAAATTTTGTCCTTATACTAATCTTTTATGGCAGGAATGGTCCTTGGGTGACAAGTTTGGTGAAATTACATAACAGGTCCCTGAAGTTTCAAAGTTTGGCAAAAATAGTCCTCGGGTGTTTAAAAAGTGAAAAATATCAAAAATACCCCTTGTACTATTTACACATGGCAAGTTAGGCCCTTTTGATTACTTTGAGAAAATTACATAACCAACCCCTCAATTTTCAGATTTTACATTTTGGTCCTTATGATTTCCTAATTACTAAAGTTACCAAATGGACCCTTTTATAATAAAAACAACCCAACACCCTTTTCACTAAATCCAGTCCAAGCAAACACCCTTTGAGCCCAACCATTTCCCCAGCCCAACACCAAAACAAACCCACCCCGTTTTATTTAAACGTGGTCAAAGAAGCCGGTCAAACACCACCTTGACCAAACCATCTTCCCTCTAAACCACCTCATCCCCTGCTAAATACCATCCCTGGTTTTACCTCACTTGCCACCACTTGCCAATCACCTCACCCCCTCTGATCACCCATCACCTCCACCACCCCTATAACCCCCCCTCCTATACCCTGACATGTCCCAATTGGGTGTGACATGTTTTGGCGCCAAAATCCTTTAAATGGCTTGGATCAGTTTCAGACATCCACCGACTCAGAAAAGTGGTGGGATATGACCAGTGGGACCCACAAGACCTTTTGGGATGCTATAATAGAAGAAAGAAGCAAAAGTGAAAGAGTATCTAGGAGTAGTGTAATGTAGAAAATCGTTTTAATGTAATTTTCAATTCCAGTGTAATCTTTAATTTTCAAGTGTTAAATTAAGTAACTTAATTGTATTTCAAACCTGCTTTAAGCTTTAATTTCAGTTTATCTTTACAATTTCAGTTTTGGCAATTTCTAGTGAAATTGACAATTTCAATTAATCTTATTAAAAAGTTATTATCAGTGTTTCTACAAGCTCATTTAAGCTAATTTATAAGTTTTCTTAAGTTCCTAAAGTGTTCAAGTCAGTTTAGCTCACAATAGCAAAAATACTCAAAAATAAAAAAATAAATAGAGAAAATTCAAAAAATCAGTTTTGAAGGAGAAGAAGCAGCTTGAAGCAAGGGGTGTGAATGATCATGGATTGCCTTAGTTATTAGAACTCCATGGGGAGTGTAGGAGGTGATTTATGGTCCTTGGTATCTTGTTTTTAGCAGTGGATCATTTGTAAGCCCATTTTTCAATCTTTGTTAGGTACTGTAGATTAACTTTATCACTTATCATTTGTGTTTCCCTGATGTCTATTATGCTTAGTGTAGTTAGATTTAAGTCTTAGATAGTTTAGTTTAGAGTTTGTTAATGATTTATGCACATTGCTCATTTGAACTGCCTAATTTATCTTTTTCTTAAATCATAGGTGTGGGTGGTCTTAGCTTATGTTTCTGTGTATACTTAATGTTCCTTAATCATAATCAATAACTAGAAACCAGTGTCACAGTTCAAACCCTTGATTTGCCTTGAAAATCAAAATTCAGTTTACATATGATTAAGGAATTTTGATTTTCAAGGCAAATCAAGGGTTTGAACTGTGACACTGGTTTTGATTTTCAACTTTGGTTCTCCCAACCCCCCCTCCTGGTAGCCTTCATGGATTGACCATTAGTTTGACCTTAGGACCCCTGGGACCCACTTGAAATCACTCCTCAAGTCTGTCCCATTTTCAAGACAGCAATTAGAAACCAAGTGCTTATTTGTGGCTTATTTGCTTATTCAGTAGAACCCACTTAAATATTCTGGCTTTTACATGTTCACTTAACTCATTTGTATCAGAATCAACCATAGTGGGTCCCACTTAAGCTCATTTGGGCTCATTTCTTGTCTTGGTCAACTATAGTCAACTGTCAAAGCTTTTAAGCTCTCAAGTGCTTATTTTCAATTTACAAAAAAGTTGTTTTTACAAACGTTGTTAGTTTTTTGTTGTAAAATAGTTTTCTAAAAGAAAAATCAAGAAAAAACAATTTAATTTTAAGTGATAGTTTCTATTTAATGTAATTTAAAATTTAATTTTCATTTTTAAATTTTTGTTAAGCACTTAGCTTTTTTATATTTTTCTTAATTACCTTTTATATTAAAGTAATTGTAGTAAATTTCTCAGATTTTTATTTTGTCATTTAGTATTTATTAGAATTAATATTAGTTTAATTAATAATTAATCAATAATTAAGTTTTAAATAGCATAATTAGTTTTTGTTAAGTAAGACCTAGTTTTTATATTTTTCTTAGCTCTTATATAATATAATACAATTTTAGAAATTTTCTTATAATTTCTACTGTTCATTTTCCAATTTTCTTATTTTAATTATTTAAATTAGATTTAAATTAATTAAAAGGTAATTAATTAGTAAAATAGCCTAAATATAATTTTTAGAAGTTTTTATAATTTTTTAGGATTCCTATGATGGTTAAATAGTTTTATAAATTTTTTCATAATTTTCTAAGTTAATTTAGTATTATTAGTAATTTAAAATAGTTTAATTAAGATAATTAGTTTTTAATTAATAAAAAATTCACAAAAAGACAAAAAAATTTATTTTTATTTTTTGTACTTTCTTCAAGTTCTTCTTAAGGTTTAGAAATTATTTTTGCAAGTTTTTAGTTTAATTTATAATCCTTGTAATTTTTAGTTAATTAAAATTAGGTTTAAATTAGATTTTAAATAGTTTTAATTAATTAAATAAATTTTTAAATATTAAAATAATCATTTTTATAATTTCATTTTCATTTTAACTTTTCTTCTAATATTAAGTTTTCAAAAGTTCACTTGCACCCCCTGTAGTTTGTAATTTGTCAAAACCCACTTTTCTGTCTGTTACGTGATTCGAAATTGTAAATTTGTGCATATATCTGTATATCTGTGAATATTGTATCATTGTGTAAATACCATAATATCAGTAGCAAAATCAATTCCAAATCATCTTGGCTACTGTCCTCAGTGCCACTCATTCGTAAACAATTTCCAAAGCATCATTTCAATCTCGCTGGGACTTAACGACCCGGGGACACATTATACTATCACCGGAGAATTGAAACGAGGCTGTCTTTGACTTATTGACCTTGGTCAATAATATCTGACCGTTTCGGGACCAATCAGCAGCCATCATCGTCATTCATACAAGCCATGGAAGAATATTTAGAGGAAGCTCCTCGCGCCACTTCAACCTTCTAATCAATATAACGGTTTAATCTGAAATGCCTTATAATTTGCGGAAACTTTGCTCAAAAAGCTGAGCAGGCCAAGTTCATTGTAGAGAAGGCTGAGCAAGACAAACAACATGCTATCATCAGGTCAGACTACCTAGTTCATTGTAGAGTACATGAAGAATGACAGATACCTTTCTACCCCTTGAATTCACATGACAGTAACGTATGTTTATTTTTCTGTTGGTGGTCGATGTGGTGTCTTGCAGGTACTATTGTGGTTCGGAGCATGTACCAGGATGGGCGAAGTCAAGACTTGTTATGTATTCATCATCTGGTGTGATTCCCAACTCTAAAGACGGCTTTGGGACGTCATCTACATCATCAAATTCCATCTGTTTTGGCCGTGTTATTTAAAGGCAATGTACAGTAATTTTCACTTTCTTTTTCGTTGCAAGAGTACAAGATTAATCTAAATGTATTAAGACAAAGTAAGCTGTAACTCAATGAATCTTCTTGGTTTGAATAATGTTCATTTTGCAAGAAAAGTTTGATTTAATTGCCTGGTGTTACAGCATGAGAAGATTTTTACTATTTTTTTTTTTTTTTTGTTTTTTTTTTATAATTTCACATAGAGCCATGTTAGTTGATTGAAAACATGGCTCTATAAGCGGTAATAGAGACCGTTTTCTAAATCGGGCTTTATTTGCTTCTCCAATAGAGTCCCCCCCCCCCCCTTTTGAGCCCTCATGCAAAACCGGGCACTATGACCATTTTAAACCGGGCTCTATGGCTTTTTTTGTAGTAGTGATCAGACAAAAGTTTCTTTCATTTTAACATTTAGACAAAAATACACCGTTGGTCCCTAAACTTTTCACGAAACATCACAGGGCACCTTAACTTTTCTTTTTTAGTCGCCAAGCGTCCAAACAGGGAGATTTTGAGGCTGAATGCATCCCTCAACAATAATTAACTGTTTTTTTTTGTTTTTAATGAAGGGCATAACGGTCATTTCATAAAATTAAGTTAAGACTCAGTATGATTCAAGGGGTGTCCCTGTTTTGCTTTGTATCTCTTCTTAATATCAACATAATTATGTTGGAATACAATTCTGACATGTAATGAATAGTAATCCTGCCATACTCTATTTTCCCCTCACCATCACTTGCTCCGTGAGAAAGCTTCAACTCATGGGCGTCGTGACTATATAATGTTGCTGATATTATATTTCTACTCGAAACAAAACAAAAAAAAAAAGAACTGAACTGAATATGATGGATTTCCCTGAGTCAAAGGTACTAAAGTAGCATGATACAGAATCGTAGAGCATTGCAAAAATTCCCTACAAAGGCTACTGATATACTTTTTTCACAGTTTTCACTTACATTGTGTGTCCGTTGGTTTCTCTTTACGTTTTTCGTCATTATTTAGCCTCTCAAACTGATCTAAAATGGATTGTCAACGTCTAGCACGAGGCTTGCATCCAAATTCAGCTAAGAGAGCAATGTGATCTGACAACCACTCTGGAGAAGGAAGTGTTGTATCTTTCCTTAAAATGTCTTCGTCCAAAAGCTCCAACAATGATTCCACTGTCAAAGTATCCGCCGAGTAAAATATGTAATCAAGGGTGCCAATGAAGTCTCTTGTGAATTTGTAAACAAGGGTTCATTTGTATTAGGGTCCACTCTCCTCTTCTGTTGCTCATACGTACCAAGACCAACACTGATTTTAGCAAAAGACGAGTACGCGCTTACCAAAGGAAGAGTATGAGTCAGTTTGGTGGCAGGTCGCAAGATTCAAAGAGTGTCTACAGCTAAATCTGGATGCATTGGGTCAACTTTTCCAATTGCAAGAAGTACATGAGGAGCACTTCCTGGAACTGAATTAAAGTAACCACAGACCAACATTGGTATATCTGCACTGGCAGCTATCTTTTCCAATCCTTTTAACAGTGTGTGAACATTCCATAGTTTGACGTCCTTCAGCTCATGCTGAATATTCACATGGGTATTTGCCACACAAACAAGTTGCCGCTTTCCATGATTATCAGCACCTTGGTTACTGAATTTTGCATCTAGAACTGCCATTGTAAACCTCAGCAGTATTCCTCTTAAACAGAGCCTGATATCTGATGCGTGGGAATCGCAACAGGCTTTACCTCTCGAGGGATCTCGAGAAGCTTACAACCCCCACCAGGCAGTGTACCTGATCGTTGTAGTATAGTATAGTGACAAGTACCGGGGGATTGATCGTTCAGCTTAGGAATAGTGTCGCTAGGATTAGAAAGCCTAAATACTAGTTCTAAATGTGAGGGATGATTATTTTTGTGTTTTTTATATTTTTTTAGAAAGCAATTAAAATTCTCGGGTTTTGGAAGAGTGGGCGGAATTAGTTGCTATTCAACTAACCCAAAACTAAGATGCAATCAAAATAAAATACTAAAAATGAAAATAAACTAATTAAACTAAAGTTGTGAGCAGTAATTGGAGAAAATGTGTTTACTTAGATTTCACTACTCCCTAGATATCTTTTACACGTTAATTACTTGTTATAATTGCATGGATGACGGATTGTATTCCTTAATACCATTCATGGGGTGGCATACATAACTCCCCAATTCTATGAGCTCTTATCTCCTCCTACACCATGCCCAGCACAACTATAGGGATTGTAAACAGTGGCTCATGCATTAAATACAACCAATAAAGACCTAGTACGCCTCGGTTCATGTTTCTTAAGACGTTCAAGCATGTTACCATTTGGAGATCTGCCAGTTTTCTTAAGCCTAACATATAAATCATTCATCCAAGACAAGAATAAACAAGTAATCAACACATAATCAATATCTAGGTTTCATTAGATCTAAACAAACACAAAAGAGATCTAGCCTAGCATGATAGAATTAAGACAAGAACAAGATATAGACAACCAACACATAGACATATTGATTGAATTAGAAGAACACTTATCTTGATTAATCATGCAAGGTATCAAGGGGTTGGAACCCTTGAAAAACCTGTAAAGTTACACCAAAATCGTCTTTAGGGTTTCTCCCAAAACTTCTCTTTTTTTTAATGTGAAAAACTAGAAAACTATATATAGGAAAATAGGGATGACGGCGTCAAGAACAAAGGTGTGACGCCGTCATCTCGCCGCCAAATACTTCCTCGGACGGCCTTAATCTACTTCTGACGCCGTCAAGTCCTAGGCCGTCACAAAAATTACTCTTGACGCCCTGTATGTGACGCCGACATCAACTACGGATTTTAATTCTTGGGGTTTTGACGCCGTCAGGAAAACTCTTGACGCCTTCATGAACTCTCGGATTTTATTATTGATGTTTGACGCCGTCAGGAAATTACTCTTGACGCCGTCACCTACTGTTCCCAGCATGGAAAATTGAGACTTTGCCGTTTTCTTCACTTTTATGCTCCAAAAACGTCCAAAATGGCTTCTTTTTCAGAATTCACTCTCCAAGTACCTAAAATCACAAAAGGAACGATTTAGGGCAATATTTGATCAAATAAATTCGGATTCGGGCTTAAATGACCCCCTAAAAACGGATCATTTTTCGCCTCATCAATATCCATGTTTGTCCAGCTCGGGCGAAAAAAATTCCTCAAAATGATCAATTTGAACTTCTTGTAGAACGGAATAAGAAAGCATTGATATAGCCATTTATGGTCATGCACACAACTACGAAAGAACATGCCCAGTGGAAGAAGAAGAGTAGAGGAGGAGATTTAGATGAGTAATAATCCCTTATGCCCTTCACTAAAAACAAAACAAAACAAAACAATAAATTATGGTTGAGGGACGCATTCAGCCTCAAAAAAAAGTTAAGGTGCCCTGTGATATTTCGTGAAAAGTTTAGGGACCAACGGTGTATTTTTGTCTAACATTTATTAATTGAACTAAAGCATCAACTATGATAAACCTGTATAAACATTTGTAATTGATAAAAGTCATTAATTTTAAACCTTTTATTTCTTTAAACTTATTTTCACATACTACACATGAACTTCTTAAAGCTTTATAAATATCACATATATCTCAAATTCAATTGTGAAGATGTCCAAGATATCAAACATTTTCATGCCAAGTAATCATTAATAGATGCTCATTGTTGTTACTAAAAGTTTTTTTTTTTTTTTTTTTTTTTTTTTTTTTTTTTTTAATATTCAATTTGATACAAGTAATTAATATTCATTATAACTATCAATTATTTGTAGCTGTATACATTAAGAACATTAAAACTTAACTTAAAACAATATAAATGCAAAATTGTAACTACACAAGTCTATAATAATGGTTACCCCGAGTTTTTAATTATACATGTATAATGATCATTAAATATTTAAACTTCAATTTTGTATATAAATATTTATTTAATTATCAGTACAATAATCTATAAAACATAATGTACAACTATGTAAAGCACAATTGATTTTAACCAAATACTATTTCTTACATACAATTAATACAAAATTTAAAACATCTCATCACCAATATATACAACTACCTAAGCACAATGCACAAATAAAACTAAAAAACACTATTTAAAACATAAAATTAATACACAATTTAATTCACATCTTCATCAAAATATACAACTATTTAACCACAAATTACAATCTAATTAAGCTTTCAAACACAAATCTGAAATCCTGTAGCCCAAAACAAAATACTCCGTAACAATTATTCACCGGAAAATTTAGTCACAGGGTACCCGCGCGAGTCTTAAACTAAAAGGATTAGAAAATTTGAAACTTATTATCTCATTGACGATTTTACGAACGATATTACGTAGCCATGTATAGCATAAACATTAAACATGATGTATTAATAAGTTTCACGTAATTTATGAGATATAATTACTTTAATCGGTGATTTTAATATATATTTCGTATCTAGTTACATCTCATATTTTTTTATTACATAATTACATAAATTCATTTTCATAATGAGTTGCATAATGTAATCAAATATATTTACTCACTTTTACGTCATAAACAAAAAGACACATAAATATCCCCTTTATTATTGCAATCAACAATTACCACTGACTTTTTCTTGTTTACTGTTACTATGTATCAGCCTCAATTATTCTTGCTTTATATATTTTTTTCTAGTGTCATCGCAGTATTGAGCGGGTAACATGCTACTAAATTATTAAAATAATTAGAGTAAATTGCAGAAATCGTCCCTAAAGTTTTGTCAAATTGCATGTTTCGTACCAAATGTTACGAATGTGCAAGGATCGTCCCTATGGGGAAATCTTTGGTGCAAGTATCGTCCTTAATGGGGAAACTTTTGGTGCAAGTATCGTCCCCAGACGATACTTGCACCAAAAGTTTCCCCACAAGGACGATCCTTGCACTTTCGTAACGTTTGAGATGAAACATGCAATTTCGCTAAACTTTAGGATGATTTATGCAATTTACTCAAATAATTATAATAATGTATAAAATAGAATTTTTATCATATCCAACTCATCCATCATCTAATACAGTTTTGAGGTGAGATCTATCAAAAATCACTAGTAGCTAAAGTACAAATAAACAAATCCCAACCATCCATTCCCCCTCCATCTAATGGCTTAGATTAAACCAAGAAAATACAAACAAGGGCAAGATAGTAATTTAGAAATCATATTAAAAAAAAAAAAAAAAAAAAAAAAAAAAAAGACTACTTAGATCCATATTCTCTCCAAAACAAAAAAACCAGATCTCAACCCAGCCAACGCCATATTCTCGCCGGAAAAACCAATCAGAAAAACCAGATCTGAGAAACATCCATATTCTCGCCGGAAAATTCATCCAATCGCCCAAAAATTCATCCAATCGGAATCATGAATCCAACTAATTCATACAAAACACCACCACCTCCATACAAAACACCACCACCTACATCGGAATCATCATCAACCCAGCCGGAAACATTAATAATCCGATCGGAATCATCAACAAACCAATCGGAAATCATTGGAATAACGAATTCATCAAAAACACCACCGCCGCCGTCGAAATCATCAATAATCAGATCGGAATCTTCTACAAACCCGCCGGATTTTTCAATAAACACGTCAGAAGATGATTTGATTACAAAAGGTGATTTACCTGATGAAGATGCTACTGTTACAAAAGTTCATGGTAAATCCTTTCAGAATCTAATTTTTTTGTTTAATAATTTAAGAGAAGTATAAATCCCATGGGATTCATACTGAATCCTATGGGATTCATAGATGAATCCCATTTGATTCATCAATTTGATTTTATAAATGAATCTAGTAATTTATAAAGAATCTCATGGGATTCTGTGTGAATCCCATGGGATTCACATAGAATCCCATGGGATAAATCCCATGGGATTGTGTGTGAATCCCATGGGATTCTGTACAAGAAATTTATAAATGTATCACAAGGAACTTATTAAAGAATCCCATGGGATTCGTTAAGAATCCCATGGGATTCGTTAAGAATCCCATGGGATTCTTTAAGATCCCATGGGATTCTTTATGAATCCCATGGGATTCTTTATGAATCCCATGAGATTCTTTATGAATCCCATGGGATTCTTTATGATTCTTTATAAATCCCATGGGATTCTTTATAAATCCCATGGGATTCATTGTTTGCAGAATTCTTAATCCCTTGAGATTCTACTGTTTATATACAGATTCTATGAAATCACCAAGACCAACTTTATATGAATACACTGAGACACCGGGCGGACGGAATATTGGGAGCCTCTTGTAGAAGGAATTCCTATACCAGAAGAAGGAAAATTCTATAACACTCTAGATGAAGCTATAGAAATGTATGATAACTACGCTGAAGCCAGAGGTTTTCAAATTAAAAAAGCAGGACAAAAATTAACAAAATCTGGAGCGGTGCAACTCAAATACATCATGTGTAATAAAGAAGGAGCTCCAAGACATATTAATATCGACACTTTAGATGCTAAAGACAGTGACAAACAAAAAAGAAATACAATGATGCATGTGACAGGTAGTAAAGCTCTCTAATATATTTATAAGTTTCTGTAAATCCCATGGGATTCTTTGTAAATCCCATGGGATTCTTTGTCAATCCCATGGGATTCTTTCTGAATCCCATGGGATTCTTTGTCAATCCCATGGGATTCTTTCTGAATCCCATGGGATTTGTTTTTGCATAACATGTTTTTAAAATATTTTTTTATATAACAGGTTGTAAAGCTCGTATAAGGTTAGAATTGGATGTTTCTCAAAAATACCAGATTGTTAAGTTTATTGCAAAACACAACCATATGCTCCTACCAAAAGAGTACAAGCATTTTACAAAAAAGCAAAGAAGAATGACACAAGCAGAAAAAATGTTCGTTGTTAAAGCTGCAAAGAACAAGATTGGTCCAACACGGGCTCATAACTTGTTAACGAGTATGAAGGGAGGGTATGAGTATGTTCATGGGACAGTTGATGATTTTAAGAATGAAATGCGGGATGTTAATATGTTCATTGGGGAAAGTGACGCACAAATGCTTATAAATAAAATGGAAAACAGAAAGTTATATGTGCCAAACTTTACGTTTCAGTATAAGGTAGAAGAGAGTGAGTTAGTTGCTTTGTTTTGGGCTGATGAAGTTGCAAAATGCAATTATAAGGAGTTTGGAGACATAGTCTCATTTGATGCAACATTCAGATGTAACAGGTAAGTTTTACAAGAGATTCTTTATGAAATCCCATGGGATTTAATGAGAATCCCATGGGATTCTTTATTAAATCCTATGGGATTATCATGAAATCCCATGGGATTCTCATGAAATCCTATGGGATTCACAGATTATATCCCATGAGATTCACCCTTTTAGATTGTGTGTGTAATTAACAATTATGTTATTTTTAGGTACAATATGGTGTTTGTACCATTCACCGGTGTCGATAATCACAGAAAGTGTGTCACACTTGGATCAGGAATGCTATTACATGAAGACACTGAGTCATACACGTGGCTTCTAAAAGCATTTATGACAGCTTTCAAAAAAGAACCAACAATGGTGGTAACAGATCAAGATGGAGCAATGAAGAGAGCCATTGAAGCCATTTTCACTAAAGCAAAGCACAGACTTTGCATGTGGCATATTGACCAAAAGATTCCAGCAAAGGTAAAATGTTCACGTATGATACTATGAATCCCATGGGATTTCCTAATAAATCCCATGGGATTGCGTGATAAATCACATGGGATTGCTTGATGAATCCCATGGGATTGCATGATGAATCCCATGGGATTGCATGATGAATCCCATGGGATTGACTGATTAATCCCATGAGATTCACATGAATCCCATGATGAATCCCATGGGATTGACTGATTAATCCCATGGGATTCACATGAATCCCATGATGAATCCCATGGGATTGCATGATGAATCCCATGGGATTGACTGATTAATCCCATAGGATTCACATGAATCCCATGGGATTCATTTGTAAATCTCATGGGATTTACATGTGTAAATTATCTTATTTATGCTGATAACATGATTCTAAAACTATATCAAAAATAGATTTGTAAAGAGATATATGTAGAAACAGATTTCAAGAGACGTTTAAGGAAGATTGTTTGGAATATGTACATGGAACCGTTGGAATTTGAAGAGAAATGGGCTAAGTTGATTGAGGATTTTGGTTTGCAAAATCACAAATGGATGACCAAGATGTTTAACCTACGAGAAATGTGAATTCCAGCTTTTTTCATCGACTCGCCATTGTTTGGTTTGATGAGAACCACATCAAGATCCGAGAGTGAAAACTCATTCTTCAAAAGTTTCACAAGCCCGGGAGCAACGCTAGTTAGTTTTATGATGTCCTATGAATCAGCAATGGAAAGACAACGATATAGGCAAGAACATTTGGACTTTAAAACATTTGACGCGGCTCCAAAATGCATAACAGAATTAGAGATTAAACGTCATGCAGCAAAAGTGTATACTAGAACGATATTTCTGCTGGTTCAAGCTGAAATATACGAAGCATGCTGGAATTGTACGATTCAAGATTTAAAGATAGAAGAAGGTTGTGAGATTGTAAAGATAAGAGACAAAAATCCGTGGGTTTATAAAAAAACTAAAAAGGAAGCTGCAAAAGAACAAGCACAGGAAGACAATAGTGTGGAGAAGAAAAAGTTTATAGACTATAAGGTGTGTTGCTTTTTATTCACTGTAAATCCCATGGGACTCACTGTGAATCCCATGGGACTCACTGTGAATCCCATGGGACTCACAGTGAATCCCATGGGATTACTTATAAATTATGGTTTTAAGTATGAATTTAAAAAAAAAAAAAGTAAATCAAAGTAATTCTTTTCTTATTTTTCACATTGAATCCCATGGGATTCACTCCCATGGGATTAGTTTTGAGAATGAATTTGTTAGTCATGTTATCAGCATAAAAACCATGATATACACATGTAAATCCCATAGGATTGAGAAATGAATCCCATGGGATTTACAGTGAATCCTATGGGATTGTATGTGAATCCCATGGGATTAGTTATGAATCCATGATATTCAGTATGAATTTTAAGGAAAAAGTAATTCAAATTATTTTTTTTTTTAATTTTTGTTTAAAACAGGTACTGCGTACAATAGAAGATGGGTCGGTGGTATGCAGTTGTAGACATTTTGCTCGATATGGTTTTCTATGCCGACACATATTCTTTGTCTTCAAGAACCGTGATATTAACGTCATTCCAAAACAGTATATTTTGAGGCGTTGGACAAGGGATATAATACCACCTGAATTGAGAAGGAAAAGAAACAGATATGGGGAAAAAATGTGGAAGTTGAAAGATTTACAAATGAAGCAACTTCTGTGGTTGACGATTGCTTATTCAGGTTAAGCAATAATGTAGAGAAGATGGGTGAGTTTGTAGAAAATTTGAAGACTTTGAAAACAGAAGTGGAGGCTGAGGTTCCAAATCCTCCTTCAAGTAAAACGGCAGATGTGATTGGTGAACATTATGCAATTTCTAATCCTGAAGAAACAATAGTCAACAATCCAACAAGGGTTGGAAACAAAGGGAATATTACAGAAAAGGAACGCAATAAAAGGCGAAAGAGTGAGAGAGAAAAAGCACTTGGAGTTAAAAAGAAACAAGAGAGGAAGTGCGGCTTTTGTGGAATAAAGACCAACTTACACACAAAAACAACTTGTCCAGATAACCCAAATAGGCGAAAGCCGAAACCAAAAGTTTCTTGAAGAAACTTATTATATTCTGATTTTATGTTAGTTCTTTTTATTATTTACTTGAATATTTAGATGATTTGCAAAGGAAATTTCTGAATTTGTTAGTTATTTTCTTCTTTAATTGAATATTTATATTATTTGAAAAGAAATTTCTGAATTTGAAAAGAAATTTCTGAATTTGTGTTATTCTAATTTTTTAATTGAATATTTATAAGAATCCTATGGGATTATCAAATGAATCCCATGGGATTATCAAATGAATCCCATGGGATTATTTCCCTAATCCCATGAGATTCTTTGAAATTCGTTTATAACAGAAGTCATTGAAATTTTTGAATTTGTTGTTTATTTTTATTCTTTAATAAAATATTCTTAAGAATCCCATGGGATTAGAAAATGAATCCCATGTGATTATTTCCCTAATCCCATTTAAATTTGTTTAAACCAATTACTTATAACAAAAACAACATAACCCAAAGTCAAGGCGAAAGCCGAAAACAAACTTTTTACTTGATTATTCAGATAATTTAAAAAGAAAAATCTGGTTCTTTTTTAATTTTCTTCATTATTTGAATATTTATAAGAATCTCATGGGATTCATTTGCTAATCCCATAGGATTCATTTGCTAATCCCATGGGATTCATTGCTAATCCCATGGGATTAGCAAATGAATCCCATGGGATTATTTTATAGCTTCATTTAAAATTTCAACCATCAACAATAAAAATATCATAAAAATCAGATAATAGAAAGAAAATCTATAAAAAATATCATTAAAATCTGATAATAGCATAAACAAATCCCAACCATACAAAAGAATATCATACAAATGTCATACAAATGAATCCCATGGGATTCATGTGAATCCCATGGGATTAATCAGTCAATCCATCTGTGTAAACCATCTGTGTAAACCAATTACTTCAACAGTTATAGTTCTACCATTAACAAAAGACAAACTTCTAGAATTTGAGGTCACGTGCATCCCTGTTCCTAATTGCTGTCAAAATTATAGACAGCTTTTCACGAGAAGGAAGCTTATCAAACTCCAATGCTAATTCATACATCTTACCCGCATGAACATTAATCTCGTGTAACAATATCTTGGTGGCAAACTTGAATCTCAATAACCTCAATTGGTCAGATTGCTCTTTAGACTCAGCAACCAAACCACAATCCCATTTTCCAGGAGCTTCACCAGCATAATTATCCATATGTAACATAGCGAAAACACCACAATCCGTGAAGTTGTTCTTGGTCTTCCACTTGAGGCTTGCGATTCTTGGCTTGACTTTACGAATGCTAGCATGTCTATTGAATCCATACAACTCCAGATGACGGGCAAATAATGTTTTCTACAAAAATTATTAAGAAAAAAGAGCATACATAACTATAATTATGTTTCAATCCCATGGGATTCAGAATGAATCCCATGGGATTCAGAATTAATCCCATGGGATTCAGAATAAATCATAAAAGTACTTACAAGAAGTTCACATGAATCTTCATACTTTTTCTCATACGTTGCACCACAATTGCTGTTATCCAGTGTCGTCATTATTATAACCCTTTAAGTAAGGCTGAAGACAACAACAAAGAAATGGCCCGATTTGCGAATAGGAAAAAATGTCTGTTTAAACAAAACAAAAAAACATAATAAAAATGACAAAAAGTAAAAACAAAAATAAAAAAATTAAAACAAAAAAAATATAATTTTACCAATTCAATGCCATTGAGAGATATGCCACCAACATCATCTTTAAAATGAGCCGAAAGTTCTTTTTCAAATTCTTCAAATTTATCCTCATCAGACTCCAATGTTCCATCAAACATAGTTATCGGCTGTATATGCGATTTTACAATATCATGTTACGATATGAATTGAAAACAGTTTACTAAGCAAAATAAAAAAATAATTACTTACAATACACCCAATTGGGAAAAAGTGTCGCGATGGACAGCCAGCGCCTCTAGAACGATTTTCATGATTCAAAATTGCAGCTAAACAATCAATTACATTAGCATCAACCTCCAAACCGGGTGCTAATGTCTCTATATTCAAACGAACTGAATATGGCTCCCCAGAACGTGTTTCAAAAACTGGTTCACTATATAAGAAAAAAAATCATTTAAGAATCATATCATATAATTGTAAATCCCATGGGATTCATGTGAATCCCATGGGATTCACATACAATCCCATGGGATTTACAAATGAATCCCATGGGATTCATGTGAATCCCATGGGATTCATGTGAATCCTATCAGATTCACTGCCAATCCCTCGCATTGAATTAGAAAACAATGAAACTTATATAAAAAACACAAACTTACATTTTTTCGCCCTGCATCGCGAAAACACTATTCCCAAGAACGAACTCTGGCCTAGTTAGTTTAAGTTGAACCTTTGTCTTCTTGTTCATATATGGAGACAACAAATAGGAAGACGGTTTCACCAAACGCTTTTCAGGACTCAAACTTACATCGGAGGCACGAGTAGCCATATTTTGAGGAGTAATGTCACCTGGATTCACATCGCCACCCATTGGCTCCACAGTACCTTCAGCGACCGACTTTAGCTGAATAAAACAAAAAAAAAAAATAATTAAAAATAAATAAATTAAATTAAAACACTAATATTATACAAGAATATTACATAGTAAAACTCAGCAGCTGCACAATTAAACCACTCTTCAATCAGGTCTAAATTGTTTTCGATCCATTGAGTTAAAGAGAAAGGTTCAACAACTTGATTCATGGGGATTGCATCATCTGGCTTCTCGGCATCTTTATCATCCCCATTACCATCATCACATTCTTCTTGTATTTGAGATGGATCAACCACTGTTGAAATAACTAAAACAAAACTTATGAGGTTTACACTTTGAACATTAGGCAACAAAACTTCTGGGATTGACAAATGAATCACATGGAATTAACAGATGAATCCCATGGGATTCACAGATAAATCCCATAGGATTTAATAAAAGAGATCCAATAAAAGGAAAACAAATCCAATAAATTAACCAAACGTCAAAAAGAGATCCAATAAAAGGGAACTACAACAATTATAAATTTAACAAATTTAAAAAAGTTATTACATAAATCCCATGAGTTTCAAGTACAAAAGAGAACCACAACAGCCCATCAGAATTAAGGATCGGTACCAGATTGGAGTTTATCAGTTACAGTATCAACATCTCCCTCAGCACCTCCATTATCATCAGCTCGATGAACATCTTCACCATTCAATGAGACAGGATGCTCGAGGATCTGAACATACCTTTGATGAAGTTCAACGAGCTTTGGATCGGCATGGAACTCTAAACCGCCCATAACAAAAAATCCTTCAACAGCAACTCTTTCATTGCTTATAACAGATAACTTTTCTTCAATTTTTTTTAAAAAATTCCTGGAGAAAAAACAAACAGGAATATCAATAATGAGATAAGTACATTGAATCCCATGGGATTCATACACAATCCCATGGGATTCACAGTTAATCCCATGGGATTGTGTATGAATCCCATGGGATTAACTGTGAATCCCATGGGATTGTTTATGAATCCCATGGGATTCACAAATAAAGAAGTATCACAATAAAATAACACAATGAATTAAACAAACCTCCTTGTAAGAACTCTCACTAGAACCACCAGCAACAAAACCTTCAGTCTCCGGCTCCTCAGATTCATCATAAACATCTAACATTCCCAAAACCTCTTCTTTTAATTCCATCTCCTCCCTTTTTGACATTAAGAAAGAGGACCAATATTTGATCGCCGGACGTGAGCGGACGTAAGAAAGCTTGCTGTACTTAGTGGAATCTAAATACAACAGCTGTAAACAAAAAAACAAGGAATGAAAAAGTGTAAGAAAGATACAACTATGTCACAGTTAATCCAATGGGATTCACAATCAATCCCATGGGATTCACAGTGAATCCCATGGGATTTTGTATGAATCCCATGGGATTCACAGTAAAATGATAAACATAATATGTCACAAACATAAAAACAGTTTAAAACTTACAGCAAGAAAGGTATATGGCCCCATGTATTTATTTAGAAGAGTTCTCGGTTTTCTATTGACTTGAAGACAATGGAAGATGTACTCACACCAATCAATTCCACGAATATCAGTATCTTCCCTAAGATGCCTAACAACATCAAAGTTTATCTCCCCCTGCAATCCCGCAACCATTCCCATCGTATTCGTAAACAACGTAAGAAAGTTGACTTTAAAAAGGAAGTCAACTTCCTTAGACTCAATCAACTTGCTAGCAATATCGTTAACTCTAATTTGCTTAGCATTCTTTGACTCAAACTGACCAACCCAAACTCTTTCAAAATCATCTCCAACCGGCCTCTTTTCTAAAGATAACAAAGTCTCGCCGCCAATCGGAATACCTAGCAGCTCATGAACTTTGTTAACACTGGCTTGAATACGCTTCTCACCTCCCAACATCAACTTGCAAGTCTGAGGATCAAAATTTTCAACAACATACCTACCTAACCTTGACGGAATTTTGCTGATATCAAACTTGCAAAATGAGCTAAACCCTATCTCCTCCAAAAACTTCTCAATATCAACATGCTTTATGCCATGGATGGCAGTATGAAGAGCAGTAGGAGCTGACCTAGCATGAAGAATGGGAATTTTTTTCAAATAATCTAGATGTTGTTTTTCATCTTCTGACAACACCTTTTCTTTCTTCTTCCCTTTCTTATTCGGCTTCTCCTCAAATTCCTCTTTAACAAATTCTTTAACATAAGCATTTTTCATCATGTTCTTCAAAAGATTCTTCATAGTCTCATCAGGAATAACTTCGGGAGAATCGTCCTTTACCTTCAACGGACCCTTACCCTTGATTCTCTTCACCTCATCTACATTAAAAAAACACACAATATAAACAACCTAACCTTGAAATTTTAAAACAGAGATACATGTCAATCCCATGGGATTCACTGTCAATCCCATGGGATTCATACAACCTAACCTTGAAATTTTAAGCTAATACTAAATTAGTTAAATGGTTCAAACAGCATAACATTTTACTCAATACCAGATAAACTTAAGATATAATGCTTAAATGGCCATAAATAGGAATACTGAATTCAATCAAACAAAAAAAGACAGATTTATACCTTTTTCAGCATTGTGCTTTTTCCGTTTAGTAAGACTTTGTTCCTGCACTGTCTTTTGAATAGCATCTACATAAAGATACAAACATAATATAAACAACTTGATAAAAAAATATTCATTATCAAATCCCATGGGATTCGCATACAATCCCATGGGATTCACATTGAATCCTAAGGGATTCACTATGAATCCTATGGGATTCATAATGCCATTCTGTATTCATAATCCCATGGGATTGGCAGTGAATCCGATGGGATTCATTATTAATCCCATGGGATTGATAGTGAATCCCATGGGATTCATTATTAATCCCATGGGATCAGGACTGACCACACAAGTATATAACACTACAATGGACTCAGTTATGCACAACTATGATGAAAAAAACTCAGAAACACAAAGGCTAATCAATAAGCAATCTAACAAAGGCTAATCAATAAGTATATATGGTAAATGAAAAAGCTAGAACAAGCAGACTATATTTAACTCTAAAATAACTGTAACTAAGCACTGAAAAGCTAAAATATCACAGTCACAAGCTCACACAAACAATAGCAGCACAAAATACCAACACAGAAATCAAGCTCAAACCACCAACTAGCAGATGCAATAAGCTGAATCTAATAAGCTGAGGACTACAATTATGGGTGCAATTCAATCTCTACACTACTGAGATTACTCAAAACCAAAAAGCCCTATGTAATATTACCAATTGCTATTCTAATAATTTCCTAGTTCAGGTATGTTTTAAACTAAAAATACTAGCAGGTTTGCACTAAAGTATAGACAGAACAAAAAGCAGCCAGTAGACAAAGAACAAAATAGATGAGTACTAATGAGCAACAATTAACTAAACCTACTGATTTTACATTATAAAAGCCTACCAATACTCTAATGTAAACTATATGTAGTACTAAAACATCAAACCAGCAGTTACTCAACTCAGATTATAGTTAAGCCAAACACTCCCTAATATATCAGTTACAACTAGGAATGCATGAAATAATCAACAAAACTAGATCTGGTGATCAAATAAACTACAATTATACTAACAGAAGTAATCTCAACTCTCAATAACAACTAATTCCAACAGAAGCTTAGATTCACAAATTGATCAAAACAAACAATGAAAATCAAAACAAATTTCATGGATTTGGGACATATCTATACCTTTCGGAACCTTAAGCTTTTGTTTCTTTGAACTATCATCAACTTTTGGTAATGCTAATTTCCGTTTCTTTGGAGGAGTTGGAGTATCATACTGAACCAACTTATTGGATGTCAAAACAGGAGCTTCTGATATTACTTTATCAGACTTCTTCTTCGGAGTCGTCTTAACTGGCTCCGTCACCTTAACACTCTTCTTAAGCTTCTTATCATCAACAACCGTCACCTTCAAATTCTTCTTAAGCTTCTTATCATCAACAACAGAACCCTTTTTACCCTTTTTTGATTTATATGTAACCAACTTCCCACTCTCCTCATTCTCACTCTCCACCACCTTCTCAATAACGTTCTCCTCACTCTCCACCACCTTCTCAATAACATTCTCCTCCTTCTCCTTCCCCTTCCCCTTCTCCTTCTCCTTCTCCTTCTGACTCTCCTTCTCCAAATCAGCAACAACTGAAGCAATAACAACACTACTCTCCTTTCCCTGATCAACAATCGCCTTCCCCTGAACATTAACCTCAAACTCTACTGGTTTGGCAGCCTCACTAACATCACTCGCTGGTTTTGTCTTTGACGGCGATTTGTTTTTTTTTAAGATCAAACGGATTGAAGCGAGGCTGCTTCACCGGCGATGTTTTCTTTCCCAAATTATCGAACGGATTGAACCTAGACAACGGTGTTGGGTTCAATACTTTACCTACATAAATTATAAGATGAAAGGAATAATATTAGTTATAAGCAACTAACAACAGAAAAAACTAATTAATCACAAACACCTAAAACTAACAAACAAAACAGAAAACTATAAATCTGATTCCTAAAAGCTAATACAAACACTCATTATATGTTAATCCCATGGGATTCAGTGATAATCCCATAGGATTATTCTTAAACTGATATTTGCCATAATTTTAATTCTATTTGAATCCCATGGGATTCAGTGATAATCCCATAGGATTATTCAGTGAAGCAAAATCCCATTTGCTAATCTACTTATATCACAAACCACTATTTCTTATGTGAATCCCATGGGATTCAGTGATAATCCCATAGGATTATTCAGTGATAAGCAAAATCCCATTTGCTTATCTAATTATGCTTATCACAAAACAAAAATAATCCAACCATCCATTCAGTAACAAAAAAAATAAAACCACAAAAATATCAAAAAAATAAGCTAATCCTAAAATCTAATCTACTCGCTAACATAAACTAATCCAAACAGTCATTACATCAAAAAAATAAGCTAATCCTAAACAGTCATTACATCAAAAAAATAAGCTAATCCTAAAATCTAATCTACTCGCTAACAAAAACTAAACCAAACTCTCATTCAGTAACAAAAAGGCTAATAAAACCACAAAATAAGCTATATACCAGATTAGACATTATCAATGGGTTCCGACAACAAACGCTCTTTAGATTGCGGTGGTTTTGTGGTGGATTGACGGTGGATTGATGGTGGTTAGGGTTAGGGTTACGATTGGGGGAAACGGTGTATTAGAGAGAGAGAGAGAAACGAAAATGGCGTGTGTGTGTGTGTGTAAAAATAGTGTGACTTATTAGTTAGTGTGAACTGACAAAAATGCCTCTCAGGTTATTTTTATTTTTAATTCATATTTAATCTACACCGTTGGATGAAATGAGGATGGATGGATGAGATCGTTTGATTTGTACTTTAGCTAAATATAGTTTCGTATAGAACTTTTCTCATACAGTTTTATAACATTGACCCAAGACTAAATTCACTACACACCACGATCATAGGTTAAACTAATCTCATAACAACGCACTAACAAAAAACCGTATAAAAATGGCATCTTCCGCTAACTTCATGTATGTCTCACCGCCTTATTCTCATCAGATTCCTCTCATTCATCGGCATCCTCTCGCTCTAACTTTTCATTTACACAATCTCAATGGACGCTCACCCACCAAAGAGCCAAGAAGTCTATTCAGTGTGGGCCCTACCACCACCAGACGTAACTGAACGTGTCAAGAAACTGATGGTCAGTTTACGTTCAGAGTTTGGTGGGCCAGAGTTTGAGCCGCATGTGACTGTTGTTGGTGCTATCAGGTTGACTGAAGATGAGGCTCGTGAGAAGCTGATCAAAGCGTGTGAGGGTTTGAAGGTTTATAATGCGACTGTTGAGAAAGTGGAAACTGGGACGTTTTTTTATCAGTGTGTGTTTTTGTTGCTGCATAAAACGGATGAGGTGAGTTTTGTAGTTTGACTTTTTATGTGTTCAAAGATGATGAGGTTGACTTTCGAGTTTATATCAACTGTTTTTATTAATGTTTGTCAAATCTAGCAGTTAATTGTTAACATTAGCCGAAAGTAGTAGTTGTTTGTGTTATTATAAAGTGTGCAATGACCTGAATGCTAAACGCTTCTTTTTATAAGCATTTCATAGCGGTTAAACAAAATCTAAAAGTTAAACGGTTCTTAAGAAGCAAGCATATATGAGCTAAACACTAAATGCTTCGAAAACTTGGTCGCCAAACACATCCTAGTTTTTTTACTTGTGTGTTGAAAAGTTAGTAGGAGACATAAACTCATGGCTAGATTTATGTTTAAATATGGGTGTGGGTCTCTCATTGGTTGTAAACAAAAATACCCGCTTCATCGTGACCAACGAGCTGATGCAACATAGTTTTAGGCACAAAAATAGGGAGTTTAGGTGCTCCCAGTCATTTCTTGTTGTGTGATTGAATCGATTTTAGTAAATTTGAATGCTATTAGAGCTCTTTTTATGTTGAAAAGATTATAGATCAAAGTTGAGATCTGAATGTGTTAGTTTGACGTTTAAAAGTCAAATGTTGACTTTTTGAAAATCAGAGTTCTACATGAGTTTTTTTTTTTTTTTTTTTTTTTTTTTTTTTTTTTTTTTTTTTTTTTTTATTTATTTGAAGAGTTATTTGGTGTTTTTATGTGATTTTATATATCTTATCGAATAGTATAACACTATTATGTACTTGTATTAGCCAAATAGTTTACTTACGGGCTTACTCATATGCTTTAGCTTACTTTCCAAGCATTGTTAAGCTATATATGTTGATTGTGGCTTATAAGATGATAAAAGGAAAATACCATTCTAATAGTTTTGTGGTAACTGATAGTTTGTTTGCTACAAAAAGTTGTTGGACGTAGTCAAATTAAGTGATGTTTCATGAGATGGCATGATGTATCGCTATTCGGAGACTAAGGAAACACATTATTAAAAGGTTATTACTCAATAGAATGATGTTTAAGGGATCCAATACTTATGGGCTCTTGTGTCTTGAAGACGGCTACATGTAAAAACAGGGCACATGGTTTTCTGTAGGCATAATTATAGGAATCTGATAAACATGATATATAGCATAGACGTGGGACTTACGTTCCTTGGCATCTAATGTTAGATTTCATTTTCACTTCCACACTAAGTAAATATTGTGCCATTGATTTTCATTATTTCAGGTCATGGAGACTGGTGCACATTGCTGGTCTCATTTTGGTTTCAAGAGTCAAACTCGTAAGTCTTTCATCTATTATTGAATTAGTTAGTTTATTTTCATCTCTTGTGCTCATCAACGATTTCTTGTGTTATTTGCAGCTTATATGCCACACCTGAGCATCCTTTATGCAGATTTAACCGAAGAAGAAAAGAAAAAAGCTCAAGAGAAAGCCAATGCTCTAGATGAAAGTATCAAAAGTCTTAGCTTCCCAATAACCCGTCTTGCTTTGTACAAAACCGACACTGAAGACAAAACCCTTAAATCCTGGGAGAAGGTGTCTGAGGTCACACTCAAATCGAACTAGTTTTTGTGTTACTGTATTTTCTAATGTACCTTGTATACTCCTCTTAACTGTTTGCTCCCAATAAATGTGAAATTTACATATCAGCTTCCACCTAGTCTGCACCTTGTGTATCTGATTACTTGTGTTCTGTTGACATATTCTGTCAAATCGAACTACATCAGACCTTGACACCAAACAATTTCGACTTGTTTTTTCCCGATTCAACGCATTTACAATTCTAACATTTTGGATGTGCATTATAGAACAGATATGTTTTTCACTATTGTTGCAATTTTGTCTGGGTACATTAATTGAAGCTTTAAACATGAGATTATATGAATTACTTTTTAATAACCTGCGGGGGGAAATTTGTCACCCCCTCAATCTTCTATAGCTGCCCGTTGCTTTTCAATCTTCTTGTACGGTGTACCTGCTACCATCTTCAACCGCAACTACAAAAGTTTTACAATGGGTTATTCTGGGTTGTGTTTCATATTGTGGCCAACCATGTAACCGGTTCAAAACTTGGCTATAATGGAAACATGTATGATTAAGTCGACCGGGTTGAACGTGTCAAAAGTTACCCAAAGTGCTATTCAACTACTTAAACCATGAGCTTGTGAAAAGTTTATCCAAGTCGTATCCCTTGTTCTCGATTTTCTTTTTCAGTTTCAAATACCTAAAAAGTGTCTCTACCCTATGTATCAAATCTCATATTTAATTTGATACGTAAAGACACTTGTTTGGTAGAGAGAATTAAAAAAAGTGGAGAATTTAGGAAAAATTAGTGGAGAGTTGGAGAGAATTGGGTAGTGTAATTTAGTTATTCTCATTTCCATAATTTTGGTGGAGAATTTGGAGAATTGAGGTTGGTTTGTTTGTTTGTTTATTTTTTTATTTTTTATTTTTTATTTTTTTTTTAACAAAATAAATAGGGTTTTTTTTTTTTTTTTATAAATATTTTGCTTTTAAAAATAATTTTTAAAAAAATATATTTTTTTAAATATATTTTTTAGAATTGTTATTTAGAAAAAATAATTTTTTTTCATAATTTTTATAAAAAAAAAATTTTAAAATAAATTAATTTTTTTCTAAAATAATTTTTTTAAAAAATAAGTTTTTTTTAAATAAATAAAAAAATTTAGATATATATATTTTTAGAATTGTTATTTAGAAAAAATAAAAAATTTTAAATAATTTTTATAAAAAATAAATTAAAAAAAATAAATTAATTTTTTTTAAATAAATTTTTTAAAAAATAAGTTTTAAAAAAAATATAATTTATAAATTTTTTTTTTAAATATACTTTTTTAGAATTGTTATTTAAAAAAAAAAAAAAAAATTAAAAAAATCAACAAATATTTTTTTTCTTTCATTTCTCGGGTCAAGTATATGTTATTACCAAACATTAGAATTGCACAAAATTCTCTATTACTCTAAATTTATATTCTCTGCTTTATTTATATTCTCTGAAATTCTCTCTACCAAACGTGCCTGTATACAAATCTACCGTCATTTAGAATTTTATCACCATTGACTAAAGACTAAAATCACTAACACCAATGATCAAACGCCACACTTGGACTATATACAAATCATCGGAGTAGTTTTTATCACCATTGACCAAAGACTAAAACAGTATCAAAATGGCATCTAGCTTCTTCACAATTCCAATACACGTGAATATATGTCTTACCACCTTATTCTAAACAAATTTTCATCTTTCATCAGTATCATAACATTATCACTCTTCATATATTCAATCTCAATGGACCTACAACAACAAAACTGGTATTCTGTGTGGGCCCTATTACCACAAGACGTAACTGAACGAGTCAAGAAAGTGATGAACAGTCTACGATCAGAGTTTGGTGGGCCAGAGTTTGAGCCTCATGTGACTGTTGTTGGTGCTATTAGGTTAACGGAAGATGAGGCACGTGAGAAGTTGATTAAAGCTTGTGATGGTTTGAAAGCTTATAATGCGACGATCGAAAAGGTGGAGCATGGGAGGCTTTTCTTGCTGCATAAAACGCCTGAGGTGAGTTTTAAGTTTGACTTTATGTAATTGTATCAAAATTTTATATTACTAGACCTCTTGTTATGTTGAGAAGATTATATAGATCAAGGCTATGTTTGGTCCTATACAAGTGTTTGGTGACATAGCTGTTGTTGAAGCAATTATATTATGCAAAATGACATATGACTAGATGCTTCTTTTATTTTAAAACAAAATCTCAGAACCAAACGATCGTTGCCAAACAAACACTATATTCAAAATGCTCCTAAAAACTCCTAATACAGCCCAAATAAGTTGTACCAGCTGATAGAATGATGTTTATAGGCTCTTGTGTCTTGAAGAAGTGTCCTAAAAACAGGGCACATGGTTGTTTCATGGGTGCAGAAAATCTCATGAACATGATATATATAGCTTAAATATGGGACTTACGTTTTGTGGAGTTTAATGTCAGGTTTCATTTTCACACGACACTTAAAAGTAAATATTTAGCCATTTATGTTATGAGTCTTGTTATTTCAGGTCATGGAGACTGGTGCACACTGCCGGTCTCATTTTGGTTACGAGAGTGAAACCCGTAAGTCCTATGTATATATTTAAGTTAATTAGTTTATTGTTTGTTTGTAAGTGTCATTTGTTTTGCTCATCAACAATTTGTTGTGTCACATGTGCAGCTTATATGCCACACATAAGCATCCTTTATGGAGATTTAACGGAAGAAGAAAAGAAAAGAGCTCACGAGAAAGCTAATTCTCTTGTTGTGAGTATTAAAAACCTGAGCTTTAAAATAACCCATCTTGCTTTGTACAAAACCGACCCAGAAGACAAAACCCTTAAATCCTGGGAGAAGGCGTCTGAGGTCATCCTCAAATCCAACTAGTTTTATATGTACTGTATTTCTGAATGTACCTTATACAGTCTTTTGTTTGCTCCCAATAAATGTGAAGTTCACATATCAGCTTGCTTTCACCGAGTTTGTACCTTGTATACCTGATTCTTGTTTACTATATATATGACTCTTTGATGAATTATATATGATGGATGTATTATGTATATATATCAAGTTTATTTTTACTCAGGATAAACGGGGAGGTAAACTACCCAAAATGACCATTTTATATGATCGTAAAGCCCATGACGTTCCAAACCTTGTTAGCAATATGTGGTGCAAATCAAAGAGTTTTATGACTTTTACGGTGAGCCATATGATAAATGGGGTAAATGACTCCAATTAACTTTCTATACTTACAAGAGTGAAACTCATGAAGGATTTCATTCTATGCTGAATAAATGATGGAAGAAATGTTAAAATATGTAGAAAATGGGACACCATTGTTTTTTTTGTTTTTGTTTTTGTTTTTTTTTTTGTTTTTGTTTTTTTTTTTTTTTTTTTTTTTATTATTTTTTTTTTTTTGGATGGGCTTGTGAGGAATCTATATATAACATGTCAATATGCAAAGAAACACACAGGAAAACCCTAAACACTAACTCAAATTAACAATCGATATTCACTCCAAAAATTTCAATCATGAACCAAACCATGCATGGTGGAAGAGGTATGTTTAACATCTATAAATCATTTATATGATTTAATCAAGTTTCAAAAACTAACTGTTTTTTAATAATGATCAGTTCTAGTTGGATGTGGCACAGCAAATCACCTGAGTTTTTGGATCATATTTCACTGAATATATACAATTTAAAAATATGATCATAGGAATTTTATATGAATGATAGTTCAGAAAATATGATGTTAACAAATACTTCACAATACCAAACACTCAAACGACTTATTATCTGATTATTAAAACTTCGAACATTCTCCAAACACTCTCTAATGCCACACAGTTATTAGAGACATCTGATTATTTTATTACAGCTGAGTATTATCTGATTGTGATTATTCGATATCACATAATCAGTTCTAAAAAACACACATCCAAATACCATCTAACATGACTATCTATAACTTAAAGATGAAACCTCTTTGATGTCCTATTCTGCTTATCATTCAATGCAAGACATATGCTTATTGCTAGTGTTATTGTTACCCATGAACCAATTTATCCATCAGTTTGAAGTTAAACAGGATACATAACTCACAAGAACTTCCCTTGGAACTTGTTAACAAGAACAGGTTACAACACCAAGTATATGCCATGCATGTATACCAACATTATTTGATATTCTTATTAACTAAATCGAGCAGGCTACCTTATTTAAAATATCAGAGAACCAAGAAAATACTTAAGTAACTAATGAGGTACACCTGTGTAGTTGGTTTCTACATCCATATGGCATTAGCATTGATCAGTAGTGGCTTAAGCCTGCCTTCCAAATTTAGAGTTATTAGCTCATTAGCACCCCCAATTAGCTTCTTCCCTATGAACACAGCTGGCACACTTGGGTTGCATCCTAGCTCCTGTAATTCTCTCTCTATTTTATGTCCATTGGAAAGCTCATCAAGCTCGTAAATAGTAGGGTTAGCCCCGAATTTTCTTACGAGTGTTATGATCGAGTGGCTTACACAACAGGGTGTTTTGCTGAAGATCACAACTGGATTTTCTGATATCAGATTTCTCACTGTGGTCATCTTTAAGCTAGAAAAGAGTCAGATTCTTTTAGGAAAGATACGGTTTTAGGACTTCGCTATGAATGAACAAAGGCTGGGTTGCTAAAACTTAGACCCCTCTCGAAGTACATTTATACTCTTTTTTTGGTGATGATGGAATCCCTCCTATAGAATATTAATGAAAAGAATATTAATTATGTGGTTATAACTTTTGATCATGATCTTGTTTCCTGTAACATCACATCACAAATTTGTATATTTGAATGGTGTTTTGCACAATGCTACCATGCTACAGGTTGACTTTAGCAAATAACCACAATACCGCTAGATTACATTTAGATAAGCACACTTTTAACCTTTTACCGAGCATATGATTCTTAAGTTTCTATGGTGAAAGAATGACATGTTGGCTGATGTTGGTGTCCTTAGCATATGTGATATCAACTCTACCTCATGAGTTTTGACACATGCCCATCGTCTCTCTCCTAAATGATTCTTTCGTGAAAATGTGATGTTTAGGAGTCATCACTATGATGCATGCTCAGGATTCTACATTGTGATTATTGCCTCATGCCACATTCATTTTATTGATTTTCTTGTGATTTTTTACTTTTTATCCGAAGAATTGTTATGTTACTCAGTTCTGTTTAGACGGTTACGATTAGAGTCACATAAACCTCTTTACAAAAGCAATTAATTCTGTACGGCTTTTTAGTGTGTTATAGATGATGTAATCTCTTATTATTTGTCATTGGTCTGGGTTGTCAGTGATAATCTGCTGCACTCTTAGGAGATAACTTACTACGATTTAGGCAACCACTTGATCAGTAACATTCATGTAGAGTTGATAAGATGGGTGCATCACGTTGGGCAACATCTCAAAATGGGTTTGGATTTATTCGTATCATTTTTTTGGACGGGTCAAAACTGGTCAGGAAGGTTGTGCTGACCCGCAAGGTTAATGCGTTAGTAGTTATGATGACTGAAAGAGTCTATCACGATAATAACATAATCTTTGAATAAAACAATTTTAAGAGGTTGTATGGGTTAAAGGTAGACTTTTGACAAATTTCAACTTGTTTGACTCATTTGACCCATTTAAAATTTAACTTTTTTATTTGACCCATTTTGATCAAACCGTCGCATTTTTTAGTAAATGAATACATTAAGTTATGCATGTAGTCGGGCTATGCACTTCTTTATTTATATTGGCTCGTAAATAATTATGGTTTGAGGAGCTTTGTTGTGGTCCTTGTGTTCACGATGGTGGGGAATCCTTTTTTGACATTCTAAAGATGCCTTATCCACACGCCAATATTTCCATATGTAGAATATAAAGCTGATTTGTAATCTAAAAGATGCCGTTATCCTGTTTCATATATGTTTTTCTCTTGATTCCAAAGGAATACTAGTTTATATCTCATGAAAAATTATGAGTGGCTAATATTCGAATTGTGAGTGCCTTTCTCTTTTTGTCATCGGCATTTCTTGTCATTATTGATTAGCTTTTCGGTTTTGTAAGATCAAACTGTCTTGCTTGTTTTAGATATAAAAATGCCAACAAGGTTTGGCTGCTTTGGTCTTTTAGACGATTTTGTCATTTTGGAACATCAGGGGTTTATGATCATGATCAGAGAGCATATTTATCATCATTTACTTTGGTTCACTGAAGCATATATAACTAATCTAAGCTACTAAAAGGTATTGAAATAGTCTATATCCATGGTTTTTATCATTCTTTAAATATTATACCATATCTACGATTTCGTACCAATTATACCCCGAATCTTAACTGATTCGTCCTTGACATGTTTACCAATTATACACATAAGTAATTATATAATCGACTCTTCATAGTTTGCAATGGGCATGTTCTCTATTATTCTTTCCGTCTCTACCTTGGAAGGTAACATTTGTTTGGTTGGTTTTTCTTATATAACCCTTCGTCAGGGATGCACAACACTTTTTCTGTAAGATTTTATTTCAATTATATATTTATCCTATTTAGACTTTATTGTAAGGTATTTGGAAAATTGGTTTAAGTCAACAAGTGTTTCCTTTTTAAGTATGATTTTTACTTGAATAAACTTAAAGTATTTAAAAATTTGATTAAGAACAATAGTTATTGAGTGAAATCAAACACTGTATTCTCTTAAACTGGTCACGGGTGAAGTATCAAATAATAGAACAAGTGGTTTCAGGTGCTAAGATAGTGGATTCTCATTCTCTTTTTGTCGTCGACATTTCTTGTCTCACTCCCAAATTCCCTTTACTGTCGGTATGCCTTATCAGTAGGTATAACGTGATGGATCTTATAGGTGCACATGCTAGATATGTTTGGTAGATAAAGTGCCTTTTCCCATTATTATAGCGTATTTGAGCATCTGGACTAGTATTAATAAGAAACGATGTTTAATAAGAAACGCTTTGGATCAAAATCATCCAAGATTGAACAAGTTAGTTCCTATCAAAGTCAATATAGCTTCTTGGAGGATCGCCAAAGGGAGACTACCGACAAAAATCAACCTTGACTTGAGAGGTATTGACCTTCACTCAGTTCACTGCTATTAAAATTTTATTGTTCCTGTCAGTTCACGCCCTTTTGCATTTATATACTTGTTTTGATGATAAGAGAAACGTCATTAGTTTGAAAAGAATAGAGAAGCATCATTGAACCAAAGAGCACTAACTACTTCATGTATACTTGTTTCACTAAAACAAATTCTATGAAAGTTACACAGTTTAAGAAAACAAGTAAAATATTTAATCTTTGTTCAATTTATATGTCTAGAATCTTTTGTAAGGTAAGCAACTAAGCATTAGAAAAACAATACAGTAAAAGCAACCAAGTAATACTACATATTAACTGATATATTGTTGTCTATCTGGTGTAGCAAGAAAGGAACCTTAGACTGTTTCAAGATAAGAAAAGGACTAGTTGTGAACGTTTACGAGTCATAGTTGAAACAGTGAGGTTAAAGATAGCAGGGTTTAATACTATTGCATCTCTTGATGTGGCCAAGGTTACTGACATTTAAAAGTCAATTTCAAATAAATCTCAGGCCTATATGGCCATTGTAAATGCAGTATCTGGCAATAAAATGATTGTCCAAATGATTTGCCATTTCGATTAGTGGGTAAGTATGATGACTGTATATATGTTTCCATGCATGTTTTAATTCTCCTTTTCTTGCTGCTTCGGGCTTTGGTGCCAAAATGATGTGATAAATATGATCGCACAAAATTTACAATACTGATGTTTTGATTGGAGATAGTATACGTTAAATTCTACACCGTCATGATGTTATGATGCATAGATAGGAATTGGTGTACCTGCAAGCTGGTTTTGTATGGTAAGTTAAAACAGTCTCAATGAGTACAAGATTATGATATTATTTATAGTATAAGGGACAAATCCGTTTTATTCAGAATTCCTAAACAAAAATAGAAAGAACAAAGGTGAACCCATGGCATCAGTTAGAGTACACTAATACACGATGGAAGACCGCATGCATCGGCGCCTGTTTCACTATATATATCAGATTGGTAAAATTTTGCTTAATATAGATCTTAATTAGAGCCATATAGCTTTAGCCTCGATGAGTAGAGGCTTGAGCCCGCTTCTCATATTAAGGCTCATCACCTCATTAGCACCACCAACTAGCTTCTTCCCAATGTAAACAACCGGTACACTTGGATCACAACCTAACCCTAGCAACTCCCCTTCCACCTTTGCCCCATTTGAAACTTCATCGAGCTCATAGACTTTTGGGTTGGCCCCAAAGTTTCTTAGAAGCGTTTTGATGGAATAACTTATTGAACAAGTGGTTTTGCTAAAGATCACCAATGGATTATCAGCAACTAGCCTCTTCACGGTGCCCATGGTTATTGATGATGTTTTTGTTGTTTTTTTTCAACCTTTTAAGGTGTATTTATACTTGTTTGTATAGAGTCGGATCTTGAAGGGATTAATTCTGAAGTGCTAAAAACACGTAGAAATGTATTTATCAGACGTGGAAATTCGATTGTACTTAGTTATGGCATATTTTATGAACGATGTCCAGTTTAGTTTCAGGATATCGATTTGATTTACCGAATATTTGCATAGTGAAGTATCTTCTAGTACAATCAGGTAGGCTCTTTCAAAACAACTGGTTGAAACTCTCATGGCTTCTGCTTCACTCCTTTTCTAGTATGCCTTTCCATGCATGGAATGATGGAACATTAATGGATGTCGTTATTTTACCAAGATCTAAACAATCTCAGTTAACGCTGTCATTTCAATCTACTTAGTATATCCCGATTTCGGTTAAGCGTGTCAACAAATTGCCCAAACCAGCCCATTTCAGAAAATTAAAGACTTTGTAAGGTAAAAAGTTTATAACCCCTTTCTTATGAAATTTATTAACGATCAAACATGTTGATGGATCAAACCAGCCCGTTTCAGAAAACTGTTTAGTACTTAACCATGACCCAAGCACATGGCCACCTTTATGAGGAAGCTTGTGATCAAAGGCATTAAAAAGAAAAAATATCATGCTGTCATCATGTTGTTAGTGAGGCCTAAATTATCAACTGTTGGTTTTAAATGAAGAAAATTAAAGACTTTGTTTTACTCCCAAATTACCTTTAGGATGAATTAATTGATAATTAGGCTGCTACAACGAAATAGATACCTAAATCTGGTATATATGAATCCATTTTGAGGTTTACTGTAACAAAAAGATTACTAAAACATAGGTATCACCTAATCTGTAATATATGAGTAATTAAGTAGTGTTATTTGTTACTGCATACCTATATGAAATGCTTCTAAACAAGTTCTATTATGAAATATTTTGCTTTGTGATACAAAATTGCAGTCATATTGAACATTGTAACTTACTTGATGTAAGCAACAAAAATTGAAGGCACAACAATTTGAAGGGAAAAAAATCAACTTGAATACGAAAAAGAGTAATAGTGAGTATTATAAGGAATTTGATAAATCACAATTATATGAAGATAATTGTATGTGAATAGTGATATATTTGAGTTAAAATCACATCTTCAAGAACTTATTATCTGACTATCTTGTACTATAAAGTAGGAATATTAGCATCTTTAGATGAATATAGTGGTTACTAGCAGAGTATTGTATATGTCTGTGTGTGTTACAATTTTAAGCAAAAGGAATCATATATAATGTTTTCTTATAAGTTGGCCTGTTTGGCAAGAGCTTTTTTGAAGCTTTTTTAATTAGAGCTAAAAGCTTTTTGTAGTAAAAATAAAGCTCCATAGAAGAAAAAAGCTTTGTTTGGTAACATTGGATTAAAGCTTTGTTTTTCAAAAAAAAAAAAAAAAAAAAAAAAAAAAAAAAAACTCCAAATTCACACGCTGGTATGGGAAGCGTTTCATTTTCTTCAAAGCTTTTTTAACCTTATACTAGGGGTGATAGTCGAGTCGTGTTCGGGTTGACCTATTCGGGTTCGCAGGTTGACGGGTTAGTATAACCTTTACCCAAACACGACCCGTTTGTTAATCGTGTCAAGAAACTCAACCCCAATCGACATGCATAATGCGTGTAACCCATTTGTGACCCATTTAACTTATTTAAGTAAATAGATCAAGCGGTGACGTGAAATAACTATACAACAATTTCAATGATATGAGTTATAATCGTAATTCATTGTCTTCTTAAGCACATAACATAATGCATTTAATCCAAACCAACATAAAATCAAATTATATATTTTATATTTAGAGGCTTATATACTTAAAGAGATTCACATGTTTACCTGTTTAATAATACTTAACCAAAACACGACCCGTTTATTAAACGGGTTAGACAGGTCGACCTGTTTTTTACCCAAACCTGTTTAACTTCTTGTCGGGTTCATGTTGTTTATCGTGTCGTGTCGAGAATTGTCACCTCTAATTATTTTGCATAGCTACCTACGAATTAATATTCTTCGATTTTAGGACGGGTCGAAATGGGTCAGGGAAGGTTGTGCTGACCCGCAACGTTAATGTGTTAGTTATGATGACAGAAATTGAACTGTATAACATAAATCTTTCAATAAAACAATTTAAGAGGTTGTTTGGGTTAAAGGTAGACATTTGACAAATTACAACTTGTTTGACTCATTTGACCCATTTAAAATTTAGCTTTTTTATTTGACCCGTTTTGATCAAACCGTCACATTTTTAGTAAATGAATACACTCAGTTATGCATGTAGTCGGGCATGAGGGTGCCTTTACATTCGCTCATAAATAATTATGGTTTGAGCCTTGAGGAGCTTTGTTGTGGTCCTTCTGTTCATGATGGTGGGGAATCCTTTTTGACATTCTAAAGATCCACATGTCAATATTTCCATAAGTGGAATATAAAGTTGAGTTGTAAATCTAACAAGTGAGTTATCCTGTTTTATATATGCCTTTCTCTTGATTCGAAAGGAATACTAGTTTATATCTCATGAAAAATTATGAGTAGCTAATATTCGAAATGTGAGTGCTTTTCTCTTTTTGTCGTCGACATATCTTGTCTCATTCCCTTTGAGGCACGGTATGCCTTATCAAATAGGTATAACATGATGGATCTTATATTGCACATGCTATATATGCTTGGTAGATAAAGTGCCTTGTTCCATTATTATCACTAAAATACTAGTATTTGAGCATCTGGACTACTAATAAGAGATGATGTTTAATGTTATGTACTTATGTATTTATAAGCCATTAACCATTTCACTATGCTTGCTGATATTAAAATTTTGTTGTTCCTGTCAGTTCACGCCGTTCTGCATTTATATACTTGTTTTGATGATAGGAGAAACATCGTTAGTTTGAAAAGAATAGAGAAATATCATTGAACCAAACAGCACTAGCAGGGTTTTAAGAGAGTCATAGTTGAAACAGTGAGGTTAAAGATAGCAAAGTTTAATACTATTGCATCCCTTGATGTGGCAAGTTTTCTGACATTTAAAAGTCAATTTCAAAAAAATCTCCGGCCTATATGGCCATTTTAAATGCAGTATCTGGCAACAAAATGATTATCAAAAAGATTTGCCAGTTTGATTTGAACTGCCATGCTACCTCTCAGCTGGTGTACCATTTAGTTGAGAATAGTCAATCATAAAAGATGGACTACTTCGTCTTGGCTAAATGGTATGATTAGTACTGATATGTGATGGTTAGAGTCACTAAGTCAGCTTTGTTTAGTGTTGCCATGTGGAATGTCATTTTGCAACATTGCTGCAGCGAAGGCCTTTTTTTGGAAGGGATTAGCTGCAAGAAATATGAGTTCTCTGTCTATCTGTATTGTAGAGTTCTGTTCTGTCTAAGCTTGTGTTTGGTTTGTATTAGCGGATAAGTATGGTGATTATATGTTTTCGTGTTTTAATTCTCCTTTTCTTGCTGCTTCGGGCTTTGGTGCCAAAATGATGTGATAAATATCGCCACACAAAATTTACAATACTGATGTTTTGATTGGAGATGGTATACGTTATTCTACATCATCATGATGTTATGATGCATAGATAGGAGTTGGTCTACCTGCAAGCTGGTTTTGTATGGTAACTTAAAACAGTCGCAATGAGTACAAGATTATGATATTATTTATAGTATAAGGAACAAATCCGTTTTATTCAAAATCCCTACATGAAAAAAGAAAGAAGAAAGGTGAACCCGTGGCATCAGTTAGAGTACACTAATACACGATGGAAGGCCGCATGCATCAGCGCCTGTTTCACTATCTATCATATTGGTAAAAAATTTCTTAATATAGATCTTAATTAGAGCCATATAGCTTTAGCCTCAATGAGTAGAGGCTTGAGCCCACTTTTCATATTAAGGCTCATCACCTCATTAGCACCACCAACTAGCTTCTTCCCAATGTAAACAACCGGTACACTTGGATCGCAACCTAACCCTAGCAACTCCCCTTCCACGCGTTCCCCATTTGAAATTTCATCTAGCTCATAGACTTTTGGGTTGGACCCAAAGTTTCTTAGAAGCACTTTGATGGAATGACTTATTGAACAAGTGGTTTTGCTAAAGACCACCAATGGATTATCAGCAACTAGCCTCTTCACAGTGCCCATCGTTATTAAGGTTTTTGTTTTCTTTTTGAACTTCTTGTAAGGTGTATTTTTACTTGTTTTGTGAAGAGTCAGATCTTGAATGGATTCTAAGTGCTTAAAGCACGTAGAAAATTTATCAGATGTGGAAATTTGAGCGTGTGCGGAGTTGTGGCATATCTTATGAAACGATACCTCTTAAGATATCGATTTGATATGCCGAATATTTTCAAAGTGGAGTATTATCCTCTGGTACAATCAGGTAGGTTCTATGAAACTATTGGTTTAAACTCTCATGGCTTCTGCTTTACTCCTTTTCTAGTATGCCTTTCCATGCATGGAACATTAAATATATCTTGTGTGCATGCGATGTCGGTATTTTACCAAGATCTAAATAATCTCAGTTAAAGCTGTTATTACAATCTACTTACTGTAAACTGATTTCAGTTAAGTGGGTCAACAAATTGCCAAAGTGTTGCAATTTGACTTTTCAAGTTCAAACTAGTTCAACTTTTACCTTACCTATTTTTGTGGGTATTATATAATATTTGGGTAAAATGCAAAAATGGTCCCTAAACTGTCATGAAATCGCAAATATGGGACCGAGACAAAAAGGCACGCAAAAAAGCCACTAACGTTACGCAAATTTGCGAAAAAGCCATCGAAAGGCATTTTCCGTTAGTTTTCCCGTTAAGTGTCATGAGGGTAATCTCGTTATTTCATGGTTCTTATCTCCCGCCAACTTTTCGGAGGACTATTTGTGAAGGCGTTGACAATTTAATCTGAAAACATGAAAATAACTTTGCAAATTAGCCATTGAGGTCATGTAACAATTATACCATTATAATTGGCGGGAGATAAGAAGAACCATGAAATGACGAGACTACCCTCATGGACGTGGCACTTAACGGGAAAACTAACGGAAATTGCCTCTCAGTGGCTTTTTTGCAAATTTGTGTAACGTTAGTGGTTTTTTTACGTGTCTTTTTGTCTTGGTCCCATATTTGAGATTTCGTGATAGTTTAGGGAACATTTTTGCATTTTACCCATAATATTTAATGCAAAATATATGAATGGATTAGATTTTAATTGTATTTTTCAATAGTATAATTTTTTTATCATGTAATACATAACATAAAAAAATATTTAAGGTTAGTTTAACTCTGAAAAGTCAAACTGGATATTTATTTAGAGACGGAGGGAGTAATTAGTTGTCTATCGAGTCTTGGCGTCTTGCTAGACAAAAATGAGATGCAATTCAATATTTACATTATATAGTGAGAAAATATTTTCGGTAACTTTAGGCAATCGTAGTTGGGTTGAATAATTTTACTCCGAAACTTTGAAGACATCGATTGATATATATCATTCGAACATGGATGAAACCTTTCTTATATCATTCGCTAAAAGCCACGTATAGTAGTTGGTGCTAGGGATGAGCACGGTACCGGTACCGTACCGAACCTGTACCGAATTGGTGGTACCGAATTTTTTCCGAGCATAAATTAGTGGTACCGGTACCGTATCAAACGGGATTCGGATACCGGTACCGGTATCGGTACCGGTACCGGTATCGGTACCGGTACCGGTATCGGTACCGGTACCGGGAAATTGGGTTTTTCCCCTTTTTTTCAAGAATTTCCCGATTTGGTACCGGTCCCGTACCGAATTAGTGGTCCCGATTTTTTTTCCTCCTTATTTCGTAGTACCGGTACCGTACCGTATATCGGGAACGGTACCGTTTCGGTACGGTACCGGTACGGTTCCGGTTCGGTTCCGGGATTCGGTTCGAAATGCTCATCCCTAATTGGTGCTAAAGGTTTTTATAGATGCTCTTATTCACACGATATATAGTGTCACCCGTCAAAAGTCACATAGTCATTTAGCGAGTGTTGTCGTCAAAAGTCTCGCCATCCGTCCTCACTCTTGTAGTGAAACTTTTCACCAAAATTCTCTCTTTGGTATGGCTTTTCAATCTTAGATTCCCAATGGCACAATGTACACATAACACAAATGACCAGTGGCCAAAAACAACCTATATAGAAATATCATGCATGTGATATCGGTTAAAAAGAGCTTAAAAATATATATCAACTACTATGTAAATTCTATTTATTTATTTATTTATTTTTATCTTTTTTAGGAAAAAAAAATAAAATAAAATTGAGAGACTAAGTTATTTGAACCCAGACATTCCACGTATTGACGTTTAGGTCATCATGGATTAATAAAGTATGCTACTTTTTTATAAACTCCAACATGTTATCATTTGAAGTTGAAATGTAAATATATATTTCGTTTGTTTCTAGAAACTATGTGCGGATTTCAAATAATGGCATGTATGTGGTCGGGTCCTCAAATCTCACATTATTTATCTCTATCAAGTCAAGTGTCGACTTAAAAAAATATAATATAATCAAATTTTTTTTACTGTAATAAATATGCTTCGGTATTTGAATTTGTATGTTATTATCTCAATTTTTTATATGCAGATCTGCTTCAAATACTGTATAATGGTCTCGTGTTTTGTGGTTAGATTAGAGTATTGGACCCAACCCAAAATCAATCCCGTTGACTGGTTCTCCAATTAACACAATTTTTTTTTTCTTTTTTTTCTTGGAAATATTCGAATTAAGATTATTTGATTTTGTTCAACGCTCCAACTGTCCATTGTTGATCACCTAACACTTACATTTTAAAATCGATTGAGAAAAAATAATCTCCGAAGGGTCAAAAGACAATGATATTTAACATTCGACTAGAATTAAGTATTTTGCACAGCTACCTACAAAAATAATATTTTTCAAAAGTATGATATATTTTTTTTAGAGTTCTGTATATTTTTAGTGAAAAAGATCAAAATACAAGACATATTCACAAAATAATTAAAAATAAAATAGAAAATGTGAGTAGGTTAAAACTCATCTAGTCGCGCAAAAAGTAGGTGATCTAGGACCATCGGTCTTAAGAACACAAGGTGTAGTCAAAGAGCTCAATCTCCCCATTCGAGTCTCACGTGTGGCACATAACGCAACATCTCAACTTCATCTCTTCATAACAAAACTCAACTTCTTCATTAGGACCTTACATCTTACACATTTATTTTTTTATTCATTTTATTAAATTAATTATCTCTTCATCTCTTCCTGCCAAACTCAACGTACATCCACCTTTTTGTCAAAAAAATATCTCGCCGTGGCCACGAGTAAATACCCAACGAAGAAGAACGGCGAGGCTATCGTGGTGTAGCAAAAAGCTTCGGCTCGCCGTTGGCTTGTACACGTCGGACGGCAAGCATGAACAACGAGGCTGCACCGGGTGCTCTAAGTTTACAAATGCACATATCAAAAGACATGTCACATCGATGAAGCAATCTCTATTCTTTTATACATATAAACATATCAAACACTAGCTCTCAAGTTTCTTGAGTAAAGAAAAATAAACAAATAAGAAGTAAACCGGCTCTGTTTTCATAATATATATATATATATATATATATATATATATATATATATACTAGATTTTAGGCCCGCCCCGGTGGGGCGGCTAGCTTTAAGAATTTGATTATACGATAAAATTAATATCAATATAAGTATGAACGTGTAGCAACATAAATGAAATAAAATAAACATGTTACTATTAATAAAATAATAAAGTTGGACAAATCATAAGGTTGAAAAAAAAAACATATATTTATAATCTATGAAAAACTTCTCAAAATACAACGTTGGTTGTAGAATTGGTGTAGTTGTCGTCTTTGTCACAGCATAACAATTTTAGGCATCCCTTGCTTTTTATTCTTGAGAATGCCACATAAAGTTTTCCATGTGAAAAAAACAGACTATTCCAAATATAACCCAACCTTAGATAATGTTTGGCCTTGACTTTTGTTTATAGTCATGACAAAACAAACGAAAATAAGGAATTGTCTCCTATTAAGTTGAAAATGCATCTTCTTGTCGGATGGGCTTATAATCATTCTATGTATAGAGCGAACCTCACCCACTTTACCACCTCATATAATCTTTGGCTCAATGTTATTGATTCTCATTCTCAATACTTGTAACCTCGTTCCATTATACAATCCACCTTGTTGATCAATGTTGCGCAAACACATAACCGGAGTGCCAATCTTCAAAACTAATTTATGGTATGGAAATCTAGACATTTCAATTGTATTCAAAAAATCTGTAGTGTACATATCATCGCTATGATTAAAAACCAAGTCTAAATCTGACACTGTATCTGAACTATAATATACTAGACGAGTACCCGTGCATAGCAACGGAATTTTATATCGATATATAGTTTTAGTGATAAAAAATAATTTATGGGTTATAAACGAAAAATAATAAAAGTTTGAGGATTTAGATATTAAACATAATGTTTTGAAACCCGGTTCGACCCAGGTGTTTCAACCGGTTCAACCGTTGCGGTCGAAAAACAGGTCCATTTAAATAGGGTCAACCAGATAGGTTGGGTCGAAAAACGGGTCAAATTATACCGAGTCAACCTGCCGGTTTGAAGCTTCCCCGGTCAACCTGATGTGTATTAATAGTTTCCTTTTGTAACATATGTTTCAACATTTCCTTTTTTGGTTTCAACATTTCCTTTATTATAATGTTTTAAGTTTTTTCTTACCTAATATAAAATTTTAAACATTTCACATATTTATGTTTTCATTTTTTCACATTGACCATTTTGCAGCGACGTCTAGTTTCAACCTAATACCCCTCGTATAATATTTTTCAACAAATTGTATCTGTAACTCTAAGGAATCATTTTCTATAGGATTATTTTAAGTTGCAATGTTTTTATGAGGATTATTTTTGTTATGGTATGGTTGCATTGTTTTTCTAAAAGTGTCGATATTTGTGTGAGAGAGAGAGAGTTTTCTTCAATAATATTGGTTTAAGTTTCGGAAGTCGATTAAGATTGTAATAATAATAGACTCAAAAGTTGTATCCAATAAGATTCAAAATAATGCACACAAACAAATCAAATAATGCATTTTGTTTTTTTTAATAGTATATATAATTTTTTACCAATAAGGAAATTATGTGATTTACATTGTCTCATCACTTCGATTACTTATGTAAGAGATATTAGTAAATGCTTTGTATTTTTAGAGTGTTTAATTGTTCACGAATACTGAGGTTTTCGCTATACATTCTCTACATATATTTAAAGGCCTGTTAGGTAGTGAAGATGGTTCCAAAAAGCTATATTTAAGCAGTAGGCATAGAGAAATGGTTGTCGAAAGTAGCCTATTATTTTTCAGTAGATGGCCACTTCGATATATTTTTGACAAAATGTCGAAAAAACTGTTACTCGAAAATATATAAAAGTGCCCCTCTATAGATAGTTGATTTCATTCTTGTAATGATGGTATGATTCTTTTCACCTAACGATTAACGGTTTGCGATATATATATATATATATATATATATATATATATATATATATATATGTATATATATATTTTTTAAAGTGAAAGGCTTTTTTTTAATAAAAAAATGGATGACAATGATTGATTCATTGAATCTTTAAAAAATATTGAATCTACATTAAACTTTTCTCTATACAATGTTATATTGTCTTTTTTATATGCGAGGTGATTTGCACACTTTTCAAATTGATTGACACACTCTAATTTTGAGTATCTTGACATTTATAATCTTACAGGGTGAAAATGTGTAATAGTGATGTGAATTTATAAATCTTAAGACACTTAAAATTATAGCGTGACAATCAACTAAGAGAGTACTACAATGCCTTGAGATGTCCTCTTATTTCTTTTTCATCCATAGAGAGAGGTACACTAAAAGGGTTTGACATCCCAAATCTAATCGCCATAAAAAAACAACACACTGTAAAGTTTTTAGACAAACCATTATCTCCAAGAGTATTACGCATTGACCTTTGTGAGTTTAGATTTCAAGGAACGAAAAATGTCTTTCAATCTCTCAATCTGATGACTTAAACTTTCAAATGTATCAAAGGATGACTATGTCCTAAAAGTTTCCAAATGTCTTTAAATACTACCTGCTAGTCCTCCTCGTTCTCTACAATCCAAAGTCCAAATCACAACTCAAATATTTGTAATTGCTTCGTCTCAAATATTAATCTCAGCAGAACCGGTTATATGCGACCACACAAAAACCACACAAATTGGTTAACCCAATTAAACCGCACCAAAAACACAACACCATCCCAAGACACAATACAGAGACCACCAAAACTTCCCACTAAAAACACCAAAGAAAACCATCTGTGATGGAGGATGTGGTTGTGAAGGCAGATTTCTAGAGAGAGGATGAGATATGTTTGAGATGTGTTTGTGCTCGGGTGTCTGAATCTTAATATTAGGGTTGGAGGGTGGTTTGATTTTAGGCATTGGATATGCCTCCTTTATAAGGGAGTTTGCATCTCAAATCATTCCAATTAGTAACTGTGTTCGTGATTTGTTTTTAATGTTTGACAGCAATATTAACATGCATAAATTTAAAGAATTCAATTTGACAGCCATATTGACTTTCCTGCGTCTGTTTTGATTAAACGACTCCTTGATACAAATGTTCGTGATTTGTTTTTAATAGTTGCCATATATACAACTAAAATACCTTATATAATTTTTAAACATAAATGCATTCTGTTTTGATTAAACGCATGGCTTTGTTTCACAATAATTCCTTATTATAACTTTTTCAACATTTCAATTTTTCACAAACCTTGACTATTCCACTTTTCACCTTTGACCATTTTTACATTATAGGTAGTATAGATATAGTTTAGAAATATATTGTGTTTATATTACGTATAAACTACAAAAAACATTAAACTGGTAATGATTTTTTTTTTCTACAATCATTTTTTCATGACAATATACTGTGTTTACATTGGTAACAAATCCCATATGATTTTATACATTTTTTCTACATTCATGATTTTCTACATTTTTTTTTTCTACATTCATTTTTTCATTTTTTTCTACAAATCCCATATGATTTTCTACATGGTTACAAATGAATGTTAATAATGAGAATTAAAATGAAGAATTTGAATTGGTTAATTAGAACGGATGCATACGGGTTGAAAGTTAGTCAATATATAAAATCAGTGAGAAACACAAACACAGCTACTAAAATTACATTATTAAGTGTCTTTTTTTACAGCTAATGTGTAAGGAAAGTTTGTATTATATTTTAACTGCTGCAGTGCCAAACAGTACCAAATAGTGCCTGGTACTGTTCCTAAGAAATTTACACTTTTAGTCCCTCGGTTAGCTGTAAATTCCACCGTTAGTCCCCCGTTAGCGATTTTTTTCAAATTTAGTCCTTACTAAAAAAAAAATTTTATCATTTTATTTCGAGTTTATATTTAACACAACAATCCCGCAGCAAAGCGCGGGTGCCCCAGCTCGTTTTAAATATAAATAATAAAAATGTAATACTAAATAGATGTCAAAAAATTGATTATAACAATGATCTTCAAATCGTCACTCATATGAAGCATCATAACAATGATCTTCAACTCATTTAAGGCGCGACATTGAAGCAAGTTGTTTATTGTGATCTTCAGCAAGTTCGTGTTGTTTTTTGTGATCTTTATCAAGTTCGATCAAACGTTGTTTCTTTGCTTCTTTCTCATCTTCAGCTTTCCAACGCTTTGAACCTTGTTTCCGTGATCTTTGAACCTTGTTCTTCAATACATTGATCCTGCAATGAAATACCAATTTGTTACTAAACATATACAACTTATAAATTACAGCTATTATTGATCTTAATGCATGTTTCACAAATACTTATGCATATAATACAAAGATATCAATGAGAGAAGTATGACCCCTGATAAGCATAATGATAGTGTGTATTCTTGTTTAACATAAGCTGAAAATTCAAATTTATGTCATCTCAAAAGACTCATCCAAATTTTTTTGCACTTTATATAAAAAAGATATATACAATCTGAGAAACAGTCGAGACATATTTCAAGTCGTGATGACAATATGGTTACAACAATTTTCAATAGTAGGTGGGTTTTATTAAGTAGAAAAAGAGTACCTTCACTTCGGGCATGATGTTGACATGTCTTTTTGTCTTGCCAATGATCGGGATCATCTGGCATCATGTTGTTGCTTTCTACCTCTTGTTAAAGTAAAATTCTTTTCTATGATCAATACCTGAAATGACAATCTCATGTAAACAAAAGATTCGTGCTTTAAAGATCATGAAAAAACTAAAAAATAGTTGACATATAAGAGACATAGACGATAAGATAATTATAGTCTCTAATAGAAACGCTATAAGATTTATAAGTGCTAAATTCCCATAAATTTAGCACTTATAATTATTTTCTTTGTCAAAATAGTTGGTTCCAAAGCCATTCATCATAGAAAAGAATTATATAGGGATGAGCACGATACCGATCCCGTACCGATTTAGTGGTACCGATTTTTTCCCGAGCATAAATAGTGGTACCGGTACCGTACCGACCGGGATTCGGATACCGGTACCGGGAAAGGGTTTTTCCCGTTTTTATTCGGGAATCTCCCGATTTGGTACCGGTCCCGTACCGAATTAGTGGTCCCGATTTTTTTTCACCTTATTTCGTAGTCCCGGTACCGTACCGTATATCGGGAACGGTACCGTTTCAGTACGGTTCCGGTTCGGTTCCGGGATTCGGGTTGAAATGCTCATCCCTAGAATTATATGTCAACTTGATGAATGGCTTTGGAAGTTTATTCGTTCTTCTTAATAGAAACGCTATAAGATTTATAAGTGCTAAATTCCCATTAAATTCTGCTTTTGATTTTTGCATTCGTGTTCAAACAAAATACTAACATGTTATAAACTACATTTGGTAAGACAATAGATAGTAGGCCTTTTACCCGAAAAATTTAATATTCAGATATTGAAATATCCAAACCATAAATTATCATCAATATTCAGAGGCCTGTCATAGAAAACATATTTGGCATTTCCTATAACAAAGATCAAAATTCATCCACACATGCACCTCACATTAAGGACTAATAAGTATAATCATATATAGGCATGAGAAAAGAACACAACATGTGCAATAGTAGGAGAGATTACGAAATGATAAAGAAAGTTACAGACCCATTTTCAGTCTAATAAAAAACGGCCACGTCTGATGCATCTCAACCATTTACTGCAACTTCAGACTCTCCTCTTACTCATACATTTCCACAAATATCACAATCGATTTAGTGAACTCCTTAACCGACTACAACACTATGTGCCTACTGTTCTTTTATTTGCACTAAATAAGCAAATCCATACACTATTACGTACTGTAAACAAATTAACACTATATCACTATCTATATCACATGGAAGTGCAAAATAGTAAACATATGTATGAGTAGGGTATTATTACCCACCACATATCCAAACAAAAATGAAGATTTACTAAAGACTTATGTGTTTGTTTTTACCTATATGCTCGAAGAATGGTGTTATAAAACTTATTGTTGAGAAATAATTAAAAACCTAAGCAAATAAAAGTATCATACCCTCGTGGTCACAATATTAATAGACAAAGTTAACACTAAAAGGCTACAATTGAGGCTAAAGTTAAAGCAAAATTGATTAATCATCATCAATGTTAAGCAGTTATACATGAATATTCCAGCCAAGATGTAACCTTATGACGATAGGGTGCAAAGCAAGATTCTGATTATGAAATCATTCATGGGCCTGAAAAACAACAGAAATTATGAGAAAAAAGACAATGAAACAATATTTCTATGGTGTACATCTTGTTGAATCTTCATAATAAAATCATAAACATATAAAACACAATTGCAAAGCATAAATATAGGTAGTTAGCACGTTCATAACAATTCATGACAATCAAGTAGACATTCACCAATAAATATCATTAACTAATCAGGTTTATGTATTTCTCAGCTACACTTTGAATATGCTCTTAGTTGATTCATCCACTGCATGATCAATTAGAAGATTCATTAGAAGTATAAAATGTTGCAAGACTGTCACATTTCAAAATCCTCATTGGAATACTTATTGCCTACTTTTGGTATATCTCATTTTTATAATCTTATTTAGTTTCTATTTATCATGTCCATGATGGGAAATGCTTGAAGAAACAAAGCACTCACTATCAACTTCAACTTGAGACACAAAAGGTATTGGACCAATTAGAGTGATTCTATCTTTTGCAATAATAATTGTATCAAGACCCTCAATTTTACCCAAAAGACCCTCAATTTTACCATATTTCACATTGTGGACCTTATATGTAATATATACATGAGGAATCAAGAGTTCAACTAATGCACCATTCCACATTTAATTCAATATTCCAAGTAATTCGAAAGATTGATCTATATGCCAGCAATAGAGCACATACCACAACAACATGGACCGCTATCAGTATGTCCACACCAATATCTTTCATAGATTAGTAAGATTATTTCCAGTTTTGGTAGACCTCCGGCATGATGAGACACCAGTCTTACCCGGAAGATGCAACCTGAAATTTTTAATACATATGAATCATTAACTAACATTTAAAAATGTCTTCTCTGATTGTTGATTAATTCAAAAATAATTATAGTTGTGTAAAAAAAACATGTACAGCTGGAAAAGTAGATAACACGCCAAATAGTAAAAGTGTGGTCAAGATGAGTGGTATAAGACTTTTAATACTAACCAAGGCCGAGTTACTTGTATAGTTCGATATTTCGCAGTGAATATATAAATTGTAGTCAAATGGAGATTGTCTTATGTGTAAACTGCATTGGGATCCCCGACCTCATTTTCTTCTCACGTGAGAATGTCATGGGATCTTATTACAAACTTAAATAGCAATATGGAGATGCATCAATATGTCTCCCTGCATGAGCAAGCATAATCTTAAGGATGGGTGCACCAGAAACATGATCCCATATATCACTTTGTTGTTATTAAATGATATAGGACACATATGTTTTGTTGCAGATAGTGTGCATAGTGAAAGGGAGACCAATCTTATAAATTTTGACATGTGCAACATTTTGCAGTATATAACCCTATTCAAAACATCATTTGCAATATCAAAATGCAATGAAATCAATAAGCAATTTTGGTCAAAGAGCTCAAAGATAAAAACTTCATAGCAATTTGTATTTCTACTTTTTTTATGTTACATGTATAGATAGGATGGCAATGAAGGATTGTGAAGCCTAGAAGAATGCATGATTATCTCAGTGGAATCAGATTCTTGTATAGATTCTACCCTCTAAACTTACCAAACCAATATCAAAATATTTAAATTTCCATGCTCATACAGTATAAAGAAGTGGTTTCAAGACTATGGGTTCAGGCGGATACAGGTCAATTAATATTATGGATTAAGAAGGGATTGACCAGAAAACAGTTTCTATATTTCAAATGATAATTAAATTAAATATGATCAAAAATTCACTTTATTGAGTTTACTATTCTAATAGTCAGTCAATTTGAAATGCAACTTTTTAGAAAGTACCTGGTCTTGAAAAACATGATATCACAACTTTTTAGCAAGTATCCATTGTTGCCGCAACATCAGATGTAAAAGGGATTAGTTTCCAAGAAACAACCTGCAATATCAAATGAAAATAAAGATCAAGTAATGGAACTAACACAGCCAATCCATCTTTCAAGAAACAACGTAATAAGAGCCTTTTACATCACAAAAAATGCTAACTAGCTTGTGTATCATATACAATTGCTACATTCATATAAAGAAATAAAATTTATGCTATTATTACTACAAATTACTAAATAGCAATCTACATTTTTTATCCTTAAAAAAATACAACGTAACAGTCACAATTGAAGGATGAAAAGTGTCATTACTGGCAAAACAAACTCATGCCTTGTTTGAAAAGTCTACCTTTCTCTCATCTCCTGCAAGTTCTTCATTTGCTCCTTATAATGATTCTCAGTGTACTTCTTCCATAGTACTATTTAACGCTTCTTTGCCAAGAACCGAATCATCATCATCCGCCCTTGAGAGAGTCAATTCCTGTAAATACCCAAAAACAAATTTAGGAATTCATTTTACATAATATAAAATAACGCAATAGTTAATTGGCGGGAAAAAATATTAAAACAACCAAATCCCATAAACTTTTTAACATCGTTATTGGTTTAATAATGGTTTGATGAAACACAGCATCTGTAAAATTTGATCTGAATGGTTTGATTTGTTTTTGGTGAGATGGCAACATCTGGATAGTGACACGGTGCAAATGACGGTGCAGGTCTATCAAACTAAAGTTCCTGATAATGCTTAACAGGGAAGTAACGTTGGTAAATGTAGAGAGTACTGGGCTGAAATGATAGTACCCCTATGACGTTGGTAAATGTAGAGAGTACTGGGCTGAAGGTGTGACTGGGAGCACCCTTTGTACCAACAGGCCATGCCTCGTTAAAAATCTGGATTCCCACAGTTGGGCCTGTCATATATACTTATTATTTTAAAGTTGGATGCCCCAGATATTAGTATTTTAAGGTTGGAGGCACCGTCCATTGCGCCATGTTATATATATACAATGTGTAGATATAAAGGCATGAAATAGAGACTTTATCTAGTCAAAAGGAAGATCCCTTGTGGCCTGGTAGTGGTGAGTAACAATGCGAATGACGTGTCCAAGAGAGTCCAATAATTTTTCAGAATCCTTGTTGATGTTGTGGTTCTTTATGTGTGCCTCCTAATGCCTCTTGAAAGCAATTGCTTACCTAATGAGCTTACGTAATCACTTTGAATATTTAGATGAAACCTCTTTCTTGCTTCCAAGGAAAGATAACTCAGATAAGTCAACCTGGTGAAATCAAAGATGAAAAGCATATAATCAGTAGTGTGGTTCAATGGCATTGAAACCAACAATAACATAATAAGCCACTTTTCGGAAGAAATAAAATCATTAAAAAGGTGGAAAAACAAAGGTCTTCAAATTAGTTTTCGGAAAAAGCTCGAGCTTATGCAATTCGAAAACCACGTTTTTCGTAATCTTTATGAAGCAATTACCTGTAATTCAGATTTGATACACATTTACCAGATTTAATCAAGCCTAACTTATTGACGAATCTACATTTCTATATATGGAAGTGTGAATTGGATAACAAATCCAATCATCTTTGGTACTTTCTGATTACTCAACTTTTGATCCCAATGCAAAATAGGCATCCCCACAATCAGTGTCACTACGAAATTAATGATGATTACTCAAAAACCAGAGGTATGTATCAACAAAATAGCTAACTTATAAAGGATGTGTCATAATGATTAAGCTTAACAAAAGTGGCAAAAAAAGGTAACAGGTTGAAACGAATCCTAGTTTAAAAAACTCTTTGACGTAGAACACTTATGCACATAACTTATTTTCTTTTAGATAATTGATGCAGCAAGTACCATTACATGAAATGTATTACAATTTTAATATACTTATGTTATTACTTGGAGAATGATTAATGAGGTTATGATAACAGTGAGTAGCATAACAGGTTGAAGTGGGTCATTTCTAAAACATGTTGATAGACCCAAAAGTACCTTTTTGAAAGAAAGTAACAGCATGTATTATAGTTTGATTACAAAGAAAAAAATAATACACACATCTAAAAAAAAACACATCACAAAAGCTGTGTATCGCAACATTTTTTTCATGACTTTTGACACATAAGATTCTCAAACGTGCTCACGCTCTCATTCCATGAGAAATGATATACAATTGTATTAGAAAATAAAAATATAGTATAACATCAAATTTAATATCCTAATCATTTTCTTTGATAATCAAAACATGTAAAATTATATAAAAATAAATTTACCTTGTATTATATAGGAGGTAGATGTTTTACTTCCAGATTAACTGGATTACCCTTATTTTTTAGTCATTTTCTTTTGAGTTTTGCTAACAATAACCCTTAAGGTTGTCGTTAACAACTAATTACCAAAATTTATATTCAGACATTACATAATGTTCAAATATGAACATTCAAAATCACTAACAATTTGCTAAAATATCTCAATAAAATGCGAAACTTGTCTTTAATTATGTCTTAATATCAAAAGATTTTGTGGAGATTTGATTGTTAACAACAACCCTAAGAGCTGCTATTATCATTTCCCTTTTCTTTTTCTTTTTCTCCTTAAATGATACTCGATAACACAATCATTTTTGTTTCACTTTTTTTTTTCTTTACTTTTTTTTCTTAAGTGATATTCATGTATACAGTGCTAAACTCCCCTAAATATGTATAAAAACGAGGTTTTTAGCCCGCGCGTTGCTGCGGGATGTTTGCATACGCAAGTTAGGGAAAAAAAAGGGTTTGAAGTTACATTCAGTGAATACCATGTGTTGCCAACTTCATTTACATTAGAAACAGCAGAATAAATACAAATAATCTGGTAAACGGAAACGTACATAAGGGATATAACCCATGGACTTCATCTGATCACGGAAGAAGAAACAATCCTGCAAACGAACACCTTTCATACTACCAGCAATCAGGTCACGAAACGTAACATCATATCATCATACATATCTCTAAGCAACCAATTCCTATCACATTTTAAACAACCCACATCAATAATTCCCATACAAAAGGATAGTTAGTTATAAACATATCCAACTTGATAGTTCAGATAATTGGATTGTTTAGATGGTATGCTACCTGAAGCATACACTTGCAATAAATGGAACTGCAAGTGTGTGCTAGTTTATAGAGATAATAAACAAAAGTACCTGTAATATGCATTTCCCGTCTGCTATATGGATGGCAGTGCTACCCGAGTCATCTGACGAATAAATAAAGGGGTTTTTTAGCAACGTGCCACTGAGTGTGATCCAGTTGGCTTTCTCTGGAAGAGTTCTTCATTTTTCGCCTAAACTGAAAAAAATTCGAGGACAACTTTTCAAAATAATTAAGGTGTTGAAGTTTTATTCTAGACTAACTTCATGACACTGACACTTTTGACCCAACTATTAAACACAAAAGGATAAAAACATTTTAGCAAAAAGATGGAAAGAATAAAATAAATATAAAAGGAAAGTGACAAAATTACCTGAATGAATGTTTGAAAATTAACAGTGAGTTCCAGTGGTAGCTGGTAACACTGATTTTGCTGCTCCCGATTCTGTAATGAGTTTAAAAGTTGCAGCAGAAAACACTTTAAATGGGAATCTAATGGACCTATATGACTTTGCTCCATGTCCAAAATATTCAGCAGATTAGGTGTTGAATATCGCAGCAGAATCACAGTCATATTGACTCCCTAATCCTGCAAATGGGCGATAAATAACAGCTGAAAATCAGTTACCAAGTATTGCGTTACACTGGATTTATGTAATAACCGATCAAATAAGCATAGCAAATATTTTTGCTAACATGGCTAAAAATTAAAACTACTTTTCTTGCTATGTCAACATGACCTGAGAATCTACCAGTGTGCAATTTAGCTACGAACCTTCTTATGATTCCTATTTTTAATGTCTGAAGAAGGTTCTTTCGGATGATTTTTTCTCCAGCGATTTTTCTGCAAAATTAGATCAAAGTTACAAAGTATGTCAAGACTAAATAAAGACGAATTCTCGCGTTATTACCCAGAAAACAAATAGCACATTACTCATGTTTTAGACTTGTATCGGTATAAGAAATAACAAATAGTACATTATTAATTTTGAATTTGTATAGGCAAAGATAGGAAGACAATCAACATTAGACCGCCAAATGCACTCATAATAAAGGGATTTATGAGAATACATATTTTCCTACTTTTCTACTTAGGTACCAACTAATAAGGACGTTTGGGATTACCTATGTTTTCTACTTTTGGGGTTATATACTATTTTATAACTGCAACTAATAAGGGGATGTGTGCGTTTAATTCTTTTTTATACTTTTTTAACCCATTCGTAAAATCAATTTTCTGAGCTTAACCCGTTTACCCAACCAATCATTTCTACTGCATTTGAGCAACTGTACAAAAGGTAGGTCATCATACACACATTGCCATTATAATAACAAAAAACTATCGATAACAATTCCATAATGCAGGCGTGATCACCATAGACACACATACACGGAGCTAAGCATACATGTACCCTTAGTTATAATTTTCTAAAAGAATACCGAACACCCCCTCACCCAGCAACAGCATGCCATTTAAATTAAATTAAACCGAAACAGAAGTGAAGCTATTTTGTAGAAGAATAATTTGGAGGGGAAATCTGGAACCTGTTAGAGTTCAAGTATATAAATTGAGTACGCATCCCAGTTGTCAATGCACACAATATACGCAATGAATTATAGAGCGGCCCTGTATAATTTCCTAAAAAAGAAGACATAACTTAATGAGAAACCATTGAAGGATATAGGAGGTAAGAAACACATTGTCACTAAAACACTATTCTTGTTAAGCGGATAGTAATAAGTTTACTCAGTTTGGACCTTGTTATGTTGTCCGTTAATACCTACGTCAGCCATAGGTCGAAAACGTTTAGCATAACGGAAAAAACCCACTATATCCTCTGTTTGGTGTATGGATTTTATATATTCATTCAATATTGGGAAAAAAAAGAAGGAAACTAAAAAGAAATGGTGAAAGATTTTAAATACGACAACAGAAAAGAATTAATAAGTTCATTTAAAGTAACCAATGAAGCATGTATAAAACTGTATTGCCCTAAACTAACAGCCAATAGTGTAAATTACTGAGAATAATAGTAAGGTAAAACCTTCAATAACTAAACTTAAAAACCATGGGTAGAAAAGTTCATAAAAAATGTTTGCTATATAAACATAAACATGACTGAGGGCATAAATTGAAACACACACAATATGAGAAATTTGCATTGCTTTTGTGACACACAAACCTGGTTGCCATCTTCCTATAATGTTGTTCAAGCCTAATTAACAAACAAAGCCTTTACCAATGAATCAATGATATACTGAATACGAACATTGGATTCATGACATCTAGGCAAACTCAAATTAGCTCATAAGTCAAAGAATAAGCTTAAACAAAGAACACCTTATATTTTTAACAATTAACCAAAACGGTTAGTCACAGAGACAAACAATTTTGCACAAAAAAACTCAAAGTAGCAGCAAACAACAAATTTCAAAATTGTTAAAGGTTTATAAACCACTATCACAACCTATATGGATATGATCATGATCCAGTGAATCCACCAAAAATTTGGCAACAACTACTAAATTGACTCAAGTGTTTAAATACTAACATCATATTCAATCAGAAATTGAAGGTGGCCATAGGTTGTTAACAGTGTTGTGAGATAGGGATTTACCTGGCAACGACACATTTGCCTTAATAAGCCATAAGATAGGAGTTTACCTATGGTTATCTTCTAATGGTGAGAAGTGCGAGAAACACGAAATCATAGAGTATACGTGAGATAGAATATGGATTAGAAAAGCCTACCTTATCCACTGTCCATAAATTCATTCACCACATTCCTAACCGAGCCTCTTTTAGTCTGCCTACGAAAGGCCCTGTGCCAGATGCCAATGCCACCTGTGATTAAAATAAATTAAAAATCGAATTCAATAAATGGGTCAAGATTGCTACATGTAGTCCAACTTGTCAATTTATTTATAAAAAGTCGTTCGACAAAGCATTGCTTGAACCTATTGGTTAATAAGTTAAGACGATCATAATTAGAAATACGTTACTGGGTCGTTAAAGCCTTTTTATAGCGACCAAAAAATGCATACAAAACCTGATAATATAGTAAGAGCAGAAATAAATACAGTAAAAATATTTGCGAAAAGAGGTTCACCTTGCCATACCTTTTGCACATTCTACTTCATCCAATGCCATCGGTCGTGTTTCAAGAGGACTGAACTTAGAATTTGACTTGGTGTTTCTGTTTACAACCTTTTGCTAAAAAACACACACAAAAAAAAAAAAAAAAAAAAAAAAAAAAAAAAAAAAAAAAAAAAAAAAACTCAGGAGTGTTTGTTTCAACTTATTTTCAGCCGTATAGACTGTTGGAATTATTATATCATGACCTTCATATAAATAAACCAAGTACATCAAAGTGAGCATAGCGGAAGCAATTATACCAAGATCAAATAATATGTAATTAATTAATCAATAATTAAATAGTAAACATACCTTTATGATTCTAGCCCGAACAAGAATCAAAAGCAATCTTCCAGAACAAGAACCCTAATTAGGGTTTATATGGATTACAAGAATTACCCCTTACCTCTTTTGTAATTCAATCCAAGAATCAAACAATAGTGTGTTTGATTCACGTTCTTGTACACACGTACTAATTCAAGAAAAAGTTTATGCAAGTAATAAACACAAAACCTTGTTTTGATCTAAGAAAATCGAAACCCTAAAGGGTTTGTTTTGATGGATCGACCAAGAAAAGAAAGAGGAGAGAAAACACCAAGATGTGTGTGTACAAGTTATGAGAAAAACATGCATCTTGGGTTTGCTTATATACTAAACAAAACTTGGAGCTCAAGGCACATAAGGAGGTGGAAACCTCCTTATGCCGATCGGCCATGAAGCCCCCAAGGGGTTTCCGGAACCTTCTCTTGTTTCCAAATTTTGCCTAGTATTACTTTCCTAATATTCGTTTAATATATAATTAGTCATTAATCATTAAATACTAATTACTATTATTTATTTTGTGTTTAATAATTAATTATAACATTTATAAATAATTATTACTTTTTCTCTTCATACGTATTGTGTGCAATCCCGTGATCTCAAGTTCGATCGTAACACACGACTATTATTATTTTGTCTATAAAACCAACAGCTCCCACTTAGACATATCATAATAGTGTGATCACATCGGTTAGCGTCTTGCAACACGCCGATGCCTCTAGTACAACTTGAGTAAGGCTCCTGGAAAACCTTTTAATGATTTCTCATTATTATTATCCCTTTGTTTCTAATACCGTGTTAAATAAGGATATGGATCTAGGTCATTCCTTAATTAACCATTCTGTTTCTCGTTGTTAGAAATTGACAAGATTACCAAATCTTCTGAACCTTTCAGGAAAGACCTTGGGCGTGGCCACGCAAACACCTTGACAACCCTACGAGGGGCCCAGCAGTATTAAACTCCAAAAATTAATTTGAAGGAACAAATTCTTTATTGATTACATGCAAAACACACAAACTTCGTAACACTTCCGAAAACAACCCTTATGACTACCAGTTACGTATAGCGTTAAGTTGTTCCACAAAAATGTACTACATTCATGACCGTTATCTTGTATCTCAAGTCTAAGGATAACTTCTTATGATTTACTTAATGACAAGATCCTTAAAGTAACATCATATAGTTGGGATAAGTCCTATATTTAGTATCATCGAATATCGTCTGAAATGGCATGACTACGCATCAATATACTTTAAGTATATTATACCAACTTCAGATTTGTCTTAATTTAATAATATTCCCATATTATTAACTGACAACGGACAATTTAGAATAACTCTTATTCATGGATTTAAACATGCAAAAATAGGACAACAATAATTAACAATAGAAATAAACATACCAACATACTTTATTTCATTAAAATAATAATTGTTTACAATATCCTTTATCCAAATACTAATCACAGTTATGCATGAAACTACTAGCTAATTTAAGTCCAATTCCATTGGATAATTCATTAAGCTTCTCTTTCGCCAAAGCCTTAGTGAACGGATCCGCTAAGTTATCATCTGTGTGAACTTTCAGCAGATTTATTTCACCTTCGTTAACCTTTTCACGAACAAAGTGATACTTCCGTAGAAAATGTCTGGTGCCTCTCATGACTCCAGGTTCATTGGCAAATATGATTGCAGCAGAATTGTCACAATACATATTAATAGGTAATTCAATTGAAGGCATAACACCAAGCCCTGAAACGAATTTCCTAATCCAAACAGCCTCCATAGCAGCTTCTGAAGCAGCAATGTATTCAGCTTCTGTTGCAGACATCGCAATTGTACTCTGCTTCTTGCTCCTCCAGTCTACAGCTCCTCCATTAATAACAAAGACATAACCCGTCTAAGACTTCGAATCATCTTTATTACTTTGAAAGGATGCATCGCAGAAACCTGTAACACAAAGTTCTGCAGCTGGATTTCCACCATATACCAAAAACATATCTTTTGTATTCCTCAAATACTTAAGAATATGCTTAACAGCAATCCAATGTTTATCACCTGAATTCTGTTGAAATTGACTAGTAATATTTTGAGCAAACGCCACATCTGGCCTTGTGCACTTAACCGCATACATAATAGATCCTACAGCCGAAGCATAAGGAACTTTACTCATGCGAGTCACCTCAGCAGGTGTTGAAGCACAAAATTCATTACATAAGCCATGTTTTACTTCCATCGGCAAATATCCTTTCTTGGAATTTTGCATATTGAATCTTTTCAATATTTTGTCAATGTAAGCACTTTGACTTAATCCAATTAACCGCCTTGATCTATCTCTATAGATGTTGATTCCCAGAATGTATGCAGCTTCTCCTAAATCTTTCATAGAAAAGCACTTTCCAAGATATGCCTTAACCTTTTGCAAACTTGGAATATCTTTTCCCATGATCAATATGTCATCAACATAAAGAATTAGGAAAATTACATTATCACTCCCACTAGCTTTGTGAAACACACATGGCTCATCAAGATTTTGAGTTAATCCAAACTTTTTGATCTCAGCATCAAACCTCTTGTTTCATTGTCGTGATGCTTGCTTTAATCCATAAATGGACCTTTTAAGCTTGCATACATGATTTGGAAACTCTGGATTTTCAAACCCTTCTGGTTGTGCCATATAGATGTCTTCATCTAGATGACCATTTAAGAAAGCGGTTTTCACATCCATTTACCAAATCTCATAGTCATAGTACGCTGCTATAGCTATGAGAATTCTTATAGCTCTTATGTCTGCTACAGGAGAAAACGTCTCCTCGTAAGCAATTCCAAAAGTTTGAGTAAAACCTTTAGCAACAAGACGAGCCTTATAAATGTGTACATATCCATCCATGTCAATCTTAATCTTGTAGAGTCACTTACTCCCAACTACCTTGGCACCAAGAGGTAAGTCAACTTCTTCCCAGACTTCATTGTCATGCATGGATTGTATTTCCCCATCCATAGCAGCTTTCCACTTAGCCTTTTCAGGGCTATTAATGGAAGCTCTATAACTAGTAGGTTCATTAAGATCCCCTGGTGTATGCTCATCGACCTCTACATTAAGACATAGACGGTTAGGAGCTTTCACAGATCTTGAAGATCTGCGAATGGGAATTACTTCAACTTCCGGTGGAGGACCCAGACTTTCCGGTTCTATAGGAAGTGTGCTAGTGTTTTCTGAAGGTAATGCATTATTTAGATCATCTTCTAGATCATATACTCTCCCACTGATTTCTTGAGTCACAAAATCACTTTCAAGAAAATCACCATATCTTGCAACAAACACTTTGTTCTCAGGTGGGTAGTAAAAGTAGTAACCCATTGTTTCCATTGGGTATCCTACAAAAAATGCATTTGACAGATCTTTGTTGGAGTTTATCTTGTGAGTCACATTTAACATACGCCTCACAACCCCAGACCTTCAAATAAGACAAGTTTGGAGCTTTTCCAGTCCATACCTCATATGGTGTCTTATCAACCTTCTTGGTGGGAACCATATTCAAAATACGAACAGCTGATTCAAGAGCATAATCCCAAAAAGACAAAGGAAGATTAGTAAGATTATACATTGATCAAACCATGTCCAACAATGTACGATTCCTTCTCTCAGATACACCATTTTGTTGTGGAGTATATGGAGATGTGAGATTCTGGACAATTCCATTCTCAGTTAAGAAATCTTTAAAATCTTGACTAAGGTATTCACCACCTCGATCAGAACGAAGAGCTTTAATCTTCTTTCCCAATTGCAATTCTACTTCTGCTTTGAAAACTTTAAATGTTTCAAACACCTCATGTTTATGTTTAAGTAAATAAACATAACCATAACGGCTGAAATCATCTGTAAAAGTTAGGAAGTAAACAGCACCTCTCCTTGACACATGTCTAAGTGGTCCACATACATCCGTATGTATCAAACCAAGTAGATCTGAAGCTATTTCCATATTATTATAAAAAGGTTTCTTCGTCATCTTTCCAGAAATACAAGACTCACATTTATCAAATGACTCATCATTGATATTATTCAAAAGCCCTTCACGTTGCAGCTTTTGCATGCGAGTCTTGCCTATATGGGCAAGTCTACAGTGCCAAAGGTAAGACGAATTCAAGTCATACTTCATTCTCTTACTTATGCTGTACATCGAATTATTATTATTGTTGGAAGTCATACAATTATTCATATCAATTTCAAACACACCATTCACAGCAACAACATTAAAATAAAATACACCATTTAAAGAAACAGAAATTTTACTGCCATCAATAGTATGAGTAAAACCAAGATCCAACAAACATAAAAAGAAAACAACACCTCTAATTATAGAAGGTGCATAATGACAATTGTTTAAACAAAGTACTAAACCCGAAGGTAAAACTAAATCAAACATTCCTATGGCTTCAACTGTTGCTTGTGCTCCATTTCCCACATGCAGAAATTGCTCCCCATAAGCTAGTCTCCTTTCCTCTCTAAACCCCTGTAGTGTATTACAAATATTAATACCACATCCAGTATCATATACCCAAGAATTTAATTTACGAGATAAAATAAATAATCCAATGACAAATAAGTTACCTGAAGTGTTGGCGCCCATGCGCCTAGTCTTCTTAACCTTATTGTATCGCAAGTCATCGAGATAAAGAGGACAATTCCTCTTCCAGTGGCCCATCACCTTGCAGTAATGGCATCCTTGATCCTTCTTTGGATTATTCTTCACAGGAGGGTTCTTCTTAGGTTGAGGTGGTTGATAAGCCATAACCTGCTTATTCTTATCAGCCTTCTTCTTTCCTTTACCCTTCTTCTTGTTCGCATTTGGCTTGTTAATTCTACCCCCTTGTATAGCAAGAACTTGGGGCGTAGGAGCCTTTGGTGTCAACCCTTTCTCATAATCAATGAGCGGTGCGTGCAATTCACTTACTGTCTTCCCCACGCAATGCATATTGAAGTTCCTCACAAAACTATTAAAATCCTTGTTAAGGGATCTATTGATTAAGTTCACAGCCATATCATTGTCATAGGGTTTCTTAAGTGTTTGTAGTTGATCCATGAAACTTTTCATCTTCAACACATGAGCACTCACAGGTTCACCATCACCCTGCTTACAACCATGTAGAGCCTCCATCAAATCGTAAATCTCTACATTTGATGGTTTCTCATATAGTTTCTTGAGTTCATCAATCATGTTCATGGGGAAATACTTTTCAAACTGCCTTTGAAGAGGTGTGGACATCGCCCCTAACATCATTGCGGCCACATCAATATGTTCCTTACAATCAAGATTCCATTTGGCCTTAGCAGCATCAGTAGCTGCCTCGCCAACAGGTTCATCAGGACAAGGCGTTTTCATGATTTCAAGTTGACCAGTCACTCGCAGGACAATCCTAAGTGAACGATACCAATCATTGAAATTCTCCGAGCCAGTCAATTTTTCTCGTTCAAAATAAGTTTTGAACACAGAACGAAAGTTGGTGTTATCAGTTTGAGCCATTTCTACAGATAAAGAAAGTTCAAAACATTAGTATTTTTGATAATACAATTCTTTTTTCAAGAAAATTAAAATACCCAAGGAAATAATATCCATAGAATAATCTTGAAAACTAGGATCCTCCATAAACATAGTTTCATCACATCAGTTGATCTGCTAGTAATGAAAGTATAATATGAGGTAACTTGTCGTACAAGTAATTGGCATAACATTTGTCCAATTCTTAGATATATGGGATTTACAATCACAAAACATTTGTATTGTAAGCATGTTTAGTCCCCATCTTAATGCCTTGAGTCCAAGATCTCACTTACTACTCAATTTAAGTCGTCTAACTTAAAAACTGCAAACTCGCAAATCCATCACATCAGTTGATCTGCTAGTAATGAATTTATGAAATTTACCTCTCCATTGCAATCTCGCCAAGTTCTCACATGACGTAAATTACAACTTCAAGTGTTCTTAATTAGATGACATTCGACTTAATTTTATAGGGTATTAATATTTTGATGTGATCAAAATAATGTATGAAGAAGCATGCATACAACTTCATAACATTGGTTTTACAAAAAAAATTTATTACCAATTAGCTAAGAGTAAAATAACAAAGTTTTTATTGAGGTATCGGGTTCACCAATTAAATAATTACCATCAATTATCGTCCACTATATCGTACTTTTGCATAAGCCCGAAAGCTTAGTGTTTTGGATAATCATTGTGGAATTGTGGATAATTCACCCTTAAGATGACAGTGTACATGTAATGGTTGTTCGGTAAGTCTAATTTACACACAAACGAGCGTTAAGACAGAATGTTGTCTCTCTAAGGCCACAATTTAATGCGTTGCCATCCTTATACCCATCTTATAGTGTGTAAACTTCGGTCGAGCCTATTTAACCATTACGTACAAAAACATCAATCAACCCATCCTTTGAAATTTAAACTCTTAAAAACAAAACAATTTCGCCATTATTTAGTCCGTATTATTTTTCTATTCAAAAATTACCCTTTTCGTTTATAAACATGTCTAACACAATTAATAAACAAAAACAAGTAATGTACAATAAAAAATAAAACAACTAAATAAACAAATATACATAATCATAACAATTAAATATGTATAAAACATGTAGCCACATGCAAATCTTTTTCAATAGTCCTATTAATAATCAAATCTAGGTGTATAACGTATTAATTCAATTAAAGCTTTCTTCTTCTAGGAAAAAGAGCCACATACATCGATAAATCGATTGCGTAAGCCAAAATTAAATAAATACTACATAGCACATAATTGATTACTTAATATTGGAGTCTTCCCCAATTCGACATCTATTAATAAATTTACATGTTCCGATATAACTTAACCATTAATTCATATAAACAATTTAAACCATTTAAATTATAACAATAAAAATCCATGCAAATATGCACTTTTTCATGGATTTAGCTTAACAATTAACATATTGCACCAAGATCGTTTACTAAAACGCATAACAATTACATGATATCCTAGGGTTTCTAATCATATTAAAAAAAATTAAAAACCAAAACCCTAAAAAAACCCTTAAGGTCAATCGACCCAAAAAAAAATTTAGGGTTAGGAATCTAACAATTAAACCCTAAAAACATGTAACTAAACGAATCAAGATCCAATTTTTATGCGTTTCGATAATTAATTACATATTATAACCTTGCTCTGATACCACTGTTGGAATTATTATATCATGACCTTCATATAAATAAACCAAGTACATCAAAGTGAGCATAGCGGAAGCAATTATACCAAGATCAAATAACATGTAATTAATTAATCAATAATTAAATAGTAAACATACCTTTATGATTCTAGCCCGAACAAGAATCAAAAGCAATCTTTCGGAACAAGAACCCTAATTAGGGTTTATATGGATTACAAGAATTACCCCTTACCTCTTTTGTAATTCAATCCAAGAATCAAACAATAGTGTGTTTGATTCACGTTCTTGTACACACGTACTAATTCAAGAAAAAGTTTATGCAAGTAATAAACACAAAACCTTGTTTTGATCTAAGAAAATCGAAACCCTAAAGGGTTTGTTTTGATGGATCGACCAAGAAAAGAAAGAGGAGAGAAAACACCAAGATGTGTGTGTACAAGTTATGAGAAAAACATGCATCTTGGGTTTGCTTATATACTATACAAAACTTGGAGCTCAAGGCACATAAGGAGGTGGAAACCTCCCTATGCCGATCGGCCATGAAGCCCCCAAGGGGTTTCCGGAACCTTCTCTTGTTTCCAAATTTTGCCTAGTATTACTTTCCTAATCTTCGTTTAATATATAATTAGTCATTAATCATTAAATACTAATTACTATTATTTATTTTGTGTTTAATAATTAATTATAACATTTATAAATAATTATTACCTTTTCTCTTCATACGTATTGTGTGCAATCCCGTGATCTCAAGTTCGATCCTAACACACGACTATTATTATTTTGTCTATAAAACCAACATAGACTTATTTGTTTCAACCATCATTCCTTCTTACATGATCAGTAGGTTGTCTGCCATCCTCTGTCCAGCATAACGCACTACTCCACCGTCAAAGTCTAACACAACTGGGCGACACCGTGTATATGGTTCCGCTACAGAAACAAAGTATTAGCAACCCCATCATCTACATTTGCAAATCATTATATAATGTGATATGACACATGACTAACCTTCAAATGGGACAATTGTTGTGCGAGTATCCTCAATGCTGTTGTGACAGATTGGAGGCATGGACATAGCAAAAGATACTCCATCATTCGGCTGCCAAATCATAACAACCCAGAAGTTAAATAAAACTCATGAAACGTAATTACACAACAGACGTAGCAGGACACAATACCTGCTCCCATTCACCAAGCCGGCGTTGATCTTCCCGAAATTGATCTTCCTGATAAAGACTACCTGCATGCAATGCTAAGATGAACGTTAGCACTGGCAGTTAGCATAACGTCAGAGCATGTATATTTGAAGATGTGGACCTGTAAATCATAACTAAATTTCTTAGTTGATATAAACTGTGGGAGACGAATCGAATGTACAGGCATACTTTTTCCAGAGAAAAAGTTTCTTAGTTGATATAAACTAAACTTCTTTTTAGCCTTATATCTAACCTATGACATCATGGCTGCAAAAACCATTCTCGTGGTGTTGCCCCACCAACATAAAAATTCCATCAAAATCCACATCAGTAAAGCATATATTCTAGTCTATGACATACCTGAATTTTAATCCGAATCATCGGGTACTTCTCAAGTTTTATGTGCGCTTCCATTCTCGCTTCGCAAACTGAAAACGAAAAGAACAAAAGATGTCAGTTGTGATTATCTCTTTACTGTCAAAAGATGAGATACTTCCTAACAATGAACAAAAACAACATGCCGAACAAAACAAATGCAATTCTAAAAAAAACAATCAACACATTCCATGACAAATGCAGGCACTATTTCCATATTGCTTAACAGGAAACATAGAAAGCAATTCTAATCAATTCATAAATCTACAAAACCAACAAAAATTTTTTTAATAAAAATTGGATAAAAATTCATTTAATCATCATAATCAGATAAATTTTAAACATCCTAATGTATATGAAAGCAAGCCACCGCAAGCTCAGCAATTTATGGAAAAAAAAAGTGCACACATGGTGAGAGCTTCTAAAAATGACAATAAGCAAAATATGTTTTATCTAGAGATTGTCTATCTATTTAAGCTCCGAAAGTTCTAATTCTTCTAGTTCTTTACTTCCATAACAAATTTCATATGACAAATTGTACTGCAACCAGCAGCAACACATAATCCATAACCGAGACCGAAGCAAGAATGTGGCTGTTTCTATCGTCATAATACCTAACCGTTATTTACATCAAATACTTACCTATGTTTATAGAAAACCCATTGTGGATTTTTAAATCCAAACTATAAAAACTTAATCTTTATAAAAACAATATTAAAAACTTACTGATCTTGTTGAGCCGATCATTTGTGGGTGCGTGTTTTTTGTGTTTGTGGTTTGTGGAATTTGTGGGATATACTAGGGTTTCATCACCGTACCTCAATCTGCAAAAAAGAAAAAAAAATTAAAATTATAAATTAAATAAAATTAAACCATACCAACACCTAATTAGATATTATCACAATTGCAATCCATACCAACATAAAAAAAAAACCGAATCGGATAAAATCACATACCAAAGCCTGTGGTAAACAGATTTGTGAATAATCTGTGAGTGTGTGTGGGTTTTTAGAGAGAGGAATGTGAGAGGGTCTGATGATAGATCTTGAAGATCATTTGTGCGTCTGTGTGTTTTGTGTTTGGAGAAGTGAAGAAGCTTCACGAATATGAGTGTGTGTGTGGATTGTGTTTTGTGGTTGTGAGGGAGAGTGCTTTGAGAGGAAGAATCGGAAAAAGTGTCAATAAAATATTATTTGGGGGGAGCGTTACTGTTCCTAAGAACCCCGATAAATGTTAGTTAGTATAATTTTACAATTAACATTTTCCATACAATCTTGACCAAATAATATGCCCTTAGAATAATTTTCTCTTTATAAAATCTCAAAACCATTTCAACCTCGTTGTAATTTTCTCCATAAAAAATTACTCCTTCTGTCTTAAATTAATAGTTCACATTTTACCTTTTTTTCAAAATATTTTAATTTAATTGTCTACTATTAAATATAGATAGAAATTTTTAATGTAGTTTATTATATTATTATTTTATACAATTATTATTACAAATTTTAGAAAAAAACATTAATTAATTAGTTAAAGTTAAAAGTATTATGGCATCCACTCTAAGAGGTTTATAAAAAAGTCTAAAAGCTTAAAAAGGTTTATCTTTTGTTTCAATCATAATGAGCTTGTGGTTTATATCTATGTGGTATGAAGAGTTCCAAAATCCTAGACTTTTTCATAATTTAATGCATGTGTTATGGTTGAACATTTTATATAATTACAAAAGATTTATACATAGTGGTAATATGTTTATAGTTTATAAATTAATGATTTGACATGTTATAAACCTATTTAAAAGGTCCACATTATGGATGCTCTTACTCGTATATATTATTCCTATTAACAGTAAAACATAGTTTTTATCAGTTTTTGTTCCGTATTTTTTGTTAGTTTAATTCTTTTGACGTTTTAAACTTTATATTTTCGCTTCTATACTTTTAATTTTGTAGTTTTATAATAAAAGTTTTGCTAATATGTGCCCACTGGCTACTTGGCTGCTACAAGTCTGAAGGCTTCATCTTATGCAGCATTGGATTTCTGTTGTATCTGATATGGGATTGTTTATCAGAGATAGACAAATACTCCGTAGTATGTTTTTTGTTGTTTGATATCTGATAAGAATGTATTGTTGTTTAGTTTTCACTGAATAAGCATGTCCATTGCACTTGATTGATTGTGTGTAAATTGTTTTGATGCTAATAATATATTTCACCCTTTTGCATCAAAAAAATAATATATGCCTACTGGGTACATGTTTAGATCTGTATATAATATATATACTAGCAGGGTACACGCGCGTTGCAGCGGCGGGTACCCTGAAATAAATTTTTTCGATAAATAATATATTTTAGTTTATTATATTATTTTTGACAATAAATTTACGGATATCAAGAATTTCGTATAGCTCGTGCCCGTTCGGGCTCGAACCCATTGGCCCGTGCCTGTTCGGGCTCTAGCCCGTTTGGTCCGCGCCCGTTCGGGCTTAAGCCCATTTGGCCCGTTGCCCGTTCGGGCTTGAATATTTGTATAATGTGCTTTATTATTTGTAGTAGTGAAATTTAATGCAGGAATTGTGTTTAATTTAGTTGTACAATATGCTTGATAATTTGTATTTGTAAGGGGTGTTTTAATAAATGTATTAATTGTATTTATTGACCAGTTAAATAATTGACTACATTAAATAACATTAATGTGGTGTTTTGTTGTACACTATGCTTCTTGTCTTGTACGTCTGAAAATTATGTGCATTAAAGTGTTGTACATTATGTTTCTTTTCTTGTAAGTAGTAGTCATTATAGTCATTAATAACATTGACCACTTTAATACCATTAATGTTGTAAGTCTGAAAATAAGTCATGCTTATTTTGTTGTACACTATGCTTATTTTGTTGTAAATGTAAAAATTGGTTGCAGCTATCGTACATTGTGCTTAAATGGTTGTAATTTTTGGTGATGGGGTATTTTTAATAGCATTAATGTTGTTTGATATAATTTTGGTCTTAAAATGACAGCATGCTTTAGTTTGTTGTACAATATGCTTATTTTGTTGTAATTCTGAAAATTGGGTGCTTTAAAGTGTTGTAAATCATGCTTAATTTCTTTTAAGTCTTAAAATTTTGGAGAGAGAGTCATTCATGCTTTATATGTAGTATAGATATTGAAGGTTCAAATTAAATACTCCTGTTAATCAAAGTAATTTTAAAGTTTAATTAATGCTAATTGAATGTAATTTTTAATTTAAAAAAAAAAAAAACATATTAGCAAAATCCATATAAATAAAACCAAAATAATATTTGTAACATTTTAGGAAAACAAGGAGACTGTTTTATCTCTATATTCCCGCAGACTCTTCTGACAGTTTGTCATTCGTCAACCCAAAAACCATTTCCTTCATTTCCAATTCACATTAATGGAACCACCACCAGCAGCAGCAGCGGCCCCACAGTACAGATTCACACTAGGCCGCCAATCCTCACTAGCACCAGAACGCAACCAAAACTCAGATTCAGATTCACAAGACGATGACGTGGACGTTAACCAGATTGATCCTAGAGTCAGGTTGATGTTTTTCAGCAGTGAGGGGAATTTAGACGGGATTAAGGAGTTGATTGAGTCCGATACTGATGTTAATTTTAAGGATATTGATGATCGGACTGCTTTACACGTGGCCGCTTGTCAGGGGTTTTGTGATGTGGCGAAGATGTTGCTGGAAGGTGGGGCTGATGTTGATTCTAGAGATCGTTGGGGTAGCACTGTAAGATCCTTTTTTTTTTTTTTTTTTTTTTTTTTTTTTTTTTGTTTGTCGTAAGAAGTTGTTATGTGCGTTTTGTTGGAGAAATTAAGGAGACGCGTAATGTGTTTAGGAAATGTGGTATCGGATACTTTGTATATAGGAATAATTAGTTTAAGAGTATGTTTAGCAAGGGGCGTTTAAGAGCGTTTAGATTTTAGAATCATCACCAAGTTAAGCTAGTGTTAACGACAAGGGGTGACCCAGCGGTAAGAATACCAGCCTTCCAAAGTGGAAGTCAAGGGTTCGAATCCAACACGGAGAAAATCAATCCCCTTGTGGCCACGGAGGTTCATCTGTGCCGACTCCAGGCTATCCGAAAGGGTAGTCACCCTGGGATTAGTCGGCTCGCAATGTTGAGTCGGAAACCCAGATAAATCCCAAAAAAGAAAAGTTAGGCTAGTGTTGAGGGTTGGAAACGGTCACGGGGTTACCCATGTTCATATGAGTCAAATACATGCCCTCCCGAATGGAGTAACCTGAAGAGGAAAACCTCATTCGTTACCCGTTTATTTAAGAGCGTTTAGGTGTGTATAGCGGTTTAGCAACACTGCTTTTCAAATCCTACTTGAAGAAGCATTTAGCGTTAACGTTCAGCTTTTTTGTCATTTTAAACTTTATAATTACACGTACAACTATGTTACCAAATACTTTTATAATACAAACAACTAGTGCTAAATGCTTATGCTAATAGCTACTGCGAAATTTGCCAAACATACCCTAAATGAATGTCAAAACGTACATTATTAATACCTATTAGGGTGCCACACGATGCGGTGGCGACGAAGAGGAAGCAATGTAAGATTATTATTGTTTTTTTTTTTTTTTTAAGTTTGTGTTTCGGATTGCGATTTGTAGGATGTCATTGCCGTAAAAAATTATTATGGGCGTTTTCATAGATAAAATTAAGCAGTTGTAGTTTTTGCGAACGTGTAATCTGTTTATGAAATGTAGTCGCCGATACCTCGTAAATAGGAATATTAAGTTTAATTGAATGTTTAAACATCTATTATACGAAGGAATGACTGTTGGTTATGGTCTACTGGAGCATGTTACATTAGTAAAACATCCTTTATAATGGAATTTTTATTTGGTAAATGATTGTGTTTTGTGATGGTGGTTGTGAAGGATTAGAGATGTGTAACTGATTGTTGTGATTATAAGAGGGTGTCGGGGATTGCAATTTCGAGGAGAGTATCTGATTATTGCGTTTGCAAAATGCATACATTTAGAAAACAATGTTTGCAAAATTCGATTAACTGCGCAGTTGCAGTTTTGCAAACGCGTAATCTGTTTTGAAAATGAAATCCCAAACACCCCCAGATAGGAATAATAAGTATGAATGCATATAGTAACATCACTTATATGAGCAGTGGTTATTGCCTATTGGATCATGATATATTAGTTAAACAATAAAATTATATACATGTAAGGGTCCACAGTCCCTTGTGTAAGAATCGAGTTATCTTGGTGTAAACTAGGGGCGTAGCAAATAAGCAGTTTCATAACTAAATTATTAAAAGAAAATGTGAGTGAGTTCAAGACTTCAAATGAATTGTAAACTATATGTGGTGTCGTCTCTACTTGGACAGTATATTATAACCTTGGGCGTAGCCATGAGCAGGGTTCATAACTAATTTTTTGCAAATGGCTGATAACATGCAATGTAAGTGAACTGTAAACGATATCTGGCTGTGCTTCTGCTTGGACACCCGATTTGATAGTATATGATAAGTTTTAGATTAGATGATTGATAATTTGGCTCTTAACGACTAACTTTAAGTTTCCAACATGTCATGTTTGTAGTTCATAACTTCATATCTATGTTAGAACTTGATATATGGAATTGTTTGTGTTATATGTGTAGCAGTGTATGGGAAATGTATGTATAACAGATTGCAAACACGTATTTTGTTTGGTAAATGTAATATCAAATACCTCGTAACAACCAGTGAGAATGTGAAAACCATCCCTTATAATGACCAATGGTCATTGCCCATTGGATCTTAACATATTAAGAATAAAAAGTTATATTCATGTGGAATTTATGGTCTATAATAGGGGTGTAGGCGCGAGGCAATCAGCAGGTTCATTACCAAGATATAAAAAGAACATGTGAGTGGGGTCAAGTGATTGCAACTGACACTCGAGATGAGAGTATATTAAATTATTAGATCATAATTCAGATGATTGGTAATTTAGCTCTTTGCAACTAACTATAAGTTTGCAACATGTCATGTTTTTAGTTCATATCCATGATAGAATTTGATATATGGAATTGTTTGTGTTTTATGCATATGGGAAATGTTTATGTATCACAATTGTGTAAATTGTAAAAGTTATGAGACAATTTATTGCCTTTGGATGAACTTTTTGCTTTAGATTCTGATATTGGTTGAACAGCCTCTTGCAGATGCAGTCCATTACAAGAACCATGACATGGTCAAACTATTGGAGAAACATGGTGCTAAACCTTTGGTAACTTTTTCCTTTTTTTTTTTTTTTTTTTTTTTTTTGCTTGTTTTGCGTTAGATAACCGTAGAATTGTTGCTTTGTTGGTTATTAAATTCAGTCTCTCTGTATGACATAATGGATTTTTCATATTTAACTTGTGGAAACATGAAGCCATTTATCACATATATTGCTGGTCATTAAATTTATACTTTTAGGGGTTACTCTGATGGCTTCTTTTTATAATGATTATGTTCTTAGATGGCTCCTATGCATGTAAAAAATGCGCGTGAAGTACCAGAGTATGAAATTGCTGCTACAGAACTTGATTTTACAGGGAGCGTTAACATTGATAAGGTAAGTTATCCATAATTAACTTTTCTTGGTTGATATTAGAATCCACCCTATTGAACAACTTCTTTTGACTAATGTCTGTGTAAACTTTGCAGGGTACCTTCGCCATAGCTACATGGCGTGGAACTAAAGTTGCAGTTAAAAAGCTTGGAGACGAGCTTTTTACTGATAAAGATAAAGTGTGGGTTCTTCAATTACCAACAATCTGTTTATGTTTTTTTCCCGTATGATATGGTGTTTGCTTTTCTAATTCACGGTTTTAAACAGGAGAGCTTTTAGGGATGAACTTGAATTACTTCAGAAGATACGGCATCCAAATGTGGTTCAGTTTCTGGGCGCTGTAACTCAAAGTAATCCAATGATGATCGTGACAGAATATTTACCAAAGGTCTATTTCTCTCTGCATAATCCCTATCCTTTACCTTCCAGTTTAATGTTCTATTTATACACATTTTCTTTGAGGTGCCCAGAACTCAGAAACCTAGGTATTATTCACGGTTTTTTTTTATATTTATATCGCTTTTGAATTTTGCAGGGTGATCTTCGTCTATTTTTAAAGAGGAAAGGAGCACTAAAGCCAATATCAGCTCTGAAGTTTGCCATGGATATAGCAAGGTATTCATATTAGTGGCATTTATTTGGATCATAACACATTTTTTTAAATGCCATATTATTTTAACTAATGATGCTCTTTTGTCATTCTTCAGGGGGATGAACTATTTGCATGAGAATAAACCAGAACCAATTATTCACAGAGATCTTGAGCCTTCGTAAGTATATTATTACATAGCTATTCTTCATGTCTTTTTGTAGGTAGATACACATGTCTCTGGAAATAATAGTGAAGTCTGTTTCTGCACCATAATTGTTAAATATTTTCTTTTTTGCGGGTAAGAAAACAGAAATATTTTGCGGGCTGATTCTGGGCATCTAAAGGTCGCAGACTTTGGAATCAGCGAGCTACTAAAAGTGACCAAGACAGTGAAACAAGGAACGAACATGTCATATCATGAAACCACCTGTGAGTCTTTTTTTTTTTTTTTTTTTTTTTTTTTTTTTTTTTTTAATTTTAATTTTATATTCACTGCACACACATCACTTTTACAATGTTGTGAAGTTATAGTATCATAGTTGACTCTATAAAAACAGAGATGTTAATTTCTGAAGTCACTGAGTTTGTTATGTGCCATAACAGGGAGATATGTTGCACCGGAGGTCTTCAAAAATGAAGACTATGATACCAAAGTGGATGTTTTCTCATTTGCCTTGATTTTACAGGAGGTAAGGCTCATATTATCTGCTTTTTATTTTTTCTGTTTCATATACGTTTTTCTCTGTCCCTATAGAGTATTACAGTTCACTTTGTATATTTGGTTATCATGTGATTTATGTTCTGATTATCTAATGCTTTAATCTCGTTTAATGTGCCAAAGATGATTGAAGGCAACCAACCATTTTCAATGAAGAGTGAAGACGATGTTCCTAAGGCATATGTTGCTAATGAACGCCCTCCATTTAATGCCCCACCAAAAAGTTATGCTCATGGGCTTAGAGAGTACGTGCTTTGTTTATGTTCTTTTTAGCTACATGTAGTTTGTAAGAGTACTCTTCTTTTCGTATGTTAGTTGTTACTTCCTTGCAATTGACCTTCCTACTATTCCCATCATTATGTTTGTTGCTAATTCGATTTCATAAAAGATTACATTTTGATGAGTTATAATTAATCTATCTATTCCGCAGGTTAATTGAAGAGTGTTGGCATGAGAAACCAGACTTGCGACCAACATTTAGGCAAATAATCACTAGATTGGAATCAATCTACAATTCTATCAATCGCAGGAGACGTTGGAAGGTATCTCTATATTTCTCTGTTTTAGCACACCAGCCAATAGGCTTATCAGGTTTCCAACACAATGCTTAAGCAAACTTGTGCTTTAGTGAAACTCATAATCATGATGTTATATTGTGATTCAGGTTCGACCATTGAGGTGGTTTCAGAAAGTCGAAACAATATGGAAGAAAGAAGATTCTGTAAGAAGTAGCCGCGACCGTTCTTCTCACATCTAAGATGAGTTAATGAGCTTTAAAACTTGTGTCTTTTGTTATGCATACAGTATTCTTTACAGGTTCTTATCTACAGATCGCTTTTTTGTTGTTCATGGTGTCTATCTTTCCCTTGTGATTTGTTGTTGCACAAATTTTATGCTCAAATATTGCTGATTCATCTTGCTAGAGTAGCTGTATAATGTGACAGAGTATTGTTTTTGATGATTAAGTATATGGCTTTAGACATCATGTATAGTGTGTTGTCTGATATATTGCATATGAAGTGCACATGCTAACAGTTATCTAAAATGTACCTAGTAAAATTATGGTCCACGCCCCAATGACCCCCCATCCACTGGGGTTTCATTTCTTTTTGTATGCAAATGTTGACCAGCATGCTGATGATTCAACATGATAGCTGGGTGTGTGTGAAGTTTTGCTCGAGTCAGAAACTTTCTCATGGCAACTTATCATGAGTTCATATATCTCATCCATCATGCCAATGAATCTATGAATCACAAAAGATTTGCTTCAATTAGGAGTGCTAAAAGGGGCGGCCCAACATGAACCGAAACGGATTAATCCTATTCGGGTTGGTTATCCGGGTTAATAAATGTTATTTTTAAAACACCCCTAAAATAAAAAATAGGGCAATTCTACAAATGGCCAAGTCGCTCAAGTATTAAATGGTTTTAGACACAAGTTGGTTAATTTCTTCAAATAGACCAAGCGACTTGCGACTTTAACACAAATGCGACATGTGTCACTAAAAAAAGTCGCGCCTAATCATTTGTGTCATACATGTGTAAGGGCTCCTTTTGAGCTACTTATACTCGGCGACTTTTAAAACTTTAAGCGACTTCTAATAATATTATTTTAATCTTTTTGCCTCTTCCCAACACTTCCCATCACCACCACCCTCTACCACCACACAACCATCACCACCACCCTCCACCACCACCACCACCACCACCACCAACCTCTACCACCACACAACCACAACCACCAGTATAATAAGTTCACAGATTATTCTACACATGTCAACAAGTCGAATCACAAGACATAGAGTATGAATCACAAAGATGTATACCACCAACATTTAACAGACAAACTGAAAGTAAAGCAGTCAAGCAGATCTAGGACACCAACGAAAACACAACTAACTCAGGACGACTTCAAGCACACTCATTTAGGCAAAGTCTTCACAATAGACTTGACGTTCAGCTTCTTCATATCAGTATAAGACTGTCCACATCCAGCAAACATCACAGGCACTCCAGATATGTAAATCACTGAAAGTGCAGCTCCAACCTAGATCGTCATATTAGACAAACACAATCAACCAATTTTTCAAACAAAAAGAAGGTAAAAGATTATGTCTGATATGTTCGAATTTTACCTTATCATCAATGGTATCAAACTTGGTTAGCAAGATTCCATCGATCAACCTAGGGCTCGGTGATGGTGAGGGGTCAGCTAATTTCTGTAAGAAATTACTTGTAGTTGTTAACCAACTGTATAAACTTAATCTACATATATGATGGTAATGTGAAAATGGGGTATAGCATCGAGACCTGATGGAACTTTGATAGTTGATCAACGACGTCATTACCGACCAATGCCTCTCCAACAAAAAGTACTAGATCTTGACTGTTGACATATATTAGCTTCGATTTGTTTAACTTGATCTGGTCTTTTGATGATTGGTTTGATTGTGTTGTGGTTCGAATTTGTGATTAAATATGTAGTTAGTCATGACAAGGGGGTCACAACAGTTTACGTCATGGCAAGTGGATTTGGAAATTAGAGTGCAGGATCATCGTCAACCATGGAACTCAAATTTTTAATGGTATGTGTTATATAGTTTAATGGTGGCGGTGATGGTTGTGGTTGTGTGGTGGTGGTGGTGGAGGGTGGTGGTGGTGGTGATGGTTGTGTGGTGGTTGAGGGTGGTGGTGATAGGAAGTGTTGGGAAGGGGCAAAAATATTAAAATAATATTATTAGAAGTCGCTCAAACTTTTAAAAGTCGGGTGATAAGTAGCTCAAAATGAGCCCTTACACATGTATGACACAAATGACATATGTCGCATTTGTGTTAAAGTCGCATGTCGCTTGGTCCATTTGAAGAAACTAACCCAAGTGTGTCTAGAAACCATCTAAGACCTGAGAGACTGGGCCAGTCTCAAATTTGGCCCATAAAAAATACATGTTATTCTAGATAGGGGAAATCATGCCTACTTTATAAAGTAGACAACTTGGCTACTTTCCTTTGAAAAAATAAAAAATATTTATAATTAAGCCCCTGCAGATACATGTTCTTGCTGTTCCACTCTCTATCCCCTCATTTTTTAACAAAGGGAAAGTAGGTAATTTGCCTACTTTGTAAAGTATGCATGATTTCCTCAGATAGATATTGTACAAACTAATAAAAGAACAAAACTTCATACAATTTATATGCAAACAAGTTGATGGTACATATGGTTTTAATTAAAAACCAAACCGAACCAACGGCTTCAACCGGTTAAACCGGGAACCGGAGTCATCACATGCTCGGCTAGCAAATAAAAGCCGTTCGAAAATGAACTAAAGAGGACCATCGAAATCGGTAAAAATGGGTGAACCGGGCAAGAGCAGGATAATTTTCTTCTTGTTTTTCTCAAGTTAGTCAGTTCGTTATTGTAATTTTGTTAGTGTCTGGACTTTAATTACAGGATACCTGCCATAGCGTGGGTACCATGCTAGTGTTACTATTATTAGTGTACCTAAATTTCAATTGTAGAAATCAGAAGGAAAATGACAATTATATTATCAGATTCACAAAACAATGACGATTACAAAATATTAAAAAGAATACAAAACTAATTTAATACTAGTAACTAAACGGGCCAAAACCCACGGGCTTGCGCACCTTTATTATCTAAAATCACCTCTCAAACTCGCAATGGTGCAACGGTAAATATTAAGAGTTTGTTAAACATAAAATAAACTAAAACTGAAAAACAAATGAAACTGGAGTGTCCCAGAGTGTAAACTCGGTGCTAGAGGAGTCTCGATCCGATGCAATCAAATTGTAACAAGGCGACAACAGTCAAGTCTGAAACAGACGGACCAAAGCTATTGAAAAACCAAATCAGAGCAAAGCAACATAATTACGGAGATGAACAAGAGTAGATTCAGACAAAATAGTAGATTTAGGTAGGCAGATGCATACAGACAGAGTAGATAAAGAGCAGATTCAGGCAGAAAGCAGATGCAGACAGGTGCGGATCAAAAGCAAGTTAATGTCGAGATGCAACACATAACTACTCATGACATAATCAAATTATTTAAGACTGTAGCATTACCAATACCCGTATGAATACCAATGCCAATGTTAATACCAATACCATTACCAAATAGAAGCTACGAAAATGTAACCACCAAACATCATCAAATCAAATCTAAAAATTAACACGACTAGTACTCACGTGAAATCGAACCCAAATTCCAAACAAATCTAAAATATGTCTACGAATTCCAAAATCAAACTTGAAGCAAAAGAAATCCCAGAAAAACAAATCTGTCAAATTTATTCATTTAGTTCCATCATGTATGTATTTAACTTGTAGATGGAACTCGCGCGTTGCGGCGAGGCTAATTTGTTGTCGATGTATGTACTTTTGTTGCAGAATTATCTTTTTATTGGATTTTTTAGTTCTTATATAAAATCGTACGGAAGTTTAAAATATTACAAAAATGTCTTTTTAACAACATTTTTTTTAAGAGATCGGTAGATATTTATTAGATATGTGATAAATAAAGTTTGCTATTAAAAAAAAAACTGTAAATATCTAAGAGTACAAGCTGATTTTCCTAGCTTTTTTTTTTTTTTTTTTTTTTTTTTTTTTTTTTTTTTTTTTGTTGTTGTTGTTGTTGTTGTCGTCGTCTTTTTAACAACATTTTTTTTTATAAGAGATCGGTAGATATTTGTTAGATATGTGATAAATAAAGTTTGCTATTAAAAAAACTGTAAATATCTAAGAGTACAAGCTGATTTTCCTTAATTTTTTTTAAATCTATTCTTATATAAACATTTTATAAAATCGTACGCACATCGAAAATATATCAATATTGGGTTCGTTTTGTTCGTAATTCAGAAGTCTTTTCATCGATATATTTTTTTTATTAAAGAAATCGCTAGATATTTGTAGATATTTGATAAATAAAGTTTGTTATTTAAAAGAGTTGTAAATAGCAAAAAGTTATGGGTAATTTTTACAATTTGTTACTTGGTATGTTTGGCGAAATGGGCTGAGGCTGAGGCTAGGGCTGGGGCTTATATTATAAGCCGAAATTAAAATTTGTATTTTCATAAACTTGTTTGGCAAATGGGCTGTGGCTGGGGCTTATTCTTGCAAAATTACTAAAAACGACATAATTAAATGATTTTTTGTATATGTTAGATATTTTTGTTGATATATAAGTAATTTATTCTTCAAAAGCCCCGGGCTAAAGTTTTTAGCCCCTTTTATGGGGCTAAAGTTTTTAACCGACTTATTTTATAAGCCTTTCCATAAGCCTCATAACAAATGAGACTTATTTTAAAAGCTCAAACCCCTATAAGCCTACTATAAACCTCCGCCAAACACATTTATAATTTGAGGGGCTGGTGTGTTTTTATTTTTGGGTAAAATGCAAAAATGGTCCCTAAACTATCACGAAATCGCAATAATGGGACCGAGACAAAAAGACACGCAAAAAAGCCACTAACGTTACCTAAATGTGCAAAAAAACCACCGAGAGCAATTTTCCGTTAGTTTCCTCATTAAGTTCCATGTCATTGAGGGTAGTATCGTCTTTTTTACTGTTCATATCCCACCAATAACTTCAATTGTCAGTGTTTAGTTTTACAAATTTAGTCCTTTAGAACAATAGTTTATATACGTGGCTCAATTTCTTCCAAGGAGAAAATTAATTTCACAAGTAAAGATCTTGAGAATGGTTAAGCTTTGGCAAAATCGTGCACGCAGTACCCCGATACCTGATTTAGGAATCCTTTATAGTAAGAATACTCTGTTCCATTTTAATGTTTTCCATTTAAATTTGTTATTGTTGTTGGAAGTAATTGATGTTTTATGTGTTGCACAAATTTGAATGAAAATGTGTTTTCTTTGCAAATCCATCACAATAGTGAATTTACCTCAAAACCAGGAAGAAGGTATCTCTTTGGAGATAAAGATTGGTTTGACGGAATTCACTCTAACATTTGCTCCATGGCATTATTAGGCGAAATGTTAGAGGATTTAGGTTACTCGGATAGTACCCTTATGTTTACTCACTTTAGGATACCTGGGGAGTCACTAGATGATGGTTTGCTACCACTAAAGTCTGACGAAGATATGAAGACACTTGTGGAGTATGTTCCTATATTTACACAATTGGAGTTGTATATTGAAACCGGTGTTTCAATTGTTGAGTGTGAGATGATGGATCGAATGATGACTAAGGGCAAGGGTGTGGTGATAGAAGAAATAGTGGATGATGATTTGAATGAGGCTGCTGGAAAGGGTGTTGATGGTGAGACTGGAAACACTGAGAAATTACTATTGTTAGAGTGGCATAAAGAATGGCATACGACATGACAACCTGAGAAGGCTGGACCTGTTTTTGATACTGATTATGACAGTGACTTCCCACCAACATTTTGTGCCGAAAAAATGATTGCAAATCATACAAAAAGGATGAGTGATGGTGAGACTGGAAACACTGAGAAATTACTATTGGAAGAGATTGACCAAGACTTTACTGTGGAGGATTCAAGTGAGGTGTAACAACCGTGGTTTTAACATGTTAATTAAACTAACAATCTCGATCTATTTAACTTTGATTTAGGTAAACGTACGAAATAAAACGTGAGTTTTAAGAAATAAAAGGCCTATGGTTATGAAAATTATATTTTTACAATCCTAATGATAAAAAAAAATTAGAAAAAGAAAAATAATTTTTACACTATTTAATTAATTACTAATTATTAATTACTTTTTAATTATTTAAATTATACTAAATTACAACTAATTATGAATTTTAACTAGAAAAATGAAAATTAAATTTAGAAAAATCTAAAATATTATAAAACTAATTTTAAAACAGAAAATATATTTTTCCTACTTTTTAATTAATTATTATTAATTAAAAACTAATTATTTAATTAAATTAAACTAAATTAAATTATAAAAAGTACTAAATTAAATGAGAAAAATCTGAAAAAATTACTAAAAATACTACTGACTAACCGGAACCTAAGAAAAATTTAAAATTAGAATTTGCTTATAAATAAGCAAAATAATAAGCCAAAAGGGCTTAAATAGAAGCTATCACTTTTTTATTTTTGTTTTTTCTTTGATTTTCTTTTACACACTACTTTTACTAATGGAAATGAGAAACTTTTGTGAATGAACTTTTGCTGTAGCTTATTAATAAGCTGAATGGAAAGCTTAAAAATGGACAGTGAAGTCCTAATAAGCTATGGAGTTTGGATCTTTGAACCAGAAAGCTACACAGAAGCTACAAACTAATGAATAAGCTACAATCAATGACAATGATTACAAATAAGCTGCAAGAGACAGAATAAGCACAAGAAATAAGCCAGGAACAACAATTAAGCACTTAAGTGAAATATAAATTCCAAACAGGCCAATTCAGGGACTTTTAGACCTCTGTGGGTTCCACAAAGGATGTGGAAGTCTAAAATAAAATTTGACTTTCAAAGCTGACCTGGTCAACTTCAAAATAAGCCAATAAGATGGGCTTATGGCTTATTATTGAGCACTTTATGGTCTTGTGAAATCGGTGCACAAAACTGAGTAGTCAGTATAGGTTCTGAGAACAGGTCACAAAGAAGGGTCAAAATAGCTGAGGTCCAATAAGCTACAATCCCAAATAAGCCAAGGGCTGAAAAAGTGAGCTGATAAGCTCCCCTAAAAGCCAAAGTTCCAAAGGTGGGGTCCACTAGATAGCAAGATGCAAGCCTATGAACTTGGTCTTAGATGCTGAGCTCTCAGTATTTTTACTGAGGTCAGGTCACAAAGGGAAGCCTAAATAAGCTAGGGCAAATAAGCTGAAGCCCAGAATAAGCTTAGATATGAAAAGCTCTACTGCCAAACTACTCAAAAAGCCAAACGGCTAAGTGTGGGGTCCACTGGAATGGTCACAATGAGCCAAGGAAGTTAGGCCAATAGCCCTGATGCAGGGGAGGTTATGTGCCCTGCACCCTCAAATAAGCACATGCACAGTCCTCATAAAAAATCCAGAAAATAAGCCAAACATAGATTTATGAAGTTTAGGTGGTGTATTTTTATCACAAAAAGTTTCAAGGCCTGATTCCAACCACAAAAATCAAGAAAATTCACACAAAAAGTGACTTTATACACTAGTAAGCAATTTTGACTTTTTAACTTATTGAATAACTTTGACTAAAATGAACTTAAATTGCTCCTAGCTGATTATATATGTAATATTAAGCTAAAATGAAACTATTCTAAGTTATATTAACTAATTATACACCTATGATTAAGATTATGCAATTATACTTCTAACAGATTTGAAAGTAATGAAGATTGAAATGAAATTTGACTTTTTCCTGAAAAACCTAAGTGTTTATTGACTGCTATGGTCTAATGATACCCAAGGAAGTATGTCTCAATGAATTGTACCAACTGAAACTAACAGGATCTCAGTCAACTAGGTAAATCCAAACACTCCTCTATATAACTTTTTTGTTGATTTATTAAGTAATTGAGACCTTAAGCTTTTAGAAACCACTTTTTATTACATATTATTACTTAATGAGCTTAAATGGACACAGAAACCTAGGTCTAGATTACAAATACTCAAGTAAACTAAATATGCTAAATCTTGGCAGTTACAACAAAAATTTAAAGCACAATGAGAATTATAAAACCAAAACCTGATTTAATCTCACAAAATGTCTAATAACAAATCATAAGAACAATTAAGCAACAATAAGCAATCTAATAAGCTAATGTACAGTAAAATATGAATTTAAGAGATTTGCTCACAATGTGCTTCCAAGCTGAAAACATGAAACCAAGGACCAAAGAACTTATCCTATAGAACCCCCACAGGTTCACTAACCCATTGCCATCCCTGATTTATAATGCTCCAGCCATCTTCACCATCAACCTGCAATTTTTTATTTTATTTCTATTTTTCTGATTTTTTTTTGTATTTTTTCTTTTTTTATACTAAACTGCTTTTTAAAGTTTCTAATAGCTTTCAAAAGCTATTTAGGAGCTTATATGAGCCTAGAAGTCCATAATCACAACTATAATCAATAATTCAGAAATCAAGAAATTTAAGAGAAAAATTTGAGCATAAAGTGATTTGAACTTGGATACTTTAATTCATTGATTGAAAAAGGTTTAACTTACACTGAGATTACTGAAATTACAATTTGGAAGCTAAAACATACAATGGAATTTAAAAAATTATTAATTCAACACTAAATTAACTCTAATGAACTACCCTTGGTCTTAACAGCATCTATTTCCTTTTATACCGAAAAATTAGGGTTTTAGGGCACCCTTTTGTCCTTTCCCAGCAACAATAAGCACCATAGGATGAGTACTTTTGATCCTGGCCTTTGAAGCAATTTTGGCGCCAAAATTCTTTTGGCGTTTTATTCTGATAACTTGTGCTAGGGTTGCAACTTTGGACTGGGGTGTTTGGTTGGAGTAGCTGGGGAGGGTGGAGTGTTGCAGAGGAGGTTGCAGGGGTGGTGATGATGGTGAAGTTTGGAGGGTAGCAGGGTAGTGGGAAGCTGAGGTGGAAGAAGGAGGGTGGTCAAAGTTTGGTTTGACCCTGGTATTAGCTAACCAGGGTGTGGGTGGGCTTGAGGTGACGGGCCTGGGGAGTTATAAGGTGGTCTTGGTTTTATTTTTGGGTAGTAATAAGGTTGGGGTATTTGGGTGGGCTGGTGTTTGTGTTGGAAAATAATAGAAGGGTCCATTTGGTTTAAGTAAAAACACAAAGACCATCCATGTAACTTTCTGAATTTTAGGGGTGGGTTTTGCAATTTTCCCAAAGTTAACATCAGGACCAAACTTGCCATCTGATGTAACACTCATCAATAAGTACTTAAGTTGGTACTAAATCCCTTTGCGTGAAAGGTTGTTATTGTGATTTGGGAAGTATTGAATTTGGGAAAGTTCATTTTGATCGCCTTTGTGGTGTAGAAATGACTTGTGAAGTTTTGGTGTTTTGTGTTTTTGCGTAACGAGTCTTCGTTCAAGTTTTTGAGCGTTAGCAAGTTACGAGGAGTTTGTTTTTATGTGTTATACTTTTAAAGGGTGTGAAAATGTATTTTTGGAAACTTTGTTTTGAAAATGATCATTTTTCTGAGTTGTCGTAAAAATGAAGGTTTATCGCGTAAGACGTTAGGATTCGTTATGAGAACTTATAAAATATCAAAAGTATAAGGTTTTAAGTGTAATAATTTAATTTAATAAAAAAATATTAATATAGGGGTGGGCGGCCGGTTATGGGTCACAGGGGGGAAAAGGAAACCCAATTTGAGTCCAAATATGATTCTTAGGCCCAAGGATTATCCACAATTAATGTCACACCCCCAAAATACCTGAATGGCAGTGGAATGGAATACCTGAGGGTGACTGTCATAGCACCACAGTTACAGTTATATTGAACGACCTAAAGTGTCGTTTTGAAAATACATCGTTTGATTCATTTAAAATATCCAGAGTTATAAAACATAGGTCCCAAAGTTTTGAAAAGTTTAAGGAAATAAGTTTAGTACAATCAAACGATAATTCATAAGTGCATGAAAATCCAAAATGAGATGCGTCATCCTTGTTACTCAATGATATGACTCCATGCATGTCATGAAGAATATGTCTTAATTACCTGAAAATACATTGCGAAAACGGTCAACAATAATGTTGGTGAATAATCATAGGTTTGTAAGTTAAATCGTATGTACATTGTCCACAAGTATAAAGTAAACCGACAAAATGTCAAAAATGCTACATTTGCTCTTAAGCTCATGACCCCGAAGCTAGACATAATATTGTATTGGCCCCAAAGGAGTGTTTACCAGGCACTCAAATAGTTTAGACATGAAATGCATCCGTAATTCCGTTGGAGCAACCCAAACACGGATGGAGGAGTCACCCTCAATAGATCTGTTCACTCACTCTCGCTTGTATCTTAATTAACGGTCCATGATAATAAAGGGGACTTAACTTGGTAGTAAGGCAACTTAAGCAATGTATGGAATTTAATACTTGGGCATGTACAAAAATAATTGATGCAATGTATTCTCCCCCATGGGATTTGAAATCAAAATATTGTATTAAAACGGGGCTATGAAAACTCACCTGAAGTGATAGTACAATGTGGTGAAATGATCAGGGCAACAAGGCGCGAACACTAGCCGCAACCTAAATGAATGAATATGATCTACTTTAGATCATGAAATGATGTAGTGAATATTCATGCACATGATACCTATACCACTCGTAACTTGAAAATACTAGTTATTGTCAAAGTAAGGTATTTTCCATACTTAGGAAAAATAAGTCCAACTAGACTTATAAAAACTAGTCGTAATATATCGTATATAAAGGTTAGTGTTATATTCATCGTTTTGAAAACCTTAAAATAACGTCAATTAGTCGTATAAATATGCCTTGGGTCGTACGTACTTCACTGGTTACGAATATAGCTCTTTAACAATATTTCTAGAAAATATAGTATTTAGTACGTAGTTTATTATTTCCAATTGTAGCTGCCAAAATAATATCGTTTTGTCAATTTTGAAACGTGTATATCTTTGTCGTTTTAAGTTCATTTTCCTCGTTCTTTATATCCATGGATTCATCTTAACATGTATTAATATATTTTTGATAGTTTGGCTCCTTTAGGTTACGTCTAATGCCTCTCTTTGTCCGTCGAAAATCGTCCAACAGCACGTTAAATTTTCAGAAAATAGTTTTCATCGTTAAACTTGCAAAAATCATATCTCCTTCGTTATAAACTCGTTTTAATCCGTTCTTTCGCCAAAAGTTTCATTTTTGAAAGTATTTTCTAAATATTTGGTCAAAAATTACCCACAATCTACTGATTTTCCCACGTTTTTAAAATAGGGACAATAGGTATATATATAGTTTCTAAAATCATTTCTAGGGTTTCAAACTAGTTTCAAATCCAACCAAAACACTTTTAATCACCACAAATCTAGTCTAATCTTACCATACACCTTCTTAGGGTGTCATGGATTCCTAAACATCATCCACCAAGTTAATCTACCAAGGATCTACCTATTATCCATTTCTAAGGCTTAAAAGATATAAAAGTTTAAATAGAGTGGTATAAACTAACATATGCATGTAGATATTGTATAAAATTCATATGAACATAATAAGAACTTGGTAAAATTATAAAAATGAGTTTTGTATACTTACTTGAAAGATTAGAGAGTTTTTGATGATGAAAACGTACTAAAACCTTGAGTTTTTATTTCAAAACCCGAAAGAGAAACACTAATAATACTTGATTAACACATGATCTTGGAGACTAGATGTTTTCTTCTTCCTCTTTGATTACGGCCGAACACCCCAAGGACCATGGGAGGATGAGAGCTTCTCTTGTTAGTTTACTTGAAGTAATATAATTGTATGTGTTGTATGAATTAGATATTAGTTAAATTAATGGCAAATTTGTAAATAAAAGATCAAGTGCAAGAATTATTGGTCAAGGGGGGGATGGATCGGCTGAATTTAGGGAATAAGGAGGGGAGTTGGTGACTTGGGTAAGATTTGGTAGATTTTGTTGGATTTTTGGATAAAATGCAAGTATATATTGTGTTATATATTTGTTTTGGGTATTGGGTTAGCTAGAAATAGGAACCAAATGAAATATATTAAAGTCATAAAAATTATGAAAATGTGTTGGGTACAAATATTGAGTGTTTAGGTGATTATTGTTTAGTTTTTACGAAAACCAATATAATTATATTAAACTTACAATACAAAATAAATAAATTTCAAAGTACCGGATAAATTAATAATATAATTTATATATCATTATTATGAATATGAAAATATATTAGGATCATAGTCGGGAGCGTCAGACGTGTTAGTCACCTTATTGATTGCGTGTTAACGTTTATTTAAAAATAAACATACGTAAAAAGTCAAATATATCAAAAGTATTAATTTGAATATCCTACGAGTGGAATAGTATGCAAATGCTATGGTGATGATATGTAATCTATTTCTAGTCCATATGAAGTGTCCCTACTAATGATGCATGAATTCGCAGCTTAACCTGATGGGTTACGCAAATGTAAATATTGAAGATGCATGAATTCGCAGCTTAACCTGACCGGTTACGCGAATGTAAATATTAACGATGCATGAATTCGCTGCTTAACCTGACCGGTTACGCGAATGTAAGTATACGTAAACTAAATTTACGATGAAATGAGTGATGCACGTGAATAGTGTTTTCTCTCCGGAAATGAATAGTGAAATTTTTGAACGCTTCTCGGAATCTCAATGATGAATAGTAAAATGATGAATAGTGATCGGTGAATAGTAACTGATGAATAGTAACTTCCAAGATGAAAAATGAAATTTCGACATCTGAACAAGGACTTGAAATTACGAGTTGTGACAGTCTTCCCCTCTAAAAGGAACTTCGTCCCGTAGTTCAGTTTTGGTTGGTCTCTGAAGTATATTCGGTAAAAAGACGTAGATACTTGAGTTGCATTTGCTTCAATCGTTCGACCTCACGGTCTATGATTTCTACTGGTTCTCCTACCAGGTTTTTAGGTTTGTCATTGGGTTGGATTCCTTTCAATGGAATCATGAGTCACTAATCTGAAAGTCATTTTTCGGGATTTGAAATTGTGAAACATGTTTGTGTAATCCTACTACTTTTCAACAAGGCTCAAGTCCGAGGGTTACTGGCTTACTCTGTCTGAAATATTAAATGGTCCAGTGTACATCGAGTTTAACTTTCCGGATTTTTCTGAATGGTATCATGCCTTTCCTAGGCAGAACTTTTAATGTGATTTTGGTTACCAACTTGAAATTCTAATGGTTTACATCTTATCGACTTGTAACTGATTCTTGATTTGCTGAAAATTCTTGGTCATTTCATGAATGCGTACTAGATTAGTGAGTTGGGCTTTTTTTTTTCTTTATTTTTTATTTATTTTTTTATTTTTTTTTCGAGTTTGGTCAATCAATAGATGGTCAGCGCTTCTTGAGGTTTACAATGTGATATGGGTAATATATGTTGCTGAACTCTGCCAGAACTCAAATTTGTATGTCAGCTGGTCGATTCTAAAATGAATCTTAAATGGTCCAATATACTAGAGGTTCAATCTCTCGTGTTACCAAAATTGTATCATGCCTTTCCAAGACAAGGCTTTCAACTTAGTTCGTTCTCCCACTTGAATCTAGATGGTTTGCTGTTCAGGGATACCCAATCCGCATGATGTGCGTCATGCACCAACCTAACTTCTACCAGTTTCTCATTGCTTGAAACTGGTTCTTGACTTGTGAAATTTTCCTTTGTTGTTCCATAGTGTAGTTTTAGACCAGTGAATTTAACTTTCCGATTTCGGTCTGTAAATGGGTAATTAGTACTTCGACCATAGAGTGCCTCAAATGGTGTAGTCTCTACGCTCGTGCGATAACTATCGTTGCAAACGAATCTGATTTATGATAAATGGTTAGTCCAACCATTTCTAGAGTCAATCGCTCACTCTCTGAGCATATCTTTCCTTTGTTTGAATTGTCCTCTCGATCTAACCATTGGTCTGAGGATGATAGGCGGTGTTTACATCTAAATGGGGTTTCGAAGGAAATCTTAAAATGATTGCTAGAAGTCTGAGGTGATTCGATCACCTTTATCAGGAATAATTGAAATGGTTACAATGAATCTGGTGACTAATACTACAACGTTATGCCTTTCGAAAAAAGCGTTATACGAAGAAGATAGAATATGGGTAACAATTTTTTTTATTCCTTGCGTTTTGGTCTAATGGGTGCTAAGACATGTGTCTTTCTTTGCCTATTGTGCTTGGTCTCCATTACTGACGTTTGTAATCGATCTTTGGTGTTCCTCCTGATTTCCTTCATCACACATTCTAATATTCCTTATTGTCGAATCACAAAGCCCTAAATGCATAAGCGATGTAGTATGGTGATTTGTCTTCAAAATTTATCTCACGATTTTGAGTTTTTGGTCGAAATCTTTTTCCGAATAAACGACTTTAGAAAATGGAACAAATGGTCTACTAAATAATATCTTGATGATTCAAAATTCAATAGTTATGAATGTGACGCGGTTTTTAAACATGTTGTGAGTAGGACTGTTTACCAAAGTTTGATGTTTAAATATTTCCCATTATACAATGGTTCTGCTAAATATTGACTAAAAAGGATCGTATTTGTTCAAAATAGGCAATTCAAAATTATTTTCTAGGAGATATGTGATTTATATAAACAAAATTTTGAAATCAACTTTATTTAAAAGTAAAAATACTAACGAGGATAAAATAGTAGGATAGATAATGTTCGCATAAATGCATAGATGTCTAACTTTCAGTTCCTGATGTTAGATAATGCCTATAGGTGGTTATCTGGCAAACTACAAGCCTAGGTATTCAACCAACTTAAGTCCTAAAATGGTTTATCGTTGAAATTGCCATCATGTTGGCAAAAGAAAAGTATCAATTGATACTAAGTCGATGAATGTCCATTTTTATTCTCACATGAAGCTGGGGAGTTATGCTTGGGCCTGATGCCACTCTTGATGTATAGGTGAGGTTATCTAGAATTTCTTGAGGACACAATGCTTTAGGGGAATCTATATCGATATCCATAATTCGAATCAATTATTCTTTACGAAAACTAACTGCAGGGAAGTTTGCGTATGGATGAGGCCATGTTTAATTGGAATGCTTTACAGTATCGGTTAAGAGGCTTGGTTTATTTCTATAGTGTTGCTTAACGTACCTTCACAGTGTGTTCGATCCTGCAACTATATCTAGCTAGTACTTTTGAATGATAGAGCTGGACAACTAGGTCGGAGATGATGGTTCGGATGGTCTCGTGGTATCTTAGAATTGTTGTTGAGTTATAAATTGTCTTACTATATACTTCTAGTCTAGGTTAGTAGTTCTGTAATCCTTTTATTGTTTTTTTTGTATCGAGGAATCCTCCTTGTAATTGATTTGGAAAGTCTCTCCTAGAGAAGTCAATGGAAAAAAAATCCGACTTAATGGTTGCGTGAGTGACAGGTGGGGTAAGTATCCATGGAGGGTTTGTCAAAAAGAGATGTCTATGAAAGAGTTTATTTGTTTAGAATGCTTTTGGATGAAGATTGTTATTAATAATTCTTAAAAAAAAATTATTTTCTTCATGGCATAATCCTTCCTGAATTATACATAGGTGATCAGGAAATGTTTAATTTCGGACCAATGATGCGATGCTTGATTTAGTCAAAATAGCATTACTTTTCTCAAAAGTTTTAGATGGTGTTCAACGTGTTGTTATAAAAAATGGTATCCTATATATTTCCTTTCAAGGTAACATGAAAATGATTTCGCATAATAATAGTAAATACTTGACATAATGACGGAAAAATCAATTTATATGGTGGTAATAAAATAGTTTCTTTTAATAATTCCGTAAAACAATTTCCCCATATGGTAGTAAAATAGTTTGAAGTAAAATTCGTTGAATGGTTTATTGGATACATGGGTGAATCTTATGGTGTGGTAATAGTCTACTAATCCACTTATTTAAAGAATGTAAACATCTTAGTTCATAACAGAGCAGTGGTTTATGATTATAAAGTGGTCGAGAATATGGTAGTGATATTGAGAGCGTGAAAGATGAATGTGTCTTTAAGGCATCTACAATCAACTGAAGATGATAGTCTATGTGTTAAAGGATATAGGGCAGAAATTTGGTGCCAATGATTTGAAGTATTCGAGAATTTATACTAGGTAAAGTTAGCAGGTTCAAATGCTTAATCCCTCTAGGCATGTCTAAAATGTATAAAGAATGGAAATTGTTGTACGGGTGATCTGAGTCAAGCAGGTACCACATCGAATGATGTGTGATTTTCCATGAATGCAAGCTAAATGCCTTATGGTCTGGTGAAACTTCTCGATATCCTTTCATGAAAATGAGGTCTTGTCCCAATGTGACTAAGCTATATCAATCTCCGAAAAGAATATAAATTTTTGGTTGAGTAATTGTACCTTGATCTTTTAATCCAACGAGCTTATACTAGCGTGAGGGTCTTATAATACGGAATGAACGAAAAAGTCGTAAATTGAAGTAGTGGTGTTAATGCATGGTGTATCAATATTGGCAATCTCTGGTAGAGGGGTTTCTTTCGCATCTAAGGTCAAATAGTAAGTAGGTATAGTGGTTGCTTTCGAGATTCTTTCTTGAGTTATGCGTGTTCCTTCTTGGAGATATGGTTTTTAAAATTAACAACATTTATTTGAGTGAGACATTGTGAAATTTGGTGATAAATGTATTTTGGAGTGACTTTATTTGAAGTTTGTAATGAATATCGTTATGTAAAAGATATGACTATGAAATATTTTGTATTTTGATAAAAACAATATCTCATATATATATGTCTTTGGAAAAAGGGAGTTCAAGAAGATTGTTGCTTAAACAAAAATGAGTTTTAATCCAACCATTGAAAATCAATAATTTGTCGTACTTCGTAAGGTTTGCAAGAAATCTTTTTGTTTGTACAAAAATTTAATTTGGCTTTGACTTACTTGAATTGTTATTATCTCCGAAACACGAAAACTAGGGTAGTCACTTTTATCTTGGTCAACATGACCATTTAATCGTAAAGACATCTTCGTCTTTATTAATCCTATTGTCTTACTTGCATCTTCCCAAAGTTGTAATTATATGTCAAAACTACTAATGTGACCACATTGGTCAGTGGAGTGTTGCTAGAGCGACTAATGATGTAATTATCGACTTAGAATGTGGTGTAATCAAACTTGATAATGAAGGGAGAGTTGTGATGAGTTCCATTATGATGGTATAATACCTTTCAAAGTATCTTGTTGGTTTATTGTGTTATGGAGGTATGAGTCGATAATATCTAAGATAATATAGAGTCCTTGTGATAGATGCCACCCTTGGGTGATTTGTTGCAATTTGTGAGGCTTGTGGTATTATTCAGAGTGTATCGTCCAAACACTCGTGAGTAATCTCAAATAATTAGAGGTCATCATCTGGCGATGCAGAGTTGTAGGTTGTCAAGCAGTAGAGGCTCTCAAACTCTCACCCACCTCAAACCTATAAGGTGGTGTAACGTGTGGTAGATGGTAATGGTATGTCAAATAGTGGTTGCTTCTTAAGCGGCCTGTCATATATGGGTGTAGGGTCTCTGAGATGTGATGGTGTTGGTGGTGCTTTAGATGATGAGAACAAAGTCGCTGACGATGAGATCCTAGTGGTGAGTTAGGAGACGATGGTGATAATAGTGAATGGAATACTACCCTCTTTCGCGCTATCTCGCGACATCTAAGAGGTAAAACTGAAGTACGCACTATGGGACGACCAATAGTGAAATAAGTAGCTGACGGTGGTGGTAGTACCTGAGTAGTAAGCGCCCTACTAGTGAAGGGAAGAAAACATATTATCTCCCTTGCAATAAGCATCCTAATAGGTCCATTAAGATTAAGTCTGAATACTCTACCAAACGACATTCTATGTATGGGCTGAATAATAGGAAAACCCTGTTCCTATAACAAATCAATGGTGCTAATGGTGGTGTAAGTGCAACTGGTGGTACAATGGTAGTGGAACATGACAAGGCATCTTCAATGTCGGAATCCAATGAAAGGATGACAGGGTGGGTATCTGAAGACATGTCACTTGTGAATCAGGTCAACATAATCATATATATATGAGTATGGGTATAAATAACTCGCACAGTGTGTGCATGAAACAACATGTGTAACGAATATGCACCTATGATGAAATGATGAGATGCTATAATGATGTGGTTATAGTCTAGGGTCCAAGATACATCCTAGTTCGCTATAACCTTAGCTCTGATGCCAATCTGTCACACCCCCAAAATACCTGAATGGCAGCGGAATGGAATACCTGGGGGTGACTGTCATAGCACCACAATTACAGTTATATTGAACGACCTAAAGTGTCGTTTTGAAAATACATCGTTTGATTCATTTAAAATATTCAGAGTTATAAAACATAGGTCCCAAAGTTTTGAAAAGTTTAAGGAAATAAGTTTAGTACAATCAAACGATAATTCATAAGTGCATGAAAATCCAAAATGAGACGCGTCATCCTTGTTACTCAATGATATGACTCCATGCATGTCATGAAGAATATGTCTTAATTACCTGAAAATACATTGCGAAAACGGTCAACAATAATGTTGGTGAATAATCATAGGTTTGTAAGTTAAATCATATGTACATTAGCCACAAGTATAAAGTAAACCGACAAAATGTCAAAAATGCTACATTGGCTCTTAAGCTCATGACCCCGAAGCTAGACATAATATTGTATTGGCCACAAAGGAGTGTTTACCAAGCACTCAAATAGTTTAGACATGAAATGCATCCGTAATTCCGTTGGAGCAACCCAAACACGGATGGAGGAGTCACCCTCAATAGATCTATTCACTCACTCTCGCTTGTATCTTAATTAACGGTCCATGATAATAAAGGGGACTGAACTTGGTAGTTAGGCAACTTAAGCAATGTATGGAATTTAATACTTGGGCATGTACAAAAATAATTGATGCAATGTATTCTCCCCCGTGGGATTTGAAATCAAAATATTGTATTAAAACGGGGCTATGAAAACTCACCTGAAGTGATAGTACAATGTGGTGAAATGATCGGGGCAACAAGGCGCGAACACTAGCCGCAACCTAAATGAATGAATATGATCTACTTTAGATCATGAAATGATGTATTGAATATTCATGCACATGATACCTATACCACTCGTAACTTGAAAATACTAGTTATTGTCAAAGTAAGGTATTTTCCATAGTTAGGAAAAATAAGTCCAACTAGACTTATAAAAGCTAGTCGTAATATATCGTATATAAAAGGTTAGTGTTATATTCATCGTTTTGAAAACCTTAAAATAACGTCAATTAGTCGTATAAATAAGCCTTGGGTCATACGTACTTCATTGGTTACGAACATAGCTCTTTAACAATATTTCTAGAAAATATAGTATTTAGTACGTAGTTTATTATTTTCAATTGTAGCTGCCAAAATAATATCGTTTTGTCGATTTTGAAACGTGTATATCTTTGTCGTTTTAAGTTCATTTTCCTCGTTCTTTATATCCACGGATTCGTCTTAACATGTATTAATATATTTTTGATAGTTTGGCTCCTTTAGGTTACGTCTAACGCCTCTCTTTGTCCATCAAAAATCGTCCAACAGCACGTTAAATTATCAGAAAATAGTTTTCGTCGTTAAACTTGCAAAAATCATATCTCCTTCGTTATAAATTCGTTTTAATCCGTTCTTTTGCCAAAAGTTTCGTTTTTGAAAGTATTTTCTAAATATTTGGTCAAAAATTACCCACAATCTAATGATTTTCCCAAGTTTTTAAAATAGGGACAGTAGGTATATATATAGTTTCTAAAATCATTTCTACGGTTTCAGACTAGTTTCAAATCTAACCAAAACACTTTCAATCACCACAAATCTAGTCTAATCTTACCATACACCTTCTTAGGGTGTCATGGGTTCCTAAACATCATCCACCAAGTTAATCTACCAAGGATCTACCTATTATCTATTTCTAAGGCTTAAAAGATATAAAAGTTTAAATAGAGTGGTATAAACTAACATATGCATGTAGGTCCTGTATAAAAATCATACGAACATAATAAGAACTTAGTAAAATTATAAAAATGAGTTTTGTATACTTACTTGAAAGATTAGGGAGTTTTTGATGATGAAAACCTACTAAAACCTTGAGTTTTTATTTCAAAACCCGAAAGAGAAACACTAATAATACTTGATTAACACATGATCTTGGAAACTAGACGTTTTCTTCTTCCTCTTTGATTATGGCCGAACACCCCAAGGACCATGGGAGGATGAGAGCTTCTCTTGTTAGTTTACTTGAAGTAATATAATTGTATGTGTTGTATGAATTAGATATTAGTTAAATTAATGGCAAATTTGTTAATAAAAGATCAAGTGCAAGAATTATTGGTCAAGGGGGGATGGATCGGCTGAATTTAGGGAATAAGAAGGGGAGTTGGTGACTTGGGTAAGATTTGGTAGATTTTGTTGGATTTTGGGACAAAATGCAAGTATATATTGTGTTATATATTTGTTTTGGGTATTGGGTTAGCTAGAAATAAATTTTAATGGAACCAAATGAAATATATTAAAGTCATAAAAATTATAAAAATGTGTTGGGTACAAATATTGAGTGTTTGGGTGATTATTGTTTAGTTTCTACGAAAACCGTTATAATTATATTAAACTTACGATACGAAATAAATAAATTTCCAAAGTACCGGGTAAATTAATAATATAATTTATATATCATTATTTTGAATATGAAAATATATTAGGATCATAGTCGGGAGCATCGGACGTGTTAGTCACCTTATTAATTGCGTGTTAACGTTTATTTAAAAATAAACATACGTAAAAAGTCAAATATATCAAAAATATTAATTTGAATATCCTACGAGTGAAATAGTATGCAAATGCTATGGTGATGATATGCAATCTATTTCTAGTCCATATGAAGTGTCCCTTTTGAGGATGCATGAATTCGCAGCTTAACCTGACCGGTTACGCGAATGTAAATATTGACGATGCATGAATTCGAAGCTTAACCTGACCGGTTACACGAATGTAAATATTGACGATGCATGAATTCGCAGCTTAACCTGACCGGTTACGCGAATGTAAATATACGTAAACTAAATTTACGATGAAATGAGTGATGCACGTGAATAGTGTTTTCTCTCCAGAAATGAATAGTGTCATGTGAATAGTGAAATTTTGAACGCTTCTCGGAATCTCAAACTGACACAAAAAATGATGAATAGTGATTGGTGAATAGTAACTTCCAAGATGAAAAATGAAATTTCGACGTCTGAACAAGGACTTGAAATTACGAGTTGTGACAATTAATATATAAACAAACCAAAACACCCAAACCCCTTTTCCTCTGGTTTTGGTCATTCAAGAGCAAGGGGAGAGGAAGAAGAAAAATTAGGGTTTATAATTTTGAAAGTTATAATAAAGAATCAAGGTAAAATCCTTAAATCCTATGTTCAATTAATTGATTAATTATTGGTATTCATGTAATATTAAGTATGGTGGATTTAGGGTTTATAAACTTCTGTAAATTAATGATGTTAAACATGTTAGGATCATTAATTAATAATAGTATGATGATTGGTTAAGAGAATTGAGCGTAAAACGCGTTAGTTTACAAGTTAGGGTTTGGACATAAAATTAGTGTTGTAAAGATTTGAAGGTATTTAATAGATGGTAATCAGTTAGATCACGAATTTTTAGTCTAAATTTAAGTTCAGTGAAAGAGCTTTCCAAAAATCCGGCCACGATCAATTTCGAGGTCCGGAAATTAGCCTTTTGATTTTTCTTAGTTAAGGTGTCAAAGCTGTAAAACTGGGACAGATTTAGGTCATAAGTTTGGTAGTGACATGTGGATGAAAAAGTGAGATTTAGCTTAGCCCTTTTGGTTGAGTTAAGTTTCATATGTACTTAGACTCCCACGCGAATGATTTGCGATAAAAAGTTGTAGAAGTATTTTAATTTAATCAAAACTTTTTGGTGTGCGATCAAATCCAAATCTGAAGAGATTTTTAGTTTGATTTTTCAAAGGATACTTGTGTGTGTTTTTAGACCATGGCCTTCTGAGATTAATTTGTATGCTTATGAGAGACTATGGTAAATTTTTGGTATGAGTTATTGAGCCTTTAATGTTATTACTTCATGTGGGCGAATGTACCCTAAAATTCTGCGTTTTCTGATTTTAAAAGTGCAAGGGATTTAGTGAGCATTAGTAGTTGGTGATGGTTAGTATGGAGTCTAGGAGATCCTTGGTGGGTTATATGAACCTTAGACATCCATTATATGCGTATTACATGGGTTATAGCTTTTAGCTTGGCCATGTGTAACGTGAACTTATTTTATGTGATATAGATTTGTGATTTGTGTTTGTGGAAGCTCCAAAGTTTGAGGTGAGTTCATAGTCCCACTTTTTACTTTGTTTTAAACTTGGGATGGGAATGATGCTTGTGTTAATTGTTTTGAGTTACTGTGATTATGTGTGATTTAAAAGCCTAGACTTATAATGTTATCATATGAATGCTATATGTGATGATAATGCTGTGTGGTGATAATATTGTGTGGTTATTTGGGATTCAATTGGGGGGATGCTTATCCCGTTGCTCGCGCATGCGACCTAATTGATGATAAGATTGGAGTGGGGGACACGTTCTGTCCCAGTTAATTTCTGTGTGGTGAAAATTGGATCGGGGGCACGTTCCGTCCTAATGGTTGCATTTTTGTGTGATGGTTGGTTTGTGAATATATGTAGCTTGTATGATAACTATAATTATTTGTCCAGCTATATTTTATAATCATAGTGAATCAGTTGCCTATTGTGTGTGAGTCTTAAACCTATGAATTTCACCAAAATTATGTTGACGTTTTAAGCATCATTTTCAGGTGAGCATTCTAAAACCAAAGTTGAGCGCAGCAATTAGGCGAGACTTAGTTGCATTTGAGGAGACTTGACTTTATGTTTGGATTTATTTATGTTTGAGTTGGGTTTTGGATTCTTTTATGTTTTTCATTTGGTACTTTCATATCTATTGAAGATACCTTTGGATTTTGTTTTGGTTATTTTATTTTGGGGTATTGTTACAACACTTCGTGTTTGTACTTTGCTCTATTTATGTGCATGTAGTTATTCTCTATATAGACACCATGTGTTGTGATGATATCCATAAAGTTACACCCTCACATTTCCGCCTTGGCGAGGTGTGACAGATTGGTATCAGAGCCTTGGTTATAGAGAAGTAGGTGGTTGAACCTAGATTATAACCTAGGAGTCCCTCATATAGTTGCCTTTAGGGCTTATGTATAAGTGTGGTATTTTATGCGTATATTTTTCCTAAGTTTATGAGATGTTTTATCGAGTTTTGGACGCCTATTGAACCACTATACATAGTATTGTATATGTCGATTTTAGTACGTCATCTTCCGTCGCGTAAGAAGTCTCGTTGGGCTATTATTTTGCTATCAAGAGAAGTGGTAGGATGTAGCGGACTAACCGCAAAATCCGAGTTCTCGATAGCATGTATCCATGTTCGGACAAAGAGAGGATGTTTATGGAAACATTGGTGGGGAAGAAGTGGAAAGGTTTGTAACCACGGTGACTTCTGGAGATGGAGCCGTTGCCAAATACCCTTGGTAGTGTCCTCTTCTCATAGGAAGGAGAGGTGGTTTAGTCTAAACCTCATGATTTGTATGCGATTGTGAATCATACGGAATTGGAAGAAAGAAATAGAGATGGTTTTGCATGTTGTCGACTACCTCAACATGTAGGAAACAGGAATGGGTGGTTGAGTAAAGATGAAGGGGAGTTAGTCTGGAATGGTGTGTATTCGGATCTAGAGTCCGCAGCGAATAGTAAGTTTAATCAATCTGAATGGGGAGGCAAGTGCGAGAGTTGGATTTGAACAATTATGCAAAGTCTTTTGTTTTGTATCATTATTTGAAATTCTTATATTGTCTTTTTGCCATCTGGAGCCATGTTGGAGTACGATTACTTCTGAATATTGGATCGAACTTATCCAAGCGATTCTGATTATAGAGTTTACGTGATTGTTGGAATTGTTCCATGTGAGATGATTGTTTGCATGAAGTGTTGTCATAGGAGGGAGTACACTTGGGAAAGGGGGCATAGATAATTATGGTGGCCAACATAATTATACATGCGTCACAACACAAGTGGACTTGCAAGTATGATAGCATGGATTGTGTTGTTTATTAGGTGCTATGTGGTATATGTGCGTTATCATTGAGACGTTTGGTTTTGGAAGTAAGTACGCGTGTGGAATAGGTTTATAACTATGGTCGCGAACATAATTATAAGGGTATCACACACGTGGACTTGTGACCATTGTTGCATTGATTGATGTTTGTTGTTATATGTTGTGGTAGATGTTATGTGATATCATGATTGATGATGGTTGTATGGTTAGAGAAGTATTCTCTTAACCGGTTGGGCAGTCGTTATATGTTGGGGTGTGTAGGTGGTAAGATTCCATCCTACCTATCATATGTTGATACCTCGATTATCGGTGGGTACTAATGTTGTGGTATTTAAGTTGATTCGTTTGCTAGACTCTCCATTTGTATACCTAATTCTTTGGTTGGCATCCCTATTCGTACCATGATGGTACATATGCCATATTTTTTTCTATTCGACGTCGTGACAGGTGTTGGGTTATTCCTTGCATTCATTCCACGAATGAATATTATATTGTTCTTCGAGTATTGTTGGTTCGTGACAAGTTGGTGCGGATATTTAATCCCTCATTTACACACCAATTGGATTTCGTGACATGTTTTTGCGACCTGTTAGTGTCGATGTTTTTCTATGATCTTAATTTGCTCATTGTATGAATGGGTCTTTACGTTCTTCGCTTGGTTTGCAATGTATTTGCGTGAGTGTTCACTGGTATGAGTTCGGTTGATAATTATTTTGATTACGTGATTCTTCCATGACTTTCGCATTCGATTAAGAGGTTGTGTTAGAGTCTTTATGGCATTTTACAATTCGTTTTGGGTATTTCAAGGTCGTTTGTTGGAAACTAATATTTTTATGGGAAATGAGGTGCGGAAAAAAATGGTTATCAGTCTATTGTCAAAGCTATTTATAACAATTCTGCTAGCACTACTAGAAAAAGGTCTATCCTTGACTCGCATTTTATGACGCACGCTACAAGATGACGTGTCAAACAATTCTTGCTCTGCTTGCTGCTCGAACATAACTTTCAGTTCTCGCAGCATGTCAAATGCTGAAAAGTTCTCTAAGTTCTTTTGCAACTCAGGGATCATGCTAGCCAACATAAGACAAGCCACCTCCTGCTGTTCGTTACTCCTACGTTGATGGGCGTTACGAACAGCAGCAGTAGCATTAGCAGCAGGTGCTTCAGGTAAAGGTTCTTCCAGATGGTAAAACTTTTGTTCAGCCTTGAGGACAATCCTCAAGTTGCGGTACCAGTCCAAAAAGTTGTTACCATTCAATTTCTCTTTCTCGAGAATTGATCTGATTGACGAGTTGTTCATGGTTGAATTTGGAGTTGTCATCTACAAAATAAACAAAGTTCAATTTTAGTAATTTATCAATAATTAATCCTTTTTAAAATTAACTACCCAAGTTTACAATGTTAAAACAATTAATTTTACGAAAAGGCTAAGATCCTCATTGAGGTTCCACCATCACATCAGTTGATCTGCTAGCAATGGAGGATTCAATAGGTAGGTAACGTCGACCAATTGCATTACAAGTGCAACTCTTAGATCTTTATGGGAACCATGGCACTAGTGAACAAGCAACTAGTGTCAAGCTGGCATGTTTAGTCCCATCTTTGCCTCGGGTCAAGGTCTCACCGCTTAACTCGATTAAGTCATCCAATTTTTAGAACGTGCAAGAATATATCTAGGTCCCACGCATAGAGAATAGTCACCTTGGGTTACAATTCAACCTAGGTCCCACGCATAGGCAAAAAGTAATTGCAAGTGTTCTCAAAATTGGACGGCGTGACTTAAATTTTGACGGGTAAAAGTTTTGATGTGGATCAAAAGGTGTATGAAAAGAGCATGCATTCATCTTTCGTAGCACAAGTTAAAAACATTTCTTAACTTAAGTCTAATCATTGTTTTAATTTATGTGTGTCAAGTTGTCCATTTTCATGACTAATATTAATCCTACATGGATAATAAAGTTTGGACAATACATAAATAAAATAACATACATAACAAGTTAAGGTGTTATTATAAAACAATGACTTTAAGTTTCAAAAACTTAGTAAAACTAAATCATAAGACTTAGCTTTAAAATGGTTTGTGTTTCGTTTTAAGTTTTATCAAAAACTATTTGCAATTTTACATATGAAACAAGATATATAAAAAAACAACACAAACACACAACCACAATATGCAAAGCCTCAACCGATGAAGAAACCTATGCTTGGTCTCGTGAGCCATCACAAGAACCAAGAGTCAACTAGGGACAACCACACAACCACACGGAGGACTCCCACTTGCTCCAAGACAATCAAGAGCAAGTTGGAAGCCCATGATGCACATGAAAAGTAGTTTATGTCCTTCCAGAATTTCAGTGTTAGAGGGCCCAAAAGTCCATGATGGAGGCTTCCCCGGGCTTAGCTCAAAACTAGAAAGTTATAGGCCCATGTCTTGGGTACCTGCAAAAAAAATTTCAGCCAAAAAGACCTTACCAATCACCGGGAAACTCCGTTTTACCAACTGGTGTTCCAGCAGTCATTTTTTCGGCAAAAACGTCTTTAACTCTTTCGCCTTTCACCACCAAGCCACGATTACATTATATTGAAAGTAAAATACAATTAATCTACTTTTAATCTACTGTAAAAGTGCCCAAACAATGGCTACAACCAAAAGAATATAATTACATAAATGCCGAAACAATGGCAAAAACCCAAAACACGAAATTAAACAACATAAACAACCATTCAATGCATAAGTGGTCTAGGTTTTCATCGGCTTTGCATATAAACATAATAATACCATAATATTATGAATGAAACATGGTGTTGGCTAACTCCATGGACAAACATGCATGTATTTGCCATGGATAACAAAATAATAACAAGAATTAAATTGTTAGCCAACGAAAACGAAGAAATTAATTGACAAGAATTAAAACCCCGTTTGGTACTTGTGTCAAATGGCCTTAGGTTCAAAACCCACTGATGTTAGGACCTTGTAATTATCTTTTTACCACAGAAAATTAAGCCATAGGTCCTGATTTGAAATCGTTTCATAAATCGATCAAAAACATGCGTTTTAGGCCATTTTCACGTACCCGATCAAGAAACCAATTGATGTATGCATAACAAATGACCATAGGATTAAAAAGTCCAGATCTTAAGACCTCATAAAGGTCAACATATTCAGAATATATAAGCCCTAGGGGCTGTTTTAAGATTCCACTTTTAAATCCATTAAAAAAATACGTTTTTAGCCATTTTTACGCATACAAGATGATCATATGACATCATATGATGGCTCTGATACCACTATAGGTGATGTATGAATATGTAATATATAAATATCAAATAAACGCAGTGGAACAACATCACCCACACGGATCCATACGGCCATATGATCAATCAAATGAAAAACAAATTAAACATATAAGTTTTATACCTTTGTAGCGTGCACCGGGAATCACCAACAAAGTCACCACCACGAATGTTAATAGAAACCCAAGAGATCAATAAGGTTGATCTCCTCTATGTGTGAAACACACTACACCTCCTTGGTTACCCCTTTGATGCTAGTCCTTAACCCCGTAACCTTTCTAATGCCTTTGAATGAACAAGATTCAAAGCAAGAGATGTTGAAAACCAAAACCCTAGGTGGGATGGTTTTCTTTGCCGTGAGATGGAGAGGGAGAGAGGGAGAGATAATTGTGGTTAGTGGTTAATGAGATTAGGAGAATATATCTCTTAATATCTTTTACCAAAATTCAAAACCAACTCCCCTTTGATCCCCTCCCCTAGGCCGGCCCCCTATGGGCTTTTATGGGCTTCCCATAAATTTTCCAAGTCCAAAATATTAAGTCCATTACTTAATTATTAGAAGCCCGATAGAGTTTCCTAGTTACGTAAGGTTATTTATATATCGTAAGTACAATAAACACGACATATAAAGTGGTACCTAAGTGTATATGTGTGTGACCCCATAGGCTCACATATGTCTAGCCATATAATTATTTATTATGACACGAGCATACTCCAACAGCTCCCATTTGCGACGTCATAATAATCAAGTAATTATACAAGCAAAGGTTAGCGTCTAGCAACATGCCAATGCCCCTAGAAATATGTGAGGGTAGTTTCTTAAACTTCTCAATTAAATGGTTTTAATGTCATCTTTCCTTTTGTTACAGATACTATATTGAACACTAGACATGTATCTAAGTCATTCCATTTGTTCAACTATTCTGTTTCTCGATCTAAATATTGAACAAGATTACCAAGTGAATTAAGATTCATCTTAATCTCATTTGGGTACGGCCATACAAACATCTGTTCAATTCATCGAGGGGCCCAATAGTATCTAACTCCATGACATGTGGAGGAACAAATCCTGTTGTGACTGCACGTGTCATTCATGTGTTTCAAATCATTCCTGAAAATGGTTTTTATAACTACCTTATTCAGGACAGCGTTTAACCATATCAAAGAATAAAATTCCGCACATGCAAGACCTACTTGCATCTCAAGTCTAAGGATAAGAGACATAACCATTTGTGAGATTCACTATTGACGCCGATCCATGCAGTGAAATCTTTAAGGTTGGGTCAGTCCAATGTTCATCACAATGAACAACATATGAGTTTGGCAAATAAATCACCAACACACTCACATTTGCCTTAATTCGATGATACTCCCGTATCGTCAACTGACAATGGACAATTTTGAATAATTAAATCATTCATGGATTAAACATGCAAAAATGGAATACAGTTGATATGTATGAAAACGACAATAACCATTACATCAATTCATTAAAGATATAAACTGTTCAACATTCCAATTATTTAAAATACTAAAACAGATTTACATGAGACTATTAGCAGGTCGCAGCCCAATGTTCCTAGCATGCTCCACATGTTTGGTACAAGACATTGGTTTAGTAAAAGGATCAGCTAAATTGTCATCTGTGTGAACTTTGAGGAGACGAATATCACCACTTTCGATAACTTCTCGAATATAGTGAACTTTCCGACGAAAGTGTTTGGCACCCTTTAGAACACCTGGTTCATTAGCTATGATTATGGCACCGGAATTATCGCAGTACATATCCATAGGTCGTTCATTGCTGGGAACAACGCCAAGCCCGGAAATGAATTTTCGTATCCAAACTGCCTCCATTGCAGCTTCTGAAGCAGCTATATATTCAGCTTCTGTAGAGGACATCGCAAGTGTGCTTTGTTTGGCACTCTTCCAGTCAACAGCACCTCCATTCATGACGAAAACATATCCTGTTTGGGATTTGATGTCATCACGATCTGTCTCCCAGCTTGCATCAGTATAACAAGTAACACTGAGCTCACGTTCGACATCACCACTGATGCGTGGGAATCGCACCTTGCTTTACCTCTCGAGGGATCCCGAGAAGCTTACAACCCCCACCAGGCAGTGTACCTGATCGTTGTAGTATAGTATAGTGACAAGTACCGGGGGATTGATCGTTCAGCTAGGAATAGTGTCGTTAGGATTGAAATTAATCTAACTAGGTCTAAAGGTGAAGGATGATTCTTTTTGTATTTTTATATTTTATGAAAAGCAAGTAAAAATCTCGGGTGTTGGTAGAGTGGGCGGAATTAGTTGCTAATCAACTAACCCAAAGGCTACTAATTAAACTAATTAACAAGAAAACTAAACTAAGGTTCTACAAGATAAGTGAAGCATGTCTACCCATGATATGTTACTCCTTGCTAGCTATCCAATCCTACCTATTGAATTGTAACCTTGTTTTAATTGACGGGTTGTATTCCTTAATACCATTCATGGGGTGGCATACATAACTCCCCAATTCTATGAGCTCTTATCTCCTCCTACACCATGCCCAGCACAACTATAGGGATTGTAAACAGTGGCTCATGCATTAAATACAACCAATAAAGACCTAGTACGCCTCGGTTCATGTTTCTTAAGACGTTCAAGCATGTTACCATTTGGAGATCTGCCAGTTTTCTTAAGCCTAACATATAAATCATTCAATCAAAACAAGAATCAATAGGAAACAAGGATTATAAACTAAACCAACTAGATCTATCGAAGTGTCACGCCCTAATTGATGAAGATAGACACAAACATCAACAAGGAATCAATGAGATCTAATCAATTATATACAAGTTTCACATAATCATAAGTAGACACAAGGTGAATTAGCAAACCATCATCAAAGAAGAGCAAACAACAATAATAATGGAAAACATAATTAAGATAGAATCATCAAACCAATACATGATGTTTATGGAGTGATTGAAACCCTCTAAGTTGCTGGAAAAACACCCACCTAAACCCAGGAATCGACTTTAGGGTTTAGGGCTTACAAAAAGTGAAGTTATGAAGTTATATTTATAGGCATGTTTTCTGTCGGCCCTTCGTGACGGCGTCAGCCTTTACTCTTGACGCCGTCAAGACCATTTTTTCACCAAATTGTAGATCTCTTCGTCCTCTTCGCGTGGGCTTTTGAATCACCTAAATCCGAGTTCGTATGCAAAAGTTATGACCAAAACAATATCAGCTACTCCGCGCGCAAGTTTTTAACACGTGACGGCCTTGATCTCCTTATGACGGCCTGTGTGACGCCGTCACCACCTACGGTATTTTATTCTTGGGACTTTGACGCCGTCAGGATGGCTTTTGACGCCGTCACCACCTACGGTATTTTATTCTTCATGTCTGACGCCGTCAGGGTTTAACGCTTGACGCCGTCACCTAGTACTTCCAGCATGGAAAATTGATACTTTGCCGTTTTCTTCACTTTTATGCTCCAAAAACGTCCAAAATGGCTTCTTTTCCAGAATTCACTCTCCAAGTACCTAAAATCACAAAAGGAACGATTTAGGGCAATATTTGATCAAATAAAGTCGGATTCGGGCTTAAATGACCCCCTAAAAATGGTTCATTTTTCGCCTTATCAACCACCATAAACAAGAAACATATCTTTAGTATTCCGCAGATACTTCAATATGTTCTTAACAGCAGTCCAGTGACATTCTCCTGGATTCTGTTGAAATCTACTCGTTAGGTTCTGAGAGAATGCTACATCAGGTCTAGTGCACCTAACCGCATACATGATGGATCCCACAGCCGAAGCATAAGTGATTCCCTTCATCCTCTTCACCTCGGCGGGTGTTGAGGGTCCTTGAGTCTTGCTCAATTCCGTATTTGGTTGCATTGGAAGACTTCCACGTTTGGAATCTTGCATTCTAAATCTCTTCAGGATTTTTTCAATGTATGCACTTTGACACAAGCCGATTAACCGCTTTGATCTATCTCGATAGATCTTGAATCCAAGTATGTACGATGCTTCTCCTAAATCTTTCATTTCAAAACACTTTCCAAGCCAGGATTTTACATCTTGTAGCATTGGAATGTTGTTTCCTATGAGTAATATGTCATCGACATATAAGATTAGGAATGCGACTATACTTCCACTAGTGTTTATGTATACACATGGCTCATCGGGATTTTGAGCGAAATCAATCTTCTTGATTTCCTCATCAAATCTCTTGTTCCAGCTTCTAGATGCTTGCTTCAATCCATAAATGGATTTTTTAAGCTTGGATACTCTGCTAGGATACTTTGGATTCACGAAGCCCTCGGGTTGCACCATATAAACGTCCTCGTTTAGGTGGCCGTTCAAGAAGGCAGTCTTGACATCCATTTGCCAAATCTCATAGTCATAATACGCTGCTATGGCTATAAGAATCCTAATTGCTTTAATGTCTGCAACAGGCGAAAAGGTTTCATCATAGTCAATTCCGTAGATTTGAGTGAAACCTTTTGCTACAAGACGAGCTTTATAGGTGTGTTCATTTCCATCCACATCGGTCTTTATTTTGTAGAGCCATTTGCTCCCAACGGTTTTAGCATTGGGAGGTAGTTCTACTTCGACCCATACATCATTGTCTTCCATGGATTTCATTTCCACATTCATAGCTTCGTTCCACTTCTCGCGTTCAGGACACGATATAGCTTCCCGATAGTTAGCGGGTTCACAATGATCCCCTAACTCATGTTCCTCAGCATCGATATAAAAACCGTATCGTTCAGGTGCTTGAGGTATCCTTTCGGATCTACGAATGGGAGCAACATCTCGAAGAGGCTCAACATTTTCATGCTCAGTCTCATTTTGATGTTCACTAGTGTTACTAGAAGGTTGTGCATCTTCGCTTTTAAGTTCATCAAAGTCTACTTTGCTCCCACTTGCTTCTTGTGAGATGAGACTGTTCTCAAAACACTCAGCATATCGAGCAACAAATATTTTGTTCTCGGTTGGGTAGTAGAAATAGTAACCCATCGTTTCCTTTGGGTATCCTACAAAGATACACTTGATAGCTCTAGGCTCAAGTTTGTTTGGCGTATCTCGTTTAACGAGAGCCTCACAACCCCAGACTTTCAAGTAAGACAGATTAGGGACCTTCCCATGCCATATTTCGTATGGAGTCTTATCAACCTTCTTAGTTGGAACCATATTGAGTATGCGTGCAGCAGACTCTAGAGCATAACCCCAAAAGGACATTGGCAACGTTGTTAGACTCATCATAGATCGAACCATGTCTAGCAAGGTTCGATTTCTCCTTTCAGACACACCATTATGTTGTGGTGTATATGGAGGAGTGAATTGTGAGACTATCCCACACCTTTTTAGATGATCTAAAAACTCTTGACTCATATATTCACCTCCTCGATCGGATCAAAGAGCCTTAATGGTCTTGCCAAGCTGATTTTCTACTTCACTTTGGAAGACTTTAAACGTTTCAAAGGCTTCATGTTTATGTTTAATCAGGTAAACATAACCATATCTACTGAAATCATCAGTAAAGGTGATGAAGTAGTTAGCTCCTTCTCTAGACATTGTTCTAAATGGGCCACATACATCAGTATGAATGAGTCCAAGTAGATCTGTAGCTCTTTCTCCAACATGGGAAAAAGGCTTTCGTGCCATCTTACCAGATATGCAAGAAGTGCATTTATCAAACGACACATTGTCGATTGACTCTAAAAGCCCTTCATGTTGTAGCTTTGTAATGCGTTTCTTGTTTATGTGACAAAGACGACAATGCCATAAAAAAGTGGAATCCAAATTACGTTTGGATTTCTTATTGCTAACAGTATATATAGAACTATTGTTTGAAATAGGATCACGCATATCAATTTCAAAAATGCCATCACGTGGAATAGCATTAAAATAAAACACATTATCCTTAGAAACAGAAATGCCAAAATCCGTAAAAGTATGAATGTAACCATCATCTTTCAAACGCGAAAGTGAAACAACACCTCTAGTGATAGTAGGTGCAAAATGGCAATTATTTAAAACAATAACTAGTCCATTTGGGAGGATGAGATCAAAGCTCCCAATTGCTTCCACAGCTGCACGATCGCCATTACCAACGTACAGATGTAAAGCTCCTTGCTTCAGCTTTCGACTTCCCCTAAGCCCCTGCACATTATTACAAATGTGAGTACCACAACCAGTATCATATACCCAGGTTTTGTTAGGAAAAGTATAAAGTTCTATAGTGAAGATACCTGATGTGCTAGCAACGCTAGCTTTGTTCTTCTTTAGCCCTTCCAGGTAGGCGTGACAGTTGCGCCTCCAGTGTCCTACCACTCCACAATGGTGGCAGACGGTGTCCTTGGCTGGGTGCTCCTTCTTGGCAGGTGGGGGGATTTTGGGTTTGGGGGCATAAGCAAGCTTAGCCTTGCCTTTCCCTTGTCCCTTGCCAGGTGCCTGCGGTTTTCCCTTGTTCTTTTTCTGAATTCTACCTTGGTTGATAGCTAGGACAAGTGGAGCCTTCTTGGGCATGCCTTTCTCTGCAAGTTTCAACATGTTATGCAGTTCGGCAATGGTTTTTCCCATGCTGTGCATGTTGTAGTTCTGCACAAATTGGTCATAATCCTTCGACAGTGAGGTAAGTATCATGCTCACTCCAAGGATTTGAAGCATGGGGTATCCCAGTCGCTCCATCTGATCCAGATAGCTTTTCATTTTCATGACATAGCTACTGACCGATTGCCCTTCCTCCTGCTTGCAGGCATGAAAAGATTTGACCGTGTCAAACAATTCTTGCTCTGCTTGCTGCTCGAACATAACTTTCAGTTCTCGCAGCATGTCAAATGCTAAAAAGTTCTCTAAGTTCTTTTGCAACTCAGGGATCATGCTAGCCAACATAAGACAAGCCACCTCCTGCTGTTCGTTACTCCTACGTTGGTGGGCGTTACGAACAGCAGCAGTAGCATTAGCAGCAGGTGCTTCAGGTAAAGGTTCTTCCAGATGGTAAAACTTTTGTTCAGCCTTGAGGACAATCCTCAAGTTGCGGTACCAGTCCAAAAAGTTGTTACCATTCAATTTCTCTTTCTCGAGAATTGATCTGATTGACGAGTTGTTCATGGTTGAATTTGGAGTTGTCATCTACAAAATAAACAAAGTTCAATTTTAGCAATTTATCAATAATTAATCCTTTTTAAAATTAACTACCCAAGTTTACAATGTTAAAACAATTAATTTTACGAAAAGGCTAAGATCCTCATTGAGGTTCCACCATCACATCAGTTGATCTGCTAGCAATGGAGGATTCAATAGGTAGGTAACGTCGACCAATTGCATTACAAGTGCAACTCTTAGATCTTTATGGGACCCATGGCACTAGTGAACAAGCAACTAGTGTCAAGCTGGCATGTTTAGTCCCATCTTTGCCTCGGGTCAAGGTCTCACCGCTTAACTCGATTAAGTCATCCAATTTTTAGAACGTGCAAGAATATATCTAGGTCCCACGCATAGAGAATAGTCACCTTGGGTTACAATTCAACCTAGGTCCCACGCATAGGCAAAAAGTAATTGCAAGTGTTCTCAAAATTGGACGGCGTGACTTAAATTTTGACGGGTAAAAGTTTTGATGTGGATCAAAAGGTGTACGAAAAGAGCATGCATTCATCTTTCGTAGCACAAGTTAAAAACATTTCTTAACTTAAGTCTAATCATTGTTTTAATTTATGTGTGTCAAGTTGTCCATTTTCATGACTAATATTAATCCTACATGGATAATAAAGTTTGGACAATACATAAATAAAATAACATACATAACAAGTTAAGGTGTTATTATAAAACAATGACTTTAAGTTTCAAAAACTTAGTAAAACTAAATCATAAGACTTAGCTTTAAAATGGTTTGTGTTTCGTTTTAAGTTTTATCAAAAACTATTTGCAATTTTACATATGAAACAAGATATATAAAAAAACAACACAAACACACAACCACAATATGCAAAGCCTCAACCGATGAAGAAACCTATGCTTGGTCTCGTGAGCCATCACAAGAACCAAGAGTCAACTAGGGACAACCACACAACCACACGGAGGACTCCCACTTGCTCCAAGACAATCAAGAGCAAGTTGGAAGCCCATGATGCACATGAAAAGTAGTTTCTGTCCTTCCAGAATTTCAGTGTTAGAGGGCCCAAAAGTCCATGATGGAGGCTTCCCCGGGCTTAGCTCAAAACTAGAAAGTTGTAGGCCCATGTCTTGGGTACCTGCAAAAACAATTTCAGCCAAAAAGACCTTACCAATCACCGGGAAACTCCGTTTTACAAACTGGTGTTCCAGCAGTCATTTTTTCGGCAAAAACGTCTTTAACTCTTTCGCCTTTCACCACCAAGCCACGATTACATTATATTGAAAGTAAAATACAATTAATCTACTTTTAATCTACTGTAAAAGTGCCCAAACAATGGCTACAACCAAAAGAATATAATTACATAAATGCCGAAACAATGGCAAAAACCCAAAACACGAAATTAAACAACATAAACAACCATTCAATGCATAAGTGGTCTAGGTTTTCATCGGCTTTGCATATAAACATAATAATACCATAATATTATGAATGAAACATGGTGTTGGCTAACTCCATGGACAAACATGCATGTATTTGCCATGGATAACAAAATAATAACAAGAATTAAATTGTTAGCCAACGAAAACGAAGAAATTAATTGACAAGAATTAAAACCCCGTTTGGTACTTGTGTCAAATGGCCTTAGGTTCAAAACCCACTGATGTTAGGACCTTTTAATTATCTTTTTACCACAGAAAATTAAGCCATAGGTCCTGATTTGAAATCGTTTCATAAATCGATCAAAAACATGCGTTTTAGGCCATTTTCACGTACCCGATCAAGAAACCAATTGATGTATGCATAACAAATGACCATAGGATTAAAAAGTCCAGATCTTAAGACCTCATAAAGGTCAACATATTCAGAATATATAAGCCCTAGGGGCTGTTTTAAGATTCCACTTTTAAATCCATTAAAAAAATACGTTTTTAGCCATTTTTACGCATACAAGATGATCATATGACATCATTTGATGGCTCTGATACCACTATAGGTGATGTATGAATATGTAATATATAAATATCAAATAAACGCAGTGGAACAACATCACCCACATGGATCCATACGGCCATATGATCAATCAAATGAAAAACAAATTAAACATATAAGTTTTATACCTTTGTAGCGTGCACCGGGAATCACCAACAAAGTCACCACCACGAATGTTAATAGAAACCCAAGAGATCAATAAGGTTGATCTCCTCTATGTGTGAAACACACTACACCTCCTTGGTTACCCCTTTGATGCTAGTCCTTAACCCCGTAACCTTTCTAATGCCTTTGAATGAACAAGATTCAAAGCAAGAGATGATGAAAACCAAAACCCTAGGTGGGATGGTTTTCTTTGCCGTGAGATGGAGAGGGAGAGAGGGAGAGATAATTGTGGTTAGTGGTTAATGAGATTAGAAGAATATATCTCTTAATATCTTTTACCAAAATTCAAAACCAACTCCCCTTTGATCCCCTCCCCTAGGCCGGCCCCCTATGGGCTTTTATGGGCTTCCCATAAATTTTCCAAGTCCAAAATATTAAGTCCATTGCTTAATTATTAGAAGCCCGATAGAGTTTCCTAGTTACGTAAGGTTATTTATATATCGTAAGTACAATAAACACGACATATAAAGTGGTACCTAAGTGTATATGTGTGTGACCCCATAGGCTCACATATGTCTAGCCATATAATTATTTATTATGACACGAGCATACTCCAACAGCTCCCACTTGCGACGTCATAATAATCAAGTAATTATACAAGCAAAGGTTAGCGTCTAGCAACATGCCAATGCCCCTAGAAATATGTGAGGGTAGTTTCTTAAACTTCTCAATTAAATGGTTTTAATGTCATCTTTCCTTTTGTTACAGATACTATATTGAACACTAGACATGTATCTAAGTCATTCCATTTGTTCAACTATTCTGTTTCTCGATCTAAATATTGAACAAGATTACCAAGTGAATTAAGATTCATCTTAATCTCATTTGGGTACGGCCATACAAACATCTGTTCAATTCATCGAGGGGCCCAATAGTATCTAACTCCATGACATGTGGAGGAACAAATCCTGTTGTGACTGCACGTGTCATTCATGTGTTTCAAATCATTCCTGAAAATGGTTTTTATAACTACCTTATTCAGGACAGCGTTTAACCATATCAAAGAATAAAATTCCGCACATGCAAGACCTACTTGCATCTCAAGTCTAAGGATAAGAGACATAACCATTTGCGAGATTCACTATTGACGCCGATCCATGCAGTGAAATCTCAAAGGTTGGGTCAGTCCAATGTTCATCACAATGAACAACATATGAGTTTGGCAAATAAATCACCAACACACTCACATTTGCCTTAATTCGATGATACTCCCGTATCGTCAACTGACAATGGACAATTTTGAATAATTAAATCATTCATGGATTAAACATGCAAAAATGGAATACAGTTGATATGTATGAAAACGACAATAACCATTACATCAATTCATTAAAGATATAAACTGTTCAACATTCCAATTATTTAAAATACTAAAACAGATTTACATGAGACTATTAGCAGGTCGCAGCCCAATGTTCCTAGCATGCTCCACATGTTTGGTACAAGACATTGGTTTAGTAAAAGGATCAGCTAAATTGTCATCTGTGTGAACTTTGAGGAGACGAATATCACCACTTTCGATAACTTCTCGAATATAGTGAACTTTCCGACGAAAGTGTTTGGCACCCTTTAGAACACCTGGTTCATTAGCTATGATTATGGCACCGGAATTATCGCAGTACATATCCATAGGTCGTTCATTGCTGGGAACAACGCCAAGCCCAGAAATGAATTTCCGTATCCAAACTGCCTCCATTGCAGCTTCTGAAGCAGCTATATATTCAGCTTCTGTAGAGGACATCGCAAGTGTGCTTTGTTTGGCACTCTTCCAGTCAACAGCACCTCCATTCATGACGAAAACATATCCTGTTTGGGATTTGATGTCATCACGATCTGTCTCCCAGCTTGCATCAGTATAACAAGTAACACTGAGCTCACGTTCGACATCACCACCATAAACAAGAAACATATCTTTAGTATTCCGCAGATACTTCAATATGTTCTTAACAGCAGTCCAGTGACATTCTCCTGGATTCTGTTGAAATCTACTCGTTAGGTTCTGAGAGAACGCTACATCAGGTCTAGTGCACCTAACCGCATACATGATGGATCCCACAGCCGAAGCATAAGGGATTCCCTTCATCCTCTTCACCTCGGCGGGTGTTGAGGGTCCTTGAGTCTTGCTCAATTCCGTATTTGGTTGCATTGGAAGACTTCCACGTTTGGAATCTTGCATTCTAAATCTCTTCAGGATTTTTTTCAATGTATGCACTTTGACACAAGCCGATTAACCGCTTTGATCTATCTCGATAGATCTTGACTCCAAGTATGTACGATGCTTCTCCTAAATCTTTCATTTCAAAACACTTTCCAAGCCAGGATTTTACATCTTGTAGCATTGGAATGTTGTTTCCTATGAGTAATATGTCATCGACATATATGATTAGGAATGCGACTATACTTCCACTAGTGTTTATGCATACACATGGCTCATCGGGATTTTGAGCGAAACCAATCTTCTTGATTTCCTCATCAAATCTCTTGTTCCAGCTTCTAGATGCTTGCTTCAATCCATAAATGGATTTTTTAAGCTTGCATACTCTGCTAGGATACTTTGGATTCACGAAGCCCTCGGGTTGCACCATATAAACGTCCTCGTTTAGGTGGCCGTTCAAGAAGGCAGTCTTGACATCCGTTTGCCAAATCTCATAGTCATAATACGCTGCTATGGCTATAAGAATCCTAATTGCTTTAATGCCTGCAACAGGCGAGAAGGTTTCATCATAGTCAATTCCGTAGATTTGAGTGAAACCTTTTGCTACAAGACGAGCTTTATAGGCGTGTTCATTTCCATCCACATCGGTCTTTATTTTGTAGAGCCATTTGCTCCCAACGGTTTTAGCATTGGGAGGTAGTTCTACTTCGACCTAGACATCATTGTCTTCCATGGATTTCATTTCCACATTCATAGCTTCATTCCACTTCTCGCGTTCAGGACACGATATAGCTTCCCGATAGTTAGCGGGTTCACAATGATCCCCTAACTCATGTTCCTCAGCATCGATATAAAAACCGTATCGTTCAGGTGCTTGAGGTATCCTTTCGGATCTACGAATGGGAGCAACATATCGAAGAGGCTCAGCATTTTCATGCTCAGTCTCATTTTGATGTTCACTAGTGTTACTAGAAGGTTGTGCATCTTCGCTTTGAAGTTCATCAAAGTCTACTTTGCTCCCACTTGCTTCTTGTGAGATGAGACTGTTCTCAAAAAACTCAGCATATCGAGCAACAAATATTTTGTTCTCGGTTGGGTAGTAGAAATAGTAACCCATCGTTTCCTTTGGGTATCCTACAAAGATACACTTGATAGCTCTAGGCTCAAGTTTTTTTGGCATATCTCGTTTAACGAGAGCCTCACAACCCCAGACTTTCAAGTAAGACAGATTAGGGACCTTCCCATGCCATATTTCGTATGGAGTCTTATCAACCTTCTTAGTTGGAACCATATTGAGTATGCGTGCAGCAGACTCTAGAGCATAACCCCAAAAGGACATTGGCAACGTTGTTAGACTCATCATAGATCGAACCATGTCTAGCAAGGTTCGATTTCTCCTTTCAGACACACCATTATGTTGTGGTGTATATGGAGGAGTGAATTGTGAGACTATCCCACACCTTTTTAGATGATCTAAAAACTCTTGACTCATATATTCACCTCCTCGATCGGATCGAAGAGCCTTAATGGTCTTGCCAAGCTGATTTTCTACTTCACTTTGGAAGACTTTAAACGTTTCAAAGGCTTCATGTTTATGTTTAATCAGGTAAACATAACCATATCTACTGAAATCATCAGTAAAGGTGATGAAGTAGTTAGCTCCTTCTCTAGACATTGTTCTAAATGGGCCACATACATCAGTATGAATGAGTCCAAGTAGATCTGTAGCTCTTTCTCCAACATGGGAAAAAGGCTTTCGTGCCATCTTACCAGATATGCAAGAAGTGCATTTATCAAACGACACATTGTCGATTGACTCTAAAAGCCCTTCATGTTGTAGCTTTGTAATGCGTTTCTTGTTTATGTGACAAAGACGACAATGCCATAAAAAAGTGGAATCCAAATTACGTTTGGATTTCTTATTGCTAACAATATATATAGAACTATTGTTTGAAATAGGATCACGCATATCAATTTCAAAAATGCCATCACGTGGAATAGCATTAAAATAAAACACATTATCCTTAGAAACAGAAATGCCAAAATCCGTAAAAGTATGAATGTAACCATCATCTTTCAAACGCGAAAGTGAAACAACACCTCTAGTGATAGTAGGTGCAAAATGGAAATTATTTAAAACAATAACTAGTCCATTTGGGAGGATGAGATCAAAGCTCCCAATTGCTTCCACAGCTGCACGATCGCCATTACCAACGTACAGATGTAAAGCTCCTTGCTTCAGCTTTCGACTTCCCCTAAGCCCCTGCACATTATTACAAATGTGAGTGCCACAACCAGTATCATATACCCAGGTTTTGTTAGGAAAAGTATAAAGTTCTATAGTGAAGATACCTGATGTGCTAGCAATGCTAGCTTTGTTCTTCTTTAGCCCTTCCAGGTAGGCGTGACAGTTGCGCCTCCAGTGTCCTACCACTCCACAATGGTGGCAGACGGTGTCCTTGGCTGGGTGCTCCTTCTTGGCAGGTGGGGGGATTTTGGGTTTGGGGGCATAAGCAAGCTTAGCCTTGCCTTTCCCTTGTCCCTTGCCAGGTGCCTGCGGTTTTCCCTTGTTCTTTTTCTGAATTCTACCTTGGTTGATAGCTAGGACAAGTGGAGCCTTCTTGGGCATGCCTTTCTCTGCAAGTTTCAACATGTTATGCAGTTCGGCAATGGTTTTTCCCATGCTGTGCATGTTGTAGTTCTGCACAAATTGGTCAAAATCCTTCGACAGTGAGGTAAGTATCATGCTCACTCCAAGGATTTGAAGCATGGGGTATCCCAGTCGCTCCATCTGATCCAGATAGCTTTTCATTTTCATGACATAGCTACTGACCGATTGCCCTTCCTCCTGCTTGCAGGCATGAAAAGATTTGACCGTGTCAAACAATTCTTGCTTTGCTTGCTGCTCGAACATAACTTTCAGTTCTCGCAGCATGTCAAATGCTAAAAAGTTCTCTAAGTTCTTTTGCAACTCAGGGATCATGCTAGCCAACATAAGACAAGCCACCTCCTGCTGTTCGTTACTCCTACGTTGGTGGGCGTTACGAACAGCAGCAGTAGCATTAGCAGCAGGTGCTTCAGGTAAAGGTTCTTCCAGATGGTAAAACTTTTGTTCAGCCTTGAGGACAATCCTCAAGTTGCGGTACCAGTCCAAAAAGTTGTTACCATTCAATTTCTCTTTCTCGAGAATTGATCTGATTGACGAGTTGTTCATGGTTGAATTTGGAGTTGTCATCTACAAAATAAACAAAGTTCAATTTTAGCAATTTATCAATAATTAATCCTTTTTAAAATTAACTACCCAAGTTTACAATGTTAAAACAATTAATTTTACGAAAAGGCTAAGATCCTCATTGAGGTTCCACCATCACATCAGTTGATCTGCTAGCAATGGAGGATTCAATAGGTAGGTAACGTCGACCAATTGCATTACAAGTGCAACTCTTAGATCTTTATGGGACCCATGGCACTAGTGAACAAGCAACTAGTGTCAAGCTGGCATGTTTAGTCCCATCTTTGCCTCGGGTCAAGGTCTCACCGCTTAACTCGATTAAGTCATCCAATTTTTAGAACGTGCAAGAATATATCTAGGTCCCACGCATAGAGAATAGTCACCTTGGGTTACAATTCAACCTAGGTCCCACGCATAGGCAAAAAGTAATTGCAAGTGTTCTCAAAATTGGACGGCGTGACTTAAATTTTGACGGGTAAAAGTTTTGATGTGGATCAAAAGGTGTACGAAAAGAGCATGCATTCATCTTTCGTAGCACAAGTTAAAAACATTTCTTAACTTAAGTCTAATCATTGTTTTAATTTATGTGTGTCAAGTTGTCCATTTTCATGACTAATATTAATCCTACATGGATAATAAAGTTTGGACAATACATAAATAAAATAACATACATAACAAGTTAAGGTGTTATTATAAAACAATGACTTTAAGTTTCAAAAACTTAGTAAAACTAAATCATAAGACTTAGCTTTAAAATGGTTTGTGTTTCGTTTTAAGTTTTATCAAAAACTATTTGCAATTTTACATATGAAACAAGATATATAAAAAAACAACACAAACACACAACCACAATATGCAAAGCCTCAACCGATGAAGAAACCTATGCTTGGTCTCGTGAGCCATCACAAGAACCAAGAGTCAACTAGGGACAACCACACAACCACACGGAGGACTCCCACTTGCTCCAAGACAATCAAGAGCAAGTTGGAAGCCCATGATGCACATGAAAAGTAGTTTCTGTCCTTCCAGAATTTCAGTGTTAGAGGGCCCAAAAGTCCATGATGGAGGCTTCCCCGGGCTTAGCTCAAAACTAGAAAGTTGTAGGCCCATGTCTTGGGTACCTGCAAAAACAATTTCAGCCAAAAAGACCTTACCAATCACCGGGAAACTCCGTTTTACAAACTGGTGTTCCAGCAGTCATTTTTTCGGCAAAAACGTCTTTAACTCTTTCGCCTTTCACCACCAAGCCACGATTACATTATATTGAAAGTAAAATACAATTAATCTACTTTTAATCTACTGTAAAAGTGCCCAAACAATGGCTACAACCAAAAGAATATAATTACATAAATGCCGAAACAATGGCAAAAACCCAAAACACGAAATTAAACAACATAAACAACCATTCAATGCATAAGTGGTCTAGGTTTTCATCGGCTTTGCATATAAACATAATAATACCATAATATTATGAATGAAACATGGTGTTGGCTAACTCCATGGACAAACATGCATGTATTTGCCATGGATAACAAAATAATAACAAGAATTAAATTGTTAGCCAACGAAAACGAAGAAATTAATTGACAAGAATTAAAACCCCGTTTGGTACTTGTGTCAAATGGCCTTAGGTTCAAAACCCACTGATGTTAGGACCTTTTAATTATCTTTTTACCACAGAAAATTAAGCCATAGGTCCTGATTTGAAATCGTTTCATAAATCGATAAAAAACATGCGTTTTAGGCCATTTTCACGTACCCGATCAAGAAACCAATTGATGTATGCATAACAAATGACCATAGGATTAAAAAGTCCAGATCTTAAGACCTCATAAAGGTCAACATATTCAGAATATATAAGCCCTAGGGGCTGTTTTAAGATTCCACTTTTAAATCCATTAAAAAAATACGTTTTTAGCCATTTTTACGCATACAAGATGATCATATGACATCATATGATGGCTCTGATACCACTATAGGTGATGTATGAATATGTAATATATAAATATCAAATAAATGCAGCGGAACAACATCACCCACACGGATCCATACGGCCATATGATCAATCAAATGAAAAACAAATTAAACATATAAGTTTTATACCTTTGTAGCGTGCACCGGGAATCACCAACAAAGTCACCACCACGAATGTTAATAGAAACCCAAGAGATCAATAAGGTTGATCTCCTCTATGTGTGAAACACACTACACCTCCTTGGTTACCCCTTTGATGCTAGTCCTTAACCCCGTAACCTTTCTAATGCCTTTAAATGAACAAGATTCAAAGCAAGAGATGATGAAAACCAAAACCCTAGGTGGGATGGTTTTCTTTGCCGTGAGATGGAGAGGGAGAGAGGGAGAGATAATTGTGGTTAGTGGTTAATGAGATTAGGAGAATATATCTCTTAATATCTTTTACCAAAATTCAAAACCAACTCCCCTTTGATCCCCTCCCCTAGGCCGGCCCCCTATGGGCTTTTATGGGCTTCCCATAAATTTTCCAAGTCCAAAATATTAAGTCCATTACTTAATTATTAGAAGCCCGATAGAGTTTCCTAGTTACGTAAGGTTATTTATATATCGTAAGTACAATAAACACGACATATAAAGTGGTACCTAAGTGTATATGTGTGTGACCCCATAGGCTCACATATGTCTAGCCATATAATTATTTATTATGACACGAGCATACTCCAACACTCTTCTCCAATCATGACCACGCTATCACCACCTCAAGCATCTCCTTCGACGTTCGAGTCATGAGAGACGGATGGATTGAAGTGGATCAAGAGCTGGTTCGGGTTCAATTCGTGCACCAAAGTTGGGTTTCACTCCAATCGTCTTCTTCTTGTAAGTATGTCGAAAACCCACTAAGCTCAGCTTCTTGTTCTATTTTGATTCGAAAGCAAAAACTGAAATTTGTATAATAATTATGTAAACCGAATGGAATAATGGTTTTGTAAATAACTGGTATCATCGATTGAGTCGTGGGTTGTGGTTTAATTTTTGTTTTACTCAATTTGTTTATTGTGTGGCTTATTTGAACTATTGGTAGACTCGTACAACTTATTTTGGATTTATTTGGTATGTGCTTATTTGGTTCGAGTTTATGGAACAGCTTATGGGTGTGGTTTTGCTTATTTTTGAAACGCTTGGCTTAGTTGAAATATGCCGTAGCTTATTGGAATATATGTTTGATTTCGAGTGTGTTTGGTTTATCTTATTTCTCAACTTTTTGCTTATGCGAGCTGATGTGTTTATTTGCTAAATTGTTGTAGAATTTGTTTAGTTTATTTGATTTGCAATTTATTTTTGTTCGGGTTCGTTTTGTCTTGGCTGTAATATGATAACAAGGGTGTGTTTGTTTGTCACTCGGCTGGAAAGAAAACCACCACAGGTTGTGATTGTTTGGCTCGGTACACAACAGCCCCGAAGGGGTGTCGTTATGGTTGTTTAGTTTCAGTCTTAACACCCAAGAGGGTGCCTTTTGCTACTGATATTCTGCACTAAAAAGGGCGCATTTACTGCTGATTTTCAGCGTGAATATGGGTGCGTTTGCAGCTGATTTTCAGCGTGAAAATGGGTGTGTTTGCTGCTGATTTTCAGCATGAAAATGGGTGCGTTTCCTGCTGATTTTCAGCATGAAAATGGGTGCGTTTGCTGCTGATTTTCAGCATGAATATGGGTGCGTTTGCTGCTGATTTTCAGCGTGAAAATGGGTGTGTTTGCTGCTGATTTTCAGCATGAAAATGGGTTTGTTTCCTGCTGATTTTCAGCGTGAAAATGGGTGTGTTTGCTGCTGAATTTTCTGCGCAACAAGGGTATTTGTTTTGCTTATTTCAGCCCCAATAAGTGTGTGCTTTAGTGAGATTTAATAGTAAGACACCAAAGGGGTGTTTAATCTTGTGCTATCACTGGTTTTTGTATATGTGTGACGTGTTTGGATTTATGTTAGGCCTTATCCCATCATGACTTGGTGTTTGGTATTTAGTAAAAACAAATTTTTGTACAAGGTTAAGTTTTTAGTCAAAACTCAGTTCTACCCATTTTCACCCAAGTGCATACCTGCACAATCTGCCAATTCAGTTTTTAGCAGTAGGATTTAATGATCATATTTTTTTCTTGCCTGTAATTCCATCGAAAGTGTTTTTACTAAATCGTATCTTACTTACCTTTGTCCCTGTTCAGTTTTTTTTACCTCGCTTTTGGCATTTTTAGCATTTTTATTCTAGCCATGCAAGTAGTAGTTCAGACCTGCAACCTGCCCCAACCACCATATACCAGCTTCCATAAAATGATCACTCATTAAGTTTGCACCTGCTCTTTTTGTTTTAGCTTACTAGTTTAGTTAGGATTAGTTTCTTAAGAGATGATTAATGTTTTTGTCACATGGCAGTGGACCCAGAGAAGATGCAACCAGAATTGGGTCTGCTGGTGTTGTCAGGCGTCAGGCAGTTGATATTTCGCCTCTAAGGCGTGTCAACCAGGCTATCTTTCTTCTTACCACTGGTGCACGTGAAAGTGCATTCAGAAATGTCAAAACAATAGCAGAGTGCCTTGCTTATGTTGCAGTTATGCTATTAAGAAGGAAGGACGAGATTGAACAAGTTGCCAAGGCAAATCGTTGAAGAAGGTTTATGGTATTTGTTTCTAGTGGTTTATCTTGGCTTTTGTGAGGAACACTTGTGAAAACAATTGTTTCATGATGGATTATGAGTTTAGATTTTATGTATCTGTTTTGGTACTTTACTTTGGTATATATATATATATATATATATATATATATATATATATATATATATATATATATATATATATATATATATATATATATATATATGAAATGCGTTATTTTGATATTTGTGTTTTTAATTTTGTATTATCAGGTTTTTAATTGTCATTTAATAGAAAATTAGGAACTGATTTTTTTTTTTTTTTTTTTTTTTTTTTAAAAATTAGGTTATGACACGCAAAAAGGAGAGTCATAAAACGTGGGTCATAAGTGCGCGTCATAGAGGGATGACGCACAAATGCGAGTCATGAAGATTTATGACTGGTCTTTCCTTGACGGGCATTTGCGCGTCATAAGACCTCTTCTTGACTCGCATTTGGAGTCAAGGATAGCCCTTTTTCTAGTAGTGTAGGAAAGTCTACTTATTTTATTGTGTTAATAAGCACGATTTAAATATCTTAAACAAGTAAGGTGAGATACTATATTAATATACTTACCCTTTGGTGTCATAAAAACTATGCCTAATATGGAATTTAAGTAAAAGATGATTTTCTAACATAAAATGGTTTATATATATTTTATAAAAAAAATGTATGAGTTTAAGGTATATCATGTGAAAAACGAAATTTATTTTGATGGGTAAGGACGGGTACTGGAATACGAACTATATATGGTTCTCATTTATTAAATTTGATATGTATTTAGTTTCTCGAGTATTTCTTTCATTGTGGTACGCTGGTGGATTTTCTATGGGTACGATGTATTTTATATTTTCTTTGTATGGGTTTTTATGAACATTTGATCCATGTCTACTCTTATTGGTAAAATTTCTCATTGTGTTTTCTAGTTTTGATTCGATATTCGTTTATTACACTAGTCGATAATTTGTAGCCCTTTGAGTTCGTTTGATATGCGTTTTGGTTCGACCGGTCATGGTTCGCGTCATTTCCTTAGGATAGATTGTCGATTTTGTTATCATTGGGATTGTGAAGGAGAAGAGGATGTTTGCCAAGTTGTTCAAGTGAGAGGTTTAGCTTCAAGATGTACGTTCTTCAGGCATCTGGACAACGATAGCGAGTTTCCGTGGACACTAGTAAGATAAAAGTAGTGAAGCGTGGAAGTTACCTAAGACACTATCTAAGAGACAATTGTCCTTAGGATTGGCAGGTACTTTGATGATTCATTTCGAACTTTTTATAGATTGCGTAGGCATCGCGGAGGTCGAAGATCCATATGAGGAAATGTGTGATACATGACTTAGAGTTGGGGAGTAGAACTTGGAGACGATATTCGTATGGAGCAGAGAGTGTTATCTACACAGATCATAAGAATCTTTAGCATATATTTGACAAGAGATTAGTATATGTAGGAGAGAAGGTGGGTGTGGAATTTCTCAGTGACTACGATTGTCCAATTCACTACCGTCAGGGAAAAGCGAACATCGTGGTAAGAGCACTGAGCAAGGAGTGAACGAGTGAAACTTAGATGTCTATGAGCAATGATTGTGATAATTCAGTCTGGAGTTAAAAGTATGATACTGACAGCCCAGAGAAAGATGTTCAAGGAAGAGAACATGTAAGAAGAAAGATTACGTGGTTTAGATCAGCAAATGGAAAGAAATGAAGATGGAGGATTGTACTTTGCGGACCAGCCATTGGTTTCATTGGAAGGAAGCATATGGACATCAATTATGCAAGGTATTTGATACATCCTAGAATAGATAAGACGTATTGTTACCTTAGCAAGAAATGCATTGAGGAGCAAGTATAAAGGAGAATACAGATGCCTTAACAAGTGTTTGATACGCTTGAAGGTGAATATTAATGTCAACGATTATTAAAGTGACGCAACCGACAGAGATACCTGAAGATTGTGTTAAGAAGGAGTTAGTGAAACGTTACATTTGATGAGTTAGTAGAGAGACGTGGGGTGTCGCGTCAATCAGCTTATATCAAGATGAAATATTTACTTCGCGATTGGGGTAAATGTTTTATAGAGCATTGAGGTAGCGTATGAAGATGAGTACGACTTAAATGAATGGACTAAGTGAGCGTACAAATCAGGCGTTGGATGGTATGATGAGGGCATGGTTGTGTTTGAGTTTGGAGGGAGCTGGCGTATGCATTTATCTTTAGCTGAGTTCTCCTATAACAATAATTACCATTCTAGTATTAAGAATGTGTCGTTTGAAGTATTGTATGGAAGGAAATGTATATCACCTGTTCTATGGGCAGAGGTTGGAACAAGCCAACTAATTGGTCCTGAACTGGAATGAGAGATTGCAAAAAAGGTTTTCAGATTAAAGAGAGAGATTTAAGGCAGTGAGATATTCGCCAAACGAGTTATGCGGATAATCGTCGTAAGCCGTTAAAGTTTAATGTTGGTGATTTTGAGATGTTAAAAGTATTTCCTGGGAAAGGTGTTATGCGTTTCGGTAAGAAGGGCAAGTTAGCACCGAGATATGTAGGACCGTTTGAGATTTCGGAAAGGATTGGATTTGTGGAATACCAGTTGAAGTTAGCTGAAGAATTAAGTGGTGTACATGATACGTTTCACATATCTAATTGAAAGAAGTGCTTGGCGGATGCTAGTTAGCATGTGCCATTAGATGAAAGTAAGGTTGACTGATGAGTGTGTAAATACTCATCATTTTATACCCATTTAGACTGTAAAAACTACTGAAAACACACAAATATGTCATAAAATACTGGAAATATTCCTGGATTGTGTTTTTATTTGTTTCAGGTACAAAAGGATTGAAAACACGTAAAAATGGAGCAAAGTTTACACAATTGGCAAAATCAGTCCATGGACTTTCAGAAATTGTAAGAAATGGTCCCTGGAAAGATTATTTTGAAGAAAAGAAAAGTCAAAGTCAATCCCGGGGAGTGCCATAGGGGTGAGCTTGGAAAAACAAACCAAAACCCGTAATCACCCTTTTACCCTTAACATTAACCCAAAATTACCAAAATACCCTCACCCGACACCAAAATCACCAAACTACCCTTTTACCCCGAAGCTTAACGAAAAATCATTTTCAAAAATCAAAACCATTTTCAAAAATAAAATCACAAAACCATTTTTTGTCAAAACCTTTTATTTTGTTAAAAACTTTTTTTTAGTTTACATTATTATTATTATTATTATTATTATTATTATTATTATTATTATTATTATAGTTAAAAAAAAACAGTTTTATTTTACCTAAACTAATTACCTACTAATACTAATAACCCAACTATTACTAATCCTACACCCTGAGCCCACAAAACTCATAGCCCATTTCCACAACCAAACCACAAAACCAACACACCACCCCTGGCCTACTAACAAATCTAGCCCAGTCCACTCCACCTTTTACCATACCCATACCCACAGCCAAAACAACACCAGAAGCATAAAACCCTTCCTACCCCGTCTTTACACTTGTTGACTTCCACAGTCAACCAACCCTTTTCCCTCCAAAATACACCCCATCCCTTTCACTCCTCTTAATCAGTTCCACTACCAGCCAAGCTCACTCACATGCTTCCTATGGTCCCCCCCTCCATGTCCACCTTGGCAATCCAAGTGATGTTATAAGGGTCCAAGAATCCATCTACGGCTGAGGTTGAAAGATTGGAGGCCAAGTGTCATCTGATGGCCAGGATTCAGCCAAGAGAAAGCACAAATGTACCCACCTCAACCATGCTCCAATCCAAGGACACATCACATGACACCCTCCACGCTGGCAATCCAAGTATGGCTAAAACCCCATCTACGGCTAATACATTAAAAAGTGGTCACCAAGCCAATCCAAGGGCTGAGGTACATCCAAAAGAAGCACAAAGGGACCTTTTGCTACTCTCCCCTCACAGAGAAAACACATTTGGAAGAAGACAAACAAGAACAACAAGACAGAAGACAAGCTGATGCTTATAAATAGGGACTCCAACACACATTCAAACTTTTCCTTGTTTTTAGACTAATTTTCTAATGTAATTTTTAATTCCTGTCATTTACTTTTATAAGCCTTGTAATCTTTCCATTTTAATGAAATTTAAGCTTATTGGGTTTTAATTTACCTGTCTTTTCATTTGAAAGCACTTTACTCTTTGCCTTATTTCCATTAAAAAAAAAAGCCTTTTACTTACTGTTGCATAAGCTCACATAAGCTCACCAATAGTTTTATGTGAGTTTATTTAAAGTTTACTTCTGTTTTCAAATTAGTTTTCTCTCTCTCTATCTCTCTCTCTCTCTCTCTCTCTCTCTCTCTCTATATATATATATATATATATATATATATATATATATATATATATATATATATATATATATATATATATATATATATATATATATATATATATATATATATATATATATATATATATATATATATCTTTTTAGCTTCTTTAACTGCTTATTCTTAGTTGCATTCTGCTTATTTAATCATTATTTAGCTTATTTAAGTCATTTACCTTCAAGTCTTAGTTCAAATTTAGCATTTTCATTTGAAAATTTTCAACAGGTACCCCATGAGGGACTGTTTGGCACAAGGTCACTTTCGGTCCATAATCTGTTTTTGCTTGTTCTTTTTGATCAAATCAGTTTTGTTTTCCTATTTTCAGTTGTTTTAAACCAAAATTTTGTACTTCCATTTAGTTTCTTAGTTTCCAAGTTAATTTTTCATATTTTCTTTCTTAAATCTGTTTTTATAAAGTATATAGGATAGAATCTAGTTTAAGCCCTTTTTGTTGTTAATTTTGGTCTCTACTTGCTCCATATAGGTTAATACAAGTATTCATTATCTGGTGGTTACAGGTTGTGGGTCAAAAACTCCAAATGCAATCCCATTTCCACCCAAACCCAAACCTTTTGACCCATTTGCATCAGTCCTAACAGCCCTTATAGTAGTATTTTTAGTTTCCTCAATATTAGGACTTAAGCTCTAAGATTTGATATATAGATTAATTGCCAGCTTGTTTACAAGCTAGTATTTTTGTTTTATTTTTAGGATTTTTCTTAGATTGCTTTTTAGGCCACCAAACTAACTCCCTTAGCCCACTTTTCTCTTTTCTGCAACCCATCGTATTGTTACTTTTAGCTTTTTAGGTGCTTTGTAGTTTATCACAACTGCTTATTTAGGATTCCTTTAGCATATTTACGGTTCCCTTATTCCCTTTTGCTTATTCCCCTCTTAGTATAGTGCTTATTGGTAGCTTTAGATTTTTTTTTTAGTTTTCTAATATCCCTTTATAGCTTTTCATGTAATCTGCTTATTTTTTGCTTTTGAAACTGCTTATTCGTTAGGTTTGATAAAAAGTTGTAGTTGTAAAATTTATTGCTTATCATGTGTTTAATTTGTTTGTGTGAAAAAACTTGAAAAAAAATAGTTTTAAAAAATACGTTGTGCACCAGGTTTGAACCCTGGTCACCTGGTTCAATCTGATACAGCCATGCACTCCCTTTCCATCTCTGCTACTCTTTATTGTTGTTAATGTTTGTTCTATTAAATGCTTTAATTAGTTAGTTATTTTGCTTATCAATATTTAGGTAGCTTATTTCCTGCTTATTTAGGTTTTCCCAACTCCTCTTTTTGTTTTTCCCAACTTAGTTTTTGCCTTATTTAGTTTCTAAAAAATTTTCAGATTTTTCCCAATAGTTGTAGTATTTTTAAATCATTTATTTTATTATTTTAGTTTTTAATCCATAGTAAAAAATTAAAAAAGTAAACAAATATTTTTCTTTTTTCAAAAAATTTCTTTTATCATTAGAAACTTAGAGAAATCATTTTTACACCCGTAGGATTAGCGTGGCTTAAAAATCACTCTTTATTTCGTACACTTACGTAGTTTTTTTTATTACTTTTACGTTTTAACTTAGTTTACGTTTTAGGATTCCCTAGCCCCCGATTATTATTCCCGTAGACTTTTAGGTAGTTTTTAAGTTCTATTTAGCATTCCTTGTTTGTATTTATGTTCTAATTACGTTTAGTTAATTTTTCGTACGTGATTTGCAATTTCATGTTTTTAGAATTATTTGGTTTTACGTATTAGTGGGTATTGTTCGTTTTAGTCATTTTCACTTATATTTCCTTAGTATAATCACATACTCCCTTTTTCATTCAAAATCACCCGATCACAAGTCCGTTTATATACCTTTGCGCGCCTCGTCGGGACATAACGACCCGGTGATACATTGTACTCCCTGGAGATTTGGACCAAGCCGTTTGACTTAGTTAACCATTCACATTGGTTGATTTCAGTTGACCGTTTTGGACCAATCAAAATTTGACGCCGTTGCCGGGGAGGTTGTGCGCGTATTCTATAACGTATTTGCATATTAGTGATCTTTGGATATTCACTATTTGTATATTATCCATCCTTGTTCATATTTTCATAAAAACAAAACTAATCGTGGAGTTAATTCATTTAACGGATATATTACCAAAAACATTTTAATTTAGTTTTCAACGAACGAACAAAAAAAAAAAAAAAAAAAAAAAAAAAAAAAAAAAAAAAAAAAAAAAAACCCAAAAAGATTTTATTTCTTATTTTTATAAAATGTTTATCAAAAATTCCAAAAATATCCATCTTTACCCTCCTACCTTTTTGATTCTCCATTCCATACCCTCCAAAACCATTTGATTCTGCCTATGTCTCATCCACACCTTCTTGATTGTCAATGGTGTGGTGGTCCTTATAATGGTGGTAATTGCCTCAGTTGTGGCATGGTAGAGTCAGGAAACGGGTCTGTCTATAACCAGAATCCCTATTCCTACCATGACACGACTGATTTATTCCATCAGCTACCACACTATGAGACTCAGCAGTTTTACTGTTGTGAGTACTGTGGTGGTTCACACTACAGTTCGGATTATCAATCAGGAAACACGCTTGTCTATGAGCAGGTTCCCGATAACAATTATGACTTCAGCACATATGACTCACAGCCACATCAGTTTTACTGTCGTGAGTATTGTAGAGGTCCACACTTCAGCTCCGATTGTCAAACAAGGAATCCATTTCCTTGTAACAATTTTGACACATCGTATTATGACCAACCTCCACCTCAGCCAATTCCTTAAAGTCTTTTCCTTGATCTTTTGGATTTAGTGAAAGATTTGAAAGGAATTAAACATACCCCAGATAATCCAAATCAAAAATCGATGGAAGAATTGTTAGCTGAAGAACAGGCTGCTAAATTAAATTCCCATATTGCCATTGAAAATCTTGTTGGGAATTATTCTATCAGTTACCATGGCTAGTGAAGAAGTTACAACTGCAAGAAGATTGTACTTGCAGTGGAAACTCATTACCACTGCAAGAACAAATATTACCACTGCTCACTTGTTAGCTGTTAGAGAAACGCGCTTAGATAAACATAGAAAAGATATTGTGTATATCTTATTCTATTAGTATTATACTTATCTTGTACAAGAGGACTCCTTGTTGTATAAAAGGAGATCCTAGATCATAGTTAGAATAATAGTTTTCTAATACGTTTTCTTAGAGCTTCAAGGTGTAACCCTAGTGATATCTCAGATCACTCGTATTATTATTATTAATAATATTGGAGCTAGTTGTTTTGTCATATTCATTGTTCATACATTGTTTCACCTACAATTAATCTTCTAAGTATCATTAAGTAGATTCCGCATACTTAGTGATATCACTCAAAGTATCATTATCAACACAAGTTCAAGGTGTTCACGATCCAACAAGTGGTATCAGAGCAAGGCTTTGATATTTTGATTTAGAAGATCCTATGGCAGATTCAAAAGATACAATGGAGACAGAAACAAGCCAATCTAATATTGCTGCAAAGCTTCCCAAGCTTAAAATTAATGACTTTGAGATGTGGAGGCTTATGATTGAACAATTCTTTATGGTTCAAGACTACACATTATGGGAGATCATAACGTGTGGAAATTCATTCAAACCTGGTACAACTGTTGAGACAGTTGGTGACAAGCCAGTAACAAAAGTAAATACTGGTCCAGTTACAAATGATGAAAGAAACCAACTTAAGAATGATTTGAAGGCTAGAGGTTTGCTATTGATGGCTCTACCCAGAGAACAAGTCCAGGCTTTTACCAAATACAAGGATGCAAAGACCCTCTTTGATGAGATATGTGAAGTATTTGGTGGTAATGACTATACCAAGAAAACTCAAAAGACTTTACTGAAGCAGACTTATGAGAATTTTGGCTCATCAAGCAATGAATCTCTTGATAGCATATTCACAAGGCTACAAAAGATTGTAACTCAGCTGACTGCTTTTGGAATTGAGGTAGAAAAGGAAGACCTCAATCTTAAATTTCTAAGAAGTTTACCTGCTGAGTTTGATACAAATGTTGCTGTATGGGAGGACAAGTCAGATCTTGAGACTATGAAGCTTAATGATGTGTACAATAACTTCAAAGTTATTGAACAAAGACTTAAGAAAGCTGGCAAGTTAAAGACAAGTTCTGCAGGAGTTGCACTCATATCATCATCAGGTAATGACAGTTCTGATGATGAAAGTGACAGTGATGATGACAGTGGTAACATGATTGTTTCCACTGGTAATGGAAATGTTTCCACTAGGAGCTCCAAGAAGCAGATTGCAGGACTAAGTGATGCTACTTTCTATGCTTTTATATCCAGCCATGTGGGTGGTTCAATCCTCAATCATGAGGACTTGGATCAAATTGATGAAGATGATATGGAGGAGATGGACATCAAATGGCAGGTAGCATTGCTCAGCTTAAGATCAAAGAAGTTCTGGAAGAAGACAGGGAGAAAGATTCATATAAGTGGAGATGAGACTGTAGGTTTTGATAAAAAGAAGGTGGAGTGCTATAACTGTCACAAGAAGGGGCACTTTGCAAGAGAATGCAGAAAACCAAGGAAATCTGACAATAAGTCAACTTGGTACAAGAAGGAAAAGACCAAAGAACCTACAACAGAAGAGCCAAAGGTGCTATTGGCTATTGATGGAGTAAGCTTTGATTGGAGCTTTATGGGTCAGAATGGAGAAGATGATTCAGAATGTGCAATGCTTGCTACTGAGCATGCACTCATGGCTTTCTCTGACTCTGAGGTATATACTGATAATGCTTGTTCTAAAAACTGTAAGGCCTTAAAAGAGTATAATAGTTTACAAAAACAATATGATGAGCTGATGCTAGAGTTACACCATACTAATCATAACTTAGCAAATCATAAGAGAGGTCTAGGTGTTTTAGAAAAACAGATAGAGCATTATAGGGCAAATGAGTCTAAATTTAGTGATGACATTGCTGTGTTAAAAAGCGATTTAGACTTTAAGATTGCAGTAAATGAGGCTCTTAGGGAAGAGATTGAAAAAGTTAAAAAGGCTAGTGAGAATATTGAGATTACTAAGAAAACACTAGACCATCAATCCAAGAGCATTGACAAAATTTGGGAAGCCCAAGTTGTGAGCAAAGCTAAATCTGGTCTTGGATACAAATCTGTTCCACCACCTCTAAGAGGTGTTCCAGCACCACCTGGCATTGATCTAGCTCACACAGGCTTAGAAGAGTTTCAGGATCCACCCATGACCTATGGACCAAAATTTGTTAAACCAGTTGAAACTGAAAAGGTTCAGGTTGAGGCTGAAACCTTTGATAGTGCTAGTGACTCATCTCTTAAAGATGAATGTTTAAATGTTGAGTCTAAAACTAGTGTTACTGAAGATGTTAAAGTTGAGGAAAGAAAAAGTATTCCTGAAGAAGTCAAAGAGAAGCCTAGAACACAGTCAAATTTCACTAGGCCTACTACTAGGTATGCAGAAATGTACAGGGATAGGCCTAAATCTCCTAGAGGGAACATGAGAAGTTGGAATCATGTTAAAACTAGGCAGTTTGGTAGTGATTTTGTGTTCAACAATAAGGCTTGTCACATATGTGGTAGCTTTGACCATTTAGCTAAAGACTGTACCTACCACATGGGAAGAAGGGAAGTTTTTACAAGGGTGAATGGATCTAATTCTAATAAAATGACTCACCCAAACCCCCTAAGCAAGATGGTTCCCAGGTCTGTTATACTTACCACTGGCATTAAACATGTTTCCACTGCTAGACCAGCAGTTACCACTGCCAGAAGTAATAACAGAGTTTATCCTAAGTCCCCTGTCACTTCTTTTGTTAAATCTTATCAAACAGGGAAAAAGACTTATTTTGAAAAGAATGATCACAAGAATCACATGTGGAGATCCAATTTTTCTAAACCAGCAGTTTCCACTGCTAGGCATGCAGTTACCACTGCAAGACCAAATGTTTCCACTGATGTTCAAAAGAAAAGGGTAAAATTGGGAAAAGCTGTTAAGGCCTCAGCTCGTTGGGAATGGAAACCAAAAGGAACAACAAACAATCCCAATGGTGTATCAATGACCTTTGATAGATATAATTACATTGATACACGAGGCAGATCCAAGTCATTTGTGGCTTGGGTCCCCAAAAGGTACTAATTTGTTTATGATGTGTGCAGGGACAGTCAAAGACTATTAATGGTTATGAATGACTTGATAATACTTTCTGAGTTTTCCAGTGACTCACCAATATGTTTTCAAGTTGTTTAGTATATGTCTGTTCTGCAAATGTTTAGAGATTATAATTTGTGTGTTAAAGTCACCAAGATTGGTAGCCAAAGGAATGTGGTCAAATAAGCTGAAGGTCTTACAATATTGATTTATTAAAGAAGAACTTTTCATTCATTCAAAGACACAAGTTACAGCTTACATTCAAAGTTCCAACTGCATTACAATGTCCATTCCTAAAACATTTGGCTAATGGAGAACTACTAGCTTCTATCAATTATTACATAATACTTGAGGCTATGACAAGTACAATGAAGAAGCTGAAGATGAAAATGGAAAAAGAAGAGTAGGAAGACTGTGAAGCTGCTCAAGTAACAAAGTAAAGAAAATACTCAAGAACTTTGTTCCTTGGCAACATTCTTCAGTCATCTATTTCTGCTTCTCCTTTCCCTTATGTGTGATCTGAGCTTTCTTGCTCTGTCCAATATGTTCTTGATACAGAAGACCAGGTTCTGGAGCTGGAAGATCCAACACCAAGGTTGATGATGTTGGGAGAGATGGATCTCTCTTACCTAATCTTGGTTGGGATCTCTCTGGTGTGGAAGGAGGAAGAAAGGTTGGATCTTCATTCTCTTCCTCTGAAGATTCTTCATCAGATGTCCAGATGAAGGGAGAAACAAGCTCTCTCTCTGCAGGATTCGGATCATGGTTTGATACACTCTTTATATATGCATTCCATTGTCTTTCCTGCACATCCCATCGGTTCTTTATCTCTCTCTCAAAATCAGAACCTTCAAGACCCCATGGATATGGTGGTACTTCTTCTGATGTTGGAAAAGAAGGGTGTTGATCAGAGGACTCAGGGTTTGATGACATGATTTTTGGAAGAAAACTGGGTTGATTGGGATATTAGGGTTTGAGAGATTGTTAGTGACTGAGATGTGGTGTTTGGAGGAGGTTATATAAGCAAAGATTAGGTGTTATGCTAATTAATGAAGGATATTTACTTCCATCTGTTTTGGTTGGTTTGAGTAGTAACTGTGGTTTGACTTTTGAGAAGATATTTTTTGTGCATAGTAACTTGGTTAAAAAGTTACTTGGGTTAATCCTAGTGGGTTAAAATGAGACTTATTTTGTGTAGCAGTTCACAGCCTATGTCATTGGAGTAATAAGGTGTGTATCTTGACACACAACAAATGGTTATTGATTCACCATGTCTAACCCACATAAGAATCAGCTAGTCCAAGAGCAAACGGCTTTTGGTAAAGACTTCTCAAATCCGTTGATAGCTGATAGTTTGCTAAAAACTATGATAAGAGTAGTAAAATTTTACATGTTTAACTTACCACTGCTCTTTGGAATTTTGTTGATTTTTAACACTTTTCTCTCTTAAATCACAAAATCATGGTATCTCTCAAGTTTGCAGATGAACACAATCAAGTGGCTTACCTTCAAAAGTCAAACGACAAGAGTGGACCTATTTTTCATCAGATTGTGGACTTTCTAAACACAACTCATATAAGGTATGCCTTAACTATGAATCCCACAATCTTTGTTTCTCAAATCAAACAGTTTTGGAACTCTGTGGAGTCCATCACTCTTGAACAGGGAGACATACATGAATCTGTGGAAGCTCTTAGAGCCACAGTTGATGGGGTAACTATTGATGTTACTGAATCATCTTTAAGGAGAATTCTCCAATTAGATGATCTTAATGGTATCATCACATTACCTAATTCAGACATATTCAACTATATTGCTTTGTTGGGGTATGATACATCTGACCAAAAAGTAACTTTTAAGAAAGGATGTTTTTGTCCCCATTGGAGATTTTTGATACACACTCTGTTGCATTGCCTAAGTCCTAAGAAAACTTCTTATGAACAATTTGGATCAACCATGGCTTACCCTTTAGTTTGCTTGGTTACTGATAGGACTTTCAATTTTTCAAGGTTTATATTTAATAACATGAAAAGCAATGTAACAAGTTCATACAAATTTTTAATGTATCCAAGGTTTGTGCAAGCAGTGTTAAATGAATTTCAACTGCAAAATCATAATAGGATTTATGACACTCCATGTCTTAAGCCAAAAGTATTTCAAAACATGTGTAAGGCTTCAGATTTTTGGGATGGAGTGATTCATCCTCTTTTACCAAACATGCTTGCAAAGATTTCACAGGTACAGGGTGAAGATGCAACAATCCCAGTTGTATCCCATCACACACCCACTCTTTCTGTTCCACAAATTCAACATTTTCCTGCTATAACTCACACATATGAAAGGAGGCAAAAACAGCCAACTCCTTCCATGACAACATTGCATGTTGCTGACCTTTATGGTTTAGGAACAAGCAGTGGTGGTTCAAGGCTTCCATCTAGTCCTACTAGAGAAGAGCCTGGATCAATGCCTTATGATTCACCTCTCCCAGCAGGTTACACAGTTGGAAGTGATGAAGGTAGTGTGCAACAAACTGAATTGATGGAATTATGTACCAAATTAGTCAAACAGGTTCAAACTCTGGAGAAAGATCTGACACAGACCAGAGTACAACATGCCACAGAGTTGAATCTATTGAAGACAGAGATCCAAAAGTTGCAGACTGAAGTTGAGAATCTCAAGAAGAAAAGATCTCAGATTGTATTATCATCATCTTCACATTCAGATGACCTTTCTGCAGGTTCTGGTTATGGTTTGGGAACTTCTTCCAAACAGGGGAGGAAAACAAATGCAGAGATTAAGGGGAGGAGTACTAATTTTGATGATATGTTCGCTGAGCTCAATGATTCTGAAAATGCTCAAGCAAAAGATGATGTAGCTGAGATTGAGGGGAGGAAGTTGGATAATGATATGGTTTTTGTAACTGCTCAACAAGTTTCCACTGAAGCAGAACATGTTACCACTGATCAAATAATTTCCACTGCAAGTGAGAATGTTACCACTGATGTTCCATTAGTTACCACTGCAGAGGAAGAAGCTGTCAGAAAAAGATTAGTTAAAGGTAAAGCAATGGTGTTTGATGCAGAGGAAGTACATACAAGAAAGATTTCCAAGAAAGATCAAGCTCAAATTGATTATGATGCAAGATTGGCAGAACAACTTGATGCTAAAGAGAAAGAAAATATGAAACAGCAAAAGGAGATGGATGTTGCTAGCTTTATGGAAGCACAGAGGCTAGATAAACTTGAAGAAGAAATGGCACAACCACTCTCAGTGGTTCCACCTACCATCTTACATGAGAAACCCCCTATGTTCTCATATGTGCCATCAGATGAAGAAATTGAGCATATGATTAAGTATGATCCAGTTGTAAAGAAGAAAGCTATTGAGCTTATTGCTAACAAGTCCTTAACTGAAGATCAAAGAACAGCTCAATTGGTTGATTTCATTCAAATGAAAAATCAACAAGCACTGGATGACATTATTGGAAACTTTAGAAAAGGTCAAAAGAAACAAAGACAACCCACAAAGGCACAGATCATTCATGAGATGAAAGTATATTGCTGTCATGTTGGAACTTGGAAGATGGCTGACTTCAAAGGTATGTCTCATGAAAGAATTGAAAGTATCTACTACAGAATTAAAAGGCAAGATAATACCTTCAGACCTATTGATTTTGAAGAAGTTGAAAGATTCAAACAAAGTAAAAGGAAAGTTTCAACAGTTGAAGATCATGTCACTAAAAGAATGAAAGCTCCTCAAGAGAAAGAATCTCAATTTGAGAAAAGTGCAGAAGATTCACTTAGTGAAATTATCATTGTTGAAGAAGAAGATTTCTATCCAGATCATTCACAATCAAAACATCAAATTATTGATTGGGAAGTGTACACAGCAAAGAATTTTGCTCCCACTTGGAAAATTATAAGACTGGGAGGAGAATCTTCATCATTTATTCAGTTTGAAGATCTTCTTAAAGCATGTGACAGAGAAGATCTTGATACTCTTTGGAAGCTAGTAAATGAAAGATTCAAGGCTGATACTCTCAAGGATATGAAAGAAATGCAGCTCTGGGTTGACTTGAGAAGATTATATGAACCAGATCTTAATGATAAGTATTGGAAGTTTAATTCATCAAACTTGAATACTACATGGACTTATTTTGATAAATGTGAGGTTCATCATGTTTCTACAACAAATAAAGTGGATGTGTTTATGTTTGCTGAGAAGGAATATCCACTTAAAGCTACAACTTTGTCTGCAATGTTGATGTCAAAGTTAAGAGTTTATGCAGATAATGAAAAGGTTCGAGCTTTGATTCAGAAGATTAAAGATCAATATGCAAGAGCTGATAAAGGATTAAGTAGAACAAGATAAGTGTTTGGAAGAATTCCCATATCCTCAGGTTTATTGTATACTTGAAGAAACTTATTGATTTACAAAGCAATCATAAGTTTAGGGGAGGATTGTTGGGAATTATTCTATCAGTTACCACGGCTAGTGAAGAAGTTACAACTGCAAGAAGATTGTACTTGCAGTGGAAACTCATTACCACTGCAAGAACAAATATTACCACTGCTCACTTGTTAGCTGTTAGAGAAACGCGCTTAGATAAACATAGAAAAGATATTGTGTATATCTTATTCTATTAGTATTATACTTATCTTGTACAAGAGGACTCCTTGTTGTATAAAAGGAGATCCTAGATCATAGTTAGAATAATAGTTTTCTAATACGTTTTCTTAGAGCTTCAAGGTGTAACCCTAGTGATATCTCAGATCACTCGTATTATTATTATTAATAATATTGGAGCTAGTTGTTTTGTCATATTCATTGTTCATACATTGTTTCACCTACAATTAATCTTCTAAGTATCATTAAGTAGATTCCGCATACTTAGTGATATCACTCAAAGTATCATTATCAACACAAGTTCAAGGTGTTCACGATCCAACAAATCTATTAGGGAATCAATTGAAAAAGAAAAAGCAGCCAGATCTAGCTCTCAATTTCGTTTCATTCCTGATGACAGTGATGATGAAGATACCCTTGATAGTCTTCAATTTTATAAAGATTCATCTAGTTCATCAGCTGAGATTCCATCAGTTGAGATTCCATCTCAATCTACTCTTATCACACCCGAAGTTCCCACTCACTCTCTGAGCATGGGAGACGAGCATCTTAACACTGTTCCTGAAAAGGAATTGGACGATTTCATAAAGTCTAGTGTTGAGAACCTTGTCCCAATCCCAAGAGAGTCACAGGGAATTCTTGGTCATGTGTGTGATATCCCTCATCCTCTTGTATTCCCAAATGATCATGTTGAGATGTTCTCCGATTCTAATGATGACGATTCGTTATCATGTGGAGACATCATTTATGCGGAAGAATTACCTTCTGAGCTAGTCAGCTTAGAAGAAGAGAATGATGAAGAGATTGACACTGAAATCCAAGATGAAGCTCTTCGTGCTACATTATTGAATGTCAGTCTTCTCATTTCTAAAATCGAGGCTTTCAATGAAAAACCCATTTCATCTCCTATCCCCATTAAGGGTAGTGACATTTTTTTCCGATGACTTTATTCCGGAATTTGAAGCCTTCAGTTTTGATCATATGGGAGAGAAGATTACTGGTAGTACCACTTCTCATTCTCGTAATTCTCTCTCCGAATATGATTCATTCACCTTCGAGGAGTTCTCCTGTGAACTCACTCACATCATATCTCCACCGGAGTATGATAACTTCTACTTTGATCTAGACAAAGATGATCTTTGTGTTCCGGAGGGAAATATTCTCAACCATGAGAATTTGCTTGATATCAAAATCCCATCCCTCCTGCCCATAATATGTCTAGATCATATGAGCTTCAATGATGAGATTCATAATATAAAAATTATGGATTCTCCTGTGGGTGATGACGAGTTAGTCATGATTTTCATCATGATTTTCTTCCTTTTCTTCACCTATCCCGTGACTTCCTCTCTTCTTTACTCCTTCAGGAATGAAGACACCATCTTTGACCCCGGCATTTCCATTTACCATTCTAGGTAAAGCCTGGAATATATCTCATCGGTGTGGAACTTTCAAGTACTTCAATGTTTATCCAAATATATTGAATGAAAGTCCGATGGAGATTGTCTCTTCCACATGTTGCTTCCCAAAGAACCAATGAATTCGAGGTCGAGTCAGGCTAGTGACTCGGTAAACAAAAACATTAGCATCACATGGGTTTTCACCCATGCTATTTGTTTTCTTTCTTATTTTATAACACTAAGTGTGGGGGAGTTTCCTCTGCTGTTGTTTGCCTTGTTGTGTGTTTTCTCATGTTTTCAGGTTTCCCTTGGATTGTGATGATTGACGCACCTGTTTTCAATCCAGCCGCTCAATATACTATCCCTTTACTAACGATTATCTAGGGATATCTTATAAAACCTTTTTGTGAAAAAAGATTTCCTTCGCACGCTTAGCTTGTAATGTTGCCTTTTTACGTTCAAAGAGTCGGCATAATAGCCGAGACTTTGAATATTGAGGACAATATTCAATTCTAAGTGTGGGGGGGGGGGGGGAATTCTGGCGAATTTGATCACATATGTACCTGTTAGTGCCCTAGTACCCCCGTTTTTGGCTAAATTTTAAATTTTTTTAATAAAAAGAAGTGCTTTGTACACAAAAAAAAATGAGAAAATTTGAAAATTTCTGCAAAAATATAATAAGTTTTGACTTTCCACTGGGTAGAGTAGGAATAGAAATTTTGACCTGACCGGGCTTATTGAGCCCTAGCTTGTTTCCTTAACTTTTTAGGCTAAGCATCCGCGGATCTCATTATTTGAGATTTTAAATTTGCGGAGAACGAGAAATGATAGTAAAGTCATTATTGTGATTAGATGATAAACGTAGAATAGTTGGATTTCTTTAGAGCTCATAACGGTTACTTGTAGTCCTTGCTCCCGCAAGATTGAAAACCCAAAAATAAAGTAATTAGAATTACGCGTTTTCAAAAGTTGTCAAAATTTCAGCTCACTTTACGTGATGGCATAAACATTAAATGGGCCTTGGATCCTTTATTCTGAAAGGCGTTTAGGTCTTGGAACTCCCCGTTTTGTAGTATGCCACATGAGGTTCACAAATAACACCATTAATATTGAAATAAATGCCAAAAATAGCTGCGGTTCGACAAGCGGATCCTTGCATCCTTTGTTCTGAAAGGTGCTTAGGTCTGGGAGTTTCACCGTGAAGCTCCGTATGCTTGAGGCAAAATAAATTGAAATAAAGTAATAAGTACCAAAAATAACTGCGGTTCGACAAGCGGATCCTTGCATCCTTTGTTCTGAAAGGCACTTAGGTCTGGGAGATTCACCGTGAAGCTTCGTATGTTTGAGGTACAAGTTATATATAAATCAAAAAGAAAAAAAAATGAATGAAAAAAATGAAAAAAAGAAAAAGAAAAGAAAAGAAAAAAAAAATGAAAAATGAAAAAAAAAAATGAAAAATATAATAAATGTGGTGTGAATGTGTGAGCTTTTTGAGTTTGAATTTAAACGATTTTTAAATCCGCCTAAATCTACCAGACTTTAAACTTATCGGAACGAAAATGAGCAATCATTTCTTTAAAAAAGTCTAGATACAATAAGACTTGGGAGCAGGAATTACAAGTAGCATTTATGAGTAGTGTTAGCATCTTAATGACATTTTTTACTATGATTTCGTTTTTACACTTAGCTTGGGAACTCATGAAAAATCAGGGATGATGAATTCTATCCGTATGGACACTTTTCTCTGAGCTGTGTTTCCTGCTCTTTGACCCTGAACGTTATTTTGTAATAATGAAAGTCAACATACTGTCACAAGAATAAATTAGAAAAATACAAAAACAATAGTGTAGATAATAAATTCAAAATGGGACAGTCTTGGTATTTTGGTATCCTTTCATTGCTTTATATGATTGGATTGCTAGGGACTAGCAATAGTTTAGTGTGTGGGATTGATGAGTGTGCAAATACTCATCATTTTATACCCATTTAGACTGTAAAAATGACTGAAAACACACAAATATGTCATAAATACTGGAAATATTCTTGGATTGTGTTTTTATTTGTTTCAGGTTCACAAGGATTGAAAACAGGTAAAAATGGAGCAAAGTTTACACAATTGGCAGAATCAGTCCCTGGACTTTCAGGAATTGTCAGAAATGGTCCCTGGAAGGATTATTTTGAAGAAAAGAAAAGTCAAAGTCAATCCCGGGGAGTGCCATGGGGGTGAGCTTGGAAAAACGAACCAAAACCCGTAATCACCCTTTTACCCTTAACATTAACCCAAAATTACCAAAATACCCTCACCCGCCACCAAAATCACCAAACTACCCTTTTACCCCGAAGCTTAACGAAAAATCATTTTCAAAAATCAAAACCATTTTCAAAAACAAAATCACAAAACCATTTTTTTGTCAAAACCTTTTATTTTGTTAAAAACTTTTTTTTTAGTTTACATTTTTTTTATTTTTTATTTTATTATTATTATTATTATTATTATTATTATTATTATTATTATTATTATTATTATTATCATTATTATTATTATTATTATTATTATTATTATTATTATAGTTTAAAAAAAACAGTTTTATTTTACCTAAACTAGTTACCTACTAATACTAATAACCCAACTATTACTAATCCTAAACCCAATAATCCTACACCCTCAGCCCACAAAACTCATAGCCCATTTCCACAACCAAACCACAAAACCAACACACCACCCCTGGCCTGCTAACAACTCTAGCCCAGTCCACTCCACCTTTTACCACACCCAGACCCACAGCCAAAACAACACCAGAAGCATAAAACCCTTCCTACCCCGTTTTTACACTTGTTGACTTCCACAGTCAACCAACCCTTTTCCCTCCAAAATACACCCCATCCCTTTCACTCCTCTTAATCAGTTCCACTACCAGCCAAGCTCACTCACATGCTTCCTATGCCCTCCCCCCCTCCATGTCCACCTTGGCAATCCAAGTGATGTTATAAGGGTCCAAGAATCCATCTACGGCTGAGGTTGAAAGATTGGAAGCCAAGTGTCATCTGATGGCCAGGATTCAGCCAAGAGAAACCACAAATGTACCCACCTCAGCCATGCTCCAGTCCAAGGATACATCACATGACACCCTCCACGCTGGCAATCCAAGTATGGCTAAAACCCCATCAACGGCTAATACATTAAGAAGTGGTCACCAAGCCAATCCAAGGGCTGAGGTACATCCAAAAAAAGCACAAAGGGACCTTTTGCTGCTCTCCCCTCACAAATAAAACACATTTGGAAGAAGACAAACAAGAACAATAAGATAGAAGACAAGCTGATGCTTATAAATAGGGACACCAACACACATTCAAACCTGTCCTTGTTTTAGACCAATTTTCTAGTGTAATTTTTAATTCCTGTCATTTACTTTTATAAACCTTGTAATCTTTCCATTTTAATGAAATTTAAGCTTATTGGGTTTTAATTTACCTGTCTTTTCAGTTGAAAGCACTTTACTCTTTGCCTTATTTCCATTTAAAAAAAAACCTTTTACTTGCTGTTGCATAAGCTCACATAAGCTCACCAATAGCTTTATGTGAGTTTATTTAAAGTTTACTTCTATTTTCAAATTAGTTTTCTCTCTCTCTCTCTCTCTCTATATATATATATATATATATATATATATGCTTATTGCTTTTTAGCTTCTTTAACTGCTTATTCTTAGTTGCATTCTGCTTATTTAATCTTTATTTAGCTTATTTAAGTCATTTACCTTCAAGTTTTAGTTCAAATTTAGCATTTCCATTTGAAAATTTCCAACAGGTACCCCATGAGGGACTGTTTGGCACAAGCCCACTTTCGGTCCATAATCTGTTTTTGCTTGTTCTTTTTAATCAAATCAGTTTTGTTTTCCAATTTTCAATTGTTTTAAACCAAAATTTTGTACTTCCATTTAGTTTCTTAGTTTCCAAGTTAGTTTTTCATATTTTCTTTCTTAAATATGTTTTTATAAAGTATATAGGATAGAATCTAGTTTAAGCCTTTTTTGTTGTTAATTTTGGTCTCTACTTGCTCTATATAGGTTACTACAAGTATTCATTATCTGGTGATTACAGGTTGTGGGTCAAAAACTCCAAATGAAGTCCCATTTCCATCCAAACCCAAACCTTTTGACCCATTTGCATCAGGCCTAACAACCCTTATATTAGTATTTTTAGTTTCCTCAATATTAGGACTTAAGCTCTAAGATTTGATATATAGGATAATTGCCAGCTTGTTTACAAGCTAGTATTTTTGTTTTATTTTCAGGATTTTTCTTAGATTGCTTTTTAAGCCACCAAACTAGCTCCCTTAGCCCACTTTTCTCTTTTTTGCAACCCATAGTATTGTTACTTTTTGCTTTTTAGGTGCTTTGTAGTTTATCACAACTGCTTATTTAGGATTCCTTTAGCATATTTACGGTTCCCTTATTCCCTTTTGCTTATTCCCCTCTTAGTATAGTGCTTATTGGTAGCTTTAGATTTTTTTTTTAGTTTTCTAATATCCCTTTATAGCTTTTCATGTAATCTGCTTATTTTTTGCTTTTGAAACTGCTTATTCGTTAGGTTTGATAAAAAGTTGTAGTTGTAAAATTTATTGCTTATCATGTGTTTAATTTGTTTGTGTGAAAAAACTTGAAAAAAAATAGTTTTAAAAAATACGTTGTGCACCAGGTTTGAACCCTGGTCACCTGGTAATTAAAGGTGTAAATTTGGTAATTAAAAGGATTTATTTGTAATTTCTATAATTAAAAAGGTATAAATTGTATTTATTTTAATTAAAGGGTTAAACTTGTAAATTATGAAAGTTAAAGGTTAATTTTGGATAAAAGTGAAACTTGTGTAAATTACATTTAAAACTTTGTAAATTAGTAAAATTACATTTTGAACCCTAAACTATTGATAAGTGTATAAATTAAACCCTAAAAGTTATATTAATAATTTACTTAATAAATAATTTAATAAATCTTACTAAATATGTATAAATTTCCATTTATGGAAACTTATTTAATTCAGAAACTTACTAATTTTGGAAATCTGTTAAAAGTGGAAAGATATTAAAATAGAAAGCCAAATAAGAGAAGTAATCTGAATCAAGATAAAGTTATTAACAAATTAAATGATTACTAAATCAGGTGGATATATTAAAGAAAAAGTGAACTCTTTCCTTCATGAATTTTTCTTTTGATCTCCTCGCTTTGCTAAGGTACAGATATTTTGACATACTTTTAAGGTTTCCTTCGTGATTACAACTTCTGTTATGAACTTTCTGTTTTTGAACCTTTTGATTTAAACCTTTACTATGAACCTTCTATTTTTGAACCCTTGATATGAAAACTTTGTTATTGAACTTTTGACATGAAAATTATGTTTTGAACCCTTAATTATGAACCATTTGATTTCATGAGTTTCACTAGGCATGGGGGTTCCATGTCCGTGTCAGGGATGTACCTCTGACACGACTCTAGGGCAGTAGAGTGATGTTCTGCCACGTCCCAGGGTTGGCGGCATATATTTATTTGTTGGGAAGGGGCGTATAGATGCATCCTAGATCTGTTTTTGATATATGTTATCTGTTATTTATTATCTATTATCTGTTATCTGGTGAATGTGGTTGTGTATGCAATACACATCCTTCACAAAACTCTGGGAGTTAGCTACACCATTATGTTGCCTTATATGTGTTTATGATATGATCTGTTTCTGAGTTTATGGTATGATTATGGTTCTGACTCTGTTTATACAGGTGACTGTATGAATTCCTTAACTAACCTACCATTTTTATTTCCATATTATCTGTTAAACCTAAACATGTTTTCCCAAAAAATATATCATTTGTATTTCAACATTTACATTTCGTTTCATTTTGTTATATATTTGTTCACTGGGCTTTTTAAGCTCAGCCGCATTTTCTTTCACCGCGGCAGGTATTCAAGATAGCTTTTGGGATAGCTTTCTGGGATTGAGAGTAGAGTTGAATTGAAGATTTTGACCATAGTCATTTAAAGTAAGTTATTTATTTAAGATTTCCGCTTTTGATCTATTCTGTTTGTTCTGATGTAACACTCATCAATAAGTACTTAAGTTGGTACTAAATCCCTTTGCGTGAAAGGTTGTTATTGTGATTTAGGAAGTATTGAATTTTGGAAAGTTCATTTTGATCGCCTTTGTGGTGTAGAAATGACTTGTGAAGTTTTGGTGTTTTGCGTTTTTGCGTAACGAGTCTTCGTTCAAGTTTTTGAGCGTTAGCAAGTTACGAGGAGTTTGTTTTTATGTGTTATACTTTTAAAGGGTGTGAAAATGTATTTTTGAAAACTTTGTTTTGAAAATGATCATTTTTCTGAGTTGTCGTAAAAATGAAGGTTTATCGCGTAAGATGTTCGGATTCGTTATGAGTACTTATAAAATATCAAAAGTATAAGGTTTTAAGTGTAATAATTTAATTTAATAAAAAAATAAAAATATATATATTTATATAGGGGTGGGCGGCCGTTTATGGGTCAAAGGGGGGAAAAGGAAACCAAATTTGAGTCCAAATATGATTCTTAGCCCAAGTATTATCCATAATTTATATATAAACAAGCCAAAACACCCAAACCCCTTTTCCTATGGTTTTGGTCGTTCAAGAGCAAGGGGTCAATGAAGAAGAAAAATTAGGATTTATAATTTTGAAAGTTATAATCAATAATCAAGGTAAAATCCTTAAACCCTGTGTTCAATTAATTGATTAATTATTGCCTTATTGGTATTCCTGTAATATTAAGTATAATGGATTTAGAGTTTATAAACTTCTGTAAATTAATGATGTTAAACATGTTAGGATCATTAATTAATAATAGTATGATGATTGGTTAAAAGAATTGAGCGTAAAACGCGTTAGTTTACAAGTTAGGGTTTGGACATAAAATTAGTGTTGTAAAGATTTGAAGGTATTTAATAGATGGTAATGAGTTAGATCACGAATTTTTAGTCTAAATTTAAGTTCAGTGAAAGAGATTTCCAAAAAGTTTGGCCACGATCGATTTCGAGGTCCGGAAGTTAGCCTTTTGATTTTTCTTAGTTAGGGTGTCGAAGCTGTAAAACCGGGATAGATTTAGGTCATAAGTTTGGTAGTGAGATGTGGATGAAAAACTGAGATTTAGCTTATCCCTTCTGGTTGAGTTAAGTTTCTTATGTACTTAGACTCCCACGTGAAAGGTTTGCGATAAAAAGTTGTATAAGTATTTTAATTTAATCAAAACTTTTTGGTGTGCGATCTGATCCAAATCTGGATAGTTTTTAATTTTGATTTTTCAAAGGATACTTGTGTGTGTTTTTAGACCATGGCCTTCTCGGAATAGCTTTTATGCTTATGAGAGACTATGTTAAATTTTTGGTGTGAGCTATTGAACCTTTAATGTTATTATTTCATGTGGGCGAATGTACCATAAAATTCTGCTTTTTCTAATTTTAAAAGTGCAAGGGATTTTGTGAGCATTAGTAGTTGGTGATGGTTAGTATGGAGTCTAGGAGATCCGTGGTGGGTCATATGAACGTTAGACATCCATCACATGCGTATTACATGGGTTATAGCTTTTAGCTTGGCCATGTGTAACGTGAACTTATTTTGTGTGATATAGATTTGTGATTTGTGTTTGTGGAAGCTGCAAAGTTTAGGTGAGTTCATAGTCCCACTTTTTACTTTGTTTTAAACTTGTGATGGGAATGATACTTGTGTTAATTGTTTTGAGTTACTGTGATTATATGTGATTTAAAATCTTGGACTTATAATGTTATCGTATGAAGGCTATATGTGATGATAATGCTGTGTGGTGATTTGGGATTCAATTGGGGAGATGCTTATCTTATTGCTCCTGCATGCGACCTAATTGATGATTATATTGGAGCGGGGACACGTTCCGTCCCAGTTAATTTCTGTGTAGTGAAAATTAGATCGGGGGCACGTTCCATCCCAATGGTTGCCTTTTTGTGTGATGGTTGGTTTGCGAATATTTGTAGCTTGTATAATAACTATAATTATTTGTCCAGCTATATTTTATAATCACAGTGAATCGGTTGCCTATTGTGTGTGAGTATTAAACCTATGAATCTCACCAACATTATGTTGATGTTTTAAGCATCATTTTCAGGTGAGTATTCTAAGGCCAAAGTTGAGAGCAGCAATTAGGCGAGACTTAATTGCTTTTGAGGAGACTTGACTTTATGTTTGGATTTATTTATGTTTGAGTTAGCTTTTGGATTCTTTTATGTTTTTCATTTGGTATTTTCATATCTATTGAAGATACCTTTGGATTTTGTTTTGGTTATTTTATTTTGGGGTATTGTTACAACACTTCGTGTTTGTACTTTGCTCTATTTATATGCATGTAGTTATTCTCTATATAGACACCATGTATTGTGATGATATCCATGAAGTCACACCCTCGCGTTTCCGCCTTGGCGAGGTGTGACATGAGGAGTCTACAGGTTTGCTCGATTCTTATGATCTAGATTTTGATGATGCGTATTATGATGACACAAGTGATGAAGAGGTTGATCAAGGAACTAATGCTGAATGGTATGATGAAGGGGTGGATCAAGGAACTAATGCTGAATGGCATGATGATCCATACCATTTAGTTGATGTACCTGAACCTGAAGAGATGCATGCGATTGAAGAGCCTGAAGAGCCTCAAGAGATTAGTGACATGTTTGCTGAAATAGATCAAACATTGGATGAACTTGATGACGAAGTTGCAGCTGGAGAAGGAATAGAGGTGTATGCTCTTTTTGCTGAACCAATTAGTTTCAGTATTGTTCCACTTGTGGATGTTGATGGTGTTGATGGTGATGATGGTGAACAAAGAGTTCGTGATGAGGATGTGATTCTAGATGAGCAGTGTGTTGAAGTAGTTGGAGATGCTAAACAAGGAGATGAGCCAAATGAAGTGCTTGAAAAAATTGGAGTTGGGCAAGATGGAGTGCTTGCAGAGGACAAGTTTGAAGACCAAGGAAGATCAGTCAAGAGGCGAAGACTGATGGCTGACAAGAAACCCAAGGATGATGCTGATAAGAAACCCAAGGATGATGCTAAATAATGGTTATGCTTTTATTTTTAGGTCAATAATTTGTTATGATTCTGCTATGGTGTTTTAGTGGAAGATTACAACAATACGTACTTGTTCTAAAGTTTATCTACCGGTTATGTAATATTAACTAGAGTCAATGGTTGCATAACCTTTTATATAATCTAATAGAAGCCAAAAAACTAGGCAATTTTGGGATGTGTATGTTGGTAACCCAAATGTTTAGCATTTATTACTCAAACACGCCTAAAACACATTTCCACATGTAATTACCCCACCTATTTATATGCTATAACCCAAGTAACTTCCTCATTCATCCAGTAACAAAAACAGTAGAACATAAATTGTATCAAAGGGTATAAGAATGTCTCAATTTGTGCTTCTTCAGGAACTTGCAGCGGCTGCTAACTCAACTGAGTTACCATACCAGTTGACGGTTTATTTTGCTAGGGAGATGCAGCGGGATGTGAAGTATGCGAAAGATCTTTTTTAGGCATATCAAGAGTTGCTTGATATTGTTATTCAAAGGAACAAGTGTTGGGTTTTGAGAATCTGCTGCTCAGAATTTCACTAAGTGTCAAACTGCTGCTAATATGAATCTGTTGCTAAGGTTAATGATTCTGCTGCTAGAGTAATCAATCTACTGCTATGTGAAAGTACTACTAAAGAGTCTGCTGCTGAAGAGATAGAATTGTATACACGATTGGATAATTATAGAATAGATCATGTGTATATCTTATATGTTTAGAATATTCTTATCTTGTGTAGAAAGTAATTGTAAACCTAATAGGACTCCCTGGCCTATAAAAGGAGGTGCCTAGGGTTAGAGTAGGTACGTATTATTTTGTTTTCGTTTACACTTCAAGGTTGTAAAACCCTAGCATTGTCGAGTGCTCGTATTATTAATATATTGAAGTGTTGATAGTGATTAAATTGTTCTTCTTAAGTTAAGCTTTAATATTCCGCGTTATAGCTTAAGTGTTAATTCAAGTCAACTTCTATAAAGATCGTTTGCTCAATTGGGATCAACAAGTGGTATCAGAGCTTGTGATCTAGAAGTTGTTATCAAGAAGAATTTGTTCCTTACAAGTTTACTGTTCCTAATCAATTGCTGAAGATGGGTGACAACACACACATGGTGACTGCTTCAAAGGTTCCCATGCTCAATCATGGAGAGTATGAGCTATGGAAGATGAGAATTAGACAGTACATTCGCATGATTGATTTCAACATGTGGAATGTGATCGTGAATGGTGACTCTTTACCACAAAAAGGTCCTGATGGAAAAGAGATACCTATCAAGTCTGCTGAAGAAAACTCAGTGAGGAAGATGAAGATCAAGGCACACAGTATTCTCTTGATAGGAATACCGAATGAATTTCAATTGGTCTTTGATAGTTGTGAGACTGCAAAAGCCTTGATGGATGCTGTGGAATTCAGATTTGGAGGGAATGATGCTACTAAGAAGTCAAGAAAAAATATGTTAAAGCATCAGTTTGAGAATTTTTCTGCTACAAGTGGAGAAAAGATTGGTGGTACATCCTAATCAACTTGTTAGTCACTTAAAGCTTGTTGGTTATGTGGTTCCTCAAGAAGATGTTAACCTCAAGTTTCTGAGAAGTCTTGCACCTGAATGGAGTATGCATACAGTTGTTTGGAGGAATAAGCCTGATTTTGAAACTATGAAGTTGGAAAGCCTCTACAACAATTTGAAAGTATATGAACCAGAGTTGACTTCTTCAACAACTTCATCTTCTGGTACTCAAAATCTTGCCTTTGTATCTTCAAATTCTAAAGGATCTCAAGAATCCCACTCTACTGCTTATGGGGTATCTGCTGCTACATCTCATGGATTGCTGCTAGTACTAATGATAATAATTCCATTAGTGATGCTGCCATATGTGCTTTCTTGGCTGATCTGACATCCAATACAAGGTCACAGGTTCTTAATCAAGATATGGATCATATTGATCCTGATGATCTTGAAGAAATTGATCTTAAATGGCAGATGACCATGCTGACCTTAAGAGCAAGAAAATTCTTGAAGAGGACTGGGAGAGAAGTCAAGTACAGGGCTAAAGAAAATTGGGTTTTGACAAGTCGAAGATGGAGTGCTTCAATTGCAATAGGAAGGGCCACTTTGCCAGAGAATGTAGAGCTCCAAAGAAGAATGCTGAAGCCCAAAGAAGACCTCTGAAGAATCAAAGAATACCACTACTTCATTGGTATCTTGTGATGGGTTGGGAGATTATGATTGGAGTGACATGGCTGAAGAAGAACCCAATTACTCTCTGGTAGCTCAAGTCAAGCCTAAAGTGCATAACTTTGCACTTATGGCCTATGCATCATCATCTTCTAGATCTGACTCTGAGGTATCTAATGATTCTGATCTATCTGTGTGCTCTTTTAAATCATGTGCTGATACTGTAGAAGAGCTTAAGTCTAGGAATGAGAGTCTAATAAAAGAAGTTGAACACCTAAAACTTGATAACTTAGGTTACAAAGTAGGTATTCAAAATGTAGAAAGAAGATTAGAATATGTCAAATAGTGTGAGCTAGCATATGTAGATAGAACTAACCAACAAGATGTTGAGATCTGTAAGAAAAACAGTGAGATTGAATTTCTCAAGAATAAGTTGGAAGAAGCAGAAAAAGATAGGGATGCAGCTCTTGCTGATAAAGAAAAACATATAGTAAGGGTAAATAAACAACAATTTGCTTCTGATTTGGTTAATAAATCTATTGAGAGTACTTTAATGAGAAAAGGAAGTGGAATAGGCTACAATGAAGTTGCTCCTCCAGTTAAAAGTGCATATGCTCCACCAGGAAAATAACTGTCTTTTATTAGTGAGTTAGACATGGAAATACCTATAAGTGAACCTAGTGTCAAAGAAACACCTAAGGTTGAAGTTTAAAAAATTTTCGAGGCTCCTATTATTAAAGACTGGAATTCAGATAGTGATGAGGAACAGGTTGAACTAAATCAAAGTGAGAAAAAGGAAGAAATTCTTGTAAAAGTTGAACCTAAAATTGAACAGGTTAAGTTTGTGAGACCTATGCTGGGTAAGGGTATCTCTAGGAAAATGGTTGAATATAATGAGGTTCCTAGAGATCAGATGAAAAGATTTTATAATAAGCCTAGGGGTAATCAGAGAAACTTTAATAACCTAGTTTCAAATAAGTTAGGTAATGAGTTTCAATTAAAGAAAAAAGGCTTGTTATAAGTGTGGTAGTTTTGAACATTTGATTAATAGTTGTAAAGACCACCAAAAGCCAGTTTGGAATCAATACTCAAGGGTGAATCATAAATATGTTTCAAAATATACTCACCCTCATCCTAATAGAAATATGATTCCAAGGGTTGTGTTGCTAAGATCTGGTGCAACTAGATCTATTTTTGCTGCTAAATCAAATGGTGCTTTTAAAACCACAACTGGTTCTATTGCTGGCTCTGCTGCTAGTAAGCACTCTGCTGTTAGTACAAAACTTTCTACTTATGGGCCAAAAGTTTTAACAAATACAGTTGTAGGAAATCATTTTTATGCTGTTAAGGCCTCAGCTTGCTGGACTTGGAAACCTAAATCATCTGTTTCAAATAATGTTTCCAAAAATAGCAGTGCATCAATTGACTTAAAGAAATTTGACTATGTTGATGCACAAGGCAGATCCAAGTCAGTAATAGCTTGGGTCCCCAAGAGAAACTAATTTCTCTATTTTCATGTACAGGGTAATCTACAAGATGAGCTAAAAGATATTGTTATAGTTGATAGTGGATGCTCTGGACACATGACAGGTGATGAGTCTCAACTTGAAGACTTTGAGCCTTTTGAAGGTGGTTATGTTGCTTTTGGGAATGAACCAAAAGGTGGAAAGATTATTGGAAGAGGAACACTAAAAACAGGGAATTTGGACTTTGAGAAGGTGTTTCTTGTGAAAGGACTTAAGTTTAATCTCTTTAGTGTCTCACAAATGTGTGACAAAAATAACTTTGTTCTTTTTACAGACACTGAATGTATGATCCTTTCTCCTGATTTTCAGTTGCTAGATGATTAATTTGTGCTATTGAAAGTCCCTAGAAATGAAAATATATACAGTGACCATATTAAGAACATTGTTCCCAAAAGAGCTTTGACTTGTCTAATTGCAAAAGCCACTCTTGATGAGTACAAACTATGGCATAGAAGACATGGACATCTAAACTTCAAGACCATGAACAAGTTGGTGAAAGGAAATCTTGTGAGAGGGATGCCTACAAAGATTTTTGAAAATTATGGAACTTGTGTTGCATGTCAAAAGGGTAAATAGCACAGAGTTTCATTCAAGTCCAAGTCAGTGAACACAATTACTAAGCCCCTACATTTACTTCACATGGATTTATTTGGGCCTGTTTTTGTGAATAGTTTGAACAAGAAGTCATATTGCCTAGTTGTCACAGATGACTTCGGAGGTTTACTTGGGTATTCTTTCTAGCTACTAAAGATGAAACTCCAGAAATACTCAAAGCATTCATAACTAGAGTTGAAAACCGGCACAACCACAAGGTGAAAATAATCAGATGTGACAATGGAACTGAGTTCAAGAATAGTGTGATGAATCAATTCTGTGTGGGCAAGGGCATTCTAAGACTATATAGTGTTGCAAGAACTCCACAACAGAATGGTGTTGCAGAGAGAAGAAACAGGACACTGATTAAGGCTGCAAGAACAATGTTATCTGATTCTAAATTACCTATACCTTTTTGGGCTGAAGCTGTAAACACTGCATGTTTTGTGCAAAACAGAAGCAAGGTAGTTAAGCCTCACAACAAGACTCTATATGAGTTATTTCATGGAAAGAAACCAATGATTGATTTTCTCAAACCATTTGGATGTCCTGTTACTATTTTGAACACTAAGGATCAGTTAGGCAAGTTTGAAGAAAAAGCAGATGAAGGATACTGTAGAACCGTAGAGGGGGGGGGTGAATACGGTTTCTTAGGCTTTTTGAATGTTTAAAAACTTTGAGCCGTAAGAGTCACCAAGTGGTTGTACAATAATCTAACAACCACAAACACAACCAAAGTATATAAAGCAAGTAAAGAGACACCACGATATATACTGGTTCGGGATGGGGGTTTTATACCATCCGTACGTCCAGTTGCGAATCCACGACACGATATATTCCACTAGTATAATCCTTTCGGTGGACTACAAACCATTACAATTCACTCCACCGATATTCGCCAATATTGATGCTCACAAAGAAGGAGTTACTCCCACGGTATTCCACCCTCGGAAACCACCCTAAAGAATCTCGTGATTCGACATAACCTAAGGGTCACCAAGACCACTACCAAGACTTCCCACCAGAAGTATCAAACCCCAACTAGATCCCCAAGGATCTAGGTTTGGTCACCAAGACACAAGACTTCCCTTACAAACAATTGAATAAATAAATAAGTGTTTGTTCAACCAATCCCTAACCTAACCTAGAGACTCGATTGTAATAGAAAGGGTATAAGATAGAAGACCCTCGACACAATCACAAGAGTGGATTAGGTTCTTGTGATTCTTCCCTTGCAAGGAGATGTGTTCTTTCAATAGATGTTAGTGTGAAAGATTAAGAACACAAGAGTAGAGATAGAGGGATTAGAGAGAAAGAATGTAGAGAGAAAGAAGAATAGCAAGGGGTGAGGAATACAAGAGGCAAGGTATGTATTTATAGGTCAAGAACCCAACTTGGGAAAATTTTACCGAGGCCGGCGCTACCCACGCATTGACGCGTGGGTGGCGCGCCAGACACCCAGAGAGAATTTTCCCAAAGCTTTGTCTGTTTGGCTTCATAAATACCTTACCTTGCTAAACCCCTAATTGTACTTCACACTAAACCTTAGCATTAATCAATCTAAGGTTTACCAACTCAAATAGCCAATTTGGAAAATGTTTTGTGAAGTGTTTATAAGAAAGCCAAATACCAAGGGTAGAAGAGTAGAAAGGGTAATTTGGTGGGGGTAGAAATGGTATTCCTCACATGGCATAATAGAGAAGATAATATGCCATGGGATATTCCTCAAGGGAAGGGTTAAGGTGTAACTACGGTTAGGTTAAAGGTTTATAGGTTAACCATGGTTAGGTTTAGAAAAAAGTGTATAGAGAATAAACCATGGTTAGGTTAAAGGGTGTATCCAAGGGAATCCATCCTTGGTGTGGTTAAGAGTTAACCATGGTTGGGTGAGTGTGTATCTGATTAGGTTAACCAAGGTTGGGTTAGGGTTGTGTGTTGAGAACTAACCATGGTTGGGTGAGGTGAACCATGGTTGAGTTGGAAAGGAATATTACAAAGGGAATATGCTTTGCTTGGGGGGAAAGTGTGAATGGAGGGTTGAGATGAGTTTGTTTGAAATAGATGGTGGAGATCAAAGGGAACCTCCTTTGCTTGGGGGGAAAGTGTGGATCAATTGTTGAGATGGTTTTGGTTTGAAATGGATGGCTTGGATGTGTTGTAAGAGGTTGAATGGTTGAGATGGTTTTGGTTTGAAATGGATGGCTTGGATTAAACACATGTGATGGAATAGAGAGGAGGTTGGATGGATGGTTGAGATGTGTTTAGTTTGAATTGATTGGTTGAGATCAAAGGTGTGTAAGGGATGTGATGTTGTAAGGGAATGTGTAAGAGTGTAAGAGATTGTGTAAGAGAATATATGGGTTGGATATGATTGGGAGATATGGAAGATATGGTGAGTTGGCAAGTGTATGTAGAGATAGAGATGGTTGTGAGTAGTATGTGTAAATTTGAAATCTAGTGTGTGTAGAGAAGTGTGTGTACAAGTGTACAAGGTATGTATGTGTGTGTACAAAAGGTGTATATGGTGTGTGTACAAAGATTGTATGTAGAAAGGGAATATTGTATGTGGGAGTATAGAGGACAAGAGGTACACATTGTGTAAGTGGTGTAAGGGAATGTTGGAGAGGGATATTTGGGAAGGATTGTAGGAGATTTGGTGGTATTGGGTTTGATGATTTTGGTGTAGTTGGTTTTGGGTTAAGTGGTAACTTGATGAAGAAGATGATTAAGAAAAGTAATTAAGAAGGCAAAGAAAATAATCTAATTGTCATTAAGAGAAAAATGTTTTGACAATTAAGATTATGAGTTGAGAAAATCATAAGTTACTTATAAGTTCAAGTAACATAACGTCGAGAATCCATAGTTTCATATCTCGTGACTTTTCACGACTCGACGTTCTCAACTAATACCTTGGATCAAACAAGTTAAGTGCTTTGTCTTGATGTAAAGGATAACCCAAGTGGGAAAGGATGCGTTTACGTAAAGTGACCTTTGACTTAGTTTGACCAATAAGGGAGTAAACCCGTTACGTAATTAGAGAAGACGTAAGCACGGGATATGAGCATATGGATGCTTTCACATGATGTTACGTGAAATATATAAGCTCCCTAAGTTTAGAAAAGCCTTGGCTAGAGGCGATAGTTAGAAAACATGAGTTGGCGTTTTCCCGTAAATGGGTGCTTTAAAAGTTGGATGTCTCAAATCCCAAAGCTCGTTCTGAGTGTTCTCAATTAAGCGCATAATATATTCATACCTGTATTAAAAGATCCACATTTGTCGAGTAAGGGGAAAGCTGACTTTCAAAATTCATCCCGAATTTCACAGACGCCTGGCGCGTTACCCACGCGTTGACGCGTGGGAGGCGCGCCAGCAGCAGACATGTGAATCGGGGAATTTTGGCTAATGTTTGTTATTTTATGTGTTTCGATGGTTTATTTGTCATCATTAAAATATAAAGAGATCTTGATAATGTTGCCTCAACAATCTCCCCCTTTTTGATGATGACAAATAAAAACTGAAAGCAAATAAAATTACAAAACTTAGCGAAGACAAAGTGTGCCTTTTGTGTAGCTTGCGTCTTGACCTTTGCCTTGTAATTTGGTGAAGCCTTTAACTTTTCTTGAATGGTCTTCATGCTCTTGCTTTCTTTCTCCCCCTTTTATCGAATCGAAAAGGTGGGACTTCCATTGAATGGGAAAGTAGCTTGTTCCAATATCACCCGAACGTGCTCCCCTTTGAACATAGCTCACCCTAGATCGTTGCTCCCCCTTGTTTCAAGGCGGGGATCCATGGGTCAAGAGCCTCACCTTTGCGGTGGCCTAGCTACATAAAAACCACAACATGCAACAAACAAGAAATCCTCACATGTGGAAGTCCAAAATGGGTTAGGTTACCATTTGGATACTTGCAACATGGGTTAGTCCACAATATATGTATGTATAGGTCCAATATGACTCCATTTTTCATTAGTTGAGCATGACTTAAGTACTAGATAACTATAGCAAAACACAATCACATAAAGCTTTTTCATTTCATAGATAGAAGGCATACAATAACCTAAGTACACTCATATTATATGAACATGAGATTTTAGGACAACCAAATACACACAAGCACTTTTCAAAAGCTAAACAATCATGAGAGACTGTTAAATTTTGGGATCTTCAAGATTATCATCCCAAGTGTCATTACCCCAATAATTATGCACAATGCATGTCATGTTTGAGGCCAATGCTTGTAGCATTTTAACTCCGTCATGGAGAGACTTGAGCATTTTACGAGTTTCTTCTCGATGATCCTTAATAGCATTAAGCATGTCAATTGTGTTTTCACAACAAATTGCATGGTTGCCTTCACGAAGTTTTGGGCTTAAGGTCTTCCTTATCTTTTCCCAAACTTCTTCATCACCAATTCCCCTAAATGGGGATGTTGTGACTTGAACGTTTTGTGGATTGCTCCAAACATCATCTTGCATTAGTTTTTCAAGGTTTGATCCTAGGATATTGTTGTTGGTTGTTTTGCATAAACCACCCATTTCCCATCCCAACACTCGTAGTTGGAGCTTGAGGGACAACATTGTTGTTAACAACCTTTTCACTTCCATTGTTTGCAATCAATGAATTAGTGTCACTACTTTGGAGGATGAAATTGTCAAGAACATTGTTTGGAGAAGGTGGTTGATTATTCATTTTAAGTGAAGAAATTTGATTGAGATTTTAGGTGATCTTCTAAGGGTAAGATTTCTAAACCTTAAATAATAGAGAAATTAGGTTTAGGTGTGGGTAATGATCATCATTGTCCAATGGAAATTAAGCCAATTAGTACTAAGATTCCCCATCGAGTATACAAAGTACAAGGATTAAGAGAATATATGGGAAAGACAATTATGCTTTATGGGTTGAAGTGATCTAGAGATGATTAGACCTTAGGTTACTATCACTTAATTAGTAACTATCATTTACATTTGAATAACTAAAGTTAGACATAACTTCTTTTTCACAAGTGTGAGTTGTGATTCAAAGATTTGTCTAGTCATAATCACAAAAGAGAAGAAACTTTGTGACAACTTTCCTTGCTCATGACATATAGTATAGACATGTAGACTCTTTAATATTATCAATCATTGTTTGAATAATGTATTGATGAATATTTTTCATCCTTGGAATTTGTAAGTTCCTTTCATGCATTCACATAAGACCTAATCACATAATCATATAAGCTCTAGTAGCATCATAATGACCTTTAACACATTTCATTTCAATGTAAAGATTGTTCTCTTAAGATGCATGTATAACATGAACATCCAAACCTATCCCAAAAGCAATTTGGATTTTTGAAAAACGTCATGCCAAAAACTTAGACTTGTTTTTTTTGTGACCTAAGTGTCCTTTTATTCAAGTCACCAATGACTTGTTGTATAGGATGACCCCTCGCTTCTCTCACTTCCTTAGAATTGCCTTCATCCGAAACATTAACTCGTAATGACGGCGACCTATAATGATCTTGAACTATGTGTTCATTGATCGTATCATCTTCTACCAAAGGAGATGACTTAGGCTTGGGCATGCTCTCATCAAAGGTCACATTGAGAGATTCCTCAATCCTCATTGTTTCCTTGTTAAGCACTATGTATGCTTTACTAGTTTGAGAGTATCCTAGGAACACACCTTCATACGACTTTGGGTCGAAGTTGGTGAGGTATTCTTTGGTGTTAAGTATGAATACTTTGCAACCAAATACTCTAAAATACTCTAAGGAAGGCTTCCTATTTCTAAGAATTTCATATGGAGTTTTATTAATGACCTTTCTTATATAAACTCTATTAAAGATATAACATGCGGTATCTAGGGCATGACACCAAATATTTTGTGGGATGGATTGCTCGTCAAGCATTGCACGACTCATCTTTCTTAATTTACGATATGTTCTTTCAAAAATCTCAAGCGATTGAGAAGTGAACGGTCCCGATAAGTTATAAGATATTCCATGTTGTTCACAAAAGCTTCCAAATTGCATTTTATCAAATTCACTACTATGATTTGTTTTAATTGAACCAATTGAACAATCAAGTAGGTTTTCAAGCTTCTTTCTTAAAATATCGAATTTATTTAAGACTCCTTCTTTATTTTCTAAGAACAAGACCCATGTATAATTTGAATAATCATCTACAATCATCAAAGTGTAGAAGTTTCCTCCATAGCTTTGGATTGGAGATGGACCATACAAATCCAAGAGTACCAACTCTAAAACCCTATTAGTTGATACTTCATTTTTATTTCTATTACTCGCTTGACCTTGACTCCCTAGACATGTATCACAATAATGCCTTGCAAAACTCAACTTTGGTAAATTCTGTACTAGCTCATTGGAAGCTAGGTTTTGGATTAACCTCATATTGGCGTGACCTAACCTCCTATGCCAAAGCGTTGAGTTTTCCACCATGGACGTAAGACAAATGTGTCGCTTAGAATTATCTCCTAACTTGCATGTATACAAGTTGTTTCTCCTAATACCTTTAGCTAACACAACACCATTTTTACTAATAGTACAATCTACTTTAGTAAATTTAAGTTCACAATCATCATCACTTAATTGACTCACACTAATCAAGTTAAAACTTAGACCCCTAACATGCTCAATGTTGGTAATTTCAATGGAGTCATGAAGGACATTACCTTTGCCGACAATTTTGCCGTTAAGTTTGCTTCCAAAAATGACTTGATTGCCGTTATACTCCATGTATGACGTGAACAATCTTCTATTCCCGGTCGTGTGTTTAGTGCAACCACTATCCACTACCCACTCATCCGATTGTAGATCACTTTTGAGACAAACCTACAACAAAGTCATGACTCATACTTTTGGTACCCATTGTTTCTTGGGTCCATTTTGGTTAGCATATGAGTTACCCAAGTTGAATATTCTTGGGTCTTGAAGCAAGACACATAATTTCTCAATACCAAATTTAGAGAAAGCGGACCAAGGATTATTTTGAAAGTTATTTTGACTTTGATAACTTGGTTTATAGTAGTTGTATCCTTGAGGCCTAAAGAAGGTTTGGTTTGAATAGGAGTTATCTCTCCTTTGGTAGTTATTATGTTGGTATTTAGATGACCTTTGATTATAATTATGAAAATTTCTTCTTTGGTTATTTTGAAAAGATGGTCTTTGGTTGTATGAGGTAGAAGATCTTATATTGGGTGTAGGCAAAAGTGGTCTAGTATTAACTCGAGGTTGTGTATAACCAAGGCGATTATGATAACCCGACTTGTAAAGTTGTTTTGGGTTCACTCTCTTTATACCGGAAACTTGGTTACCTCGAGTGTTTGCAAGAGGAGCTTGAGGAGTGATTGGTTTGATAAAAGTTTTCGATGAATCTCCAATTTCCCTCAGAGGACTGGCGCGTTGACGCGTCGTGCAGCGCGTCAGCCTCGTAAAATTTTGGAATCTCTTTTTCTTTAGTCTTTACAAATTTTATTGATTTTGTTAGGCTTATTGGAGTGGTTTTTCCAATTTTTGAAAATCCAAGACCTCCCTTGTCTTGGGACACTTTTTGATGACTTAAAATGTCATCCAAATCATTTGAGCTCTTTTTATATTTTGAAAAGCTTAAAGACTCCTTTTGAAGTTCCAACACTTTTCCATTCAAAGAGTTAACCTCAAGTGTGAGTGCTTCACAACTTTTACAAGGTTCAACCACCTCTTTGCAATATTCTAGTATTTTCACTTTACTTTTAAGTTCACAAATCCTTTCTTTAGATTTAACATTTTCTACCTCAAGGAGGCGTTTTTCGTTAAGGACTCTTTCAAAGGTTTTTCTAAAATCATCATTAAATTTAGCCAGTTCCACATTCTCCTTTTGCAAATTGATAATATCTAAGTTATTAGAAGAAGAAGAGTTTAGAGATACCTCAAATTTTTCTTGAGCCATGAGACACGTAGCATCATTTGTTGGTTGTTCTTCATCTTCACTATCACTCCACGCTCCACCCACGAATGCCTTGTTCACCTTGGGCTTAGGACACTGATTCATGAAGTGGCCTTTCTCACCGCAATTGTAGCATGCTTGAGTTCTTCTTGAGCTTTCACCAACTTTGTTGTCGAAGGTTCAACTACCACCAAGGTTGTTTCCTCCACCGCTACCTCGGTTACAAAAACCTATTACCTCTCCAAAAGTTACCGCCTCTCCTAAAGAACTTCCGAAAGTTCTTGGCCATGAGGTTGTACTCTTCGTCATCCACCTCATCTTCTTCATCACTATCATCTTGGCTATCATTTGCTTGACTTCTTGTGACCTTAGCTTTGAGGGCCAAAGACTTTACTTTCTCCTTCTTGTCTTTGGTGCTAGCCTTGTCATCTTCAAGGATCATTTCATAGACTTTGAGATTGCCGATGAGATCGTCAAGAGAAAGTTACGGTAAATTCTTAGCTTCTTCAATAGCCGTTACCTTTGGACGCCATTTGATCGGAAGGGCTCAGAGGAACTTTCTCACATGATTCTTGTTACAAAAACTAGAATCAAGAGCCGTGAGGCTTGTGATTATAGCATTGAATCGTGTGTAGCCATTGTCAATAGTTTCATCGTCAGAGATTGGAAACTTCTCATATTGTTGTATGAGTAAGTCAATCTTTGACTTGTGAGTTCACTTGATGAGTAATGATAAGTGAGTGCCAAATCTCCTTGGCGGTTTTGCACACGTAAACTCTTTCGAATTCCCTTCGAGGTAGAGCGTTGTATATCAACATCTTGGCTTCATTGTTTTTGACGAGCTTTTTAATTTCATCTTCCTTAAGATTCGAGTATGGCGTATTGACCATTAACTTAGTTTCCGGATCAACGATTGTGAAGACAAAATCTCCATTTTGAATGACCTCCCACAAGTCAAGATCTTTGGACCTAACATAGGTCTCAAATCGGGTTTTCCAAAAACAAAACCCATCGGTTTCTAGCAAAGGTGGTATTTGCATAGAACAACCCTCAACATAGTTCTCTTGTGCCATGGATCTATACTCTACTTTACCAAAAATCTTAGTTAGGATTTTAGTTTTTTGGGAAAGAAGTTTTTGACTTAAAACGATTTCTCGGGAAGGCTTTAACGCTCAAAAACTTGAGTATTCCGCTCTGATACCAATTGTAGAACCGTAGAAGAGGGGGGGGGGGGGGTGAATACGGTTTCTTATACTTTTTGAATGTTTAAAAACTTTGAGCCGTAAGAGTCACCAAGTGGTTGTATAATAATCCAACAACCACAAACACAACCAAAGTATATAAAGCAATTAAAGCGACACCACGATATATACTGGTTCAGGATGGGGGGTTTATACCATCCGTACATCCAGTTGCGAATCCACGACACGATACTATTCCACTAGTACAATCCTTTCGGTGGACTACAAACCGTTACAATTCACTCCACCGATATTCGCCAATATCGATGCTCACAAAGAAGGAGTTACTCCTACGGTATTCCGCCCTCGGAAACCACCCTAAAGAATCTCGTGATTCGACTTAACCTAAGGGTCACCAAGACCACTACCAAGACTTCCCACCGGAAGTATCAAACCCCAACTAGATCTCCAATGATCTATGCTTGGTCACCAAGACACAAGACTTCCATTACAAACAATTGAATGAATAAATAAGTGTTTGTTCAACCAAGCCCTAACCTAACCTAGAGACTCGATTCTAATAGAAATGGTATAAGGTAGAAGACCCTCTACACAATCACAAGAGTGGATTAGGTTCTTGTGATTCTTCCCTTGCAAGGATATGTGTTCTTTCAATAGATGTTAGTGTGAAAGATTAAGAACACAAGAGTAGAGATAGAGGGATTAGAGAGAAACAATGTAGAGAGAAAGAAGAATGGCAAAGGGTGAGGAATACAAGAGGCAAGGTATGTATTTATAGGCCAAGAACCCAACTTGGGAAAATTTTACCGAGGCCGGCGCGCTGCCCACGCGTTGACGCGTGGGTGGCGCGCCAGACACCCAGAGAGAATTTTCCCAAAGCTTTGGGTGTTTAGCTTTATAAATACCTTACCTTGCTAAACCCCAATTATACTTCACACTAAACCTTAACATTAATCAATCTAAGGTTTACCAACTCAAATAGCCAATTTGGAAAATGTTTTGTGAAGTGTTTATAAGAAAACCAAATACCAAGGGTAGAAGAGTAGAAAAGGTAATTTGGTAGGGGTAGAAATGGTATTCCTCACATGGCATAATAGATAAGAGAATATTCCATGGGATATTCCTCAAGGGAAGGGTTAAGGTGTAACTATGGTTAGGTTAAAGGTTTAGAGGTTAACCATGGTTAGGTTTAGAAAGAAGTGTATAAAGAATAAACCATGGTTAGGTTAAAGGGTGTATCCAAGGGAATGTTCCATCCTTGGTGTGGTTAAGAGTTAACCATGGTTGGGTGAGTGTGTATCTGATTTGGTTAACCAAGGTTGGGTTAGGGTTGTGTGTTGAGAACTAACCATGGTTGGATGAGGTGAACCATGGTTGAGTTGGAAAGGAATATTCCAAAGGGAAAATGCTTTGCTTGGGGGGGGGGGAAGTGTGTATCAATGGTTGAGGTGGTTTTGGTTTGAAATGGATGGCTTAGATGTGTTGTAAGAGGTTGAATGGTTGAGATGGTTTTGGTTTGAAATGGATGGCTTGGATTAAACACGTGATGAAATAGAGAGGAGGTTGGATGGATGGTTGAGATGTGTTTAGTTTGAGGACATCAGAGTTGTGTAAGGGATGTGATGTTGTAAGGGAATGTGTAAGAGTGTAAGAGATTGTGTAAGAGAATATATGGGTTGGATATGATTGGGAGATATGGAAGATATTGTGAGTTGGCAAGTGTGTGTAGAGATAGAGATGGTTGTGAGTAGTATGTGTAAATTTGAAATCTAGTGTGTGTAGAGAAGTGTGTCTACAAGTGTACAAGGTATGTATGTGTGTGTACAAAAGGTGTATATGGTGTGTGTACAAAGATTGAATGTAGAAAGGGAATATTGTATGTAGGAGTATAGACGAAAAGAGGTACACATTGTGTAACTGGTGTAAGGGAATGTTGGAGAGGGATATTTGGAAAGGATTGTGGGAAATTTGATGGTATTGGGTTTGATGGTTTTGGTGTAGTTGGTTTTGGGTTAAGTGGTAACTTGATGAAGAAGATGATTAAGAAAAGTAATTAAGAAGGAAAAGAAAATAATCTAATTGTCATTAAGAGAAAAATGTTTTGACAATTAAGATTATGAGTTGAGAAAATCATAAGTTACTTATAAGTTCAAGTAACATAACGTCGAGAATCCATAGTTTAATATCTCATGACTTTTCATGACTCGACCTTCTCAACTAATACCTTGGATCAAACAAGTTAAGTGCTTTGTCTTGATGTAAAGGATAACCCAAGTGGGAAAGGATGCGTTTACGTAAAGTGACCTTTGACTTAGTTTGACCAATAAGGGAGTAAACCCGTTACGTAATTAGAGAAGACGTAAGCACGGGATATGAGCATATGGATGCTTTCACATGATGTTACGTGAAATATATAAGCTCCCTAAGTTTAGAAAAGCCTTGGCTAGAGGCGATAACTAGAAAATATGAGTTGGCGTTTTCCCGTAAATGGGTACTTTAAAAGTTGGATCTCTCTAATCCCAAAACTCGTTTCGAGTGTTCTCAATTAAGCACATAACATATTCATACCTGTATTGAAAGATCCACATTTGTTGAGTAAGGGGAAAGCCGACTTTCAAAATTCATCCCGAATTTCACAGACGCCTGGCGCGTTACCCACGCGTTGACGCGTGGGAGGCGCTCCAGCGGTAGACATGTGAATCGGGGAATTTTGGCTAACGTTTGTTATTTTATGTGTTTCGATGGTTTATTTGTCATTGTCATCATTAAAATATAAACAGATCTTGATCATGTTGCCTCAATAGATACTTTGTTGGTTACTCTGTAAACAGTAAAGCTTTCAGGGTTTACAATAAGAGAACCAAACATGTAGAGGAGAATTTGCATATCAAGTTTAGTGAGAACACATCTAATGTTGAAGGGAAGGGACCAGAATGGTTGTTTAATGTTGATATTTGATGAGTGCTCAACCACTCATCATTTTTATCATACTTAAACTACCAAAACATCCGAAAACACTCAGAAATGCATCAAAATACTAAAAATATCCCAGGGATTGTATTTTATACGTTTCAGATGCAAAATGAGTAAAAACAATGAAAAACAAACAATGTTTACACAATTGGCAGTTTTAGTCCCCCGACTTTCAAAAATTTACAAAACTAGTCCCTACGCATTTGTTTTGAAAGGAAAGTCAACCTAAGGCATTTAAAAGTCAAATATTATCAAAATTAATCCTTAGGTAAAAACTTTGGAAAATTACACTTTTGGTCCCTGCAGTTTGAAATTTGACGAAATCAGTCCCTGGGAATTTTAAAAGTGAAAAATAACTTTTGTGGTCCTTGGATTACTGAAATGTGGCAAACTTGGTCCCTAGATTAACTTTGGATGGTTGGCAAATTTGGTCCTCATAAAATCAAAATTTACAAATTGGTCCTTGCTACAAATTTAAAACAAACGGACCTTGTGTATTATACTTAAACCAAAACCAAACTACTCCAAATCCAATAAGCCTGATCCACCCCAACCTTGGTCCATAAAAATATTACCCAAGCCCAAATCCACCCAAAAGCCCACACCCATTATTAATAAAAAATGGGTCAACCTCAAGTCAACCTTCTCCCACCCCTTTCTTCCCCGCCAAATCACCAACACCTAGCCCCCAACAACCTGCCATCTCCAACATATTTGTCTCCCCCCTCCACTCTCCAACACACCTACACCAGCCACCCTAAACCCTCAACCAAAGTCAACCCCCAAACATTATAATTACATCCCCCCTCCTCCTCAAGGCATAAAGACAATCCTAGGTCTGAGATGGGACTGAGGACAATCAAAGGGCCAGGAGATATTTTCCAGGGGACAATGAGAACACAAAAGACACAGGAGACAAAAGTGAAAAAGAAAGAGAAAAGACCCTGGTTTCAGTTTTTTTTGTTGTTTTCTTAGTATATATAGAAATCAGATGTAGCCAAGTTTTGGCATTAGGATTTTAGAGTAGAATGTAGTGTAGTAAGTAGTTTAGTTTAATTTTAAAAATATTGTTAGTTTTCAATCTGAGGTTGTAATTTTTTAAATCAATGAAAGTTTGAATTTTCTTTTTATCACTATTGTTGCTCATCTTCTATTTATTTTTAATGCTCAAATTTTCTTTACCATTGTTAATTTAAGTGAAGTCAAGCCTAGTTTACAGTCATTTGTATCAAAAGTTTGCTTAATACTTTGGTCTCAGTTTAAAAATCTCAATTGTAAACCAGTTAAGGGGTGTTTGGCATTAGCTTCTTGTGTAAGTGCAAACAACAGTTTACCATTTCTTTTACTTGATTCAACTTTGGTTAATAAATATTAGAGGTTTTCAATCCTGAGTTTACATTTCCCATAAAGTCCCATAGTATCTTAGTGTGTTCTCAAAAATTTCTATGTTAGCTGATTTTCATTAAAGAATAGGTTGGAATCTAGTTTAGGTTTGTTTAATGGTTGCATTTGCTTCACAATGAGTTCAATCCAGGTTGTAGTAAGGGTACAATATCAGATGTTTGACTTTACCTAGTCCAATACTTGGTTATGACCCATGTTACTAGACTGTCTTAGCAGCCTGCTACCCCTAACCATTTTCTCTAATTCCAACTTTAGTTAGGCTAAGATTAGGCTTTAGCATTTGATTTTGAATTAGATAGATGTTTGCAGTTAGGACCTTAGCAATTTAGCTAGTTCTTTCATTTTTGAACTCATTTACTCAGTAAATTCTAGGAATGCAAATGGTGGTGTAGGCTGATTTCATCCTTGATGTGGCAACCCACATGCACCTTTTCATTAGCAATTTTAGGTAGCTCTAGGATGTTTTAGAATTTTATCTCTTTCATTCAAGTATTTGGTAATGTAGACTTTAGTTTTTTGCAGCTTAAAGTTCATTTTTAACTGATTTATTGGATCAACTATTGACTGCCATCAGCAGTGCTGACTTGCACTTCACAACAGGCCATCACTCTTTTTAAATCTCAAAATCAGTTAGGTTTAAGATAGCTTTGGGTTTAGATTAGATTTATAGGGTCCCCATTAATGCCTCTTGCATGTTTTCCCTTAGTGACCTAGAAATAAGCTTGTTGACAGCTTATTTGGTCCTCATTTTAGCCTGCTGCTGTAGCAGCTCCTTTGCACCCTCCCAAGCATTTTGTAATTACTTCCTTTGCTAAGTTTTAGTCCCCATAGGTTAGTGTAGTTGCTAGGTAGGTGGTAGTTATAGGTTGTTAGTAAACTTTCTCATTTAGCTCAATTTTTTTAACCATTTAGCCAAATGCTCCCCTGCATCAGGGGATTTATTTTCATGTACATGTTTTCATAAGCTTGTATTAAGATTCCTTACAAACCCTTAGCTTGTAATTTTTGTTATTGTGGATAATCTATCTGGTCTACTTGCTATGCATGTTAACCTTGTTCCATATACTGCTTATTCCATGCTCATAATTGCTTCTCAAGTTTAACTTATCACACAGATTCACTGGCTCATCAGTATCTCAGCCATATTCATAAGCTCACTGAGAGCTTAATTGTGGACCCCATAGTGAGCCTCTTGGTTCTTTGAGAAGCCCTTGCACCCAATTAATTAATTCCCGGCTCACTTTGGCTTCTCAATCTTGTTTGAATAGCTTATTTGGGTCTCTAAACTTGGTCTGTTAGCTTCTTAGTACCCTGCACCAGGGGTGGTTATCCCACAAGCTCATATCCTAGGGGTTGTAGTTTGTTCAATAGGTTAGGTAAGTTCATACTGCTTGGTGTTTTGAGAAGCCTCACTGGCTAGCTTCTGATGCCTATGATTTGTTTCCCCTTAAATGCTTATTTAGTTGCTTGTTTTGAGCCTCCAAGTTGACTGTTGGACCATGTTATTGCCATGCACCCTCAGTTGCCCACTTTTCATTTGGTTGTAGATTATGCATTAATCAGTGTTAGGATTAGGTGTTTGTAGATTTAGATAGCTCCCTAGGTGTAGGTTACAGGTTTGCTTTTAGTTTAGACCATCTGGCTTATTGAGTACTTAAAAATAAGCACTCTTTTGGCCCCTTTGAACCCAATTGCTGCTGATGCTTCAGCAGTTAGCTGAGCTTGTTTAATCTAATAATCTGTTGGATTCTTGTGGCTAAATTGTTGGATTAGTGTTGTTTGTATGTGTTTAAGCTTATGTTTGTGGTCTTGTATCATAGTTACATCTTATAAGCTTATTGGCTATCTACTAGCTTGTTTCAAAAACCCAATCTCACTTAAAGCCTTAACTGTTTGGGATTTAAGTTTGTATAAGCTAATTAAAAGCTTTTCAGTAGCAGCTTCTTCACAAAAGTTTGCTTGTTAATGTTGGTAATTAGTTTTGCAACAGAAAAAACCAAAAAGAAAAATAATTTGCAAAAATGGTCATAAGTGGGATTCGACCCTGAGACCTCTTGGTCAACTCTGGTCAAAACCAGTCCAATACCAAGCACCATCTCCCCTAGCTTAGTCTTATTGTTCATCTTTTCCCTTTTTATTTTTATAGTTGTTTGTTTCCATTTAAGCTTAACAAGCTTTTTCAGCTTATTTCCCAGCTTATTTATAAGCTTTTGCCCACTTTTTTATTTTTCTTAGCTTAATGTTATTATAAAGTAATTTGAGAAAAAGTTTCGTAACTTTCATAATTAGTTTAATATTTTTAATAATTAATTTTAGTTTAATTAGTATTTAATTAATAATAAATAATTAAAAAGTCAAAAAAATAATTTTCTTTTTTCCAAAATTTTCTTTTATCGTTTGGATCGTAAAAATATAATTTTCATGTCCGTAGGGTTTGCGTAGCATAAATTTCACTTTTTATTTCGCGCACTCGCGTTTATTTTAATTTTAACTCGCGTTTTATTTAAATAACTTTTGCGTTTTTAAATTTAGGTTACGTCTGTAAAAGTAGTTTGTTAAATTAAGAAAAACCAAAAACATAAATAAAGTGATAGCTTCTATTTAAGCCGTTTGGCTTATTTTTCTGCTTACGTATAAGCAAATTCTGATTTTAAGTTTTTAGATTACGTTTTAGGTTAACTAGGTTTCACGTTATTGTTAATATAGTTGTTTGAATCATTTGCATTCGTATTTCCTTAGTGTAACCCTTCAAACCCCTTATATACCCTATTCCTGTCCAAATTCACCCGATTACAAACCCATTTTGATAACAATTCACACCTCGTCGAGACATAACGACCCGGGGAAACCCTATACTTCCGCGGAGATTGACTCTTAGGCAGTTTGACCTAGTTGACCATTCACCTGATCAATTTAGGTTGACTGTTTGGGACCCGATCAAATTTTGGCGCCGTTGCCGGGGAGGTCGTGCGCGTTATTCTAAAACGGTTTTTAGATTAGTGATTTTGGAATTCACTCATTTGTAAATTTACCCTCCTTGTGTATATTTTCATAAAAATAGTTCCCGAAAACTTTGTAAAATCAGTTTTCAACGAACAAAAAAAAAAAAAAAAAAAAAAAAAAAAAAAAAAAAAAAAAAAAAAAACTAAAAAGATTTTCCTTCTCATTTGTACAAAATATATTTCAAAAACACCAAAAATATTCACCTTTACCCTCTCACATCTTTGATTCTCCATTTCTTACCCTCCCAAACCTTTTGATTCTTTCTATGTCTCTTCCACACCTTCTAATTTGTGAATGGTGTGGTAGTCTTCATAATAGTGGTAATTGCCCCAGTTGTGGCATGGTAGAGTCAGGAAACGGGTCTGTCTATAACCAATATCCCTATTCTTACCATGACACGACTAATTTATTCCATCAGCTACCACACCATGAGACTCAACAGTTTTACTGTTGTGAGTACTGTGGTGGTTCACACTACAGTTCTGATTGTCAATCAGGAAGCACGCTTGTCTATGAGAAATTTCCTGATAACGATTATGACTCTAGCACATACAACCCACAGCCACATCAGTTTTACTGTTGTGAGTACTGTGGAGGTCCACACTCTAGCTCGGATTGTCAAACAAGGAATCCATTTCCTTGTAACAATTATGACTATCCGTATCATGACCAACCTCCACAGTACCAAATGATTCAAGCAACTCCTCATGATACTGAGTAGGACCTTTTACTAGAGGCTCTTGAGATATTGAAAGAACTTAAGGAGGAGTTAGCTACTTCATCGTTTCAAAGCTCTCGTGAGAAATCTATGGCAGAATTACTTGCCGAAGAACGAGCAGCTAGAAACAAATTGAGCAAGGAAGAATTGCTAGTCTTAGAACAAGCAGCTAAAACACGTGCCATATTTCGCCATGCTGCTCTTCTTGACGATGATGATGATGTTACCCTTGATATTTCTCAATTTTGTAAGGGTTCATCAAATTCATCTGTTGTGATTCCTTCCTCGGAAAATCAGGGAGAAAAGACTATGATAGAATTACTAGCAGAAGAACAAATAAAATTTATAAAACCTATGTCTGCTAGTTCTTCTCATCTCCCTCAATCTGTTGTTATCACACCTGAAGTTCACACTCACTCTTTGAACATTGGGGATGAGCATCTTGACACTGTTCCTAATAAGGAATCGGACGAATTCATAAAGTCTAGTGTTGAGAACCTTGTTCCAATCCCGAGAGAGTCACAGGGAACTTTGGATGATATGTGTGATATTCCTTCCCTTCTTGAGTGTTCAAACGATCATTTTGAGACTTTCTCAGATTTTAATGATGATTGTACATCTCATGGAGACATTGAGTATATTGAGGCATCACTCCCACAGTCTGATGCTGATCCTCTTCTTGAGGAGTTCGCCGATGAACTTACTCACATCAATCCACTTTCATTGGAAAGGATGGTCTCCTCGATTTCGAAGCCGATCTGGGAGAAATTGAAAGTCTCCTATATCATGATCCGTCACTCATTTCTGATCCCGACAGTCCAATAGAGAATGTTAATCTCTTTGTTCCCGAAGCATTCAATACTACTCTCACCAATCCTCTATTTGAATTCGAATCTGAATTCACTTTGATTTCTGATAATTCACTCTTTGATATTCAGAACGAGGATTGTGATGAGTCTATTCCGGAACATGAATTCACAGATTCACAACTTGTGAATAATTCTCTTCATGAGGAGTTCTCCGGTGAACTCACTCATCATATCACGACTCCTCCGGAGTTTGATTGCCCGGGGGGAGATGCACTCAATCATGAGAATTTGCAAATTCCCACCCACCCTCCCGGGATATTTACGAGCTTAACCCTTGCAATCCAAATTCAGGCTACGGAGCCTAATCTCGAGGAAGAAAATCAAATCATGATTTTCATCATGGTTTTCTTCCTTTTCTTCGCCTATAAGTTGACTTCTCTTGTTCTTCACTCCTTCGGGAATGAAGATACCATATTTGATCCCGGAATTTTCATGTATCACTATTTTAAGCCGGGATTATATCCCATCGGTGTGGAACTTTCACGTGCTTCAAATGTTTATCCAAACATCTTGAATGAAAGTCCGATTGAGATTGTCTCTTCCACATCATGCTTCCCCAAGGACAAATGAATTCGGGGTCGAGTCAAGCTAGCGACTCGGTAAACAAAAACAGTAGCATGTACTTAGGGTTTTCACCCTAAGTGTGGGGGAGTTACCCCTACTGTGGTTACCAAAAGTGAAAAACAAAATGGTGTTTTCCACGTTTAGCTTGTAATGTTGCCCTTTTACGTTCAAAGAGTCGGCATAATAGCCGGGACTTTGAATATTGAGGACAATACTCATTCTAAGTGTGGGGGGGGGGGGGTATTTCGCTATTCTAGCGAATTTTATCACATTTTACTATCTTATACCCCCATTTTTGGCCAAAATTTCAAAAATTTTTTAAAAAAAATTTCATTGGTGCTTCAAAATTTTTGTGGTAATCAGTCCGCCATGTCTAACCGACAAAGGGATTGGCTAATCCAGGAGCAAACGGCTCTTAGTAAAGATATATCAAATCCGTTTATGGCTTGTAATTTGCCCAAAATTGTATGGTACCTCAACTCGCCATATCCCATAAAGCGAATGAGTTGGCTAGCCCGTAAGATTATGGCTTGTGGTAAAGGCAGTGGAAAATCCATAATTGGTAATCAGCTCACCAAGATGTTGACTATTCCATCAAGAGTTGGCTAGTCTAGAAGCAAACGACTTTTGGTAAAGACTAATCAAATCCGTTGACAGCTGGTGGTTTGCTCAAAATCACACGGTTATCAGGTGTACCACAGTTCTCACACCTGGCTACTCCAGAAGTGATGGCTTTTGGTAAAGAGTTTCAAATCCATCAAGTTTTCCAAAAAGATTGCTAGGGACTAGCAATAGTTTAGTGTGGGGGATTGATGAGTGCTCAAACACTCATCATTTTTATCATATTTAAATTGCCAAAACATCCGAAAACACTCAGAAATGCATCAAAGTACTAAAAATATCCCAGGGATTGTATTTTATACGTTTCAGATGCAAAATGAGTAAAAACAATGAACAACGAACAAAGTTTACACAATTGGCAGTTTTAGTCCCCCGACTTTCAAAAATTTACAAAATTAGTCCCTACGCATTTGTTTTGAAAGGAAAGTCAACCTAAGGCATTTAAAAGTCAAATATTATCAAAATTAATCCTTAGGTAAAAACTTTAGAAAATTACACTTTTGGTCCCTGCAGTTTGAAATTTGACAAAATCAGTCCCTGGGAATTTTAAAAGTGAAAAATAAGTTTTGTGGTCCTTGGATTATTGAAATGTGGCAAACTTGGTCCCTAGATTAACTTTGGATGGTTGGCAACTTTGGTCCTCATAAAATCAAAATTTACGAATTGGTCCTTGCGACAAATTTAAAACAAACGGACCTTGTGTATTATACTTAAACCAAAACCAAACTACTCCAAATCTAATAAGCCTGATCCACCCCAACCTTGGTCCATAAAAATATTACCCAAGCCCAAATCCACCCAAAAGCCCACACCCATTATTAATAAAAAACGGGTCAACCTCAAGTCAACCTTCTCCCACCCCTTTCTTCCCCGCCAAATCACCAACACCTAGCCCCCAACAACCTGCCATCTCCAACATATTTGTCTCCCCCTCCACTCTCCAACACACCTACACCAGCCACCCTAAACCCTCAACCAAAGTCAACCCCCAAAAATCATAATTACCTCCCCCTCCTCCTCAAGGCATAAAGATAATCCTAGGTCTGAGATGGGACTGAGGACAATCAAAGGGCCAGGAGATATTTTCCAGGGGACAATGAGAACACAAAAGACACAGGAGACAAAAGTGAAAAAGAAAGAGAAAAGACCCTGGTTTCAGTTTTTTTTTGTTGTTTTCTTAGTATATATAGAAATCAGACGTAGCCAAGTTTTGGCATTAGGATTTTAGAGTAGAATGTAGTGTAGTAAGTAGTTTAGTTTAATTTTAAAAATATTGTTAGTTTTCAATCTGAGGTTGTAATTTTTTAAATCAATGAAAGTTTGAATTTTCTTTTTATCACTATTGCTGCTCATCTTCTGTTTATTTTTAATGCTCAAATTTTCTTTACCATTGTTAATTTAAGTGAAGTCGAGCCTAGTTACAGTCATTTGTATCAAAAGTTTGCTTAATACTTTGGTCTCAGTTTAAAAATCTCAATTGTAAACCAGTTAAGGGGTGTTTGGCATTAGCTTCTTGTGTAAGTGCAAACAACAGTTTACCATTTCTTTTACTTGATTCAACTTTGGTTAATAAATATTAGAGGTTTTCAATCCTGAGTTTACATTTCCCATAAAGTCTCATAGTATCTTAGTGTGTTCTCAAAAATTTCTATGTTAACTGATTTTCATTAAAGAATAGGTTGGAATCTAGTTTAGGTTTGTTTAATGGTTGCATTTGCTTCACAATGAGTTCAATCCAGGTTGTAGTAAGGGTACAATATCAGATGTTTGACTTCACCTAGTCCAATACTTGGTTATGACCCATGTTACTAGACTGTCTTAGCAGCCTGCTACCCCTAACCATTTTCTCTAATTCCAACTTTAGTTACGCTAAGATTAGGCTTTAGCATTTGATTTTGAATTAGATAGATGTTTGCAGTTAGGACCTTAGCAATTTAGCTAGTTCTTTCATTTTTGAACTCATTTACTCAGTAAATTCTAGGAATGCAAATGGTGGTGTAGGCTGATTTCATCCTTGCTGTAGCAACCCACATGCACCTTTTCATTAGCAATTTTAGGTAGCTCTAGGATGTTTTAGAATTTTATCTCTTTCATTCAAGTATTTGGTAATGTAGACTTTAGTTTTTTGCAGCTTAAAGTTCATTTTTAACTGATTTATTGGATCAACTATTGACTGCCATCAGCAGTGCTGACTTGCACTTCACAACAGGCCATCACTCTTTTTAAATCTCAAAATCAGTTAGGTTTAAGATAGCTTTGGGTTTAGATTAGATTTATAGGGTCCCCATTAATGCCTCTTGCATGTTTTCCCTTAGTGACCTAGAAATAAGCTTGTTGACAGCTTATTTGGTCCTCATTTTAGCCTGCTGCTGTAGCAGCTCCTTTGCACCCTCCCAAGCATTTTGTAATTACTTCCTTTGCTAAGTTTTAGTCCCCATAGGTTAGTGTAGTTGCTAGGTAGGTGGTAGTTATAGGTTGTTAGTAAACTTTCTCATTTAGCTCAATTTTTTTAACCATTTAGCCAAATGCTCCCCTGCATCAGGGGATTTATTTTCATGTACATGTTTTCATAAGCTTGTATAAGATTCCTTACAAACCCTTAGCTTGTAATTTTTGTTATTGTGGATAATCTATCTGGTCTACTTGCTATGCATGTTAACCTTGTTCCATATACTGCTTATTCCATGCTCATAATTGCTTCTCAAGTTTAACTTATCACACAGATTCACTGGCTCATCAGTATCTCAGCCATATTCATAAGCTCACTGAGAGCTTAATTGTGGACCCCATAGTGAGCCTCTTGGTTCTTTGAGAAGCCCTTGCACCCAATTAATTAATTCCCGGCTCACTTTGGCTTCTCAATCTTGTTTGAATAGTTTATTTGGGTCTCTAAACTTGGTCAGTTAGCTTCTTAGTACCCTGCACCAGGGGTGGTTATCCCACAAGCTCATATCCTAGGGGTTGTAGTTTGTTCAATAGGTTAGGTAAGCTCATACTGCTTGGTGTTTTGAGAAGCCTCACTGGCTAGCTTCTGATGCCTATGATTTGTTTCCCCTTAAATGCTTATTTAGTTGCTTGTTTTGAGCCTCCAAGTTGACTGTGGACCATGTTATTGCCATGCACCCTCAGTTGCCCACTTTTCATTTGGCTGTAGATTATGCATTAATCAGTGTTAGGATTAGGTGTTTGTAGATTTAGATAGCTCCCTAGGTGTAGGTTACAGGTTTGCTTTTAGTTTAGACCATCTGGCTTATTGAGTGCTTAAAAATAAGCACTGTTTTGGCCCCTTTGAACCCAATTGCTGCTGATGCTTCAGCAGTTAGCTGAGCTTGTTTAATCTAATAATCTGTTGGATTCTTGTGGCTAAATTGTTGGATTAGTGTTGTTTGTATGTGTTTAAGCTTATGTTTGTGGTCTTGTATCTTAGTTACATCTTATAAGCTTATTGGCTATCCACTAGCTTGTTTCAAAAACCCAATCTCACTTAAAGCCTTAACTGTTTGGGATTTAAGTTTGTATAAGCTAATTAAAAGCTTTTCAGTAGCAGCTTCTTCACAAAAGTTTGCTTATTAATGTTGGTAATTAGTTTTGCAACAGAAAAAACCAAAAAGAAAAATAATTTGCAAAAATGGTCATAAGTGGGATTCGACCCTGAGACCTCTTGGTCAACTCTGGTCAAAACCAGTCCAATACCAAGCACCATCTCCCCTAGCTTAGTTTTATTGTTCATCTTTTCCCTTTTTATTTTTATAGTTGTTTGTTTCCATTTAAGCTTAACAAGCTTTTTCAGCATATTTCCCAGCTTATTTATAAGCTTTTGCCCACTTTTTTATTTTTCTTAGCTTAATGTTATTATAAAGTAATTTGAGAAAAAGTTTCGTAATTTTCATAATTAGTTTAATATTTTTAATAATTAATTTTAGTTTAATTAGTATTTAATTAATAATAAATAATTAAAAAGTCAAAAAAATAATTTTCTTTTTTCCAAAATTTTCTTTTATCGTTTGGATCGTAAAAATATAATTTTCATGTCCGTAGGGATTGCGTAGCATAAATTTCACTTTTTATTTCGCGCACTCGCGTTTATTTTAATTTTAACTCGCATTTTATTTAAATAACTTTTGTGTTTTTAAATTTAGGTTACGTTTGTAAAAGTAGTTTGTTAAATTAAGAAAAACCAAAAACATAAATAAAGTGATAGCTTCTATTTAAGCCGTTTGGCTTATTTTTCTGCTTACGTATAAGCAAATTCTGATTTTAAGTTTTTAGATTACGTTTTAGGTTAACTAGGTTTCACGTTATTGTTAATATAGTTGTTTGAATCATTTTCATTCGTATTTCCTTAGTGTAACCCTTCAAACCCCTTATATACCATATTCCTGTCCAAATTCACCCGATCACAAACCCGTTTTGATAACAATTCACACCTCGTCGGGACATAACGACCCGGGGTAACCCTATACTTCCGCGGAGATTAACTCTTAGGCAGTTTGACCTAGTTGACCATTCACCTGATCAATTTAGGTTGACCGTTTGGGACCCGATCAATATTCTTACCAAGACTATGAATTATGTGCCAGTGATTGCAAGTGTTAACAATAACAAACCTCAAGAAGAATTTGTTTTGGCTGAGAAATTGAAGATTGGTCCAACTTTACTACCCTTTCAGAAGGATCAAAGTTCACAAGATGATGTTGTTACTCAAGAGACACCTAAGGAAACTGAAGAAGGCATTGAGATACCTGTTGATGTTGAAAAGGTAACTAATGAAGCACCTAAAGTGGTTGAAGATGTCTCTCCAACAAGGCCAGAAGATTATACTGCTGACTCAGAAGACTCTACTGCTAGGCCAAACAACTACTGCTTCAATCAATTCTGCTGCCAAGCCAATTGACTCTACTTCTTCACCGAAGTTTCCATCAGTGGACATTCAGGGTAGGTCTTTTGCTATGATACAGATGATGAAGCTCTTGATGGTAAATTGTTTGGAGCAGATGCTGACATTAATAAGATGGAGCTCAATGTTCCTGTTAGTCCTACTACTACCACAAGAGTTCATAAGAATCATCCCAAAGAGCAAATTCTCAGTGATCTAACATCATCTATTCAGACAAGAAGAATGACTAAAGAGCTGAAAGATCTACAACATCAAATTTTCTTTGCAAGATCTCTTCATCAAAGAAATAGTCACCAAGATCTGCAAAATTGCTTGTTTGCCTGTTTTCTATCTCAAATTGAACCCAAAAATACTTATAAAGCCTTACAAGAGCCAAGTTGGGTGGAAGCAATGCAAGATGAGCTTCTGCAATTCAAGCTACAAGAAGTATGGACCTTGGTTGATTTGCCACATGGGCAAAGGGTGATTGGAACTAAATGGGTTTTCAGATGCAAAAGAGATGAAAGAAGGATAGTCATCAGAAACAAGGCAAGGTTAGTAGCACAAGGATACACTAAACAAGAAGGGATTGACTATGATGAAGTATTTGCACCTGTGTCAAGGATAGAGGCTATTAGATTATTTCTGGCTTATGCTTCATATAAAGACTTTGTGGTGTATCAGATGGATGTCAAAAGTGCTTTTCTATATGGGACTATCACAGAAGAAGTTTATGTGTCTCAACCACCTGGTTTTGAAGACCCTAATCATCCTGACAAAGTTTACAAGGTGAATAGAGCAATGTATGGTTTACATCAAGTTCCTAGAGCTTGGTAAGATACCTTGTCAATATAGTTGTTAGACTCTGGGTTTAGTAGAGGAAAAATTGACAAAACTTTGTTTCACAAAAGACACAAGGATGATATTTAGCTGGTACAAATCTATGTTGATGACATCATCTTTGGTTCTACAAACAAAGCTATGTGTGTTGAGTTTGAGAAGCTTATGAAGGATAAGTTTGCTATGAGTTCAGTGGGGGAACTCACCTTCTTCTTGGGTCTGCAAGTTATACAAAAGGAAGATGGCATATTTATTAGTCAGGATAAGTATGTTAAAGAAATTTTGAAGAAGTTTGGATTTGAAGATACTAAGCCTGCAAAGACAACCATGGAATCTAATAAACCATCGTTGAAGGATGAAAATGGAAAAGAAGTAGATGTTCACTTGTACAGATCAATGATTGGTTCATTGATGTATCTTACATCTTCAAGGCCTGATATTATGTTTGTTGTATGTGCCTGTGCAAGATTCCAAGTATGTCCCAAAGAATCACATCTCAATGCAGTGAAGAGAATTTTTAGGTATCTAAGGCATCAACCTAAATTGGGCCTCTGGTATCCTAAGGATCCACCTTTTGATTTGGTAGCATACTCAGATAGTGACTATGTTGGAGCTTGCTTGGATAGAAAGTCTACAACTGGAGGTTGTCAATTCCTTGGAAACAGATTGGTGTCATGGCAATGCAAGAAACAAATAGTGGTTGCAAATTCTACAACTGAAGCTGAGTATGTGGCTGCTTCAAGTTGTTGTGGTCAAGTGCTTTGGATGTAAAATCAACTACTGGATTATGGGTATAATTTCATGAACATCAAGATTTACATTGATAACAACAGCACACTTTGCATCATTAAAAACACTGTTTTTCATTCTAAAACAAAACATATTGAGATAAGACATCACTTTATAAGAGATTGTTATGAAAAGAAGTTAATTCAAATTGTCAAGATTCATACTGATAACAATGTTGCTGATCTACTCACAAAACATTTTGATGTGGGGAGGTTTCAATTTTTAATTGCTAGCATTGGTATGAACAATCTTTGAAAAACTTCTCCTTATGCTTTTGTAAAATAATTGTGCTGCTGTTTAAGTTGTTACTGTTACTTATGAAGTATTTTGCTAGTTGGTTTTACTCTGATGCTACATGCTATTCTACTGCTAAGTATCACTAGTACGTATGCAACATGTGTTTGTGTGTTTTGTGGTTTTTGGACTAACATTTTGCAGGATAAGTTCAAATTGATGATTGTTGTTGTTTATACACAAGTCTCAAGATACAAAGAACAAAACAGAGTCATTCATTCGATTGATAAAGGCAAAAGATTACAAACACATGCTTCAACCACAAAAGACTACCCTAGATTACAAAAGATTGCTACATCAACAAACTACATCAAAAGACAACTATCAAAGCCTAAATCAATGTCTAGGACATGGAAGACCTATAACCACTTCTCTTGTCTTTGGCAGAGGAGGGTTTGACCTTCTTGTTCTGGGTGGTGGCCTTGGTCTTGATGATTGTGGTCTTTCAGGAGTTGCAGGAGGATTGTTCTGTGGTTCATCCTCATCTAATGATGTGCAAAGAAAGGGATAAACAAGTTCTCTTGGAGGTGGTTGGATTGGGATCCAAGGATTCGGATCCTCTTATGATTCTGATGAAGATGGAGACTTGGGGGACATCACAGCTTTACCCCTTGATGAGCTTGGAGTTTGATTAAGGTTCAAGAGATCCTTAAACACAGGAAGATCATGTTTTCTCTTTCTTGCTTGTTCCTTCTTCCTACATCCATCATGAGGAGGACAGAATGGTGGAACGTATGGGGAAAGTGGTGTTGAATCATCCGATGAAGAATCAGAAGAGATGTTGATGATTTCGGGAGTGGATTTCATTTTGATTGTGATTTGATTTGGTGGATTGATGATTTTGGAAGATACTAGGGTTTGTGCGTGCTGAATTAGGGAAAGATTAGTTCTCTTTTTATAATGATCAAGGAGAATACCGGGCATTAAATGATGAGGATCTTTTGACTTTTTGACCAAGAATTAATTTTGACTAGTCAACTCTACTGCTGGCCAAATCACTTTGCTGCTAGTTGTTTTAAACTGCTGCTAGTTTTGCTGATATCAGGGTTCTGCTGCTATGGTTGAAAGTGTAAGGGTGGTTGTGTAACTTCTACAAACATGTTTAAAACCTAATTGAATCTCACAATTTGTTTTTACGCCCTCCAAATTGAAGATTTCCCAAACCCTAACACACTATTATTCTCAAAGTCAAGAATCCCCAAATTCTCTAAACCCTAATTCATGGAATCAACACGCACCTGGGCTGAAAGTCACAATAATGTTGCCTTATTGGATGAAAAGATGGTTCATGAAGGTTTCACAGATATGGTTAAGTTCTTGAATGCTACTTCTCTTAGGTATGCATTAACTGTGAATCCTACTATATATATTTCCTACATCAACAGTTTTGGCTTACTGCCAAAGTCAAAACTAGGAATGGGGAAAAACATATTAAGGCCATGGTAGATGGTCAACAAGTCCTTGTCACTGAATCTTCTATAAGAGAAATTCTTCTCTTAGATGATGAAACAGAGACTAAGTGTCTTGCTAACTCTGCCATTTTTGAGGGTTTAAAAGATTTGGATATGAGGGCCAACATTCTGGTTTAAAATTTCAAAAAGGGCTTCTCTGTTCTCAATATAAATTTTTGATTCACAATCTTCTTCACTGTTTGAGTTCTAAAACTTCTGGGTGGAATGAGTTTAGTGCTACCATAGCATCTGCTATGATATGCCTGAGCAAAGGAGACCCATTTAATTTTTCAAACATGATTTTGGAAGGGATTGCAAAAACCATCAAAGAGTCTGGTTCTTACATAAAGCCACTTATGAATCTCCTAAGTTGGTTCTAAAAATGTTTACTTTCTTACTTAAAAATGGAAAAGGATTTTCAGGCACACTTACACCACTTATACCTTATATGGTGCAAATTGCGCAAAATTCTCAGAGTGAAGGATCAGGAAATCCCACTGATTCCCATCACACACCCAATTTTACTGTATCTGTCACTCAACCTAAAATACTCTACACCTGTAGGAAAGCCAACAAGAACACTGAGCAACCTCAGGCTAGTGTTAGGATGTCTGTACTAGATGAGGTTGTCCTAGGTGATGGAGGGGATATGTTGGTGAGGGTTGTCACTACTGCTTCTAGCTTAGCAGCAGAGCAGGACAGTGATAACATAAGTAAGGCCCAAACCAAGGCAACATCTAGTGAGGAGGGTTCTGATGAATCTGAATCCAATGATGGAAACCCTAGCCAAATGGCAAATACAGGGGGCTCAGATGATCAAACTAGGTTTGATACTGGGTTTAACTCCCAAGATTCACCTCTCGGACCAGGTTACACAGGTCAAAGTGATGAGGACAGATCAGTGACTAATGAATTGATGGATGATAATGTACAAACTGACAATGTCAATGATTCACCTCTCGGACCAGGTTACACAGGTCGAAGTGATGAGACTAGTATGAAACTAATTAAGAAATTGATGGCTACTTGTACCAATCTGGAGCTTAAGTGTGATAATTTGGAGGATAAGATTCTTGGTCTTCAAACAATTTTTGATGCTCAAGCCAAAAAGATCATAAAGTTGTAGGGGAAGATAAAGACTTTAAGAAAATCAAGATCTTCAACCTCTTTCAAAAGATTGAAGAAAGTGGGCACATCTCAGGTGGTTAGTTCTCCTGAACTCTCTGTTCCTTTGGAAGAGGATGCTTCCAAACAGGGGAGGAATAAAGAGCAGAATGTGGAAATGGGTTCAGGGGAGGCAAATTTGATGAGAAATGATGATGCTCAAGATATGGGTACTGGTAAGGTTTTAGGGGAGGTTCAAATGAATGATGATATGGAGGTGGAAAGTCCTCAAGATATGGATGGTTTTGTGGTTACAGATACGCAGGGGAATGAAGCTGTTATGGAAGAATTGGTTTGTGTTCATGAGAATGTGGTGGAGAAACTCAAGACTTTGGGGCCTGAGCAATTAGTAAAGGCAACAGGGTTGACGGGTGAAGCTTTGAAAACTTTGGGTGATTCTGTGGCTAATAAAGATGTGGATACTTCTGCTATTACTGACAAGACAAGTAACTCTGCTGCTGTACAAAACTCTGCTGCTCAAGATTTTGCTGATCTTGCTGCTAGTGAGAAATTCATTTCTGCTAATGCACAAGGTTCTACTGCTGGATCTAGTGACAAAGCTGCTGTTGAGGCAATGGTATTGTTAAGTAAGAAGACAACAGATGTTATATCCAAATCACCATCTCAACCAACAACACAACCAAGTCAAACACAACCACAACACCAACATCCGCAATAACATCTCCATTACCAAGAATACCTCAAAAAAGGAGTAGTAATTAAAGAACCTACTGCTTCTAGAAAACATTCAAGTTCAACTTCATCATCTACTGATAAGGGAAAGGGAAAGGTGATTGAAGAACAAATGATAATGTTTAAAGGGATAGATTACTCTCAGATTCCTTTTCATTATTGGCCCAAAGAATTACAAATTGAGCATGATGCAACTTTTGCAAGAAAAGAACAAGAACAAATTGATATGGAAGATCAACAACTGCTGCAGCAAGAAAAAGAAAAGGCTGATAAGGAAACTGAAGATTTGAAGAGGTATGAGGAATGGGTTGATGAGAAGATAATAATGGATGCTGATATTGAACTATCAAAGCTGGTTAAAATTGAAGAGCAAGAGACTCCAGAATTTGATGTTAAAGCTTGGATGCAAGAATTCACAGCAAAGAAAAGGAAAGAAGCTGCTGCTGAAAGAAGGAAAAAGAAAATTTTTAGGGGACCAACTCCACTTCAACAGAGAAGAGAGCAAGAAAGATACCTTAAGAATATGAAGGGCTGGAGATTGGTACAATTGAAACACAAGTCAGATCAAGAAGTGTTTGATTTGTATCAACAAGCTAAAAGGGAAATGGATACCTTCTATCCTATGGGTTGTGCAGAAGATGAAGAACAAATTGCTCAAATGAATAATAAGTTGGTACCTGAAAAAGCTATTGAGGCAGAGCAAGTAAAAGAGGCAGAGACTATAATTCCTTCTAGTCAAAGTGTTAAAAGAAAAAGTGTTGGTCACAAGACCTTTGCTAGGAAGAAGAAAAAGATTACTGATGAAAGCATTAGTGACTTGGAAAAGGCAGAGGAAGTTGCAGAAGAAAAGGAGCAAGAGAAAACTCTGGCTATTTGGTCTAAACTAGAAGAACCAGAGGTTGTCAAGGCAAAGCCTTTAGCTGCAAAACATCCTATTATCTCATATACTTTTAAGATAAGAGGTGGAAGTGAAGGATATTGGGAATTCATGAGGTCAAATCATGAAGTTCAAGGTTTTATTGGACTTTCACAGATGGATAGGGATGATGTGACTGCAATATGGAGATTATATAAAGAGAAGTATGATGGAAAGCAAATGAATACTGCTCTTGATATAAATCTTGCATTTGAATCAATAATGTATCGCAGCTTGAAGATTATGTTTGAACCTTAGCCAGGTGACATTGAATGGAATGAAATTGGATTAAGCAAGGTATATAAATGGTTTTTATATCAATCTTGTGGGGTTCATGAGTTAAGAGTTGGTGCAGTTACTCTATTTTTGTTGGTTGAGAAGGATTATCCTAGTTTGAATAAGTGTAAGGAAATACTTAGACAAATGATTAGACCTGGATTTCTCAAGTGTCAACAACATTATGTATCTGATCACTAATCTTACAAATTGACAGAAAAGTATGAAAAGATTCTGGATCCAACTATCAGAAAAAGCTTTCAAAGAGAACAGAAGATGTAAGTGTTTGGAAGCATCCTCCTGGTGATTATTTAAGCTTTGAAGAAACTTAATCATTTAGAAATAAATATTAAGTTTAGGGGAGGATTGTTGGGTTTTGAGAATCTGCTGCTCAGAATTTCACTAAGTGTCAAATTGCTGCTAATATGAATCTGCTGCTAAGGTTAATGATTCTGCTACTAGAGTAATCAATCTACTGCTATATGAAAGTACTGCTAAAGAGTCTGCTGATAAAGAGATAGAATTGTATACACGATTGGATAATTATAGAATAGATCATGTGTATATCTTATATGTTTAGAATATTCTTATCTTGTGTAGAAAGTAATTGTAAACCTAATAGGACTCCTTGGCCTATAAAAGGAGGTGCCTAGGGTTAGAGTAGGTACGTATTATTTTGTTTTCGTTTACACTTCAAGGTTGTAAAACCCTAGCATTGTCGAGTGCTCGTATTATTAATATATTGAAGTGTTAATAGTGATTAAATTGTTCTTTTTAAGTTAAGCTTTAATATTCCGTGTTATAGCTTAAGTGTTAATTCAAGTCAACTTCTATAAAGATCGTTTGCTCAACTGGGAACAACAACAAGTACATGGCTGAAATGGAACTTGTGCGTCTCTCGGTGCAGATGTGCAAGTGCTTGGAGTATTTTAAGAAGCTTCAAAAGTTCGACGTTATTGAGCTTTTGGAATTGAAGAAGAAGATTGCCGAAGCGAAGCTGAAGCTTTTCAACGAGCACGCATTTGTCAAGGGACTTTAGAGTTTCTTTCAAGGTTTTTTATCAATCATGTTATGTTTGTTTGAAGTTTAATGTTTTGTGGTCAAAGAAAACTATGTTATGTTTCTTTGTTAATCAAACTATGTTATATTATCAATTATGTTATCTTTTTGTTGATTAAGTATGTTATTTTGCTTTGTTACTTATGTTATGATGCTATGTTAAAAGTCAAACAAATATTGTCAAACTATGTTATATTGTCAAACTTGGTAGATTTGTAATGAGGATGCTACTCAACATGGGTCAAAAAAGTCAAGTCAAGCTAATAACTGCAGAAGCAAACACTCCTTTGTACAGAGCTTCCAAACTAGTTCAAGACAGCTTAATACACCTCACAATAAGAAATTGATTGCCACTTTGTGAGAGACAAGATTAGAGGCGGTCAAATTCTACCCACTTTCATACCAACCAAGTCACAATTGGCTGATATTCTCACAAAGGGCCTAAGCAAACCTCTGCACTACAATTGTTTATCCAAATTGGCTCTGTGTAACCCTTACACACTGCCAATTTGCGAGGGGGGTAATGATGATGCTACTCAACATGGGTCAAAGTATTCAAGTCAAGCTAATAACTGCAGAACCAAACATTCCTTTGTAGCTAAGTAGTTCTAGAAGGCTCAGTTAGTTATTAGCTAGTTAGTTTTCGTTTCCCACTAATATTGTACAACCATAGAGTTTACCATTCACCAAAAGATCGGTTACATCAACCACTACAAACAAATGACAAACATTAAACAAAGAAACTAGCTTAACTGCCGCAAAATGGTCAAACACCATCCTCAAACCCAACACCCTCAAACAGCGATGGCACAAACACATTGGGTTCAAACGGAACCATCACATTTCCGGCATCATCCACAGGTGGAGGCGTTAGATGGAACTGGTACGCCTAATACTCCGGCGGAGCAAAAGTGGTATCACAATAACCCGAAGCGGTGGTGGGGTTCATGGTTTTTTTCTCTTTTGGTGTTTTTTCGTCTGCCACCTCCAACAGGGATGTTTCGGAGAACGCCACCATGAGTCCAGTGTCTACGGCAGCTACAACAAAAGTGACGAGGCTGTGAAGTGCTGTAGTTGTTGTAGTAACAGAATTTTGTGTTTTCTTAATGACAACAAGGACATGGAAGTTGTTGTGGGGATCGATTAACGGTTGTAACACCCCCGAAATTTGATACAGCGGAAGACTCAACAAGCTTTCGGGGTGCTACGGGGATTGGTATCCAACACAAGACAATATAGAATGAGATAAAGTAAACATAATAAAAACACAACCAAAACGGGGTTTTAAGGTTTACATTTATCCCAACATCATTCAGAGTCAGGCCCAAAATAAAGTAACAATAGGTCCAAATTTAATTATCAGAGTTTAGAAAAATAGATCCATGAACCGTGTGCCTTGGCCGAGCCTTCCATTCCAAGCATGCATCTCAACACTTAATTACCTGAGAAAACGTGCTAAAAGTCAGCTTTCGCTGGTGAGATCATAGGTTTAAATTCAACTAACAATATAGTGGACATATACGCAAAACGCTTGCTAGCTAGACTAAGGATTCGCTAAAAGCCTGCGGATACCCTCCGCTCTCAACATAACACACGAATACCCTTCCGTACTAACATAGATATTCGGGTAGCCCCCGCAATACTAATAATAACTCGGATAACCTCCGAAGTATTAATAACCTATAGGTGCACACTATAGTATCTAAATAAGTCAACCTTGAATAGTACACACAACATATATGTGACTAAAGCTGACAATTCACCAATAACCAAATAAGTCAACCTTGAATAGTACACACAACCTATATGTGACTAAAGCTGACAATCCACCAATAACCAAATAAGCCAACCTTGAATAGTACACACTACATGTGTGACTAAAGCTGACAATAGATCCTAGTCCATACGCATAGCAAGTTTAGAAAGAATATAAAAGCGATAATAGTCCACGTAAAATGATTTGCACGTTTCTCACCCCAATCATTGAAAACATAGTTCAAGAGTAAAAAGTGGGGCTATGACTCACCTCAAGTCCAGAAAATATCAAGTATAAGTCGGTAGAAATAAGATGTATGATAACTCACGAAACAGCAACTACGGACTTGGCACGACCTAACAATATTAACTTGTTCAGAAATCATTTCCTCAAATTTAAAATATTCCCAAACCCGGACGAGAATCCGTTTTATTTCCGAAAATCCATTTCGTATTAGTTTGGTGTATTTGCGTTTGGTATCCATACGGGTAGTGGGTTGACTCATAACAAACCAAAAAGATCACATAAAGAATAATAAAATAAACTCTGGATCTAATAGTAGCCCAATATATCATTTAAATAAATCGCCGAAGTTTATCAAATCCGTCGATTTGATAATCCTCATATTTATTTACGTAACATACCGTTCCAAGATTACACCCAATCTGAAGCACATAGCACATAATTACTATATAGTATATATCATAGTTTAATAAATTCTTCATATATATCGTCAAATTGGCCAGATTTCCCGATATATACACTCGCAATCTATTACACTTTACATATACTACAACCTATGGGCGTCGTAGGATACGATGCCCACTAATATATTCATTTCATATAGCCAAATAACCCGGTTCAACCTTTCGGTTAAGTGGTTATTTAGTTATAGAAAACGTCTATATTAATCGTCATATATCCGTGACAACACGAACGTCACAAATAGTAACTTACCTGAACTCGAGTGACAACGATTTCGCATAACTCAATAAGTTTATCCGTTATATATCCGAAATGACATTTTATTAACCGTTTAATAATTGTCGGGAGTTTCCCGTTTTATAACACACTTTTATAGTAATAACACGTTCAATAATATTACGCCACTTTCGTAGCCTAATATATATCTAATTGTATTATTTATAATACGACTCGTGATTATTATTATTATTAATATACGCGCCTATATAATTATATATACGTTATTCACGTATATATATTCATATAAACGTTCATATTATCAATAATTATTATTACGAGTTTTATTATCTATATTTTTAATTGTAATAGTTATCGAGTTATACGAAATGGTCACATGTCCGAGTCATGACTCTCGACTCATTGTCCAAGTCCAAAATAATAAGTAAAGTCATAAAATAACAAATCTTCGTCCAATCACAATCTCAATCCACGTGCTACAACAATAGGGTCCGACTACGGCACCCGACTAACCTATCTCCGTCAATCTAACGACCGTCTCACAATCGGTCCCCAATCACACTTTTCGTCAACAACTCCTCAAAACCATTATTCATTGTTGAGACCAAATGTGGTCTCGACCCACAAGTATTCGGCCAATTCCAAAAATGCCACAATAATACAAATGACAAATATAAACCATAACAAGGAAAAACATCAAAATAAGCTAGTTCCGGGTTGGTTTACCAAGCCAAACCCGAGCCTTGCAACCAACTTGGGTCTCGGCTAAACACATGAGTCACAAAGACTCGAAACCAAGACTACGAGGTCTCACAACAAGCTCAAATGAGCAACTGAAATCTGCTAAAAAGGCCCTCTTGGGTCGCGACATACAACAACAACAACACGCCAAAACATGACTCAATCGAGTCAAAACCAATCACCATAGCAACTAAAGATGCTAACCAAGAACACAAGGTCAATCATCAAGATAATAACGAGCCATAGGGCTCGTACCCACATCAAGCCGTGAGCCTAGGCTCACGGTTCCTTCGACCCAAACGGTAAGTAGTAAACCCGGATACCAAACGATGATTTCATTATATTTTAGTCAAAAACCCACTTGAATAACATGGTTTATTTCAAAATAATCAAGAAAACTTCAAAACCCATCAATATATACATCCATAAATCACGGATCGATGCTCTCCAAAACAAGTTTACACTTGTTTTGGCGTGTACTCACCTTCTTGGACCTTGAATCTCACAGATCTAGTGAAAACAACAAGATTGGGGTCGGATTTGATATGATTCGTGGTGTTAGAGGGGGTTATATGGCGCGTGTTATATACCAAATGAAAGGGAAAAAGATGATGAACAAGATGGTGGTGGTGGTTTTGTTGTGGAGCCGGCGGTGTGATGGTGGTGGTGAGATGAGGGTGGCGGCTAGGTTAAGAAAGAAGAAGGAGATGAGAGATGAAGTTGTGTTATTGTTTTTGTGGTGTGAGAAAGCAGTAACCACCAGGACGTTTTGTATGTTTACTCTACTTTTATTTATTTTTTGTTAATAATAATAATAATAATAATAATAATAATAATAATAATAATAATAATAATAATAATAATAATAATAATAATAATAATAATAATAATATTACTACGGTGTGGAGCGGGTAACGTGGGTAAATGTAAAAACATGTGGCCCGAACCCGAACTCATTTCAAACTTCAATATCTCGAAAACATGTCGTAAATAATTAAAATATAGTCGGACTAGTAAGACGAATCATAAAACTTTTGTTAGGTAATCCTAGTGCCAGAGTCAACGTAGTACCAAGTGAGAATTTAAGTATACATCACCGAGCATTAAATCAATAATGAATTATGAACATAATTCACGAATTCCATAACGTCATTAATTAGAAATATCCATAAAATAGGTCTTACAAGTTCGTTGTGAAATGAAAATTTCAAATAAAAATTATAAACGAACTTAAATCGTAATGCGGGTTTTTAAAATAGCTCCCTAAACTGCCGGTTGTCACAACGGTCGTTGTGGTGACCAACGTTGATGTTTCTTCATGTGTGTTGGTGGTGGTGGTTTATGGGTGTGTAAAACTTTGAAGTTACTTTGCAAATTTAGCCATTGAGGTCATGTCAGATCGATACTCAAGCTCAGAGGTGATTATGGCAGCAAATTTAATAAGTATGAATAGTAAAAAGATGATACTACCTCAATGACATGACACTTAACGAGGAAACTAACGGAAAATGGCTCTCGGTGGTTTTTTTGCACATTTACGTAACTTTAGTGATTTTTTTGCGTGCCTTTTGTCTCGATCCCATTATTACGATTTCGTAATAGTTTAGAGACCATTTTTGCATTTTACCCTTTATTTTTTTTTTTATTTTTTGCCGCTGGTGGGAATACACGACTAAAACACACTTTAATAATATTATAAGTTATGAATAGTGACAAGTTAATATTTTAATTAATCACGAATGGCGCCAATTTTTCTACCATAAATTAATTAAGATATAATTAAGAGAAAATTCTTGGAACACCCCAATAGTACAAAGTACTTACCCTTAGTACCCCACAAATTTTTTTTTCTTCAAATGCCCCAGAGGCTGAGGTCGCTTAAAAAATTTGGGCGGAATACATTATAATGTGACACTTGTCCCTAGTGGTGTCCCCACCATGTACCTTCATGGTACATGGAACCATTTGTTATTTTTGGGCGAATAGGCTCACAAAACTTGAGAGACTTGCATTTTTTTTGTCTTTTTGTAAAAAAATTATTAAATACATTTTTAGTCCTTGTTGTTTGATTCATATTTCATTTTTGTCCAAAATTTTTAAAAAAATTATCATATTTCTTGTTTGCATCACCACTTTATATACCAATTAACCTTCACACTTGAAATCCACTTTCATGATAACTTTGTCTTTTTACTTACCTTTAGATTTCTTTCCTCTCATCATCATCATAATCTCAACACAAGAAGTATACACTGACCTTTTTTTCTTTCATGAGTAAGTGATCTCTTTTCATTACAAGGAACAATAATACTTCTAGAGAGAGAAAATAATCTAGAGAGAGAGTAAAAGCATGTAATTGTTTCTTGCTTTTTCTTGATCAACTTTTTTTGTATAAGTTGTCTGCTGTTTTCCATCTTCCTTTTTTGTAGAAAAATTTCAACCAACAAAATCAAAAGATGAAAAGAATAAAGAAACCATCTTTACTCAAAAGCATGTCATCTTCATGGAGTGAAGATACCCATCATTTGATGGGTGGCGGCTCTCGGTGGTGGTGGCAGGGGGCGGTGTTGGGTGGCGGCTCTCAGTGGTGGTGGCAGGGGGCGGTGATGGCAGGGGGCGGTGTTGGCGTGGGGTGGTGATGGGTGGCGTGTGGTAGCGAGTGGGTGGTACAAGGGAACTCGGGATAACCCGATCTACGTTTTGGTGTAACCCGATCTACGTTTTGGCCGGAAAATTATTCCGGTGGCCGGAATATCGCCGGAGAAGACGATCGGAGGGAGAAAGGAGAGGTGTGTGTCTGTGTTTTTATGAGAGAGAGATGAGAGAAATGTGTTAATGTATTTAGTGTTTATGTAATTTTTAAAATTTGGACAAAAATGAAATACCAAGCAAACAACAAGGATAAAAAATATACTACATACATAACCAGTCGCCCAAGATTAAAGAATAGTGGGACTCATTCGCCTAAAATATATGTACTATAAAACAATAAAAAAAAACCATACTTTTAGAGAAAAAGACAAAATAGAGAAAATGGTACCATGTATCATGAAGGTACATGGTAGGGACAAGTGTCACATGTTCATTTATTCCGCCCAAGTTGAAATGAACACCTCTGGGGCATTTGCAGAAAAAAAAAAAAAAAAAAAAAAAAAAAAAAAAAAAAAAATTGTGAGATACTAGAGGTAATTTGTACTTTTGAGATGTTTAAAAAATTTTCCCTATAATCAATTTCAAATTTTCAATCCATGCAATCAATTAAATAATAATTCTTTTGTCAGTATTTTCCAACCCAACCCAAAACAATTAGATAAGATTTATAACACCAAACCTTGATAACGATGAAATATATAAGTATAAAGCAATTTGATACATTAAGCACACAGGCCAAAATATAACTATTTTAACCGATGACGACAAACAGTCGGCATACAACTGATGACTACGAACAACCCAGCGGCTTTTTTATTATGGTTTTTCTAACTTGTGCCCTAGGGCACAAATTAAGCACACCAAAAATACAATGGGACTCACGAAAAATGACATAAAAATTCACACAAAAGTACATTTCTCTGAATTTTTGTGTAGGTACCTGAATACTTTTATGTACTTTTTGGTGTGCTTAACTTGTGCCCTTAGGGCATAAGTTAGAAAAACCCTCTTTATTGTTATTATTTTTTTTATAGCTCTGTTACTATATAGAAATCAAAGGAGACAATGACAACTATATTATTAGATTACAAAACAATGATGATTAGAAAATATTAAATATAATACAAAACTAACTTAATCATAATTAAACGGGTCAAATCCAATTGGCTTGCAGGCCTTTATTATCTCAATTACACTACATGTGCTTCCATGTGAAATCGATGCTTGATTCGTTGCGTATTGACCGGTGAATTACTATATAACTAATAGAGCGTCAAATCGGTGGCCTCTGATTGGTTGCCATTTTGATGACTTCAAATTTGCGTTACAGGGGGCAGTGTTTGGGAGCCCACTTCAGCCAAAATGTTAGCCCGTTTCATTTTATTATATCATATGCCAATAGCAAAGAGGCAAAGTACATGAAACCCAGAACAGATATAACCCAATCAAATAGCACATGAAATAACATAAAGACATAAAAACAAAAACACAAACATAAAAAAGATCCACACTTGATAAGAAATCAGACCTCAATATAGTCAAAATAGCCTGCATCACACAAACTAAAGTTAATAAATTCTAGCTATAGAATATGCATTCTTTTTTTAGTTACCAAACATATGTAATTAGTAATCACTTATACTCTATTCAAGGTTTCAGATTTATCTACTGCGCAATGCTCGACGACGTGAAACGATGCCTCGCCGCAACGCGGCAGGCCGTCGCCCACCTTGTATATATAATACAGCGTCAAATCCGGCGCCGTTTTGATTGCGTCAATTTGACATCATTGGTTGCCCTTTCAGCCCAATTTTTGGTTGGTTTCAGCCACTATGTGCATATGTTTTGCCCATCTTTGCAGCCCGTAGTCCTATCGCATGTTGGTTGTACAAAACTACAAACGTTATATGGTTTTGATGTTGTATCTATATTGTCCAATAGGCACATATCTAATGCCACCTGCTACCATTCAAGTATTTTATTGCATTACATATCGTGATAGTAATTTACATTTTCATACAGATGCTAACAGTTTACCACTTTCTACTTAAAAAATACCATGCATAGATCGACGACGTGAAATTTCATATAGATGCTAACAGTTTACCACTTTCTACTTAAAAAAATACCATGCAATGATCGACAACGTTAAACAATGCCCCGCCGCAACGCGGCGGACCGCCGCCCAGCGCGTTGTTAGAACACAAGGTCCGTGAAAGTTATCAGTCTCACGTTATAACAAAAAGTGTTGTCATCTCATTATTTTTTTATCTATAACTTAAATAAAAAACACTGTTTCTTCAAAAGTTAGGCGTTATAAGACACTCATTGGGCCACACATAACACAAAAAACAAAACAAAGAAGGAAAAAGTGTATGGCATGGCTGATCATGACAGCGCCAACCTTTATGACATGAAGAAGAATGTGGCTTTCGGCTATAAAGTTGGCGTTAAAGGGTGGTGCAACCCTTTCCAACCATCGACACGGAGCTCACAAAGATTGTGTCAATATAATGACTACTACTGTAAAATTTGTAGTCACACACTCACACTTACAGATTACCAAGTTTTTTTTTTTTTTTTTTTTTTTTTTTTTTTTTTTTCTGTTTAGTAAAACTGATATTTTTAGGTTAGTTGCATCTTAAAGAAAAGTAAAAAATATAAAACCCGATAAGTTAAACCTACTAGACGAATCATTCTAATTTGGTCCTCGACGTTCCTATCTAACAAGACATTTAAATAGTACATAAAATCTAACAAACCGGTATGGCTAAACGATTAAAAACATTATGTGTGTCATTTTATTTATATTCAAAATACCGGTGACTTATATTTTGAACTTCGTAATTTTTAAACATTATTGCGCATTTATTTGAAAGAAAAAAGCATTTATTTTCTATAAAATGTTTTGTACAAATAAGAAAAATAGAGATTACGTACCAATCAAAATTTTCCCATAAAATTATCTACAAAATAGAAACATGCAGTTATCAACTTAACAAATGAAACTAAAAAACTTTTTTTCCCCAGTTTCCCTTGTAACCGCCTTTCTTTTCTTCAAAAAAAAAAAAAAAAAAAAAATAGGGAAGAGGACTCCTACTATATGCACTTGTATTTGTTCATAATAATCTAAGTCTAGGATTATTCTCAAATTTGGAAATGAATGTTGAAGTTTTTATAAGTGTTGTGATGGCGAAATTAAAATTTAAGCTGTTGACTTTGAAAGTCAAAAACACTCTTATTGAGTTATTTTTGAAAAAAAAAAAAAAAAAAAAAAATGCAAGTTCCATACAATATTCAGTTTTCTTTGGTGTGTTATAGACTTATAGTGTAATTTCTTTTGTTTATTAATACAATTCATCTATTCAGCCAAAATCAATTCTTCCTAAATACAGTAAGTTAAGGCTTAGTTAGAAATTAAAAAGCATTACATCCCAATATTTATGTTATTAGTGACTGTAAAATCCGATTGTTTTTTTCGTAGCAAATGAGATAGAACCAATTTGAGAGATCACAAGGATAACACGAAGCGATTTTAAAAATATAAACATCCAAACATAGAGTATTCATTTCCTAAATCATTTAAAATACACGTTAAATAAGGGCATTTCATTCTATAAAGAATATGTAGATATAGGATGATAAACTGAGTGGTAAATACTCTATATTATTTTTCTCGAAGGGTTAAAGAACCTTAAAAAAAATCTAATATTTTTTTACTTAACCTTTCATCAATGATCAAAATACACGAGTGTAATATAATAACAACTAGAATGGCAAAATGCCGCCGCGTTGCGGGCGGGCACGTTTACTCTTCGAGTTAATTAGGTTTAAATAAGGTTTCAGTTTTTTTTGCGGTTTGAGTATACAATTGTTAAGTCATGCTGCAATGTATTTTTGTTATTAACGAACAGGGTTTGTGCGTTGTTGCACTTTTAGTTTTAATTTGGTGAATGTGCGTTGTTCATTGCGTGTTGTTATTGTACTTATGTATTTTTTCTAAAAGAAGCATGTTATTTTTTTTTTGTTTTATTAATCTGTGGACACACGAGCAACTCAACATATTGCCCATGTTAGGAGGAAACCTGGTACTTTATTTTAGTATAGTTCTACCTACAAAGTGTATAATACATGCACATGGGCCAAAAAACAAACCAAACGCTAGGAAAGAGGCCAACGACGATGGGCCACAGCAGGCCCAAAAAAAGGGCGGGAAAACTTGGGTAAGAAACGGCGACGTTTCGCATATGGTTTAATAATATGTATAACAATAATACTTATGACCCCGGATCCCTTGCAAAGGGGATTAATTTTAAAAAGTCGAAAAAGTTTTCTGGAGATGCCACGTGTCCCTCGTTCCTTTTAGAATAAAGGGCAATATTGTAACTTTACTCCCTCTCGCTTTTTTCTCTCTTTCCCTCTTTCTTCTTTCTCTTATCTGATAATCTTTCCTTTTTACGATCTCTCTTCTTTGATTCTTTCAATTTTCCGGCTATATATAAACGAATTTACACAATGATTTCGATTCAATTCATTCATTCATTCAATTTTACATTTTTTTTATTCTTTCATTTATTCATATTTTGCAAAATTAGGGCTTTTTTGTTCTCAATTCATATTCCTTTATTTGAATCGTTAATATTTCTTCAAATCGTGTTAATTGTTCATATCGACTTCGAATTAGCCGTTGGATTGTTTAATTGCAATAGAATTAGGGTTTTAATCATTCAATTGGTTAATTGGAAGACAATTGGGGGTTTTGAGTATTCAATTGGTCTATTGGAAGAAAATTAGGGTTTTAACCGTTCAAATTTGGGGATTTTTGATTGTTAAATCAGTTTCTGATGGCTGAGAGTGATTCTCATGTGTTTAATCAAGGTAATTTTATTTTTTGTTATATATTCATCAGTCAGTTATTTTTTATTATGTTCATCAATTAGTTTTTTGAAGATATTATGCCTGCATTGTTTGCTTAGTATGATGTGGATTCATCAGAGCATATTAGAATGAGGTTCATTAGTTATTTCTCGTTATTCTGGATTAATTAGAGGTTCAGATTCATTAGAATAACTTGTTAGAACATATTAGAATGAGGTTCATCAATAATTGATATTTGTTGTGGTTTATTAGATGTTGCGGATTCATTAGAATAAGTTGTTAGAACAGATTAAAATGAAGTTCATCAGTGATTGCTTGTTATGATGGTTTAATTATAGATTGCGGATTGATTAGAATAATTTTTTAGAACGGATTAAAATGAGGTTCATCAGTAATTCCTAGTTATTGTGGTTTAATTAGAAGTTGCGGATTCATTAGAATAATTTTTTAGAACGGATTAAAATGAGGTTCATCAGTGATTGCTAGTTATGATGGTTTAATTATAGGTTGCGGATTCATTAGAATAATTTTTTAGAACGGATTAAAATGAGGTTCATCAGTAATTCCTAGTTATTGTGGTTTAATTAGAAGTTGTGGATTCATTAGAATAATTTTTTAGAACGGATTAAAATGAGGTTCATCAGTGATTGCTAGTTATGATGGTTTAATTATAGGTTGCGGATTCATTAGAATAATTTTTTAGAACGGATTAAAATGAGGTTCATCAGTAATTCCTAGTTATTGTGGTTTTAATTAGAGGCTGTGGATTCATTAGAATAACTTTTTAGAACGGATTAAAATGAGGTTTATCAGTGATTGCTAGTTATGATGGTTTAATTATAGGTTGTGGATTCATTAGAGTAATTTTTTAGAACGGATTAAAATGAGGTTCATCAGTAATTCCTAGTTATTGTGGTTTTAATTAAATGCTGTGGATTCATTAGAATAACTTTTTAGAACGGATTAAAATGAGGTTCATCAGTAATTGCTATTTATCGTGGTTTAATTAGAGGTTGCGGATTCATTAGAATAACTTTTTAGAATGGATTAAAATGAGGTTCATCAGTTATAAAATGTTATCAATTTTATTTGTCTTGGTTCATCAATTATTGATTGTAATAATATATAATAATGAGGTTCACCAGTGATAAAGTGTTTTTGGTTCATCAGTCATTCATTGTATATATTTTTTTTCAGATGATGATTATGAAGTTGTTCCATATTCTGTTGGTATTGTTTCTGAGGAGGGGGGTGAGAAGTTATGGATTCCTGATATTCCTGATGGTGAGAAGCCGGCTTATGGTATCATGTATCATTCTCTGGAGCAGGCTTATGAGTATTACAAAGATTATGCAAAAAGAGCTGGTTTTGAGATTCGTTTAGGTCAACATTATAAATCTACGAAGAATAAGGACAATAATCCTGATCTGCAATATTTTGTTTGTAGTAAAGAAGGTATAAATCCTGCCCCAAAGAAAGTTGGATCAAAGAGAAAACATAGGAAACATCCATATAAGCGTACTGATTGTAAGGCTGTTTTACGTGTGAGGTATGTTGAAGGAAAAGGATATTGGTGTTATGAATTTGTTGAGGGTCATAACCATAGCCTAGTTAGTCAGGAAGATAGTGTTTTTCTGGTTTCGTCTCGTGATGTTTCTTATACTCAGCAAGTTTTTCTATATCAAGCATCTCAAGTGAATCTTGGTCCAGTGAAGGGCTTTCATTTACTTAGGCAGATTTATGGGGACTACGATTTTATTGGGGTTAGTTCGGTTGATTGTAAAAACTATAGGAGAGATGTGTTTGATTTCATTGGTAAGAATGATGCTCAGATGTTAGTTGAGATGTTATTGAACAAGAAGGATTTTCATCCTAATTTTTCATTTGAGTATCAAACTGGTGAGAATAACGCGTTGACGAATCTTTTTTGGGCCGATGAGTACGCAAAAAGGAATTATTATGCTTTTGGCGATGTTATGTCATTTGATGCTACATTCAGGACTAATAAGTAAGTTCATTTTATATATGTTTTTTATTTTTCAACTGATGAACATCTTTTAATTAATAGGTTCATCTGTATTTTAAGATAAGATAGATATTGTTATTTGATTGTACCCCACGTATCTTATCTATTTATCAGAAAATCCACTTTTCTTATCTCTCTACCCCACATATCCTATCTCTTTATCAGAAAATTCTCCATCCCAACTATTCTATATTTTTTCCTCTACCCCACATATCCTATCTCTTTATCTCTTTCATATCTTTTAAATTCTGATGAAATGAGTGTAATAGGTCATGTTTCTAGCTTGAATTGTTTCCCCGGAGTGGTCGTTGGGTGAGTGTGAGTAGCTTTTTGAAACTCATTGATAAGCTCAAACACACAAAAACTTTGCTGCAACAAGATGATGGTCAACGGTATAAAAGTTAATTCGCGTTGCACATCATCTTGTTCTGGCAGTTTATGTGTGTTTTGAGATTATTAATGAGTTTCAAAGCCTACGCAGAGTCACCAGCGACCATTTCTGGGGAAACATTTGAAGCTAGAAACATTTAATTTTTTTAAAGTTGCTGTATTTGATTGTTATAAGCTGATGTTGTTGAATTTAAATGGTTCATCAGTATTTTTTAAACAAAATTTTTTAAAGTTGTTGTAAATAAGTTTATCAGTATTATAAAGCTGCTGTATTTGATTGTATAAACTGATGTTGTTGAAAGGTATTGAATTGAAATGGTTCATCAATTATATTATAACGGTTCATCGGTTTTATAATAATGTTTATCATTTATTTTTTATAGGTACAAAATGGTTTTTGTACCATTTACTGGGATCGACAATCATAATAATTGTGTTACATATGGAGCTGCGTTGCTGTCGTCGGAGACTAAAGAATCTTACATTTGGTTGCTTGAATGTTTTCAAAGAGCCTTCGTGCGAGCACCAAAGGTTATTGTTACTGATCAAGACGCATCAATGAAAGTTGCTATAGAGACAGTTTTCCCGTTATCTCGTCATAGATTATGCATGTGGCATATCATGCAGAAGTTGACTTCAAAGGTATGTTCATCAATGTATTTTTTTTTAATTATTTTTGTTTATTAGTTACTTATAATTTAAAGGTTCATCAGATAGTTTTACAGTGTAATGTTCATCATTTTATGGGATATTGTTTTGGACTGATAGAATAATGTTCATCATTTATATAATAATGTTCATCAGTTAGTTTTTTTATATAATAATGTTCATCATTTATACAATAAGGTTCATCTTGATTTTTGTAGGTTGGCCCTGATCTAGCTAAAGATGAAACTTTTAAACGAAGAATATCGGATATTGTTTGGACTGATAGAATAGAGCCTGATGAGTTTGAAGCTTTGTGGGAGAAATTATTAGTTGATTTCGATTTGAAGAGTCACAAATGGCTTTCTGATATGTATGATTTGAGGTTTAAATGGATTCCAGCCTATTACAGGGATGAGTTGATGTCGGGTTTGATGCGTACTTCTTCTAGGTCTGAGAGTGAAAACAATGCGTACGGTCGCTTGACGAGTATTGATTTGACTTTATGGGAATTTTATAATCATTTTGAGAGTGTGGTGGGTTGTCAAAGTTTTGCTCAACGTAAAAATGATCATGACAGTCGGTATACTATTCCAGATATGCACACAGAACTTCAATTAGAGAAGGAGGCATCAGAATTATACACTCGGTCCATTTTCTTTGATGTTCAAAATGAGATTTATGCTTCTGTGATTTCTTGTATGTCGGTTAGTGTTTCGGATGATGATTCTGGCAAAAAATTTGTTATAAAAGATACTGGCGAGGATGAGCAGATTTCTAGGCGACATCGTATAGTGAAAGGGAAACCACAGTATGATGTTTTTTATGAGGTAACATCTTTTTATACATACAGTTTTGTTTCATTATTATTATTTTTTTTTTTTAATTTTATAAGAATGAGGTTCATCAGTCATTGTAGATAATAATGAGGTTCATCAGTCATTGTAGATCAGAATGAGGTTCATCAGTCATTGTAGATTATAATGAGGTTCATCGTTGCTTTTTATCATGTTTTTTGTAATCAGATAATGTATGTAGATAATAATGAGGTTCATCAGTCATTGTAGATTAGATAATGCATGTAGATAATAATGATGTTCATTAGTCATTGTATATCAGAATCAGGTTCATCAGGTTCATCAGTCATTGTATATTAGAATGAGGTTCATCAGTCATTGTAGATAAGAATGAGGTTCATCATTGCCTTTTATCATGTTTTTTTGTACTCAGATATTGTATGTACTACCTTTTTTTTCAGGTTTTGTGTAAACCAGCTGAAGAGTTTTATCAGTGTACGTGCAAACGTTTTGAGTCATATGGACTGTTATGTCGTCATATCTTTTATGTGATTCGGTTTTCAAATGTTAAAAACTTTCCCAAGAAGTACGTGCTTAGGCGTTGGTCAAAAGATTCATTACCACCTCCATCAGTCATTCAAGCCACCGGTGACAGTCCTGATATGATCTTGCGTGAGATATTCAGATCAGTCGAGTATTGTGTGAATCGTTATGCTAATGATCCTGAGCTACTGCAGAAGTTTAGAGATCATCAGGTTCAGTTAATGGCGAAGGCAGATGCTGATGTTCCTATACCTCCAAAGACTACTAAACGGGATAGGATTGCTTCTATTCTTGGTGTGTCGCAACCGGTGAGATTATTGTGAATGTTCCAAAGCAGGTTAGACTATTTATTTTCTTTTTTGTTATCTAGGTTAGTTGATGAACATGTTAAATTTTTGCAGTTTAGTTATATTTATAGTTATTATAGGTTCATCAGTTGTTATAGGTTCATCAGTTATTATAGGTTCATCAGATTTATGTTATAATTTAGGAGTTATCACAGGTTTATCAAATATAGGTTCATCATTTAATATAAATTCATCATTTAATATAGGTTCATCAGTTTTTTGTTCTGTGTTATTGTAGGCCCATCAGTTATCATAGTTTTTTCGGTTTTTATAAGTTCATCAGTTTTTATAGGTTAGACTATTCATTCTCTTTTTTGTTATCTAGGTTAGTTGATGAACAAGTTAAATTTTTGCAATTTAGTTATTTTTCTAGTTATTATAGGTTCATCAGTTATTATAGGTTCATCAGTTATCATAGGTTAAACAGATGTTCAACATATTTTTTCATCAACATAGGTTCATCAGTTATTATATGTGTTATCCTAGGCCCATCAGTTATCATAGTTTTTCAGTTTTTATAGGTTCATCAGTTGTTTATCAATTGTTCAACATATTTTTTGATCATTTTTGTTTTTTGGTCCAAAACAGGTTAGTACTAAGGGTTCGCGAAAGAGGATTAAGAGCAGTGTTGAACGTTCACTTATTGCTAGTGGGAAGCGTAGAAAGAAGAACTGTACAACCTGCAAATCTAGTATGAACGATCATAACCAGGCGAAATGCAATGCTATAAAAGCTCAAATTGCTGCTAAGAAAGCTAGTGAAAAGGCTGATGCGAAGGAGATGAAGCAGAAGGCGAGATTGGCTGCCAAGAATGCGAAGTTGGCTGAGAAAACTGCTGCTAGGAAGGCGAATTTGGCTGAGAAGACTGCTGCTAGGAACGCGAAGTTGGCTGAGAAGACTGCTTGTGTAGTTACTTAATAAATGTGGTGTTAGTTTGATAAGAGTGATCAAAGTAACTTTGATTTTTCTATTATACAAATAATTGTGATGTTTTACTTGTAAAGTTTTTTCTATTATAAAGTTCATCAGTTTTACTTATAAAGTTGAGATAAAAGTTCTTTAAATTTTAGAGGTTCATCAATTTTAAATTATAACAGTGTCATTATAATTATCAAAGTTTCTAAAAAAAATTTCTGTTCTTTCATTTTAAAGATTTTCATCAAATTTTAGAGGTTTATCATTTTTTACATATTAAAGTTCATCAAAAGTTAATCAAATTTAATAATTTTTTTAAGGTTCATCAATAAATTAAGGTTCATCAACAAACAAGAAGTAAATTCAGGTTCATCAATTTTATTTAACATAACAAAATGATAGTTCTATTAAACTAAAATAACTTGTCCATAACAACCAACGAAAAAGTAGTATTTATACTAGAACATTCCCTAATTAGATTAGGTTACTACTGCCAAAATTTTAACCATAACAAACTATTAGATCAAATTGTTTTTAGGTCTGTCGAAGAAGAGCACTAGCTTCCCGTTCGAAATAATCGCTGGCACGTTCTGCAATATTCTTTTTTGACATCTGCTGGAGCGTTCGCTTTTCCTTCAGAGGTAAACGATGATATTCTTCTACCTCGCTCTCCACTACATGTCTGTTTTCATTGAAGTCGGACAATAGAATCTTTGACATGTACTTCTTTCTCAAGTCTTCAAGCTGTTTGTCTTGTTCAGCACCTTCTTTTACAAACCCAGCATCAAAGTCTTTTTTCCCTGAATAAGTTTCCATGTGTCTCATGGCAAAAATTCCACAATCAATGAAATTGTTTTTGGTTTCCCATGGCAATTTGATATGATCCACTTTGTAGTTGTTCAGTGCTTGATAATTTGGATGCCCATTGTCTTTCAAGAACTTTATAAATTGAAATCTCTGTAATAATAAATTAAAAACAATGAGATTCAATTTAACTATGTTGATGAACATACATTTAATATACCTAACATTCTTACCAAATTAACCAGCTTTTTCTGATATCTATCCTTGACTAATTGATTGTGATGCATGTTGTCAAGAATATGGATTTGAGGTTCTTTCAAGTTGAAACAGACGACGTAGTAGTGATCGTCACCGAGCATCATCGGGAAAAGCGCCTGTTAAAGATAGAGGTTCATCAATTAACTATAGGTTCATCAGTTTTATTAAGGTTCATCAGTTTTTTTAAGGTTCATCAGTTATTTATCTTAAAACAAATTAGTAAAATAGAAGTGCTTACCAGGTCAATGTCTCTGATAGATCCATAAACAGACAAAAACAAAAGATTCTTCATGTTTTCATTAAACTTTTGTGTGAGTGCTCTCGAGTTGTGAGACAGATTGGCCATTTCTTTTGTCTGAGGTTCATCAATATAAGTCAAGATTTTTGCATATGTACATGATTTCAAATATTGAATCATAATTGATAAAGATTTTTGTAACTTACAATCATTGATGTGTGGGCATATAGCTTCTTCAATGATCCTACGTTCCTTTTTTCTTCTGCCATGTTATGTATATACGCCCACATATCAATCACTCCTGAACTAATTTCATTCCCTTCTTTGAAGCTCTCAAAGTGGATTCTTTGACCGTCAACAAAGTATGAATGAAATAACACATCACTGCAATTTCATTTTAAGGTAATATTTTAGAAAAATAAAGAAGCTACTTATTATAGAAATATTATTTTTAAATTGATGAACCTAATATATATTACTTACTCGAGATCTCCTCTTGCAGCGAATATTGTTTCAGCCACCTTTCTTTCATTTTCTTGTACTTTGTTCTTCATCACAACGACTCTTTGTAAATACGGAGATTTTAGAGATTCAGTAGGCTTTGTTTTTCTTTTTTCTCTTATATTTTCCAAGTCTTCTTGACCTTCTTCACCTTCTTTGATATTCTTTTCCGTTTGAGGAACTTTAAGCTTTCGAGCAATTGTGTTGAAAGAATTAAGTGGCGTGGAAAAACCTTCATCTAGTACTTCACATTTTAATTTTTCTTCTGCTGATGGGGGAGCATATGATATCGGTGTTATCATCTTTGGCGATTCTTTACTTTGTGGGGAAGAGTTCTTATGTTTTTGTGATGTTTTTTTTCAATGCTAAAGCTTCTGCTTGAATTCTTCTCCAAAGATTGTCATCACTAGTCTTGCTCAACCTTTCTGAGGATGTGTGCAAGAACGGTGTCTTTTTGAGCAACTCATCCAATAACTGCTCCAAGTCTTTCTTTTCTTCATACAAAACCAAAGGCAAAGACTTATTCTCAAATTGCTCCATATTGAATATCGGGAATTCTGGCCTATGCAACTGTTTTATATGTTCATCAGTAAGTTAATTAATAAGTTCATCAATAAATTATAAGTTCATCAATAAGTTCATAAAACAAATCAGTTATAAGTTCATCAATAAGGTTATTACCTGACGTTCAATCTTTTCATATTCTTTCAAAAAGGCAGGATCCATGAACATTTGAGTTAACGTTAACTCAGCTTGTTTGTCCGTCTGAGGTTCATCTGTAAACTCGGAGCCATGATTCATTTGAGGTTCATCAGTTTGCTTAGATGCAACCTTAGCGTCGGAGCCATCCTTTGTTTGAGGTTCATCAGTTTGTTTAGATGCTTCCTTTGCCTCGGAGGCATCCTTATCATCACCCATCGTTATCATCAGCATTGAGCTCTCATCTTCAGTTTGTGAGCTCTCAAAATTTGTCCTGTTTACCAAACTGTTCATCCAGTCTCGGACTTCCAACAACGATTCATTTCCGGGGTACATCTCCAATCCAGCCCTTAGCATGTCATCAATATTAATTTTCATCTCTTGAAATAAGCATAACATGTTCCTCAGTGAGTGACTGAATTCCTGTCATTAATATAATCAATTAAGTCTTTGAACCTTTATTAACTTAAAACTGATGAACCTATATTAACTGATGAACCTATATTTGAAGAACCTATAATCAAATAACATTTTAAAGTTTATATATATTTTACCTCAGCTGATTTGAATTGGGAATACTCCCCTTGAAATTCTAAAATCATTGCGGATAACTGTTGTTGGGTGAGCTTAATACTTGAGGATGAAGGTTCATCATTTCCATTTTCAGGTGTTTGATCGGTTCCGGTAATTGGTTCAGCAACTTCAGTGTTTTCATCACTTCCGGTCGTTTGAATATCCTCATTTGTTCCGATCATTTGAATATCATCATCTGCTAATTGATGAACCAATTATAAGAAATTCAAATAAATACAAAATTTTTGCAGATAATATGTAAGTTATGAAACATAATAGATTTTTACCCTGTTGATCAACCCATTGATGCTCCTCAATATCATCTATATGAACATTAGGCACTTGCTCACCAACGTCATCTGTCTTTGGAGATTTTGATGTTCTTTTCCTTTTGTATCCAACAATGTTTTTGCACATGTTCATCGAATAGCGGTTTTTAGGAGATAGTGAACTCCTTCTTGCTTTCTGTTTTCTTCCTACATGTTTTACACCATTTTTCATAAGTTATAACAGGTTCATCAGATTATAAAAGTTATTTTTTTTTCAAGTTCATCAAATGTTCAAGTTCATCAGATTTTACATATTCAAGTTCATCAAGATTTTCAACAAATTTTTGAGGTTCATCAAATTTTTACTTATAACAAAAATTTACTTATAAAACAATAATATAATATAAATAATGTCTATATATATACCTTCTTGATCATTTCCTCCCTCTGCTTCTTGTGGTTTGTCTTCCAGCATTAGAAGGATTGGTCCATCAGCCACTAATTTTAGATACAACTTATTTTAGGTAAATGTTTAAAATAAGAATATAATATAAGGTTCATCAGATTATAATTTGTGTACCTTCTATAGGCATCGAACCTTCCCTTTCTGAATTGTTCCCTTGATTGACATCTGAAAAAAAATAAATAAATAAATAAAAAAATATGTCATTTTTTTAAGATGACACATACAAAAAGTACTGATGAACATATAGTAAAATGTATACCTATATTAGAAGGTTCATCAGCGTTTGTTTTTTGTTTCTTTCTTCTAATCTTCTTTTTTTTTTACTGGCTCATCGCTATCTTTTATCGGCACAATATTAGCATCTGAATTTAGACACAATGTGTAAAGATTTAATCATCCGTAAAAAAACACATTATACGGGACAGTAAGTGATGAACCAAATAAAATAATAGATCATACCTTCAATCATGAGTAGTCCAGGCTTTACAGGAGAGTGATCCTTCAAATGAGCTCTAGTCCAATTTGATCCAGCTTCATATGCGAATTCAATCTTGTCTTCATCATCACCCCTCGGTTCTTCCTCCAATTGAATTTCTGCTCCAGCATTTTCTATCTGTTGTTCATCAAAGTTCTCTGAATCATCATCATCATTATTTTCTGCAGCTTCAACATCATTATTATCTTCATCATCATCTTCCTCTGCATCATCATCCTCTTGATCTTCTTCTTCTTTATTTTCCTCATCATTATTTTCTTCTTCTTGATCTTCTTCCGGTTCTTCTTTTTTCTTCACTTTTTCAGCTTTAGGAGCTCTTCCTTTCTTTATTTTGCCAAACATCATCTCTTCCAATTCTTCCAAATTTTCTGTTTTCCAGTAATTAAACGCTAGGTATTTTGGTTTCTTCAGCAGCGAATTGGCAAATATAACCTGCAATTTTAAGTGTAAATCTTAAATTAAAAAAAATGTAACTGATGAACCTGATAAACTAACTGATGAACCTATAATCTAACAGATGAACCTATAACCTAATTGATGAACCTATAAATTAACTGATGAACATAAAGTATATAGTAATTACCTCCAATAGCAAGATTGGACCATAGAATCTTGTTCCCGGTCTCCAATTTTTCCTTTCGTCCTTCAAATTATGTAGCACATACTCGCACCAGTCCAATTGTTTCACAAGATCCATATCAATAAGAGAAGGGATGACTCCAATATTCAAAGTCCCCATCGTTCCCACATAAGACAAAATAGTACAAAACAATGATATTATGTTCTTCAAAAATATGTCTCCACTATCATTTTTCCTAATTTGATTCTTAATTACCGGCATCAAATCCTTGTTTGCATAAAGTCTAGGAACACCTTTGAATTGTTTTTTCCATTCTATGTATGCTTCATTTGATCTTTCCTTAACAACATCACGCACATCAACTGCATACTGACCCATTGGGAATCCGAAGGTATGGTGGATTAACTCAGGTGTTATGTGTATAGTATCACCAAAGACGGTTAGATTTCCAGATTCAGCATCAAACCTCTCAAGCAACCAATACCCTAAACGACTTGGCATGACATTAATTTCAAAGTCTAACAATGATTTAAAACCCATTCTTGATATTGCCTCTTTTTGGTCCGTTGTTATTTTCTTAATTGTTTCATATAATGGACCGGGAAAATTTTTTATAAGAACATTTGGAAAATTTTTTAGGTTAGGTGGGAGAATTTGTCGAAGACTTAATCCAGGCTTAAGGTCTTCAGAGAGAACAGGTTTATTAGTTTTTGATGAACCTGATGGTTTTGAAGGTTTGGAAGATTTAGCAGCGATTTCAGGATTTGATGAACCCCGTGTTCTTTTAGGAAGTGGTTGATCAGCTTTCAATGAACCCCGAGTTCTTTTATTAGTAAACGCGTGTTCAACAAAGTCGTCATCACTTGGAGAATAGATTGTTAACGTCATAGGCTTCTTTCCTATACAATAAAAAAAAAAAAAAAACAACTGATGAACAATCTTTCAATGAAAAATAACTACAAAATTTTTTTTCATATAATTTTTAACTGCTGAACCTTATTCTAAATAACAACTGATGAACCTCTTTTCAATTTATTCTAACAAGTTAGTACTAATTGTACAATGATAACAAGTAATCACTGATGAACCTCTTTTTAATATATTCTAACAAGTAATCACTGATGAACATCTTTTTAATATATTCTAACAAGTTATTCTACTGATGAACCTTTTTTTAATCTATTTCTAACAAGTTATTCTACTGATGAACCATATTCTTAATATATTTTTAACAAGTTATAAACACTTTTTTTCATTTATTTTAACTGCTGAACCTTATTCTTAATCTATTTCTAACAAAATTTATCCACAACTTCTAATCTAACCAGATAACTATTCTAATAACTGATGAACCTCATTGTAATCTATTTTAACAATTATTCTACTGATGAACCATATTTCTAACAAGTTATAAACACTCTTTTCATCTATTTTAACTGCTGAACCTTATTCTTAATCTATTTCTAACAAAATTTATCCACTACGTCTAATCTAACGAGATAACTATTCTAATCACTGATGAACCTCATTGTAATCTATTTTAACAATTATTCTATTGATGAACTATATTTCTAACAAGTTATAAACACTTTTTTCATCTATTTTAACTGCTGAACATTATTCTTAATATATTTTTAACAAAATTTATCCACAACGTCTAATCTAACCAGATAACTATTCTAATAACTGATGAACCTCATTGTAATCTATTTTAACAATTATTCTACTGATGAACCATATTTCTATCAAGTTACAAACACTTTTTTTTTTTTTTTTTTTTTTTTATCTATTTTAACTGCTGAACCTCATTTTTATTTATTATACACTTCTAACTAATGATAATCGGCAATCGATAATCGGCAAAATAATTGATGAACCAAAAACTTTTAAAAACCTGTAAAAGCTGGCCGGTCTTGGAATCGTTTCGATCTCTTTTCTGACAATGTTGGGCTCTTTTCTCTTCCAGATTCTAAATAAAAAAAATAATAATAAATCAAAATCATATTATCAAAATAAATAAATAAATAAATAAACTGATAAAATAATCCTAATTCTTTATGCATGCATTTTATATTCTAAAAAATCTAAATGAAACCCTAATTTTTTCAAAATCTAAAATTAAAAATAATAATAAAATGCATATTTTTTAAAAGCAAATACATTTTTTCATTTTTTTTCTAAAAATTACGCATGCAGTTAAAAAAATAATTAAAACATGAATGAAACCCTAATTTTTTCAATTTAATCTATTCCTTACCAGTTGGATTCATCATTTTGAACGGAAAATGAAACCCTAATTTTTCCCCAAATTTATATCGCAATTTTTGAGAGAAAATGATCGGAAAATGAAATTCTGCGTGAAATTGTGAGTGAGAGTGAGCGGTTTTGAGGGAAGATAGAAGTGGGGTAAATTACCGTTTTAACCTTTTTTAGGAAAGTCGCGTTTTTTTTTTTTTTTTTTTTTTTTTTTTTTTTTTTTTTTGAATGAGAGCGGTTGGATTGATTTGGTCAAATATTTGATTAATTGGATGGACGAAATTCCTTTTTAGACTTTGTAGAATTACACCCCTTTGTAGGGGATCGCATCTCTAATACTTATTGGTTTTTGTATTTGATGTTATTATAATACTAGATTGAAGAGTAGCCAAGTGGCAAACGGATAAGTACAAATAAATTTAGAAATTGGGCATCTCACAAATTGGATAAATTCCTTATCCATTGTTTTCTACATATTTCTTGTTATATAAAAATAAGTCTACGTTTTATTAATTTTTTTAAAAAAGTATATAGAATTCATGTGGAGTTATTATCGTCAGTCTGCAAGATCACAATAAGAAATAGAAAGATTTAACTCTTATTCCCACTCTTTGTGAATTGTGTCCCATTAACTTGATAATACCATCAAGATACAATGTCAAAGGTAAATGAGTGGCAACACCTCAAAATACCTTATAAAGAGATTGAAGTAGCAACTGAAAACTTCAAAACGCCTATCGGACGAGGTGGATATGGTTGTGTGTACAAAGGAAAACTCCTTGTGTCCGGAAAAGAGACCATGGTTGCTATCAAGAGGTTGAATGAGCAGTTCGGACAAGGTTTAAAGGAGTTTTTGACAGAGATTCAGTTGCTGTCTGGTCAACGTCATCCAAACCTCATCACTCTTCTTGGTTATTGTGATGAGGGAAAGGAGAAGACTATCGTTTACGAATATGCTGAGCGTGGAAGTTTGGATCAGTATTTAAGGCGTAGTGGAAAAACCACTTCTATTACTCTTACGTGGTTACAAAGACTCAAAATTTGTGCTGATGCAGCTCGTGGTTTGGATCACCTACATAGTCATGTTGGAGGGCATCGAACGATTATCCATAGGGATATAAAAAGCTCAAATATTTTAATCGATGAGAATTGGGTTGGTATGATTTCTGACCTTGGATTGTCCAAGTTAAGCGTATCAGGTTTTGGAATGAGTGACATTGTTTCAAATGGTTGTGGGACACAAGGTTACTGTGAACCAGAATACTACTCTACAGGAGTCGTGACCAAAAAATCTGATGTCTTTTCTTTCGGTGTCGTACTATTCGAAGTTTTATGTGGAAGGTTGTGCCTCACTGATTGCGATGGTGGATTCTCGCTGTCAAGCATATCAGCCAAAAAATACTACGAAAATAACCGCTTGGACATGATTATCGATCATAGTTTAAAGGAGCATATTGGCTCGAACTCCATGACCAAATTTGCAGCAATCGCATACAGATGCTTGCACAATGATCGGGAGCAGCGACCTGCAATGGATGTTGTCGTGAAAGAACTTGAGGAGGCTCTGAGATTGCTGGTGAGTTCCATACCTGATTTCTTATGCAAGTGGAATTTAATACTACTGCTAATTGTGATGACAACCAAACTTTAATTCTAAATTAAGCCAAAAAAAACTTTACAGTAACTCACCAAATGATTACTATTGCCCTAAAACAATAATCATAACACAGTCCAAATCTCTATGCGCAAGTGCATTATAAACAAATAGAGCTTTCAACGACTACATCAAATCACCAATGTATAAGTGGATATACATGATTCCATATACATATGTATTAGTTAATACGATGTACCTAGTATCAAAGCCCAGCAGATTCTTTATGAATAAACCATCACTTGAGCACAAAAGTTGGGACTCATGTCAGTCGAAACTAACTTTTTAGTGCACGAAAACACAGAGGGTAAGATTGCGCCGATCTGCAAACGCCTTTTGATCAACTTTCTGAATCGTAATATTATTTAACATGTTAAGCATGAATAGGAAACCAAACATATCATAATAATAATATAACTTTCTTTAACTAGGTGATATGCTTTAGAATGTGCTAGGCATTTCCTCTTTCTGTTGTATCCTTCAACTTCATTCATTCTTACCTTAAACACATTTTTAAAACAATATATGGATCAATTCAAAACATTCTAAGGGGGTGTTTGGCCACGCTTATGAATTGAGCTTATCCTTATGTTATATCATAAACTCATAAATTCATGTTGAGTGTTTGGTTAATTTATGATTAGCTCAAGTGTTTGGTTTAACTTATATCAGGAAAGGACCTAAAATGACACGGGTTGAAGTGTATGAATGTTAGATTAGGTATAATTAAGGGTAATATTTTAATTTGTATAGAGCATGTTATATAAAGCCCAACCCTGTTAGATTGATAAAATCCCGTAACTTTATTATTCATGCAATATTTATAGAGAGGGGTACATAACAAAACCCTAAACCATAATGGACCCAAACCCACAATCGGGCTTGGCCAAGTAACAAAATATACCTATCTAATTAATACTCCCCGCATTCTGAGTGACAAAACAACGAAAGCTCGAGACTGTAGTAGAAAACACTACATGATGCAGTAGCAGAAATGAGCCGTAATATTTGTTGCGAACTTGTGATTTTTTAAAGAATGCTTTTGAGAACTTGTTGTGGAAGAGTGACTAAGATTGCAAAGATGGAGATTTTGAAAAGATTGAATCGAATGAACAAAAACAAGAAAAGGACTCAAAAAACTACAATTTTTTTCTTTTCTTTGCAAATTGCAAATATAAGAGATTTTATTTTTTTATTATTATTATTTTATTTATTTATTTATTTTGAGAAAGCAAACTATTGAAAAATATATGTAATCTGTTGATGGGAGTAAAGAAAAAAAAAAAGAACAAAGCAATATGAAACACAATGATATAAAAAGAATTATGACGGCTGGGAAACAAGATTGGGATGAAACAAAAAAGTTCTAGAAGAGAAGAAAACTGAGACTTGATGACATGCTAAAAATAATGAAAACCTAAAAAAATGAAGGGTGGTATAGAAGAGATTAGGTTTCGGATCAAACCCGCTCGCTCTGGTGCCATGTTAGATAAATAAAACCCGTAACTTTATCATTCATGCAATATTTATAGAGACGAGTACATAACAAATTAAACCCTAAATCATAATGGACCCAAACCCACAACCGGGCTTGGCCAAGTAACAAAATATATCTATCTAATTAACCTGAAAAAGCCACACTTTATGGCAATGGGCATTAGTGTGGGAAATGTAGTTTATGTAGCAGTGGATGATGCCTCTTCTATTGTTTAGGTTCCTGGGCTATATGTGAGAAATTCAAATTCAGATTCACAAGATGATGATGTGGATGATAATCCGATTGATCCTGCATTTAGGTTAATGTTTTTCAGCAGTGAGGGTAATATAGATGGGATTAAGGAGTTGATTGAGTCCAATACTGATGTTAATTTCAAGGATGATAATGATCGGACTGCTTTACACGTGGCGGCTTGTCAGGGGTTTTGTGATGTGGCGAATTTGTTGCTTGAAGGTGGGGCTGAAGTTGATTCTAAAGATCGATGGGGTAGCACTGTAAGATTTTTATAAATTTATTTATTTTGGTTGATGTTTGTGTTTTGTTTGAGATTATTGTCGTACAAAGTTGTTATGTGTGTTTTTGTTAGATGTTGTAGTTTTGCAAATGTAATCTCAAAGGGCGGAGTGAGGTGGAGAGGGCAAAATTCGATAATTTTTAAAAACTACTATACTACAAATCGGTTCGTAAGGGGGTGGGGGCAAATTCCAAAAATAGCCAATATTATTTGAAAATTTTACACAACAATATTTTATGATGGGGGGGGGGGGGGGGGGGGGACGTGCCTACCTTGCCCCATCCTGTCTACGCCAGTGCTTATATATACGAATATTTAGTTTAAGAGTATGCTTAACAAGGAGCATTTATTAGCGTATAGGACTATCACTAAGTTAGGCTAGTGTTAAGGGTTGGAAATGGTCACGGGCTTACCCCGGTTAAGCCATGTATATCTGAGTCAAATACACACCCTCCCGAATGGAGTAATCCGAAGAGTAAAACCTCATCCATTACCTATTTATTTAAGAGCGGTTTAGCAACACTACTTTTCAGATGCTACTTGAAGAAGCATTTAGCATTAACGTTCAGCTTTTTTTTTTGTCATTTTAAACTTTAGGATTAATTTCATATATCAGCCTATTTTCATTATTAATTTCATATACACCCAAGTGTAATCATTGAATGCATAATGTACAATGTTTTTAAAGCATGTTTACACATACTACTACGTTACCAAATACTTTCTTAATACAAACAACTAGTGCTAACTGCTGCTGCTAAAACTACCACTAATAGCTACTGCTAAATTTTCTAAACATACCCTAAATGAATGTCAGAACATCCGTTATAATGCCCAGCTAGTATGCACGATGTGGTGGCGACAAAGAGGAAGCACTGTAAGATTATTATTGTTTTTTTTTTTTTTTAAGTTCCTGTTTTGGATTGTGATTTGTAGGATGTTATTGTTGTAAAAAGTTATTATGTGCGTTTTCATAGAGAAAATAAAGCAGTTGTAGATTTTGCAAGCGTGTAATCTATTAAGAAAATGTAGTCGCAAATACCTCTTAAATAGGAATAGTAAGTTCAGTTGAATGTTTAAACATCTATTATACAGAGGAATGACTATTGTTTATGGTCTGTTGGATCAGGTCACATTAGTAAAACATCTGTTATAATGGAATTTATATTTGGTAAATAATTGTGTTTCGTGATGGTAGTTGTGAAGGATTAGAGATGTGTAACTGATTGCTGTGATTATAAGAGGGTGTCGGGATTTCAATTTGGAAGAGAGTATCTGATTATTGCATTTGCAAAATGCATATAGTTACAAAACAATATTTGGTAAACCACCACTACTCTATATATTGGTACCTTAAATTACGTTTCATGTTTAGGGAATTAACTTAATCAGCTTATGTTAGATAAATATAAATCTGGAAGGGAGAAAATTAGCTAATAATCATATCAGGGTAATTGGGTATTACCTATTGCTATTGGTAGATTGAAATCAAATGCCATTGAGGGGGTGTTGGCACCTTTCTTCGGCTAGTAAAGTAAAAGTGCAAACCATCAAAGGATAATGTTTACTCTTATGGCACTGTTTTTGTATTGTACAATCATTTTAAACATACAAAGATTAAACATTGTTTGCTATGTAATGGAATGCCTTTTTATAGTTAAAAAAACATGGTTACTTAGGTATCTCACCTTAAAAGGTTTATTAAGAGTAATCAATTATCCAGTTTAACTAATACAATTATGTAGAGAAAATGAAAGGATTTATCTAGCTTTTGGCTATCATTATTTAAACCATTCATTACTAACATGAAATGTGTGAAGAAAAAGAAAGGATTTATCTAACTTTTGGCTATCATTATTTGGATTTATCTAACTTTTGGCTATCATTATTTTAACCATTCATTAGTAACTTGAAACAAATGGAAGATGGCAAGATGCTATTGTTAAAGATTTAACAATTAATACTTTCACCTATATTTATGCCTAAAAACTCAACTTTTAAGTAGATTTGAAACGTGTGAAGAAAATGAAAGGATTTATCTAGCTTTTAGCTATCATTATTTTAACTAGTCATTACTAACTTGAAACGAAAGGAAGATGCTATAGTTAACGATTTAACTATTAATACTTTCATTTATGCCTAACTTTTTAAGTAGATATTCATTCATTAGTAACTTGAAACGAATGGAAGATGCTATAGTTCAAGATTCAACTATTAATACTTTCATTTATTATGCCTAGAAACTCAACTTTTAAGTAGATATAGAAATATTCATTCATTACTAACTTGAAACTAATGGAAGATGCTATAGTTAAAGATTCAACCATTAATACTTTCATTTAGGCCTAGAAACTCAACTTTCAAGTAGATATAGAAGATAAAAAAGTTATGTTTTGTGGGATTTTTTTTTTCTTTCTTTTTTATTTAAAAAACTTTTGGCTTTAGATTCTGATATTGGTTGAACAGCCTCTTGCAGATGCAGTCCATTACAAAAACCATGACATGGTCAAACTATTGGAGAAACATGGTGCTAAACCTTTGGTAAGGTTTGTGTGTGTGTGTGTGTGTGTGTGCGCGTGCTTGTTTTGCATTAGATAAACGTAGTTTGATGGTTATTAAATTCAGTCTCTCTTATGATATAATGGATTTTTCATATTTAACTTGTGGAAACATGAAGCCATTTATCACATATATTGCTGGTCATTAAATTTATACTTTTGGGGGTTACTCTGATGCCTTCTTTTTATAATGTTTATGTTCTTAGATGGCTGTAGAAAATGCCCAAGAAGTACCAGAATATGAAATTGCTGCTACAGAACTTGAATTTACAGGGAGCGCTGACATTACTAACGTAAGTCATCCATAATTAACTTTTCTTGGTTGATATTAGCATTAGATAAACATAGGATTGTTGCTTTGTTGGTTATTAAATTCAGTCTCTCTGTATGCCATGTTACAAGTACAGAATGGAATTTTCATTTCTAACTTGTGAAAACATGAAGCCATTTATCACATATATTGTTGTTCATTAAATTTATACTTTTGGGGGTTACTCTGATGGCTTCTTTTTATAATAATTATGTTCTTAGATGGCTCCTATGCCTGTAAAAAATACGCGTGAAGTACCAGAATATGAAATTGCTGCTACAGAACTTGAATTTACTGGGAGCGCTGACATTACTAAGGTAAGTCATCCATAATTAACTTTTCTTGGTTGATATTAGCGTTAGATAAACGTAGAATTGTTGCTTTGTTGGTTATTAAATTCAGTCTCTCTGTATGCCATGTCACATGTGCATAATGGATTTTTCATTTCCTAACTTGTGCAAACATGAAGCCATTTATCATATATATTGCTGGTCATTAAATTTATACTTTTGGGGGTTACTCTGATGCCTTCTTTTTATAATGTTTATGTTCTTAGATGGCTGTAGAAAATGCCCGTGAAGTACCAGAATATGAAATTGCTGCTACAGAACTTGAATTTACAGGGAGCATTGACATTACTAACGTAAGTCATCCATAATTAACTTTTCTTGGTTGATATTAGCGTTAGATAAACGTAGAATTGTTGCTTTGTTGGTTATTAAATTCAGTGTCTCTGTATGCCATGTCACAAGTACAGAATGGAATTTTCATTTCTAACTTGTGGAAACATGAAGCCATTTATCACATATATTGCTGTTCATTAAATTTATACTTTCAGGGGTTACTCTGATGGCTTCTTTTTATAATGATTATGTTCTTAGAAGGCTCCTATGCGTGTAAAAAATGCGCGTGAACTACCGGTATCTGAAATTGAATTCAGTCTCTGTCTCTCTGTATCCCATGTCACATGTACAGAATGGATTTTTCATTTCTGACTTGTGGAAACATGAAGTCATTTATCATATATATATTGCTGGTCATTAAATTTATACTTTTGGGGGTTACTCTGATGGCTTCTTTTTATAATGATTATGTTCTTAGACGGCTCCTATGCGTGTAAAAAATGCACATGAACTACCGGTATATGAAATTGCTGCTCCAGAACTCGATTTTACAGGGAACGCAGACATTACTAAGGTAAGTCATCCCTAATTAACTTTTCTTGGTTGATATTAGAATCCGCCCTATTGAACAACTTCTTTTGTTTTGCTCCAAGAAAAGAACAACTTCTTTTGATTAATGTTTTTGTAGGTAAAGGGTTTTTTTTACTAATGTTTTTTTGACAAATGTTTGTGTAAACTTTGCAGGGTACCTTCACCATAGCGTCATGGCGTGGAACTAAAGTTGCAGTTAAAAAGCTTGGAGACGAGCTTATTACCAATAAAGATGAAGTGTGGGTTGCTCAGTTACCAACAATATGTGTATGTTTTTTTCCCCATATGATATGGTGTTTGCTTTTCTAATTCACCGGTTTTAAACAGGAGAGCTTTTAGGGATGAAGTTGAATTACTTCAGAAGATACGGCATCCAAATGTGGTTCAGATTCTGGGCGCTGTAACTCAAAGTAATCCAATGATGATCGTGACAGAATATTTACCAAAGGTCTACTTTTCTCTGCATAAGTCATATACTTTACCTTCGAGTCTAATGTTCTATTTATACACATTTTCTTTGAGGTGCCCAGAACTCAGAAACCTAGATATTATTCACGGTTCTTTTATATTCATATCGATTTTGAATTTTGCAGGGTGATCTTCATCTATATTTAAAGAGGAAAGGTGCACTAAAGCCAATAACAGCTCTGAAGTTTGCCATGGATATAGCATGGTATTTGTATAAGTGGCATTTATTTGGATCATAACACATATTTTTAAATGCTACTCCGTATATAATTTTAACTAATGATGCCCTCTTGTCATTCTTCAGGGGGATGAACTATTTGCATGAAAATAAACCAGAACCAATTATTCACAGAGATCTTGAGCCTTCGTAAGTATATTATTACATAGCTATTCTTCCTGTCTTTTTGTAGGTAGATACACATGTCTCTGGAAATAGTAGTGAAGTCTGTTTTTGCACCATAATTGTTGAATATTTTCTTTTTTGCGGGTAAGAAAACAGAAATATTTTGCGGGCTGATTCTGGGCAACTAAAGGTCGCTGACTTTGGAATCAGCGAGCTACTAAAAGTGACCAAGACGGTAAAACAAGGAACGAACATGTCATATCATGAAACCACCTGTGAGTCTTTTTTTTATAATCTCTTTATATTCACTGTACACACATCACTTTTACACTGTTGTGAAGTTATAGTATCATAGTTGACTGTATAAAAACAGAGGTTAATTTCTGAAGTCACTGAGTTTGTTATGTGCCATAACAGGGAGATATGTTGCACCGGAAGTCTTCAAAAATGAAGACTACGATACCAAAGTGGATGTTTTCTCATTTGCCTTGATTTTACAGGAGGTAAGGGCTCATATTATCTGCTTTGTAATTTTTCTGTTTCATATACGTTTTTCTCTGTCCCTATATAGTATTACAGTTCACTTCGTATATTTGGTTATCATGTGATTTATGTTCTGATTATCTAATGCTTTAATCTCGTTTAATGTGCCAAAGATGATTGAAGGCAACCAACCATTTTTCATGAAGAGTGAAGACGATGTTCCTAAGGCATATGTTGCTAATGAACGCCCTCCATTTAATGTCCCACCAAAAAGTTATGCTCATGGGCTTAGAGAGTACGTGCTTTGTTTATGTTATTTTTAGCTACATGTAGTTTGTAAGAGTACTCTTCTTTTCTTATGTTAGTTGTTACTTCATTGCAATTGACCTTCCTGCTATTCCCATCATGTCGTGTTTGTTGCTAATTTGATTTCATGAAAGATTACATGCTGATGAGTTATTATCAATCTATTTATTCTCAAGGTTAATTGAAGAGTGTTGGCATGAGAAACCAGACTTGCGACCAACATTTAGGGAAATAATCACTAGATTGGAATCAATCTACAATTCTATCAATCGCAGGAGATGTTGGAAGGTATCTCTATATTTCTTTCTGTTTTAGCACACCAGCCAATAGACTTATCAGGTTTCCAACACAATGCTTAAGCAAACTTGTGCTTTAGTGAAACTCATAATCATGATGTTATATTGTGATTCAGGTTCGACCATTGAGGTGGTTTCAGAAAGTCGAAACAATATGGAAGAAAGAAGATTCTGTAAGAAGTAGCCGTGACAGTTCTTCTCACATCTAAGATGAGTTAATGAGCTTTAAAACTTGTTGTCTTTTGTTATGCATACAGTATTCTTTACAGGTTCTTATCTACAGATCGCTTTTTTGTTGTTCACAGTGTCACCTTTCCCTTGTGATTTGTTGCAAAAGTTTATGCTCAAATACTGCTGATTCATCTTGCTAGCTGAGTAGCTGTTGTATAATGTGACAGAGTTTTGTTTTTGGTGATCAAGTATATGGCTTTAGACATCATGTATAGTGTGTTGTCTGATATATTGCATATGAAGTGCACATGCTAACAGTTATCTAAAATGTACCTAGTAAAATTATGGTCCACGCCCCAATGACCCCATTCACTGGGGTTTCATTTCTTTTTGTATGCAAATGTTGACCAGCATGCTGATGATTCAACATGATAGCTGGGTGTGTGTGAAGTTTTGCTCGAGTCAGAAACTTTCTCATGGCAACTTATCATGAGTTCATATATCTCATCCATTATGCAAATGAATCAATGAATCACAAAAGATTTGCTTCAATTAGGAGTGTTAAAAAGGGCGGCCCAACCTGGACTGAAACCGATTAATCCTATTCGGGTTGGTTATCCTGGTTAATACATGGCATTTTTAGAACATCCCTAAAATAAAAAATAAAGGAAACTGCAAAATACATCACTGTAGTTTACACATTTTGGCATCTTACATCCTGTCAGAAACTTTTGGCAATATACATCCCCATTAGGCAAACGTTTGCCACAATACATCCCTCGTTAACAATGAGGACTAACGGTGCAAATTTTTTCTCTGTTATCTCTTAGCGAGACTGAAAATATTACACCGTTAGCCTTCGTTAGCCAAACATTTGCACCGTTAGTCCTCTTTTTTAGGTTTTTTTCCGTTTTTTACGTTTTATCCGTTTTTTGTTAGTTTTTTTTTTTTTTTTTTTTTTTTTTTTTTTTTTTTTTTTTTTTTTTCCGTTTTTTGTATGTTTTATCAGTTTTTTAACATTCTAATCCGATTTTTGTACGTTTTTTCCATATGTTGTCAGTTATTTTCCCTTTTTTTTATGTTTTATCAGTTTTTTTTACGTTTTTATCCATTTGTACGTTTCATCCGTATTTTATCAGTTTTGTTACGATTTTATCCGTTTTGTCAGTTTTTTTTTTCTATTTTTGTTCATTTTTTTGAACATTTTATCGGTTTTTTTATGTATTATTCCGTTTTTTGTACGTTTTATCAGATTTTTTACGTTTTATCCATTTTTTGTACGTTTCATCCGTATTTTATCAGTCTTTTTACGTTTTTATCCGTTTTTTGTCAGTTTTTTATGTTTTTATTCATTTTTTGAACATTTTATCGGTTTTTTTATGTTTTCATCCGTTTTTGTATGTTTTATCCATTTTTTGTTAGTTTTGTTTACATTTTGTCAGTTTTTTGTACGTTTTTATCCGTATTTTGTTCGTTTTATCCGTTTTTTGTTAGTTTTTTCTGTTTTTTGTACGTTTTATCAGTTTCATCCTGTTTTTGTACGTTTTATCTTTTTTTTTTGTCAGTTTTTTTAACGTTTTATACGTAAAAAAAACATATAAAAACTGATAAAACATTCAAAAATGGAAAAAACTGATAAAAAATTGATAAAACGTACAAAAAATGAATTAAACGTAAATGTACAAAAAACGTAAAAAACTGATAACACGTAAAAAAAATAGAAAAAAACTGATAAAAAATTGATAAAACGTACAAAAAATGAATTAAACGTAAAAAACCGATAAAACGTACAAAAAATTGATAAAACGTACAAAAACCAGATAAAAACATACAAAAAATGGATAAAACGTACAAACAACGGATTAAAACGTTAAAAACTGATAAAACGTACAAAAAAGGGGATAAAACTGACAAAAATGGATAAAACGTACAAAAAACGGATTAAAACGTTAAAAAACTGATAAAATGTACAAAAAAGGGAAAACAACTGACAAAAAATGGATAAAACGTACAAAAAAACGGATAAAAACGTTAAAAACTGGTAAAACGTAAAAAAAAGGGAAAAACGTAGTAAAGAACGGATAAAACGTACAAAAAACGGATAAAAACGTTAAAACGGATAAAACGTACAAAAAACGAAAAAAAAAACTGACAAAAAATAGATAAAAACGTTAAAAACTGATAAAATGTACAAAAAACAGATAAAAACGCGTAAAAAGTGGATAAAAACGTAAAAAAACAGGTAAAACGAACAAAAAACGGAAAACAACTGTCAAAAGATAGATAAAACGTACAAAAAACGGATAAAAACATTAAAAAACTGATAAAACGTACAAAAAAAGGGGAAAATTTCACAAAAAAACGGATAAACGTACAAAAAACGGAAAAGAAAATTAAAAAGAGGACTAACGGTGCAAATGTTTGGCTAACGAAGGCTAACGGTGTAATATTTTTAGTCTCGTAAAAAGATAACAGAGAATAAATTTGCACCGTTAGTCCTCATTGTTAACGAGGGATGTATTGTGGCAAACGTTTGCCTAACGGGGGATGTATACTGCCAAAAGTTTCTGACAGGGATGTAAGATGTCAAAATGTGTAAACCACAAGAATGTATTTTGTAGTTTCCTCTAAAAAATACATGTTATTCTAGATAGGGGAAGTCATGCCTACTTTATAAAGTAGGTAACTTGCCTACTTTCTTTTGCAAAAAAAAAAAAAAAAAAAAAAAAAAAAAAAAAAAAAAAAAAATTGTATTTAAGTAGCTGCAAAAAATAAAAATTATTTATAATTAAGCACCTGCAGATACATGTTCTTGTTGTTCCACTCCGTTTCCCTTTTTTTTTTAACAAAGGAAAATAGGCAAGTTGCATACTTTGTAAAGTATGCATGATTTCCCTAGATAGATATTGTACAAACTAATAAAAACACAAAACTTCATACAAGTTGTACGCAAACAAGTTGATGGTACATATGGTTTTAATTAAAAAACGAACCGGACCAACGGCTTCAACCGGTTAAACCGGGAACCGGAGTCATTACATGCTCGGCTAGCAAATAAAAGCCGTCCGGAAATGAACTTAAGAGGATCATCGGAATCGGTAAAAACGGGTGAACCGGGCTGGAGCAGGATAATTTTCTTCTTGTTTTTCTCAAGTTAATCAGTTTGTTATTGTAATTTTGTTAGTGTCTGGACTTTAATCACAGGATACCTGTCGTAGCGCGAGTACCCTACTAGTGTTACTATTATTAGTGTACCTAAATTTCAATTGTAGAAATCAGAAGGAAAATGACAATTATATTATCAGATTCATAAAACAATGACGATTACAAAATATTAAATAGAATACAAAAGTAACCAAATCCTAGTAACAAAATGGGCCAAAACCAACGGGCTTGCGGACCTTTATTATCTAAAATCACCTCTCAAACTCGCAATGGTACAACGGTAAACATTGAGAGTTTGTCAAACAGGAAATAAACTAAAACTGAAAAACAAACAAAACTGAAGTGTCCCAAAGTGCAAACTCGGTGCTAGAGGAGTCTCGATCCGATGCAATCCAAATTATAACAAGGCGACAACAGTCAAGTCTGAAACAGACGGATCAAAGTTATTGCAAAACCAAATCATAGCAAAGCAATATAATTACGGAGATGAACAAGAGTAGATTCAGACAAAATAGTAGATTTAGGCAAGCAGAGGCATACAAACAGAGCAGATGAAAAGCAGATTCAGACAAACATATGCAGACATATCAAATTCGGGCAGGCAGATGCAGACAGGTGCGGATCCAAAACAAGTTGATGTCGAAATGCAACACATAACTACTCATGACATAGTTAAATTATTTAAGACTATAGCATCACCAATACCCGTATGAATACCAATGCCAATGTTAATACCAATACCAATGTTAATACCAATACCAAAGAGAAGTTACGAAAATGTAACCACCAAACATCACCAAATCAAATCTAAAAATTAACGCGACTAATACTCACGTGAAATCAAACCCAAATTCCAAACAAATCTAAAATATGTCTACGAATTCCAATGTCAAACTTCAAGCAAAAGAAATCCCAGAAAAACAAATCGATCAGATCTATTCATTTAGTTCCATCATGTATGTATTTAACGAGTAGATAGGAACTCGCGCGTTGTGGCGAGACTAATTTGTTGTCGATGTATGTACATTTGTTGCAGAATTATCTTTTTATCGGATTTTTTTAGTTCAATATTTTATATTTGCAAAAACGTCTTTTCAACAACATTTTTTTATAAGAGATCGGTAGATATTTATTAGATATGCGATAAATAAAGTTTGTTATTAAAGAAAAAAAAACTGTAAATAGCTAAGACTAAAAATTAACGCGACTAATACTCACGTGAAATCAAACCCAAATTCCAAACAAATCTAAAATATGTCTACGAATTCCAATGTCAAACTTCAAGCAAAAGAAATCCCAGAAAAACAAATCGATCAGATCTATTCATTTAGTTCCATCATGTATGTATTTAACGAGTAGATAGGAACTCGCGCATTGTGGCGAGACTAATTTGTTGTCGATGTATGTACTTTTGTTGCAGAATTATCTTTTTATCGGATTTTTTTAGTTCAATATTTTATATAAAATCGTACGTAAGTAAAAAATATTGCAAAAACGTCTTTTCAACAACATTTTTTATAAGAGATCGGTAGATATTTATTAGATATGTGATAAATAAAGTTTGTTATTAAAGAAAAAAAAAAAAAAACTGTAAATAGCTAAGACTACAAGCTGATTTTCCTAGCTTTTCTTTTAATCTATTCTTAAATAAAAATTTTATAAAATTGTACGCACGTCGAAACTATATTAAAATTGGGTTTGTTTTGTTCGTAATTTAGAATCCTTTTCATCAATATATTTTTTATTAAAGAAATAGCTAGATATTTGTAAATATTTAATAAATAAAGTTTGTTATATAAAAGAGTTATAAATAACAAAAGGTTAGGGGTTATTTTTACAATTTGTTTGTTACATAATTTGAGGGGCTTGTGTGTTTTTATTTTTTTTATTTTTGCTTCTGGTGGGAATACACGACTAAAACACACTTTAATATTCGCTCCGTCTCAAAATTACAAAGTTTAATAAAAGTGGGCTATTTTATTTTTCAACCACCAAAAGTGAATATTCTCCTTCTATATTTTCTAGTTTTTACTTAAAAGGGAAAGTGGACAATCATTTTGAGACAACAAAAAATAGAAATATGGACAATATTTTTGAGACGGATGTAGTAATGTTATAAGTTATGAATAGTAACAAATTAATATTTTAATCACGAATGACGCCAATTTTTCTACCATAAATTAAGGTCCGTTTGGTACACGGGTTTAGGAGGCTATAGGATGAAAGTTGAGTAAAATCAAATGTTTGGTACATGCTCTCCTTTGATGCCAAAATCTCAATTCTCATAAATTGTACATTTTATATTTGGATTTTTCTAATTTGTGTCCATAGGGTACAAGTTAAGCGGACTAAAAGACAACGGGACCTCACAGAAAAGGACATAGGGATCCACAGAAAAGTACGGTTTCGTGGATCCATATGTCATTTTCTGTGGGACCCCGTTGTCTTTTAGTGTGCTTAACTTGTGCCCCTAGGGCACAAGTTAGACAACCCCTTTATATTTTCAAGATTTCTCCAGCCACATATTTAAATAAGACTTTTCTTTTGTTTTGATTTTGTCAGTCAAACTAATATATTTTAATCATTCAATTTATATAATATGCATATTTATAAAATAATAATAAATTTAAATTGAAATACAAATACAAATCTAATTTCAGATTTTCAATCCATGCAATCAATTAAATAATAATTCTTTTGTCAGTATTTTCCAAAGTTATAACTAGCGTGAAGCGTGGCGTAGCGGCATAGCCAAGCCTCAAGCTTTATCGTGAGGTGTTGCGTTATAGCGTTTTTAAGGCGTGATTCAAAGCGAGAATACATATTTATAGAGTTGTCAATATTAGTTACCTACAAGGCGACAACAGTCAAGTCTGAAATAGACGGACCAAAGTTATTGCAAAACCAAATCATAGCAAAGCAATATAATTACGGAGATGAACAAGAGTAGATTCAGACAAAATAGTAGATTTAGGCAAGCAGAGGCATACAAACAGAGCAGATGAAAAGCAGATTCAGACAAACATATGCAGACATGTCAAATTCGGGCAGGCAGATGCAGACAGGTGCGGATCCAAAACAAGTTGATGTCGAAATGCAACACATAACTACTCATGACATAGTCAAATTATTTAAGACTATAGCATCACCAATACCCGTATGAATACCAATGCCAATGTTAATACCAATACCAAAGAGAAGTTACGAAAATGTAACCACCAAACATCACCAAATCAAATCTAAAAATTAACGCGACTAATACTCACGTGAAATCAAACCCAAATTCCAAACAAATCTAAAATATGTCTACGAATTCCAATGTCAAACTTCAAGCAAAAGAAATCCCAGAAAAACAAATCGATCAGATCTATTCATTTAGTTCCATCATGTATGTATTTAACGAGTAGATAGGAACTCGCGCGTTGTGGCGAGACTAATTTGTTGTCGATGTATGTACTTTTGTTGCAGAATTATCTTTTTATCGGATTTTTTTAGTTCAATATTTTATATAAAATCGTACGTAAGTAAAAAATATTGCAAAAAAACGTCTTTTCAACAACATTTTTTTATAAGAGATCGGTAGATATTTATTAGATATGTGATAAATAAAGTTTGTTATTAAAGAAAAAAAAAACTGTAAATAGCTAAGACTACAAGCTGATTTTCCTAGCTTTTTTTTTTTAATCTATTCTTAAATAAAATTTTTATAAAATTGTACGCACGTCGAAACTATATTAAAATTGGGTTTGTTTTGTTCGTAATTCAGAAGCCTTTTCGTCAATATATTTTTTTATTAAAGAAATAGCTAAAGGTTTGTAAATATTTAATGAATAAAGTTTGTTATATAAAAGAGTTATAAATAACAAAAGGTTAGGGGTTATTTTTACAATTTATTTGTTACATAATTTGAGGGGCTGGTGTGTTTTTATTTTTTTATTTTTGCTTCTGGTGGGAATACACGACTAAAACACACTTTAATACTCGCTCCGTCTCAAAATTACAAAGTTTAATAAAAGTGGGCTATTTTATTTTTCAACCACCAAAAGTGAATATTCTCCCTCTATATTTTCTAGTTTTTACTTAAAAGGGAAAGTGGACAATTATTTTGAGACAACAAAAAATAGAAATATGAACAATATTTTTGAGACAGATGTAGTAATGTTATAAGTTATGAATAGTAACAAATTAATATTTTAATCACGAATGACGCCAATTTTTCTACCATAAATTAAGGTCCGTTTGGTACACGGGTTTAAGAGGCTTTAGGATGAAAGTTGAGTAAAATCAAATGTTTGGTAGACTGTCTTTGGTCTCACGCTCTCCTTTCATGCCAAAATCTCAATTCTCATAAATTGTACATTTTATATTTTGATTTTTGCACAAGTTAAACAGATTAAAAGACAACGGGACCTCACAGAAAAGGACATAGGGATCCACAGAAAAGTACGGTTTCGTGGATCCCTATGTCATTTTCTGTAGGACCCCGCTGTCTTTTAGTGTGCTTAACTTGTGCCCCTAGGGCACAAGTTAGACAACCCCTTTATATTTTTAAGATTTCTCCAGCCACATATTTAAATAAGACTTTTCTTTTGTTTTGATTTTGTCAGTCAAACTAATATATTTTAATCAATCAATTTATATAATATGCATATTTATAAAATAATAATAAATTTAAATTGAAATACAAATACAAATCTAATTTCAAATTTTCAATCCATGCAATCAATTAAATAATAATTCTTTTGTCAGTATTTTCCAAAGTTATAAATAGCGTGAAGCGTGGCGTAACGGCATAGCCAAGCCTCAAGCTTTATCATGAGGCGTTGCGTTATAGCGTTTTTAAGGCGTGATTCGAAGCGAGAAAACATATTTATAGAGTTGTCAATATTAGTTACCTACTAGGCTTAAAATTGAGTTATGAAGCTACTAAGCCCGAATAAATCCTTGGAAATAAGCTTAGTCCAATAAATCTTCAAAAAAAAAAAATGTGCCACGCTACGCGCTATAGCGCGCTATATCACGCTATATGATGCTTTATCGCACGCCACGCCTTGAGATGACACATTGGCATGTTTCGTAACATGAAAGCCACGCCACGCGCTATGGCGACGCTATAGCGCGCTATTTAGAACCTTGGTATTTTCCGACCAAACCCAAAATAAGATTTGTAACACCAAACCTTGATAATGATAGAAATATATAAAGCCGGGTATAAAGCAATTTGATATATGAAAGCCACATGCCAAAATATAATTGTTCTAACCGATGACAACAAACAGTCGACATACAACGGATGACTGCGAGTAACCCAACTACTTATTTTTTTTATTTCTTTTTTTTTCCGTAGCTCTGTTACTATATAGAAATTATAGGGGAAAATTGACAATTATATTATCAAACTACAAAACGACGAAAATTAGAAAATATTAAATATAATACAAAACTAACATAACTGTAACTAAACGGGCCAAACCCAATAGTCTTACGGACATTTATTATCTAAAATATCAATTACACTAAATGTCCTTCCATGTGAAATCGATGCTCGATTCGTTGTGTAAAATTGACCGATAAAATTATATAAAAATAAGTCTACATTTTATTAATTATTTAAAAGGTATATATAAAATTATTTTCTCGGTGTTGGTATGCAAGATCACTATAAGAAATAAAAAGATGGGCCCGTTTGGTTGACAAGTGGGTTTAGAATTGAATTTGGTTTTGAGATTAGTTTGAATGAAAAGTAGGAGAGAGAAAATGTATAAAAGTAAATGATATTGTTTGTTTTCTATCTTGGAATATGAATTAAATTAAATTTATAATATTATTTTATAATTTTATAAATAATATTAAAAAGGAGTGGCTCACCGTTATAAATGAAGCAATTGATATTTGCATGTGACATGTAATAAAAGTCAAAAAAGCAAGATGGAATGTTAGAAATGAGAGGGTGGGTATCATCAAGACCACATGTATGAGAATTAAGGGTGCGTTTGGTTTGTAGATGGGATTGAATTTGATTTGGATTTGAAAAATGTTTGAAAGAAATGAGGAATGAGAAAAAAAATTTAATTAAATTAAATATTATTATTTTAAAAATAAGTAGGATATTATTAGTACTATTTTAAAATTAAACAAATATATAATAATATGTTGTCCCACTATAAAAGAAAAAAAAAAAAAAAAAATGTGTTGGAATGCATATATCATTGAAAGTGGTGGAATGCATCGATTCGTTGTGTAATATTGACCGATAAAATTATATAAAAATAAGTCTACATTTTATTAATTATTTAAAAGGTATATATAAAATTATTTTCTCGGTGTTGGTATGCAAGATCACTATAAGAAATAAAAAGATGGGCCCGTTTGGTTGACAAGTGGGTTTAGAATTGAATTTGGTTTTGAGATTAGTTTGAATGAAAAGTATGAGAGAGAAAATGTATAAAAGTAAATGATATTGTTTGTTTTCTATCTTAGAATATGAATTAAATTAAATTTATAATATTATTTTATAATTTTATAAATAATATTAAAAAGGAGTGGCTCACCGTTATAAATGAAGCAATTGATATTTGCATGTGACATGTAATAAAAGTCAAAAAAGCAAGATGGAATGTTAGAAATGAGGGGGTGGGGTGGGTATCATCAAGACCACATGTATGAGAATTAAGGGTGCGTTTGGTTTGTAGATGGGATTGAATTTGATTTGGATTTGAAAAATGTTTGAAAGAAATGAGGAATGAGAAGAAAAAAAATATAATTAAATTAAATATTATTATTTTAAAAATAAGTAAGATATTATTAGTACTATTTTAAAATTAAACAAATATATAATAATATGTTGTCCCACTATAAAAGAAAAAAAAACAAAATGTGTTGGAATGCATCTATCATTGAAAGTGGTGGGGTCAAGGAATCAAAAAGGTACCAAACAAGTTATTTGAAATTTCTTTCAATTCATACCCACCCATACCCGGATACCAAACGGCTCATAAATACTATTTCATATCAGAAAACTCTAACCAAACTATTTGTATCAATTTAAATCCTCTCCCTCAAACCAAACAAGTGCAATACCCGTGCGTTGCCCGGGTATACCTTTTTTATGACGTTTCTGTAGGTTACTAAGTGTTTGAAAATATATTCATGCACAAAACTTTTTTTTTTAGAAAGGCAACAAATAAATAGAACCCCTAGAAAGGGAAAAAAGATAGAAAACAAGGCATCCTTCTTAATTAAACAAGATAATTAAATAAGAAGGACCCAACGAAACAAAACAACCCAAACAAACTAACAAAATCTCACACATAACAAAAGATGAGACCTAGCTATCACACGTAAAAACAACTGAGAAACCAAATTGCAACCACAAAACAACATAAAAGGCCAAGGCCCACAGAGAGAAAACTAACTCCCATGAGCATGGACCACCTATATTGTACCAATAAAAAGGACCACAATGCCAAACACCACTTCAACAAAACCATCGATGCCCATATCAGAAACCCCTCAAAATTACAAATTTTAACCCACTTGCAAACGACCACTTGAAGCAGAACAGAAAAGGCAGAAACACTTGCAGCAACTCAATTAACTATATACCAACTTGCAGACGTGAGGGCTAAAACTGCCTCACAGGAAGGAATATAGCACATGCACAAAACTTAAATCTTTAAAAAATTCTATAATCTTCAAAATATTTGTTTTTTTGCGGATTAACGTGGTACCGTGGTAGTTATTCATATGTAAAAGACAACTAAATGAATTGGGGGCATTTTATTTGATTGTGTTGTGCATTATATTGATACATGTTTTTCGTTTGAAAAATTGATACTCAGTATATCTTGTAGCATATCATTTCCAATGTGCCATATGCAAGTATCTATAATCTTGACGTATGAATATCACTTTATCATTTTTTCTTGTTTTATTTCCGAGCTATGATCTCCATTCAAACAGATCCAAAAAAATGAAAAAGCGGATACAATTAAATATTCCATGACAATCACATTGTTCCACTTTCGATCACTATCTCGATCAAGTTATATTCATGATTTTTTGGTTTATTTTTCATGTGCTAGTTCTGAGCCATTCCTATAAGATAATGCATTTTGTACGTCCATGACTAATAAAAATAAACATCGTTGATGTTCGATTACCTTTTTATTGTGTCCATGATTACTTAAGGGATTGAAATGGTAGCTTTGCATCTTAATCTTTTAAACGTTTGGAACATATAGAAGACATATAAAGTATGACATATCATAACGAAGATTGCAAAACAAAACACTGTATAATATGTTGATCAATTGTTCTACCAAACAAATATTATGTCATACAATTAGATGGCAATAAGAATAATAAAATGACGATCGACTAACAAATTTATACTGAAGAATCATGTTCATTGATGGATGATGTTTTTTACCTTAATTCTGTTTGACATTTTAACTTGGAGGCTTGAGTAATAGCTTTATATTCTGTGTTGCTATGAAAAAAATAATTGGTTATTTGAGTGGTGGAGTAAGCAAGTTCAAATTTTGTAATTTGAAATTTTAAAATTACTTACTTTTAGGCCGTTTGACCCATTCAAGAGTTACCTATTCATTTTCTACTCCATTAGCTACTTATTCTCTTTTCAAAGTTTATATATCTTCTTATCCATAGTTTGTTAAATGGTGAACGTGCCACAATACTAAACACAATCTCTAAACTTATGGAAAGTTAGTTAAGGCATGTTGACTTTTAATTTATGTGGTTCAGATTGATTTGTGTGATGATCCAATGGTAGATAGGTAATGCCATGTCACAATATTTTTTCTTTGCTCCGTCCACAAAAAAAAAGTATAATTACCCATAACAAACAGCACCTTAACTTTTATTCCCACTCTTTCTGAATTATGTCCCATTAACTTGATAATACTATCTCTAATGTCAAAGGTAAATGAGTGGCAACACCTCAAAATACCTTATAAAGATATAGAAGTAGCAACTGAAAACTTCAAAACGCTTATCGGACGAGGTGGATATGGTTGGGTGTACAAAGGAAAACTCCTTGTGTCTGGAAAAGAGACCATAGTTGCTGTAAAGAGGTTAAATGAGCAGTTCGGACAAGGTTTAAAGGAGTTTAAGACAGAGATCCAGTTGCTGTCTGGTCAACGTCATCCAAACCTCATCACTCTTCTTGGTTATTGTGATGAGAGAAAGGAGAAGACTATCGTTTATGAATATGCAGAGCGTGGAAGTTTGGATCAGTATATAAGGCGTAGGGGAAAAACCACTTCTACTACTCTAACGTGGTTACAAAGACTCAAAATTTGTGCTGATGCAGCTCGTGGTTTGGATCACCTACATAGTCATGTTGGAGGGCATCGAACGATTATCCATAGGGATATAAAAAGCTCAAATATTTTGATCGATGAGAATTGGGTTGGTATGATTTCTGACCTGGGATTGTCCAAGTTAAGCGTATCAGGTTTTGGAATGAGTGACATTGTTTCAAATGGTTGTGGGACACAAGGTTACTGTGAACCTGAATACTACTCTACGGGGGTCGTGACCAAAAAATCTGATGTCTTTTCTTTTGGTGTCGTACTATTCGAAGTTTTATGTGGGAGGTTGTGCCTCATTGATTGCGATGATGGAATCTCGCTGTCAAGCATAGCAGCCAAAAAATACTACGAAAATAACCGCTTGGACATGATTATCGATCATAGTTTAAAGGAGCATATTGGCTCGAACTCCATGACCAAATTTGCAGCAATCGCATACAGATGCTTGCACAATGATCGGGAGCAGCGACCTGCCATGGATGTTGTCACTAAAGAACTTGAGGAAGCGCTGAGATTCCTGGTGAGTTCTATACCTAATTTATTATGCTGGAAACATGAAGCCATTTATCACATATATTGCCGGAGTCATTAAATTTATAATTTTGGGGGTTATTCTGATGGCTTCTTTTTATAATGATTATGTTCTTAGATGGCTCCTATGCGTGTAAAAAATGCGAGTGAAGTACCAGAATTTGAAATTGATTATAGAGAACTTGATTTTACAGAGAGCTTTGACATAGCTAAGGTAAGTCATCCGTAATTAACTTTTCTTGGTTGATCTTAGAATCCATCCTATTGAACAACTTCTTTTGACTAATGTTTGTGTAAACTTTGCAGGGTACCTTCACCATAGCGTCATGGCGTGGAACTAAAGTTGCAGTTAAAAAGTTTAGAGATGAGCTTTTTACCGATAAAGATAAAGTGTGGGTTGTTCAGTTACCAACAATATGTTTTTTTTTTTTTTTTTTTTTTTTTTTTTTTATTTATTTTTTATTTTTTATTTTATTTTATTTTTTTTCATATAATATGGTGTTTGCTTTTCTAATTCACGGGTTTCAAACAGGAGAGCTTTTTGGGATGAACTTGAATTACTTCAGAAGATACGGCATCCAAATGTGGTTCAGTTTCTGGGTTCTGTAACTCAAAGTAATCCAGTGATGATCGTGACAGAATATTTACCAAAGGTCTATTTCTCTCTGCATAATCCATATCCTTTACCTTCCAGTCTAATGTTCTATTTATACACATTATCTTTGAGCTGCCCTGAACTCAGAAACCGAGGTATTATTCACATTTCTTTTATATTTATATAGATTTTGAATTTTGCAGGGTGATCTTCGTCAATTTTTAAAGAGGGAAGGAGCACTAAAGCCAATATCAGCTCTGAAGTTTGCCATGGATATAGCAAGGTATTCATATTGGTGGCATTTATTTGGATCGTAACACATTTTTTTAAATGCCATATTATTTTAACTAATGATGCTCTTTTGTCATTCTTCAGGGGGATGAACTATTTGCATGAGAATAAACCAGAACCAATTATTCACAGAGATCTTCAGCCTTCGTAAGTATATTATTACGTAGTAATTCTTCCTGTCTTTTTGTAGGTAGATACACATGTCTCTGGAAATAGTAGTGAAGTCTCTTTCTGCACCATAATTGTTGAATATTTTCTTTTTTGCGGGTACGAAAACAGAAATATTTTGCAGGCTTATTCTGGGCAACTAAAGGTCGCAAACTTTAGAATCAGTGAGCTACTAAAAGTGACCAAGACGGTAAAACAAGGAACGAACATATCATATCATGAATCCACCTGTGAGTCTTTTTTTTATAATCTCTTTATATTCACTGTACACACATCACTTTTACAATGTTGTGAAGTTATGTTATCATAGTTGACTGTAAAAAAACAGAGGTGTTAATTTCTGAAGTCACTGAGTTTGTTATGTGCCATAACAGGGAGATATGTTGCACCGGAGGTCTTCAAAAATGAAGACTACGATACCAAAGTGGATGTTTTCTCATTTGCCTTGATTTTACAGGAGGTAAGGGCTCATATTATCTGCTTTTAAATTTTTCTGATTCATATACGTTTTTCTCTGTCCCTATATAGTGTTACAGTTCACTCGTATATTGGTTATCATTTGATATATGTTTTGATTATCTAATGCGTTAATCTCGTTTAATGTGCCAAAGATGATTGAAGGCAACCAACCATTTTCAATGAAGAGTGAAGACGATGTTCCTAAGGCATATGTTGCTAATGAACGCCCTCCATTTAATGCCCCATTAAAAAGTTATGCTCATGGGCTTAGAGAGTACGTGCTTTGTTTATGTTCTTTTTAGCTACATGTAGTTTGTAAGAGTACTCTTCTTTTCTTATCTTAGTTGTTACTTCCTTGCAATTGACCTTCCTACTATTCACATCATTATGTTTGTTGCTAATTCGATTTCATTAAAGATTACATTTTGATGAGTTATAATTAATCTATCTATTCTGCAGGTTAATTGAAGAGTGTCGGCATGAGAAACCAAACTTGCGACCAACATTTAGGGAAATAATCCCTAGATTGCAATCAATCTACAATTCTTTCGATCGCAGGAGACGTTGGAAGGTATCTCTATATTTCTTTCTGTTTTAGCACACCAGCCAAATTGAGCCAATAGGCTTATCAGGTTTCCAACACAATGCTTAAGCAAACTTGTGCTTTAGTGAAACTCATAATCATGATGTTATATTGTGATTCAGGTTCGACCATTGAGGTGGTTTCAGAAATAGGAAGCAATATGGAAGAAAGAAGATTCTGTAAGAAGTAGCCGTGACCGTTCTTCTCACATCTAAGATGAGTTAATGAGCTTTAAAACTTGCGTCTTTTGTTATGCATATGGTATTCTTTACCGGTTCTTATCTACAGATCGCTTTTTTGTTGTTCATAGTGTCATCTTTCCCTTGTGATTTGTTGCAAAATTTTATGCTCAAATACTGCTGATTCATCTTGCTAGCTGAGTAGCTGTTGTATAATGTGACAAGAGTATTGTTTTTGTTGATCAAATATATGGCTTTAGACATCATGTATAGTGTGTTGTCTGATATATATCCACTGGGGTTTCATAGCAAATTTTGACCAGCATGCTGATGATCTAACATGGTAGCTAGATGTATGTGAAGTTTTGCTCAAGTCAGAAACTTTCTCATGGCAACTTACAAGAGTTCAAATCTCTCAACCATTATGCACATGAATCACAAAAAATTGCTTCAATTAGGAGTGTTAAAAAGGCCGGCCTGACTTGGATACGAACCCGACTAAACCTATTCGGGTCGGGTTACTCGAGTCAATAAATTTATTCGGGTTATTCGGGTCAACTCGGGTAACCTGAATACTAAAAAAGTCGGGTATCGGGTTGAAGATGTTTGGCTAACTCGGGTTCGGGTCGTACCAATTAACCTGAATAAGCTTTTTTATTTTTTATTTTTTTTTTAAATTTTAAATTTTTTATTTTTTATGAATTATATATGTAAACTTATTAAACTAGGCAATATTTTAACATTTTACTCATATTCGGGTTGACCCGAACCTTGACTAGACCCGACTTGAATAGGCTCTAACTTGAGATCTTAATAAGGTCGGGTTCGGTACCTGAATTGGGCCCGACCCGAATTGATCCGAACGTGACCAACCTGACCCGACTAACACCCCTAGCTTCATTTGACAAACGCGGGTAATTTAAGTGATTGTGTCATAAAAAGTCCATTTCCATTCACAAGACCTACTAATCTGTATTAAGGGCAGTCTGGATTAGCTTATTGGCTTATTGCATTTTCTAAACACAATGACTAAGCAAAACATAGAAGAGCTTATTGATGAAAATAAAATTTGGGGATTCTTTGGGTTTTCAAAGAAAGCTCAAAAGGTGTTTTGAATAAGCTAACCCAAGACCCAAGTGGCCTTGAATTTACTAGTAGAGTAGACCACCCTCAAAAGCTCAAACTCGGCACATGTTTAGCTAGCGCAAAGTGCTCTTACGTTCGACGTCAATCTTGATAACATATACGGTAATTCATTAACTCTCACACATGGAAGTTGCCCTACGATGTGTGGAAGGAGAGGCTGTATACTATTTCACCATTAGACATTCACATGGAATGAAAACATGAATGTCAGATTCACCTTCTTGGAAGTTAATATGCACGGATCGGACATTCGGACCCATCACATACATATATAATCAACATTATTTACATGAAAAAACACCTCTTTAAAGTAGAGCTTAAGCAGACACCAATGAATATATACACACATTGCATACGAAAAGTATACTAGTACAAAACTTAAGAGATTATTTAAGATATATATCATATTTATATCATTATAGAATAGGAGTTTTACTGGCTAAATGAAATTTTAAGTAGGATATCGATTGGTTGAAATCTAGATCGAAGTGAATAATATTTTGAGAAATACAAAAGGCATGAGTTAACCGGACCCCCCTATAGGGAGGATTTGTGAAAGACAGTGTTGCCGCCGCCTGTACTGTCTGCATTGAAACTTGTACATTTTAACTAAAGTAAGTGAACCCCCCATAGTAGGGAGGGTCCAGTTAACACATCCCATACAAAAATATAAAGAAGGGTACCAACTCCATCACATTTTACCTCATGATCTACCCCCTTTATCTCACTGTATTGATAAAGCAAGATAGTTTTTATGATTTTTTGTTCCATATCTTTTTTTATTTTTAATTTGTCAACATTTATATTTAGCTTCCGTATTTTTTTCTTCTACCTAATTTATTAATAAAACAAGACAATTTTTAATGGTTTTCTGCTTTGTATTTTTTTGTTTTACTACTTTTAACTTATCAAACTTTATATTTTCTGTTTCGTTTTTTTATTTCGCAGTTTTATAACATAAATAAAATTATAAAATAATAAAAAAAAAATTAGGGGAGAGGGGTTAGAAATGGTAGAACCACTTACAAAATCAATACAAAAAATTCACTCGCTGACTTATCAGCGGGTGATTGGTTTAATAAGAAAGGAGAGAGAAACAGCCAGAAAATGCACCAATAACCCGCTGACACGTCACCGAGTGAATTTATTATGTCAATTTTATGAGTGAGTGTAGCATTGCTCGCCGGGGAGGGGGGGTGTTATTAGTGGTACTTTAGGAGTACTAATATCCCATACTATAAAGAATTGAGTTAAGTCTATAAATTACAAACAAACATTCAAACTTTTACACATGTTAGAAATATGATAGGAAATAGTTATTGTTGTTGGTACTTGTAAAAGTTAGAAAGGTGACCAACTAAATTTTTCACGTCAGATAATAAATTTCCACGTATCTTTTTTCCATGTCATTTACTTTTTTCAACGTGATTTCCATGTACCCTTTTCCTATGTGTTTTTGTCCCGGTTTGTTTGTGACCAGGTGTGATCCGATAAAAAAAAAATACACATTTGTCCCAATCCAAAATATAAACCCTAAATAACCCAATACCAATTTCATAAACTATACTTAAACATGAGGTGTTGCTTGAAGACTGTCAAATTTCGTTTTGGAAGATCTTTAGCTTGAAGATTGCCATTTTACTTCTTAAGATTTTCAATAGATATAAAGTAGTTATGGTTTATATTGAAACAGGTTTTGTTTTGTTTTGTTGCTGCCATTTGAATGTTAAATCTCCATTGTAACGTTCATATTTCAATGAAATTTGTGAGTTTTTAAGTATAAGTTTTGTCTCATTTTGCTTTTAACTTGAGTATTAGCAATTCATTTGATTTGCTGCCATTTGACCACTATGTTGACATGGTTTTTCTTTGTTTTATAGACAAGTGTTTCATGTTGACGTGGTTATGGTTTGTTTAACAGACTTAGTTATGGTTTGTGATTGAGCCCGAACCGTCAGATTATTATTGACCAAGGGTCAATAAGTCAAAGACAGCCTAGAATCAATACTCCGGTGATAGTATAGTGTATTCCCGGGTCGTTAAAGTCCCAGCGAGATTGAAATGGTGTCGTTTGAAATCGTTTTTGAGAAAGTGGCACTGAGGACAGTAGCCAGGTGATGTGGAGTTGATATTGCTACTGTTATTTTGGTATTTGTACACAGATATAATATTCACAAAAATCAGATAACAGATATATACACGTATTCACAATTCAGATTTACGCAATCGGACTGAAAAAGTGGGATTTTGGTATTTATCAAACTACAGGGGGTGCTTTTGACACTTTTTAAAACTTAAAATTAAAAATGAAAATGATTAAAATACTATTTAAATATTATTTAATTAATAAAACTATTTAAAAACTAAATTAAAATCTAATTTAAATAACTAAAAATGACAAATGATTTAAATTAAACTAAAAATTAACAAAAATATTTTCTAAACCTAAATTAGAACTTGAAGAAAGTATAAAAAATAAAAATAAAATATTTTTGTCTTTTTGTGAGTTTTTTATAAATTGAAAACTATTTAACTTAATTAAACTAATTAAACTACTTTTAATTAATATTAATACTAAATTAACTTAGAAAATTACAAGAAAATTTATAAAATTACTTAACCATCACTGGAATCCTAAAAAATTATAAAAACTCTAAAAAATATGTTTTAAGATTAAACAACTAATTATTTACCTTTTAATTAACTTAAGTCTATTTTAAACAAATAAAATAAGAAAAATAGAAAATGAATAGTAGAATCTCAAAATATATTTTCTAAAAGTCTATTATACTATATTAGAGCTAGGAAAAATATAAAAACTAAATTTAACCTTATAAAAACTAAATAAGCTATTTAATACTTGATATTAATTAATAATAAAGAAAATTAAAATTAAATCTAATTAACACTAAATGACAAAATAAAAATCTGAAAAAAAAATATCAAAATTACTTTATTATATAAGGTATTTAATAAAAATATAAAAACACTAGAGACTTAATTAAAATTTAAAAATGAAAATTAAAATTAACTTGAATTAAATAGAAACTATCACTTACTTTAACTTTGATTTTTTTGGATTTTTCTTTTACAGAACTACTTTATACCCTAAAATGACAAACTTTTATGAAAACACTTTTAAAATTAGCTTATTTATAAGCTGTAAACACCCCCTTTTCTTAAACAGTTGACTTTGGTTGACTGTTTGGTCAATCTGGGTCAAATGGCTTTGGGTGGGGTCCACAATGTTAAAACTTGATACAAATAAACTAAATAAGCTCAAATAAGCCAGAAACAACAAGACATCAACACAAATAAGCTGAATCAAACCAAATAAGCACTTTGCACAATGAAACTTAACTCAGAAATGGGACAACCTTTGGGGCTTAAACTAGGTGGGGTCCACTGGGCTGGAGGTCAAACAAAAGGTCAATGGTTGCTCCTTGGTAGGAGGGGGGTTGAAAGAACCTAACTAGAGGGTGTGGGTCCCACTGAGGAGGTCACAAAACACCACCAAAGGTGGTGTTGTGGTGAGGGTCTGATGTGAGCAGGGCACACCTTTGCCCTGCAAGTCACTTTGAGGGCTTGTGCAAGCTTGTAGAAAATTTGCAAAAATCAAACCAAAGTTAGACTCAAAAGTTGAGGTGGTACTGTATTACTACAACAAATTTCAGCTTCTCAATTAAAGCACATAAATCATAAATAAACTTGGAGTTTTTGCAAAAATCTGAGAATGGGTATTTTTGACTTTTGATGAAAATTGTTAGTTTGACTTTGGTGAGATTCTAAGTGATCTAAACTACTGTTTATGATGTATTAAGCTAATATAAGATTACTATAAGCTAAATTAACAACTAATTATTAGATTATGAGCTTATGGATACCAAACTCCTACACAGTTAACTGTGTGGGTAATTAGAACATGATTTTGACTTTTTGCTGTTTTAAGGCACCATCTTTATGACTTATAAACCTATTTAGACCTAATATAACTAACTCAAGCAGAAAATACCAACTAATTCAATCCTAAACACCTTAAACAGAAGTGAGCCAAACACCCCTATTATGACAGATTGTGAATGATTTTTAAGAAAACAATGAACACAGCTAAAACTAATGATTAGAAACTATTAAATAGACTAAAAGTAAACTAAATAAACAAGATTACACTATTATTAAACACTGTAAAGAGAAGTTTTGAAATAAAATGGAATATGCTTACAAGTTTGCTTTCTTGCCAATATCATGAACCAAGAACCACAACCATTACCTAACATCCCCCATGGGATTCTAAACCAAGGCCATCCAAGATATACCCTGCTCCAGCTTTGATAACCATGATGGTGAACCTTTTGACATTTATTGACTTTTTGATATTTAGAGATTTTGATTACTAAACTGATTTTAATTATCATTAATAGCTTATATAAGCTATAAGGGAGCTTATGTGAGCCTAAGAGTCCAGTTTATTACACACTAACTATCATTAAACTAAATAGCTTATTGAGATTTTGAAATAAACTTGCATTAGATGAAACAGTTTGAGAAACTTGAAATTTATTGATCAAAAGGAATTACAATACATGAAAGATGATTAAAACACTGCTTAAAAGCTTTAAGTTATACTAATAATTGAAATTGCATTTAAACGAAATACATAAAACTAAAATTAACTAACTGCCTCTTCATCTTGCAATCTCTTCCTTTTATAGCTGAATATTAGGGTTCCCATCAAGCTTCTGAGCAAATCCCACCATCCTTTGATAATTTTGGTCCAATGAAAAGGCTCCACGTATTTTTGGCGGGAAACTTAGTTTGTAAGCTTTTGGACTGTTTCAGGCAAGGGGGGTGCATTAAATGTGATGTGAGGGTAGGTGCAGGGAGGTGTGGGGATGTGATGATGACTCTGCAAGTGGTGGTGGTGGAGCTGCAAAACCAGGGGTGAAGAAGAGGGTGGTTTGGCGGTTTTGGGGGAGTTTGACTAGGTTTGACCGAGGGGTGTTATTTAAAACGGTTTAGGGGATTGGGTGGGCTAAGGGTTGGACTGGGTAATTATTTTGGGCCCAAGTTGGATTGGATTTGGAATAGGTTTAGTGGATTAGTTTTGGTTTATTATTTATGGTCCGGATTTGGTATTTGTTAACACAAGGACCTTTTTTGCAATTTTGGGAAAGTTGAGGGTGTGAACTTGGCATCCTTTTAATTTGTTTTCAAGGGTGTATAATGCCATAAGATGAATAGTAAAAGGTCCCTTGTTGATTTTTTCAATTTATTTTCATCAGGGACTGAAACCATCAAACTTTCAAACTTCAGGGACCATTTGTGTAAATATCACCAAACTTTCCACCAAGGACCAATCCTATAAATTCTCCAAAATTTTTACCCAAGTACCACATTTGCCATAGATGAATAGCACAAGGACCAAAATTGATTTTTCTTTCAAAAATATCCCACCAGGGACCAAATCTGTCAATTACTGAAATTCAGGGGCCTTTATTGTCACTTTTGGATTTTGAGGGGTGAAAGTGTAATTTTCTCAAACTTTTTACCCAAAGTCTAAGTTTGATAGTTTTTGACTTTTAAAAACTTTGGGCTGACTTTTCTTTCATTTAAAACCTTCAGGGACTAGTTTCGTCAATTTTTGAAACTTGAGGGACTGAAACTGCCAATTGTGCAAACTTTGTTCGTTTTTCATTTGTTTTTAAACATTTTGCATCTAAAACATATAAAACACACTTTTGGAATAATTTCTGTATTTTGATGCGTTTTTGGGTGTTTTTGGATGTTTTGGCAGTCCATATAAGACAAAAATGATGAGTATTTACACACTCATCAATCCCCACACTAAACTATTGCTAGTCCCTAGCAATCTTTTGAGAAAAACTTAATGGATTTTAAACTCTTTACCAAAAGCCATCACTTCTGGAGTAGCCAGGTGTAAGAACTGTGGCACACCTGATAACCGTGTGATTTTGAGAAAACCACCAGCTGTCAACGGATTTGATTAGTCTTTACCAAAAGCCGTTTGCTTCTGGACTAGCCAACTCTTGATGGAATAGTCAACATCTTGGTGAGCTGAATACCAATTATGGATTTTCCACTGCCTTTACCACAAGCCATAATCTTGTGGGCTAGCCAACTCATTTGCTTATGAGGATGCGGGGGAGCTGAGGAACCATGCAATTTTTGGCAAACTGCCAGCCATCAACGGGTTTGAGATGTCTTTACCAAGAGCCGTTTGCTCCTGGACTAGCCAATCCCTTTGTTATTTAGACTTTGGCGGACTGATTACCGGAAAATTTTTGAAATAAAGTAAAAAAATTTTGAAAAATTTAGGCCTAAAAACGGGGGTACTTAGAAAGTTTTGTGATAAAATTCGTAAGAATTTCCCCCCCCCCCCCCCACACTAGAACTGAATATTGTCCTCAATATTCAAAGTCCCGGCTATTATGCCGAATCTCTGAACGGGAAAAGCTAATATTCGATGCTAACTGTGGAAATCTTTATTTTTCACTTTATTTTATCTGTACATACAATTTTTTTTTTTTTTTTTTTTTTTTTTTTTTTTTTTTTTTTTAAATATGATATATGTAATCACTACCTCCCAGGCTTGTGTCAGGTTTACCACGCTAGCTAATCACTTGTGAATGATTAACTGTAATAAATTTGCCCTGACAGCCCGGGAGTTGAATGATAAAATATATAATATACATACAAAATTCATTATTTATTATGATTATTGAATTTTTGAAACATATTTACTTTTGAAACGGTGGGGGATGGCCACTCCCCCACACTAGGGTGGTAGAAAGTAGAAAGAAGTCAGAAATACGGGTGAAAACCCATATATGCTGCTCATTTTTGTTCACCGAGTCACTAGCTTGACTCGATCCCCGAATTCATTGGTCCAAGGGGAAAGTTTGGAGATCCGGGACAACCACGGGTGGTATGTCCTCTCCAAAATAATGTTTCAATCTATGACCATTCACTTTGAAGTTGGGACCTTCGGTTGAGATAACTCAACAGTCCCGTATGGGTATACTTTAGCAATAGTGAATGGTCCAGTCCATCGGGTTTTTAATTTCCCCGAGAAGATCTTTAATCTTGAGTTGAAAAGAAGGACTCTGTCACCGACGTTGAAAACGCGGTTCTTAATCTTAGAGTCGTGAATCTTCTTTGTCTTTTCTTTGTAGATCAAAGAGTTCTCGTAGGCTTGATCACGAAGTTCATTTAATTCATTGATTTGAACCTTACGATGATCACCCGCTTTATGAAGGTCGTAGTTAGCATGTTTCAAAGCCCAGTAGGCTTTGTGCTCAAGCTCGATCGGTAAATGACACGCCTTCCTGTATACAAGCTTGTATGGAGTACACCCGATGGGTGTTTTGTAAGCTGTACGGAAGGCCCAGAGTGCATCATCTAGTTTATCCGACCAGGAAGCACGGTTTTCACCTACTGTCCTCTCAAGAATCCTTTTTATACCACAGTTGGAAACCTCCACCTGCCCACTTGTTTGGGGGTGATATGCGGTGGAAAGACGATGAGTAACACCGTACTTAAGCATGACTTTTGCAAACTGATCGTTGCAAAAGTGAGTACCGCGATCACTAATGATGGCACGTGGGGTTCCAAAACGAGCAAAAAGGGATTTCAAGAATTTCACAACAACTCGGGCATCATTAGTGGGTAAGGCCTTAGCCTCAACCCATTTTGACAAGTAGTCAACAGCCACGAGTATGTATTTGTTTCCACGAGAAGATGGGAATGGCCCCATAAAGTCAATGCCCCAGACGTCAAAGATTTCACAAACATGAATAGCATTTTGTGGCATTTCGTTCTTTTGTGAAATATTCCCGTGACGCTGACAAGCATCACAGGCTTTGACTAATTCGTGGGCATCCTTGTATATTGTGGGCCAATAGAAACCGGAATCAAACACCTTTTTGGCGGTGTAGTTAGGACTATGGTGGCCCCCGGTGGGTCCAGCATGGCAAGCCTTGAGAATATCAGTGGCTTCCTGTCCGTATACACATCGCCGGATGACTTGATCGGCACAGATTTTGAAGAGGAAGGGGTCCTCCCAGAAATAATGTTTGACGTCTTTAAAAAATTTGTTTTTCTGTTGGGACGTCATCCCCTTCACGATGAAGTTACCCGCACGGTAATTTGCAAAGTCGGCAAACCATGGGGTAGTAGAGTCACCACGAAAAGTGACCGCACTGAGTGTCTCGAGAGGGAATGATTCATTTATTTCTTGTTTCTCGGACACATCTTGATGTGGGTTCTCTAATCGTGAGAGATGATCAGCAGCCAGGTTCTCGGCTCCTTTTTTATCACGAATAATGATATCAAATTCCTGAAGGAGGAGAACCCAACGGAGAAGCCTCGGCTTTGCATCTTGCTTTGCAAATAGGTACTTCAAAGCCGAGTGATCCGTATACACTACGCATTTGGTCAGGATCAAGTATGACCGGAATTTCTCAAAGGCATACACCACAGCTAGGAGTTCTTTTTCAGTGGTGGTGTAATGTCCTTGAGCCTCGGTCATAGTCTTACTTGCGTAGTGTATAGGCTGAAAGTATTTTGCTTTACGTTGCCCCAAGACCGCACCTATGGCAAAATCACTAGCATCGCACATAAGCTCAAAAGGTAGGTCCCAATTGGGGGCAACAAGAATTAGTGCCTCGGTAAGCTTTTTCTTTAATGTTTCAAAAGCTTCGATGCACTCAGGAGAGAAGATGAAAGGAGCATCCTTCTCGAGGAGATGGGTCATAGGCCGGGCAATCTTAGAAAAATCTTGGATAAACCTACGGTAGAAGCCGGCATGACCCAAAAAGCTCCTAACACCTTTTACGGTGGTGGGATGAGGTAATTTAGCAATGACATCGATTTTGGCTTTATCAACCTCAATCCCGTTCTTTGAAATTTTATGGCCGAGGACTATGCCCTCTTTAACCATAAAGTGACTCTTCTCCCAGTTGAGGCTCAAATTCGTTTCTTTGCAACGTTTAAGCATTTGTTCCAAGTGGGAGAGACAGGTCTGAAATGAATCCCCGATGACTGAAAAGTCATCCATGAATACCTCCATAGTTTTCTCGATCATGTCGGAAAAAATAGACATCATGCACCTCTGGAACGTGCCTGGTGCATTACATAAGCCGAAAGGCATACGTCTGTAAGCAAAAGTTCCGTAGGGGCATGTGAAGGTAGTCTTCTCTTGATCCTGGGGATCAATGGGGATTTGAAAGTAACCCGAAAAGCCATCGAGGAAGCAGTAGTATTCATTCCCCGCAAGTCTTTCGAGCATTTGGTCCATAAAAGGAAGAGGAAAATGGTCTTTACGGGTGGCTTCATTTAACTTTCGATAGTCAATACATACTCGCCAACCCGTGACCAAACGAGTTGGAATCAACTCGTTATCCTCGTTGGTGACAACGGTAATGCCACCCTTTTTAGGGACACAATGAATTGGGCTAACCCAAGGACTGTCAGATATAGGGTAAATCAATCTAGCATCAAGAAGTTTAAGAACTTCTTGTTTGATCACTTCGTGGATTTTTGGATTTACCCTTCTCTGTTGTTGCACCGCTGGCTTAAAGTCATCCTCCATTAAGATTTTATGAGTACAGAAGTTCGGGCTTATGCCCTTAATGTCGGAGAGTTTCCAAGCGATTGCTTGTTTATGTGACTTTAGAACCTTTAGGAGTGCTGCCTTTTCCTCAACTTTTAAGTCCTTAGCAATAATGACGGGTAATTTATCATCACCCTCCAGAAATGCATATTCTATATGAGGAGGCAAGTCCTTGAGCTCAACCTCGGGAAAGTCTTCAGTTATTTCAACATTTTTGACTTCCGCTTTATGAAGTATTTTTGGAGACGGAGAGGGTGAAGGATCGTCATTTAACAATCTTTCAAGGAGAAGAATGTCCCCCTCCGGGTCAAGATAGTTTTCATCAACCCCATCGGGGATTGAGCTATCCTGAGCGAGAAAAGCCTCGAGCTCTTCCAGAAGGAAGTCACTTCCCTCAAACGGAGTGAGGGAAGGGGAAGAGTCGGAAATGATAGGGTCAGTAGAAAGACTGCCACTCGATGAGAAACCAAGGACCTCTTGAGAATACTCCTCAGACGCAACATCGATGATGTCAATTCGGTTAACCGTTTCTGCGTCATAGTTGGAGGAGTATCTTGAAGTCTGATCAAGATTGAATGTGATGGCCTCGCCACCAACACGTAGAGTGATTTCTTCTTCGAATACATCGATTAAAGCACGACCCGTTCTTAAGAATCCCCTCCCGAGAATGAGAGGGACTCGTGGGTCAGCATCGAAATCAACAATCACGAAATCTGCCGGAAAATGGAACTTTCCTACTTTCACGAAGATATCTTCGGCAATGCCGAGAGGACGGGATATAGTACGGTCTGCAAGCTCGAGTGTCATGCAGGTCGGAGTGAGAGCAGGAAGTGAGAGTCTTTTCCAGACTGTGTAAGGCATCAGGTTAATGCTTGCGCCAAGATCGGCCAAGGCAAAGCATTCAACCATCCCCAGGAAAATACAAGGAATGAGAACTTTCCCGGGATCCCCAAGCTTCTCGGGAAGCTTTTTCAAAAGCACTGCTGAGCAATGCTCATTAAGAGGAGTTTTTGCCATCTCACAAAGTTTTTCTTTGTTGCTTATTAGATTTTTGATTGTTGAAGCAAATTTAGGCATGAGAAGAAGAGCGTCCGCGAAGCTAATATCAAAGTGTAATTCTTGGAAAATTTGATAAAATTTTTCCATCTGATGGTTAGCTTTTTCGCGGTTCTTTTGTTCACTCAATCGTGAAGGATATGGAATTGATGGCTTAGGATCATTCTTTGGGATTTCATCAGAACTCACAGGGGGATCAAATACAACTTTCGGCTTACAAGCCGGGACCGGGACAACTTGAGGGTGGACGTTGTTGATACCTCCGTTATTAGTAGGAAGTACCTTGTCCGTAGTGACCTCAGGTTCACGTTCCGCTACCTTAGGAGGAGAAGAAGAGGTAGAAGGAATCGAGGGTCCATTGTAAGATGTCCCACTTCGGGTGGTGATCGCTTTGACATCGCCCCTCGGGTTAGCGATCGTGTTGCTCGGTAATGTACCCGGGCCCGAGGGTCGATCATTTAAAGACTTCTGAAGTTCAGAGATCGTCTTGATCAATAACCGATTCGTTTCCTCTTGTGCTTTCATGAATTGTTTAATCTCAGCATCGGAGGAAGACGGGGGTGGAACAACGTTTTGATTTTGAACAGGGGGATTTTGAACACGGTTGTTTTGAAAATTCCCTTGATTTTGATTGTTGTTACCTTGAAAAGTGTTTCTCTGATTGAAATTACCCTGATTGTAATTCCCTTGATTCTGGTTTCTTTGAAAATTTCCTTGAAAACCTTGGTTTTGATTGCCATTTTGAAAATTGTTTTGATTAAACTGGCCTTGATTTTGATTCGGGTTTTGGAAATTTGAGTTTTGACCTTGGTTAAAATTCTGATTCGAGTTACGGTTTTGATTTTGGTTAAAACCGGGAGGTCCGAGAAAATTGTTGGAACGATAGCTTAAGAGATTACGGTCCCCTTGCGGTTGGTAAGAATTACCCCCCGTATTGTAGGAACCGTGAGCAGCATATACGTTCTCTGGAGGAAAGTCAGCAGTAGCTGGATACTCGGAATACAGATGAGGGCCCCCACAAGTTTCACAACTTCGGGCCACGGCTTTCACTTGTTGATTTTGAGCCTGATTTTGCATCGATTGGCTTATTCTCAACACACCCGTAGAAATATCATCCATCTTTTTGGTAAGAGCTATTATTTCAGGAGATGATGATGAGGGAGTAACTGAATGACATGACGCATCCCTCTCCGCAGAGGAATCCCAAAAGTTATGATGGGCAGTCATGTTCTCGATTAGGTCATAGTACTCCTCGGGACGCCTTTTCACAAAGGTCCCACCAGCAGCAGCATTGAGAATGTCTCGGTGCCTCAATGTCAGACCATTATAGAAGGTATCTATGATGGTAACTTGCAACATATTGTGGTTAGGGCACCGATCAATGGCTAGCTTATAACGTTCCCAAGCCTCAAAAAGAGACTCATCGGGACGTTGCCGGAAGTTGCTGATATCATTTCGTAACTTGGTAACCATGGAAGGTGGAAAATATTTTGCTAAAAACTTGGTTACCATGTCATCAAAGGTACGAATAGAATTCCTTGGGAGTCGGTCAAACCATGCAGTGGCATGATGAGTGAGAGAATAGGGGAAGAGGTACAGCCGAAGGGCATCATCCGTGACACCATGCTGTTTCATGCTTTGGGTGACCGTGAGATATTTGTCAAGATGCTTATTGGCATCGTCACCCGGTAATCCGTGAAATTGACACGAATTCTGGACTTGTTGGATCATGTGGTGCTTGAGGCCAAAGTCCGTAGCCTCAATAATGAGTGGTGCAATAGGCCCACCCCGCCCTTGCATGGTAGGCTGGCACAGCTCCTCCATCGTTCGGAGATCGGGAGCTGGCTCATCCCTAGGAGGGTCAGGGGGTGGTAAAGGTGGTGGTGGCCCAGCGGCCATTTCGGTCTTTGATTCTTGTGTGTCAGAACGTAGCTCGTGTACGTTTTTCTGATGTTTACGTTTTGTTTGTTACCGAGTGCGCATGCACTAAAAACAATTTTTCAAAACAAGATCGAAGCAAAACCACAGTGAACTTAAACCAGCAATCACAAGTGAATGGCTTCTTTAAAAAAGGTACACCACTCACAGGGATATAAAGGCAAGTTTTAATCTTAAGTTTGGGAACTTATTATGGGTTTATTATTTAATTTTTTGAAAAACTGCTTTAGGATTATGGGTGTGTGTGCAGAAAACTTGGGAAATATTTTTGGAACTGATTCGTTAACCGAAATCGTCCCTTTAAGATTACTCGCAGGCTGGCGGGAGGAAGTAAATAGGTTTCCTCTTCAGTTCGCAATTTAATGTCAGAACTTACCTTAAACCAACTGTTTCAGGTTGTAATCTTAAAGAACACGAAGTAATTTAACTTCACAGTTTGTTTTTGATTGTTTTTAATTTTTTTTGGTGTTTTTCAATACTTCAGGAGAAGTGTTAATGAACGTTTTTCTGATATGATTATATTTTTACAAAAACTTTTTACAAATTTGTGTGAAATTTGTACAGGGAGGGTTTTGAAAACACTAAACTTAAAACGATTTTATAAAACACGCAACAACCTCCCCGGCAGCGGCGCCAAATTTTGATTGAGCCCGAACCGTCAGATTATTATTGACCAAGGGTCAATAAGTCAAAGACAGCCTAGAATCAATACTCCGGTGATAGTATATTGTATTCCCGGGTCGTTAAAGTCCCAGCGAGATTGAAATGGTGTCGTTTGAAATCGTTTTTGAGAAAGTGGCATTGAGGACAGTAGCCAGGTGATGTGGAGTTGATATTGCTACTGTTATTTTGGTATTTGTAAACAGATATAATATTCACAAAAATCAGATAACAGATATATACACGTATTCACAATTCAGATTTACGCAATCGGACTGAAAAAGTGGGATTTTGGTATTTATCAAACTACAGGGGGTGCTTTTGACACTTTTTAAAACTTAAAATTAAAAATGAAAATGAAATTATGAAAATGATTAAAATACTATTTAAATATTATTTAAGTAATAAAACTATTTAAAAACTAAATTAAAATCTAATTTAAATAACTAAAAATGACAAATGATTTAAATTAAACTAAAAATTAACAAAAATATTTTCTAAACCTAAATTAGAACTTGAAGAAAGTATAAAAAATAAAAATAAATATTTTTGTCTTTTTGTGAGTTTTTTATAAATTGAAAACTATTTAACTTAATTAAATTAATTAAACTACTTTTAATTAATATTAATACTAAATTAACTTAGAAAATTACAAGAAAATTTATAAAATTACTTAACCATCACTGGAATCCTAAAAAATTATAAAAAATCTAAAAATTATGTTTTAAGATTAAACAACTAATTATTTACCTTTTAATTAACTTAAGTCTATTTTAAACAAATAAAATAAGAAAAATAGAAAATGAACAGTAGAATCTCAAAATATATTTTCTAAAAGTCTATTATACTATATTAGAGCTAGGAAAAATATAAAAACTAAATTTAACGTTATAAAAACTAAATAAGCTATTTAATACTTGATATTAATTAATAATAAAGAAAATTAAAATTAAATCTAATTAACACTAAATGACAAAATAAAAATCTGAAAAAAAAATATCAAAATTACTTTATTATATAAGGTATTTAATAAAAATATAAAAACACTAGAGACTTAATTAAAATTTAAAAATGAAAATTAAAATTAACTTGAATTAAATAGAAACTATCACTTACTTTAACTTTGATTTTTTTGGATTTTTCTTTTACAGAACTACTTTATACCCTAAATGACAAACTTTTATGAAAACACTTTTAAAATTAGCTTATTTATAAGCTGTAAACACCCCCTTTTCTTAAACAGTTGACTTTGGTTGACTGTTTGGTCAATCTGGGTCAAATGGCTTTGGGTGGGGTCTACAATGTTAAAACTTGATACAAATAAACTAAATAAGCTCAAATAAGCCAGAAACAACAAGAAATCAACACAAATAAGCTGAATCAAACCAAATAAGCACTTTGCACAATGAAACTTAACTCAGAAATGAGACAACCTTTGGGGCTTAAACTAGGTGGGGTCCACTGGGCTGGAGGTCAAACAAAAGGTCAATGGTTGCTCCTTGGTAGGAGGGGGGTTGAAGGAACCTAACTAGAGGGTGTGGGACCCACTGAGGAGGTCACAAAACACCACCAAAGGTGGTGTTGTGGTGAGGGTCTGATGTGAGCAGGGCACACCTTTGCCCTGCAAGTCACTTTGAGGGCTTGTGCAAGCTTGTAGAAAATTTGCAAAAATCAAACCAAAGTTGGACTCAAAAGTTGAGGTGGTACTGTATTACTACAACAAATTTCAGCTTCTCAATCAAAGCACATAAATCATAAATAAACTTGGAGTTTTTGCAAAAATCTGAGAATGGGTATTTTTTACTTTTGATGAAAATTGTTAGTTTGACTTTGGTAAGATTCTAAGTGATCTAAACTACTGTTTATGATGTATTAAGCTAATATAAGATTACTATAAGCTAAATTAACAACTAATTATTAGATTATGAGCTTATGGATACCAAACTCCTACACAGTTAACTGTGTGGGTAATTAGAACATGATTTTGACTTTTTGCTGTTTTAAGGCACCATCTTTATGACTTATAAACCTATTTAGACCTAATATAACTAACTCAAGCAGAAAATACCAACTAATTCAATCCTAAACACCTTAAACAGAAGTGAGCCAAACACCCCTATTATGACAGATTGTGAATGATTTTTAAGAAAACAATGAACACAGCTAAAACTAATGATTAGAAACTATTAAATAGACTAAAAGTAAACTAAATAAACAAGATTACACTATTATTAAACACTGTAAAGAGAAGTTTTGAAATAAAATGGAATATGCTTACAAGTTTGCTTTCTTGCCAATATCATGAACCAAGAACCACAACCATTACCTAACATCCCCCATGGGATTCTAAACCAAGGCCATCCAAGATATACCCTGCTCCAGCTTTGATAACCATGATGGTGAACCTTTTGACTTTTATTGACTTTTTGATATTTTGAGATTTTGATTACTAAACTGATTTTAATTATCACTAATAACTTATATAAGCTATAAGGGAGCTTATGTGAGCCTAAGAGTCCAGTTTATTACACACTAACTATCATTAAACTAAATAGCTTATTGAGATTTTGAAATAAACTTTCATTAGATGAAACAGTTTGAGAAACTTGAAATTTATTGATCAAAAGGAATTACAATACATGAAAGATGATTAAAACACTGCTTAAAAGCTTTAAGTTATACTAATAATTGAAATTGCATTTAAACGAAATACATAAAACTAAAATTAACTAACTGCCTCTTCATCTTGCAATCTCTTCCTTTTATAGCTGAATATTAGGGTTCCCATCAAGCTTCTGAGCAAATCCCACCATCCTTTGATAATTTTGGTCCAATGAAAAGGCTCCACGTATTTTTGGCGGGAAACTTAGTTTGTATGCTTTTGGACTGTTTCAGGCAAGGGGGTGCATTAAATGTGATGTGAGGGTAGGTGCAGGGAGGTGTGGGGATGTGATGATGACTCTGCAAGTGGTGGTGGTGGAGCTGCAAAACCAGGGGAGAAGAAGAGGGTGGTTTGGCGGTTTTGGGGGAGTTTGACTGGGTTTGACCGAGGGGTGTTATTTAAAACGGTTTAGGGGATTGGGTGGGCTAAGGGTTGGACTGGGTAATTATTTTGGGCCCAAGTTGGATTGGATTTGGAATAGGTTTAGTGGATTAGTTTTGGTTTATTATTTATGGTCCGGATTTGGTATTTGTTAACACAAGGACCTTTTTTGCAATTTTGGGAAAGTTGAGGGTGTGAACTTGGCATCCTTTTAATTTGTTTTCAAGGGTGTATAATGCCATAAGATGAATAGTAAAAGGTCCCTTGTTGATTTTTTCAATTTATTTTCATCAGGGACTGAAACCATCAAACTTTCAAACTTCAGGGACCATTTGTGTAAATATCACCAAACTTTCCACCAAGGACCAATCATGTAAATTCTCCAAAATTTTTACCCAAGTACCACATTTGCCATAGATGAATAGCACAAGGACCAAAATTGATTTTTCTTTCAAAAATATCCCACCAGGGACCAAATCTGTCAATTACTGAAATTCAGGGGCCCTTATTGTCACTTTTGGATTTTGAGGGGTGAAAGTGTAATTTTCTCAAACTTTTTACCCAAAGTCTAAATTTGATAGTTTTTGACTTTTAAAAATTTTGGGCTGACTTTTCTTTCATTTAAAACCTTCAGGGACTAGTTTCGTCAATTTTTGAAACTTGAGGGACTGAAACTGCCAATTGTGCAAACTTTGTTCGTTTTTCATTTGTTTTTAAACATTTTGCATCTAAAACATATAAAACACACTTTTGGAATAATTTCTGTATTTTGATGCGTTTTTGGGTGTTTTTGGATGTTTTGGCAGTCCATATAAGACAAAAATGATGAGTATTTACACACTCATCAGTTTGATACTAAAAAGTTATAGCAATTCTTTTGATCACTATGCAGTAATTGGGTTATGATTTGATCAATATGTAGACATGGTTATGGTTTGATAACTATGCAGACCAATATGCAGAAATGATTTGTGTATTCTTAATGTAGACATGGTTATGGTTTGTTTTGCAGACATTCTACAATGGTATGCAGACAAGTGTGTAACTGCAGACATGGTTATGGTTTGTTTAGCAGACTTAGTTATGGTTTGATACTACCCATGTTTGTAAATGAAATGGTTTGACTGCCATTTGACCACTATGCACAATATCTATAATCTAATATGCAATGAAATTGGTATTCTCCATAATCATGTCTGCAAATGAAATGGTTTAGGCATTCTCAATGTATACCCAAACACTCCTTAACACAATGTTGATAAAAATTAAACAGTACTACATTCACCAATGCAATGGTCTGTTTTGCAGACATCCTAAAATGATATGTAGACATGGTTTGTTTTGCCTAATTTAAACCTTGGATGTTTAACTGTTACATCATTTGCTGGTGCAACAGAAAGTAGTACACAAAGATGTTCATCATTTGGGTTTTATAACTTCTTCTGCAAGTCTTCCACCTATTCCAAGCTTCATTTTTCCTTTATTGTCATCCTCTGCAATTGCTCCTAGACCATCTATGCATTTTCTTATTCCAAATGTCTTATTAAGTATACAAGACCAAGTATGTTTTGCTGCAAGGCCTAGTATGCATTTTGAACCTGTAACTTTTTTAGCATGAAACTTTTTAGAGCTGGAACATGATTTAGCTAAAAAAATAGCATGAACCTTTTACAGCTGGAACATGATTCAGGAACTTTTTTTTAAAGGAACATAAAATTGGTCATCACTACTTGTGTCATCACTACTTATATCATCAAGGCTTGTATGATCTTAATTGCTGATATCATCATTGCTGCGTGAGTAATACCATGAACACATTAGGCTGGAACCTTTAAGAGCTGGGAGTTCATTACTGCTGCTTGATGATACAAGCTCAACGCTTGAATCAGACTTTATGATTATGATTTCTGCAAACATAGACAAAAAGATGGAGCTTGGACTAACAAAATATGCAATTAGAGTAACATAGGCAGTAACTCAACAACAATACTTTTATCACCAACCTAAACGCTCAACTTCATCACATCACAGGTAATGACAAAACTTTTATCACCAACCTAAACGCTCAACTTCATCACACATTCAGGATTAAGGATCTAAAAGCTCAACGTTATCACCAACCTAAAAACAACAATGGATCCCTCAACTGGTCTTGCAATGTCTCAGAGGAAATACACACTAGACCTTCTCAGATTAGCAAATGTCTTAGATTCTCCCTGTCCAATACCCATTGAGGCTTGTACACAACACTAATGGGTAAACTCATCTATCTCACAATCATAAGGCCAAATATCTCTTTTGCAGCCCAAACTCTAAATCAATTCCTAAAGGAACCGAGGACACCTCACATGGCTGCATTGCTAAAGCTATGTCGAGGCCAAGGTTTGTACTTCTACACCAAAGCATTCAGTGCAACAGATTCAAAGATTTTTTTAAAGAATTAGGACACGTACGAATGTAGTAAGGAGTAGGGGTGGCAATTTGGGTCGGGGTCGGGTTGTCAGGTTGGCGAGTTAGAAAACCCCAACCCGACCCTGACCCATTTAAAGAATCGGGTCAGCTATGTCAACCCTAACCTGTTTACACGTAACCCGAACTTGACCCATTTAACCCGTATATATACTTGGATTGACAGGTTAAATAGGTTAAAAGGGTTGAATATGTTAAACGGTTTCAGGTTGACCCATTTAACCTGTTTTATATACAAAACTTAGCAGTTAGCACATTACACGAGTTAAACGGGTTAGTGGGTCGACCCGTTTAACCCATTTAACACGTATAATTAAATATAAATAATTTTTAATTTAAGAAAAAAAAAATCTTAAATGGGATGGCGGGTCGACCTGTTTATTTTATTCTCAACCCGAACCTGACCTGTTTAATAAACGAGTTAGATATGTCGACCCAAACCTAACCTGAAATCTATTTAGCTAAACACAAACCTGTTAATTTTCGTGTCGGTTTCAAGTCGGGTTTCGTGTCGGGTCAGAAATTGCCACCCATAGTAAGGAGTACTTGTTAACTCACTATTTTTTATTTTTTTTTACTATCAGTATATTTGTCGTTGAAATCAAATGTCGGATTATGGTCCCAAGAATTAGCACAAACCTCCTATTAAGGGTTATTGCATCAAAAAGTTATAGTCGTTTTAAGTCAACATATATATTTCTCACGTGTTTTCTTCAATTGTTTTATATAAAAGTCGACCAACAAAGTTTTCCATCACATTATTTTACTTGTGATATATTCTTCCTTCGACAATCATTGAAGATGCTTTTTCCTAATATAGCACAAGTTTATTGTGGTTGCTTAACTAAATTATACTAGATCGAATCTGTTATTTCGTTTAAGTTGTTTTCGTACAAACGAAGCAACCATTTTTTATCTACAAATGGTTAAACATGGAAAGAAATTCCCGATGTCATGCTTCATTTATAGCCAGATAGTACGTATTTCTTGAATAATTAGTGCATGTAGTTTAGGTATAGTAATAAGAATGGAGCACCGAGCACATTTCAGCTATTCAAAGGAATTAGTGCTTAGATAATTAGTGCATGTAGTTTATAGAAAGGATTATTAAAAATTGAGGAATGTTTGTTATTGAACATAGAAAAGACAAAAAGAAACGATTTATCACATTATATGCAACAATATTTACACTTGCCAACTTTAAATAAACAAAATAGATAACTTAAAGGGTGAGTGTGTCTTCATTTGCATATCTAAAAAGTTTATCAGAATGTTTCAAATGAGCTAAATGTCTTCGATCCGTATATAAAAAATTAGATAGTTAAAGCAAAAGGTTATTTGTAGAGATAAAAGATGACACCATATATTTAAATATACTTTAAGTCGTAATCCTAAGGATTAACTATGGATTAAGGTTTACTTATTATTTGTGATTTCTCATTATTTTTTAGTGGTCAAGTACTCTAATGTCCTAACAAGAGATCTCATGTTCAAAACTCACTATTTATACATCTCAGGAGTGGTCATGGAAAGAGTCCAAACAGTCACAGAGATACCCTGGTTATCTTGTGTACATCTCCGTAAAAGACTCACACTCCCCAGATAATCTTAACATGGAAAACCTCACTCCGTATACCAGATTGATCATTTATCTAGAAAATCTAGTATTTTTATTTTTATTATTATTATTTTTTTCAAACCATGGTTTTCGATCATTTTAGCCTATACAAGGTTTGACTCAAACTGGTTATGTCTCAATATTTATCATGGACCTTCAAAAAAAAAATTTTTTTTATGGTGGTTTATGCTTATGTCCAAATATTTGTTTCGAACCTTAAGTATATTTTTTGACACTCGCATTCCGGTGTTTATTGTGTACCTGTTTCTTTTTCCTAGTTTGAGTATCAACACGACTAGCCTTTTATAATAAACACATTTGAATTAGCGCTGTAATTATATTTAAGTTATGTAATAATATGGTTGAGATAAGTAAACTCGCCAACCCATCAACGCAAAACCTACCATATTGAACACGACATGAATTCCACATCTAGCGGTAGCGCGCGGGTTCGCAATAGTGACTTTTTTTTTGTAAAGGGTTTCCCGGTAATACATTACTCTAAAAACCAATTAAGTACAACGAATGTGGGTGAATCCCAAATGTCAGCCCAAAACTGGCAACTTGCAATAGTGACTTAGGCTTACTATCAACACAGTAACATTATACATGTTTGACTACAAAGTCAAAACAATTACAACACTTGTAACAGGAAAATGGGGAGTAAAAGTAACTCAACTGTTCCACATTACAAATACTAAGAAACAAAGATTGAGTGTAATTTTGTCCAACATTCATTTACCCTTCATAGAGCACTACTTCAGTTAAGTTGCTAAGGTCTCTCTTTCTCTCTACCTCTATTCCTCTCTCTAGACCTTTTCTTTTAAGCACTAATTAAACTTTTAAGGTGATTCTCCAAGAGCAAAGATTAATCAGATCTAAATATAGATATATAGGTAGTTTTTTTTCTTGTAAGAATCATAAGATATATACTAAAACTATGAACATAATATTTGGTATTAAAGTGTGAATAAGATATCAAGAATTTGTCTTTTAAGCATACAAAATTTTTGGGTGGTTTTTATAACAGCATAGATAAGTGAGATCTATAAATAGTAATATAGTTTTTCTTGTAAATTTCTTTAAGTAATATATCAAAATCATGAACAAAGCATTTGGTAGTATTAACTATAAGATGTGATCAAGATTGAAAGAGTTTGTTAGTAACATGGACAAGGGGTCATTGTCTACTTTTTATAAATTCATCTTCTACCCACTTCTCCATCCATTTTTTTGCATTTTTTCTGTTAAGATATGCTCTAAAAAAGTAAGAAAGAGAAAAAAGTTTGAAACTTGATTTAGTTTCTGGCCTCAATTATACATCAAGATTGATATCTCAACCCCACTCATTATTTCTTCTAAGTACAAGTAATCAACAAACATATCTAAAAAAGTAGTTTAGCTCATTTCTATGTGATTTGGTGCAAGATTCATGGCAAATTCTGATGCTTTTGAGCTTGATTTCAGCTGCAGAGATCGATCCATGTGTAACAATTCGCATTTTCAGATTAATTACTATTCCCGGAAAATTTCACTATTCACTTTTTACTATTCACTTTTCACTATTCATCTCAGAAATTTTTATTTCATATTCTCGTAAGTTAAACTATTTTAACGATAATCCGAGAGTTTAACGCTCGTCGGATCATTTCTGCAAAAATCACAAAGCCGTGTCCGAGATTTACTTTTAGGTTTAAACGTCATTCCAGCATCCCGATATGTTCATAAAACATTATAAACAATAGAAATATGATTTTCTCTCATTTTAGGACAATTCCAAAACTTTTGGAATTTTACGTTTTTCAGTTCAGCGTTTTACGCGAATTACGCGTTTTAGACCCGCATTTCCAGTTTTAGCAGCGTTTAAGCACCCTGATAAAAGTTACCACTCATTTAATAGGCTAATATAGAGTATATTGATAAGCTTTAACATATTTATGAGTTTCATATTTTTAAGATACTCGGTTTTAAGTTTCGTGACTTAACGACTTACTATTAGCGATTACCTGGACCAAAACTCGCCCCGTAAACACTAGGTGTTATCAATAACTCACCAATCTTATCTTGGAAGTCTTATAAGGTGTTTTTAGCTAGTCATCTAGCCTAGTCATGTTAATCTACATAATATCTACTAAAGTATAACAAACCAATTTTGCTACTTCATTCATTTTATATCATTTACACTTAATCAAAATAATCAAACTCATTCTCTTCCTTTCTCTCTCAATACCAACGATCCAAACACATAAAATAACCCATTTTGATCATGATTCTTTCAAGTTTCATCCATCATAAGTATAGCCTTTTGTTCCTTGCATGATCCTTAACACCTTTCAACCATAAAACTCTATAAAATCACCACAAAAACTCATCAAATTTCCAAGTGTTCTTAGTGAAGATTTTTACTAAAGGTTGTTTTTATGTTAGATTAGTGTTTATCAAGGGATTATAAGATAGGGTTTTTGATATGGAAGCATGGCTATGGTTGGAAAGGTTTTGGAAGATTAAGTAGTGGTTCTTGGTTTTGATCTTGGTTCTAGTTAGTTTCTTCACAAGTTGTAAGCAAACCCTAATACACTTTCTTGCTCAATATCATTTTCATGCTTATTATGTTTCATTCATGCTATATATGGTCTTTGTATTGTGTTCATGATGTATAAAAAATGGATAAAACGAGTATTGATATACATATGTTAACTTATGACAAGCAAACAAGCAAACTAGTGATTTTTATGGAAAACCACGACCACAATAGTATAACTTTGATATTTGACACTTACTTACTGTTAAAGAGGACTTAACGAGGAAAATATAGCAATTTGAATCACCCAAAACGAGTACACGAGTCAAAAGTTATGACCATTTAAAGTTAGCGAAACCAAAACGGCAAGACTGCCTAAATAGCATTCTGATCAAATTTTGATTTTGAAAGTCCCACTTCTGGTCCGATTCATCAAAAAGTTAAAACACGAAAGTTGTCCAGAACGACGTTTTCATTCAGGAAGAAAGAAGCTCGAGCCCTGAAAAGGCTTTCCGAGTGATAATTTCTTCAAATTCTTAACAGCCCATTTTTAGACCAAAGTTACTATATAATGATTATAATTAGATGAGATCAAGAGGTCTAATGACCTAAAGCCAAGACCACAACCATGGCTAAAGCCAAGGTTGAGTCTCAAGACCATGGTAACAATGACCAAGGTCACGGCAAAGCCACGGCTAAAGACCATATAACTTTTAAAGATCAAAAACTTATATATATGTTATCAAATGCTACAATAGTAGGGAGCCTCATGTGAGGAGTTCATTAAGTAAGCCGTCGAGATGAGTTGTGGATTTACGAATTAAAGTGTCCTGGCTCCTCGAACGTTTACTCCATGACTTCTGAATTATGTCGGCCCGAACGGTAGTAAGAGATATACAAACTATACATGTTTCATAAACGACTTATATTCAAAGACTTATACTATATACTAAGTACTACATCATGAACATTATGCAAGACATATATTGGCAATTCTTCGTATTCTTAGACGTTACTCCAAACCTAAGTCACAACGTTCTATTATAGGCTGCTCTTAGAGACTTTCGCGATTCGACTACCACTTTCATTTCTCATTACATAAGCTTAAGGTGAGTCATAGCCCCTACTCTTTTCATACTTGTTTTAACTCTTTGGGGGAGATACATGCACAACTACTTGCTTACTTGTACAAATACTCAAAACATTTATACTTGATTATTTTATACTTGATTGTCTTATACTTGATTGCATTATACTTGATTTCATACATACATGACTGTCTTTTATCTTTGGGAAGTGGCTCCCAGTAATCTTTTATCTTTGGGAAGTGGCTCCCAGTAAACTTTTATCTTTGGGAAGTGGCTCCCAGTTTTCTTTGGGAAGTGGCTCCCAGTTGTCTTTGGGAATTGGCTCCCAAAGTGAGGTCTTCGGAGATGAAGTAGAGACTCACTACTAATTGCTTAATTGTTTTGATGAACTTATACATGTCTTATTCATACTATATGTTAGCAGTGGGTTGTGAACACACAGGTTACAAGTCTCTTATGGCGGGACTTGTAACTGAGTGGATTCACGATGCCTTTGCTGTGTGATCATTCTTTAAGACTTTTCAACTGTTTTAAGACAAACTTTATGAACTCACCAACCATTGTGTTGACACTTTAGCATGTTTATCTCAGGTTAGTAAGGCGATAGCTAGTGCATGGAACTTAGAGTCAAGCTGCATATTCTGAAGACTTACGCTTTTATCATTTACCATTCAAAACTTTGTATACATTTATGTATCATACTTTGAAATCTCATGTTTGTAACTTTGAATTCATTAATCGAATGGTAACTTTTCAAAACGTCTCATTTAGAGTTCGTTTTCTATAACTTGTACTTTGTATTATGAAGTAGCACCCCTGTGACACAGTCTTCCGCTGCGGTATTTTGGGGGTGTTACACCATGTCGTTTCAAGAAGATTCCGCGGACAAGTCTCCACAAAGAAGGTCGTTGGGCAAGGGAAAGATCGAGATCAAGCGGATCGAGAACACCACGAATCGACAAGTGACTTTATGTAAGCGTCGCAACGGGTTGCTCAAGAAGGCGTATGAATTGTCTGTTCTTTGTGATGCTGAGGTTGCTCTTATCGTCTTCTCGAGCCGTGGACGACTTTATGAGTATGCCAACAACAGGTACTATACATAGATCTGCTTACTCATTTTACATGGATTTCTTTTTGGGTGTTGTTTTCTTCATATGATGATGCTTGATGACAACTAAAAATAAAAATTAGGTCAAAATACTATTTGATTTTTAGGGTTAGGGAAATAGTACACAACTCTTAAATGAATGTAACTTCTAGGGAAGATTTGAGATAAAAAGGACCCAATAATATCTTAAGTTATATGAGAGTTTTTCATTCTTCTTGTGGAACAAAGATTCACTTGTTTCTTTTACATTTTGGTTTTGTTTTTTTTCCTCAAAGAGATTTGTATATTTTGTTGTTAAAGTTTTATTTTACCATTTATCTTTTTATGAATCTTTGTTTCATATTTTGGTACCTACAAGATCTGTTCTTAAAGATTGCAACAAAAAAGTCACTAGTAAAAATGTTGCAAGCCAATAAGCAAAAATTTAGGAAGTGTATTTGCTGACCTCTGAGATCAGCTTCTCTCTTACCTTCATTTTTGTTTAAGATCTCTCTCTCACACACTAACACACACAAAATGTTGTCAAGTTCCTATTGCCCAAGACTTGCTTCATCTTGACACTTCCTAAATAGATTGTCAGCTAACATCATCCAAAGCAAAGTGAAAGGACTACTCTGAAAAGAGATGTCATCAAAGCCTAGTAAAGAAAAGAAAAATAAGTTTAGTAGGTTTTCAAATCAGTTTAAGCAAAGAAATATTATAAAAATGTGTTCTATGCACCATTTAAATTATTTGTAAACCACTAAATTTTTAGTATAATTTAAACACAAATGCAGTGGTATATAAACTAATTTGATGATGCACAGATTAATTAGCATTATTTATAAGAAGCTAAGGCTTTCAAATATATATGTATGACCAATTCTCTTCTGGTCAAAGCCTCTTATGACTTTATGGGTATTATCCTTAGGTCAAAGATAAGTCAAATTAGGGTTTTGACAAAAAAATTCTACTGGGTCCTATATTGTATGTTGTGGAAAATAAAATATTTGATTAGTCTCAAAGTCATGGGGATTACTTAAAAATACCTAGTTTAATGGGTATTTTTTTTCTTGAAGGTCAAAATGATGGTTCTAATAAAAGACTTCAAATTTACTAGGGAAAAAAAGGGGATATAGTTTTGACAAATTCCCAAACTTAATTGAGTTCTTGGGTGAATATTCTTACTATCAAGGATATAAAAAAGGATATTTCAAATCGTATTTTAATAAAATTAGGTTTTTATAATTTAGGTGTAAAGGACACTTGGTTTTTTTGGAAAGGTTATTACACCCGGTAACTTTATTACTCTGAAAAACAATTAAGTATATAGGATATGAGTAGATCTCACATTTCAGCCCATTATAAAGGCGAAATACAAACGCGCTATTTGTGCTTTAAATTAACCAAACCAATCATAAAAAAGATAAACCAATGTTATGCAAAACTACTAGAAACTTGGTTTATGTCCCAAAAATTAGAGTTGTGTCAGATATAAATACAATTGATGAATTTCCCTCAGTCTCTAGCTTAACATATATGATGCTTTCACCATCTATTTTTATAAAACTGACTTTTATTGATAATTAAACCCCAAACAAAATTTTAATAAATTCAAAAGCCAGATTTTACTTTCAGCTTTTTTAAGTTACTGACATAGTAAGTGACATCCTTTTCACATTTCCAAAGTTCTACAATAGTGAAATAAAACACATACTAGTCTTTCCTTTGGTATTGTCCATTAAAGACTTTTATCATGCTGTTGAAACTAAAACAGCAACCTACAAACACACACAAGAGAGAGGTACACATATATACATACTACATACATCATAAATACATACTATACTAATATCATAAAGCATCAGTAATGACTTGCAACACAACTATTAATAATGAAAGTGTAGATAATTCTGAAAACCGAGTTTATAATTCGACTCATTTTCTTAAAGGCAATGACTTGCAACACAGCCATTAAACACGTAAAAACGCACTTAATTATCAACTCAAGTGAGATTTGAACGCACAACATTTTGTTAGTGAAACACTAGCATGACTCATGACAAAGTTATCAAGTGCATTTTGTTAAAACTAAACAAAACTCACAACACAAAATTTTGGTACAAGATACAGTTCAAAAAGATCTAATTTTTTTTTACTATAGTATGTTACATTAAGAAAATATTTAGACTCCATAGATAGTGCAAATAGATACTTGAGTATCAAATTTAGGGCATTAATCATAGATAGGGCTGTAAACGAACCGGACGAACACGAACGGAACCCTGTTCATGTTCGTTCATTTAATTTTAACCGGACACGGACGCTTAAACGGACGAATTTTCTTGTTCATGTTCGTTTATTAAAAAAATGAATTGTTCATGTTCGTTCATTAAGACACTAAACGAACACTAAACGAATATAAACGATCGAACATAAATGAAACTAGACAAACAAATATAAACTTTATTGAATTCTTCACAATATATTGTTTTATAAGTGTTACTTTGTTTAAACAAAATAATTTTTAAAATTATAAAATTAAAATATATGATATATGAACATAAATATATAAATAAACATAAACGAACTTTAACGAATGTCTAATCGGACGTTCACGAACATAAATAAACGAACGAGACTTTTGTTCATGTTTGTTCATTTAATTAAACGAACGTAAAATATTGTTCATATTCGTTCATTTAATAAACGAACGAATATTAACGAACTTTTAACCGAACAGTTCATGAAATGTTCACTGAACGTTCAGTTCGTTTACAGCCATAATCATATATCTTGCATAGGTAAAATACGGACACAAAGTAGTGTGTGAGAGAGAAATAGTACAAAAGAGTGAACCAATGAGAGAGTATCTAATGCATGGGAAGAGATGACACATCCGTACAACAAGGAAAATGGACGGCTCTGATTGACTCAGAGTTTACAGATTTTGGATCCACGAGGAGGGTAAAAGGGTGATGCTCCATTGCATTATCCATTGTGTAGTAGGTTTTATACACGTGGCAAAGATCTAGCCTTAGAAAGATGTAACCAATCATAATGATAGATGAGTTGACAGCGTGGCAGACACAACCAATCAGTTTTTTTTATGAAAGGCACACAACCAATCAGTTGCTTCGACCAATTTAAGGTATTATACAATGTGTGTTTATATGGTATCCTTAAGATCTCCGAGAAAAAGTGATTTTATTCACTTTAGTACCATTTTCTGTTTCCTTAAAATCTCATACAAATCCTACTATTCAAATGCTTTTAAGGATTTTTAGTATAACACTTCACTGTGTCTGCTAGCTTGAGTGTGAGCATCATTTTATCCTATGTGCAAAACCAAGAAACAAACAAACTGTTTCTATAAGATTGTATGGTTTGGAAAATAAACTTTTACAAAAAAAATTATGTCTACTTATACTTTTAACTCATGTGTTGTGATGCTTGGAAAAATTATGGGCTAGTTGAGGAGAAATAATTAGTTGACGATGCATCACACATGTTATGTTTTTGTGACCGATGAATGTTACAATTTATGACAATATAACGTTGCTCTAATGATTTTCTTTATGAAATATGACTTTTGCATAAGTTTTATGCCTGCTATTACTTCAACGCGTGGGGCGGTAGACGTGATCTGTAATGACAATTAGTGACTAAATGTTCATAGATTGTTGTATAAGAAAACACAAATGTATGCCTGGTTGAATTTGTTTATGGCTTGATTGTGAAAAGTGAGTTCATGAGTTCATATTTCATCAACATGTCACATGTGAATTACCATGCCATTGTCAATGGTAGACAGAAAAGTCAATAACCAGACTCAAAAGAGGATAATGCCTATGTAGTATATTGAAGTGGGGTGTTGAAACTTGTCTCTTAATTTTTTTTTTTTTTTTACTTGATCAGTTAGTAATAAAACATGGAACGACATTTCCAATAGTCCTTTCTTTGTTTGAGAGGATCATGATCAATAAACTTTTTGTGTATACAACCATTCACTTTAGCAAATTCGTAGATACAATTTTTATGATTCTAACATGAGAGTAAACGTTTTTTGGAGTAATATATTTACCGGGTCGTTGACCTTTTACCCAAAAAAACATGAGAGTAAACTTATTAGATGCTATGATAGCCAATCTTTACACTTCACCATTAAATATTCTGTTAATGCTTTTGGAGATGATCGAATAATCGAGTTTGAACATATAACTAACAAGGTTAGCTTGTCTTTCTTCACAGTTATCACTTTCTTGAATGGGCTTAATTAGTTCACTTGGAGATCATGCTTTAATTGTGTTTATGTTTGCGCTCTCTATATGACTAGCTAGAATCATATAGAAGAGCTCGTAATGTTAGAAGACAAATCTACCTATGACTGATTCGTGAATTTCTCCACTAAGCTGCTCTAAATTATATGATGATGATCTTCGTCTTCTTGTTATTGCAGTGTTAGAGGGACAATTGACAGGTACAAAAAGGCATGCCTTGATCCACCTAGCAGTGGCTCGGTTTCTGAAGCCAATGCTCAGGTACCTGTTCCAAACTTATCTAACTACCTTATTGTACTAATTGCATGCGTGTTGCCACAAATTATTGTTTTCTCAATAAGCTTTTGATAAACTGGGTCATATGTCATTAAGGGAAGATCTAGATGGTAAAGTTTTTTTAAATGATAATACGCATCAGAATTATGGTTTTTTAGTAGTTGTGATGTTAAAATCCCAGATCGCCACTTTGTGTCATACACTCATAGCTGTTAAAATCGAACATAGTCAGTTTACACATTATTCCAGCATTCTAAAAACACATTATCGTGTTTAAATTACAGTATTACCAACAAGAATCTGGAAAACTGCATTCACAAATCGCAAACCTTCAGAATCAAAACAGGTATTATTCTAAGATAGATGTGCATATATATACCCTTTATATATTCTATACACTAACACAATGTTATAACCTTTTGTGAGTATAGGCAATTTTACAGGAACATCATGGGTGAATCTTTGACGGACATGCCAATGAAAGATCTGAAGAACCTTGAAACTAAGTTAGAGAAAGCAATAACCAGAATTCGATCAAAAAAGGTAGCTTCTTTTGCTCACTATATTGTTAACCTCTAAAACCTAGAAAGCTCTCATTTCGAATGGATTTTTATACTGTTTTGTTACTCGTATAGTATTATATCGACGCATGTAGTCTTAACATATCGTCATGATCTAAAACTGCAGAATGAACTGTTATTTGCTGAAATCGAGTATATGCAGAAGAGGGTAAGTACTTAAGCATTTCACCTGTGGTTAATCTAAAACCATATTTATACTACTTTCTTTTACTGATGGTTTTCTCATTAGAAAACAAGGTATGCGTTTACTTTTATAAGAGTTTCTAGTTCCGATCCCAATGATTTTTTTTTAACGCAGGAACTTGAGTTGCATAACAATAATCAGTTTCTTCGAGCAAAGGTATGTATATCTATCTCTATTTCTATCACGAATGATCAACCTAGTTCATTGATTAACTTTTGAAACGATTATTTAGATTGCTGAAAATGAAAGATCAGCTCAGCAGCAGCACATGAGCTTGATGCCTGGAAGTTCTGATTATGAGCTTGTGACACCTCATCACCAACACTTTGATGGTCGAAACTATCTTCAGTCGAACGAAATGCAACCCAGTAATGATTACTCTTGCCAAGACCAGACTCCTCTCCAGTTAGTGTAACTGTGTAAGTACAAATCACATGTCAAAAACCCCTAGAATTCGAACTTATGAGAAGCTTTTTTTATTAACTCTACGCTCCTGAGCTCATTGCTTTCATGCTTTCTGCAGGTAATAACAATGAAGGACTTAGTTGTCATGATAAGAATAGAGTGTTGTGATGATAAGAATAAAGTTAATGTAATTGATTTAGTGTTTATGGGTGATTGCCATTTACCCAAAATAGGATATGCATTGTAAGTATTTGTTGTTGGATCGGTTTCACAGGTTTGGATTGGAGCCAATTGTGTTTGAGAATTTGTTTGTAATTCACCATGTTCACGTTTGATACAAAACAGTAAATGGAAATCTAAAGAACTTGATAATACAAATGTAACTTTCATAATCTGTAAAAGGTTGTTTACAATGACTCGATTCTAGACTTATATACTATGATGAAACGTTGTGACCATACAAAGACCAATACAACGTTTCATGAATAACTACCTTAACCATAAAATAACTGTCATTAACCTAACGGGGTGTTTGGGTTAAGTTTCAACCCAGCCCATACTAAAACCTATTTGACCCATACGAAATAAATACATACAATACATAAATAATAAAGTCTAAACAACATTCTAAGTAATTATTGTGCCACATCTCCTTCCTAATTACTGAATGTTGATGTTTTCCATCTTGCTGTGCTTGAATTCCTTTCAAATAATGACAACAAAGTCATCACTTTCTTCTATGCAGTCACTTGATTTGTTGCTCACTTTCATGGCTTCTTCTCCTTCAATCTTGATCCTTTTCTTTGGTGATTCATCAACTATATCCATTGCATCTTCCAAATCTGAATCCGGCTGTGGTCTAATGTATGCAGCAACATCATTTTCATCACTTCCTACCTTCCCTAGATTTGCTCTAATTGCATCTTCAAAATAAATTTTCACCATTCCAATATACTCTTTGTAACATTCTTTCACTGTTTCTTGTTCTTCATCTGCCAATCCTAAGAGTCTTGCAACTTGATACCATTGGTTGTTGAGAGTAATATTCATGTATCCACCCAATTCATCAACAAACTTATACAATCCTAACATATCCACTTTTATTACACCAATAATGGGTGGTAACTCTCCTAATGCACTTTGCCTCATAAATCCCAAATAAAACCATTCAAGCATCTCTAAAAACCTTTTACTCAATACTTCCCAATTTTCAAATACTAATTTATCTATCTTGATCAAATTCAGAAAAGCAATAAACCTGGGAAAAGTATTGACCTTCATTGCATACAACGTGCCATTCAAACTCATGTAATCATGATCTATATAATCATGATCTTCCTGATGATCCATTTTCAATTCTTCTAAACCTTTGATCAGTGAACATTCTTCTTCAATATCCAACGATTTGAAGTAGTCATCAAGAAATTTGTTGTGGCTTGTGATTATGCTTTCATCATCTTGTTCTTCCATCATACCTTCTTCAATTCCATGATTCTCAAAACTATCAAACATGTATTTTAACTTGCATCGATCTGTCCCATATGTCACAATGAATCCTTGCTCTTCAAGTTGTTCCATGCTTAATACATTCAACGTTATTTCTGGAGTGTATAATACGTTTGCCATTATGATCTCTCCATCTCCAGTGCCTACAACTGCTTCTCCCACACCGTATGAAACAATAAATTTTCTTTCATCCTCTTCTACTCCTTCCACTTTGAATCTCTTGAACATTCTTTTAAACAAATGTTTCATTGGAGACATGTGTCGCTTGTATGCAGAACTTACATACCAAATATTGTCCCAACTTTCTTTTTCAGTCCCCTCAACCATGTAATCTGTGAGAACATGCACTTGTTCTTGATATTTTGCCTTTCCATGATTCGTTGGGTATGAAGGGTTCATGTCTGATGAGATATTGGAAGTTTCTGCAGTGTTTTGGTTGTTGTGTAGTTTTTTTAGTTTCTTTGGGCAGTTTCTGAAAATATGCCCACGTTTCCTACATACATAACACTTTGGCCTTCTATCTTTCTTCTTGTAATTGCCATCATTCTTAGTTTCTTTCTGCATCTTTGTAGAATTGTAAGACACAATTTCTTGTACTTTTTCTTTCAGCAACTTCTTTCCTTCAGGGGAGATTTTCCTTTTAGAATTCTGAATGGGTTGTTTTTGTGGTGTGTCTGTGGTATCAAATTTTGATGGCTCCATCCAGGATTCAGAACATGTGCTCTGATACCAATGTTGGATCGGTTTCACAGGTTTGGATTGGAGCCAATTGTGTTTGAGAATTTGTTTGTAATTCACCATGTTCACGTTTGATACAAAACAGTAAATGGAAATCTAAAGAACTTGATAATACAAATGTAACTTTCATAAACTGTAAAAGGTTGTTTACAATGACTCGATTCTAGACTTATATACTATGATGAAACGTTGTGACTATACAAAGGCCAATACAACGTTTCATGAATAACTACCTTAACCATAAAATAACTGTCATTAACCTAACGGGGTGTTTGGGTTAAGTTTCAACCCAGCCCATACTAAAACCTATTTGACCCATACGAAATAAATACATACAATACATAAATAATAAAGTCTAAACAACATTCTAAGTAATTATTGTGCCACATCTCCTTCCTAATTACTGAATGTTGATGTTTTCCATCTTGCTGTGCTTGAATTCCTTTCAAATAATGACAACAAAGTCATCACTTTCTTCTATGCAGTCACTTGATTTGTTGCTCACTTTCATGGCTTCTTCTCCTTCAATCTTGATCCTTTTCTTTGGTGATTCATCAACTATATCCATTGCATCTTCCAAATCTGAATCCGGCTGTGGTCTAATGTATGCAGCAACATCATTTTCATCACTTCCTACCTTCCCTAGATTTGCTCTAATTGCATCTTCAAAATAAATTTTCACCATTCCAATATACTCTTTGTAACATTCTTTCACTGTTTCTTGTTCTTCATCTGCCAATCCTAAGAGTCTTGCAACTTGATACCATTGGTTGTTGAGAGTAATATTCATGTATCCACCCAATTCATCAACAAACTTATACAATCCTAACATATCCACTTTTATTACACCAATAATGGGTGGTAACTCTCCTAATGCACTTTGCCTCATAAATCCCAAATAAAACCATTCAAGCATCTCTAAAAACCTTTTACTCAATACTTCCCAATTTTCAAATACTAATTTATCTATCTTGATCAAATTCAGAAAAGCAATAAACCTGGGAAAAGTATTGACCTTCATTGCATACAACGTGCCATTCAAACTCATGTAATCATGATCTATATAATCATGATCTTCCTGATGATCCATTTTCAATTCTTCTAAACCTTTGATCAGTGAACATTCTTCTTCAATATCCAACGATTTGAAGTAGTCATCAAGAAATTTGTTGTGGCTTGTGATTATGCTTTCATCATCTTGTTCTTCCATCATACCTTCTTCAATTCCATGATTCTCAAAACTATCAAACATGTATTTTAACTTGCATCGATCTGTCCCATATGTCACAATGAATCCTTGCTCTTCAAGTTGTTCCATGCTTAATACATTCAACGTTATTTCTGGAGTGTATAATACGTTTGCCATTATGATCTCTCCATCTCCAGTGCCCACAACTGCTTCTCCCACACCGTATGAAACAATAAATTTTCTTTCATCCTCTTCTACTCCTTCCACTTTGAATCTCTTGAACATTCTTTTAAACAAATGTTTCATTGGAGACATGTGTCGCTTGTATGCAGAACTTACATACCAAATATTGTCCCAACTTTCTTTTTCAGTCCCCTCAACCATGTAATCTGTGAGAACATGCACTTGTTCTTGATATTTTGCCTTTCCATGATTCGTTGGGTATGAAGGGTTCATGTCTGATGAGATATTGGAAGTTTCTGCAGTGTTTTGGTTGTTGTGTAGTTTTTTTAGTTTCTTTGGGCAGTTTCTGAAAATATGCCCACGTTTCCTACATACATAACACTTTGGCCTTCTATCTTTCTTCTTGTAATTGCCATCATTCTTAGTTTCTTTCTGCATCTTTGTAGAATTGTAAGACACAATTTCTTGTACTTTTTCTTTCAGCAACTTCTTTCCTTCAGGGGAGATTTTCCTTTTAGAATTCTGAATGGGTTGTTTTTGTGGTGTGTCTGTGGTATCAAATTTTGATGGCTCCATCCAGGATTCAGAACATGTGCTCTGATACCAATGTTGGATCGGTTTCACAGGTTTGGATTGGAGCCAATTGTGTTTGAGAATTTGTTTGTAATTCACCATGTTCACGTTTGATACAAAACAGTAAATGGAAATCTAAAGAACTTGATAATACAAATGTAACTTTCATAAACTGTAAAAGGTTGTTTACAATGACTCGATTCTAGACTTATATACTATGATGAAACGTTGTGACTATACAAAGGCCAATACAACGTTTCATGAATAACTACCTTAACCATAAAATAACTGTCATTAACCTAACGGGGTGTTTGGGTTAAGTTTCAACCCAGCCCATACTAAAACCTATTTGACCCATACGAAATAAATACATACAATACATAAATAATAAAGTCTAAACAACATTCTAAGTAATTATTGTGCCACATCTCCTTCCTAATTACTGAATGTTGATGTTTTCCATCTTGCTGTGCTTGAATTCCTTTCAAATAATGACAACAAAGTCATCACTTTCTTCTATGCAGTCACTTGATTTGTTGCTCACTTTCATGGCTTCTTCTCCTTCAATCTTGATCCTTTTCTTTGGTGATTCATCAACTATATCCATTGCATCTTCCAAATCTGAATCCGGCTGTGGTCTAATGTATGCAGCAACATCATTTTCATCACTTCCTACCTTCCCTAGATTTGCTCTAATTGCATCTTCAAAATAAATTTTCACCATTCCAATATACTCTTTGTAACATTCTTTCACTGTTTCTTGTTCTTCATCTGCCAATCCTAAGAGTCTTGCAACTTGATACCATTGGTTGTTGAGAGTAATATTCATGTATCCACCCAATTCATCAACAAACTTATACAATCCTAACATATCCACTTTTATTACACCAATAATGGGTGGTAACTCTCCTAATGCACTTTGCCTCATAAATCCCAAATAAAACCATTCAAGCATCTCTAAAAACCTTTTACTCAATACTTCCCAATTTTCAAATACTAATTTATCTATCTTGATCAAATTCAGAAAAGCAATAAACCTGGGAAAAGTATTGACCTTCATTGCATACAACGTGCCATTCAAACTCATGTAATCATGATCTATATAATCATGATCTTCCTGATGATCCATTTTCAATTCTTCTAAACCTTTGATCAGTGAACATTCTTCTTCAATATCCAACGATTTGAAGTAGTCATCAAGAAATTTGTTGTGGCTTGTGATTATGCTTTCATCATCTTGTTCTTCCATCATACCTTCTTCAATTCCATGATTCTCAAAACTATCAAACATGTATTTTAACTTGCATCGATCTGTCCCATATGTCACAATGAATCCTTGCTCTTCAAGTTGTTCCATGCTTAATACATTCAACGTTATTTCTGGAGTGTATAATACGTTTGCCATTATGATCTCTCCATCTCCAGTGCCCACAACTGCTTCTCCCACACCGTATGAAACAATAAATTTTCTTTCATCCTCTTCTACTCCTTCCACTTTGAATCTCTTGAACATTCTTTTAAACAAATGTTTCATTGGAGACATGTGTCGCTTGTATGCAGAACTTACATACCAAATATTGTCCCAACTTTCTTTTTCAGTCCCCTCAACCATGTAATCTGTGAGAACATGCACTTGTTCTTGATATTTTGCCTTTCCATGATTCGTTGGGTATGAAGGGTTCATGTCTGATGAGATATTGGAAGTTTCTGCAGTGTTTTGGTTGTTGTGTAGTTTTTTTAGTTTCTTTGGGCAGTTTCTGAAAATATGCCCACGTTTCCTACATACATAACACTTTGGCCTTCTATCTTTCTTCTTGTAATTGCCATCATTCTTAGTTTCTTTCTGCATCTTTGTAGAATTGTAAGACACAATTTCTTGTACTTTTTCTTTCAGCAACTTCTTTCCTTCAGGGGAGATTTTCCTTTTAGAATTCTGAATGGGTTGTTTTTGTGGTGTGTCTGTGGTATCAAATTTTGATGGCTCCATCCAGGATTCAGAACATGTGCTCTGATACCAATGTTGGATCGGTTTCACAGGTTTGGATTGGAGCCAATTGTGTTTGAGAATTTGTTTGTAATTCACCATGTTCACGTTTGATACAAAACAGTAAATGGAAATCTAAAGAACTTGATAATACAAATGTAACTTTCATAAACTGTAAAAGGTTGTTTACAATGACTCGATTCTAGACTTATATACTATGATGAAACGTTGTGACTATACAAAGGCCAATACAACGTTTCATGAATAACTACCTTAACCATAAAATAACTGTCATTAACCTAACGGGGTGTTTGGGTTAAGTTTCAACCCAGCCCATACTAAAACCTATTTGACCCATACGAAATAAATACATACAATACATAAATAATAAAGTCTAAACAACATTCTAAGTAATTATTGTGCCACATCTCCTTCCTAATTACTGAATGTTGATGTTTTCCATCTTGCTGTGCTTGAATTCCTTTCAAATAATGACAACAAAGTCATCACTTTCTTCTATGCAGTCACTTGATTTGTTGCTCACTTTCATGGCTTCTTCTCCTTCAATCTTGATCCTTTTCTTTGGTGATTCATCAACTATATCCATTGCATCTTCCAAATCTGAATCCGGCTGTGGTCTAATGTATGCAGCAACATCATTTTCATCACTTCCTACCTTCCCTAGATTTGCTCTAATTGCATCTTCAAAATAAATTTTCACCATTCCAATATACTCTTTGTAACATTCTTTCACTGTTTCTTGTTCTTCATCTGCCAATCCTAAGAGTCTTGCAACTTGATACCATTGGTTGTTGAGAGTAATATTCATGTATCCACCCAATTCATCAACAAACTTATACAATCCTAACATATCCACTTTTATTACACCAATAATGGGTGGTAACTCTCCTAATGCACTTTGCCTCATAAATCCCAAATAAAACCATTCAAGCATCTCTAAAAACCTTTTACTCAATACTTCCCAATTTTCAAATACTAATTTATCTATCTTGATCAAATTCAGAAAAGCAATAAACCTGGGAAAAGTATTGACCTTCATTGCATACAACGTGCCATTCAAACTCATGTAATCATGATCTATATAATCATGATCTTCCTGATGATCCATTTTCAATTCTTCTAAACCTTTGATCAGTGAACATTCTTCTTCAATATCCAACGATTTGAAGTAGTCATCAAGAAATTTGTTGTGGCTTGTGATTATGCTTTCATCATCTTGTTCTTCCATCATACCTTCTTCAATTCCATGATTCTCAAAACTATCAAACATGTATTTTAACTTGCATCGATCTGTCCCATATGTCACAATGAATCCTTGCTCTTCAAGTTGTTCCATGCTTAATACATTCAACGTTATTTCTGGAGTGTATAATACGTTTGCCATTATGATCTCTCCATCTCCAGTGCCCACAACTGCTTCTCCCACACCGTATGAAACAATAAATTTTCTTTCATCCTCTTCTACTCCTTCCACTTTGAATCTCTTGAACATTCTTTTAAACAAATGTTTCATTGGAGACATGTGTCGCTTGTATGCAGAACTTACATACCAAATATTGTCCCAACTTTCTTTTTCAGTCCCCTCAACCATGTAATCTGTGAGAACATGCACTTGTTCTTGATATTTTGCCTTTCCATGATTCGTTGGGTATGAAGGGTTCATGTCTGATGAGATATTGGAAGTTTATGCAGTGTTTTGGTTGTTGTGTAGTTTTTTTAGTTTCTTTGGGCAGTTTCTGAAAATATGCCCACGTTTCCTACATACATAACACTTTGGCCTTCTATCTTTCTTCTTGTAATTGCCATCATTCTTAGTTTCTTTCTGCATCTTTGTAGAATTGTAAGACACAATTTCTTGTACTTTTTCTTTCAGCAACTTCTTTCCTTCAGGGGAGATTTTCCTTTTAGAATTCTGAATGGGTTGTTTTTGTGGTGTGTCTGTGGTATCAAATTTTGATGGCTCCATCCAGGATTCAGAACATGTGCTCTGATACCAATGTTGGATCGGTTTCACAGGTTTGGATTGGAGCCAATTGTGTTTGAGAATTTGTTTGTAATTCACCATGTTCACGTTTGATACAAAACAGTAAATGGAAATCTAAAGAACTTGATAATACAAATGTAACTTTCATAAACTGTAAAAGGTTGTTTACAATGACTCGATTCTAGACTTATATACTATGATGAAACGTTGTGACTATACAAAGGCCAATACAACGTTTCATGAATAACTACCTTAACCATAAAATAACTGTCATTAACCTAACGGGGTGTTTGGGTTAAGTTTCAACCCAGCCCATACTAAAACCTATTTGACCCATACGAAATAAATACATACAATACATAAATAATAAAGTCTAAACAACATTCTAAGTAATTATTGTGCCACATCTCCTTCCTAATTACTGAATGTTGATGTTTTCCATCTTGCTGTGCTTGAATTCCTTTCAAATAATGACAACAAAGTCATCACTTTCTTCTATGCAGTCACTTGATTTGTTGCTCACTTTCATGGCTTCTTCTCCTTCAATCTTGATCCTTTTCTTTGGTGATTCATCAACTATATCCATTGCATCTTCCAAATCTGAATCCGGCTGTGGTCTAATGTATGCAGCAACATCATTTTCATCACTTCCTACCTTCCCTAGATTTGCTCTAATTGCATCTTCAAAATAAATTTTCACCATTCCAATATACTCTTTGTAACATTCTTTCACTGTTTCTTGTTCTTCATCTGCCAATCCTAAGAGTCTTGCAACTTGATACCATTGGTTGTTGAGAGTAATATTCATGTATCCACCCAATTCATCAACAAACTTATACAATCCTAACATATCCACTTTTATTACACCAATAATGGGTGGTAACTCTCCTAATGCACTTTGCCTCATAAATCCCAAATAAAACCATTCAAGCATCTCTAAAAACCTTTTACTCAATACTTCCCAATTTTCAAATACTAATTTATCTATCTTGATCAAATTCAGAAAAGCAATAAACCTGGGAAAAGTATTGACCTTCATTGCATACAACGTGCCATTCAAACTCATGTAATCATGATCTATATAATCATGATCTTCCTGATGATCCATTTTCAATTCTTCTAAACCTTTGATCAGTGAACATTCTTCTTCAATATCCAACGATTTGAAGTAGTCATCAAGAAATTTGTTGTGGCTTGTGATTATGCTTTCATCATCTTGTTCTTCCATCATACCTTCTTCAATTCCATGATTCTCAAAACTATCAAACATGTATTTTAACTTGCATCGATCTGTCCCATATGTCACAATGAATCCTTGCTCTTCAAGTTGTTCCATGCTTAATACATTCAACGTTATTTCTGGAGTGTATAATACGTTTGCCATTATGATCTCTCCATCTCCAGTGCCCACAACTGCTTCTCCCACACCGTATGAAACAATAAATTTTCTTTCATCCTCTTCTACTCCTTCCACTTTGAATCTCTTGAACATTCTTTTAAACAAATGTTTCATTGGAGACATGTGTCGCTTGTATGCAGAACTTACATACCAAATATTGTCCCAACTTTCTTTTTCAGTCCCCTCAACCATGTAATCTGTGAGAACATGCACTTGTTCTTGATATTTTGCCTTTCCATGATTCGTTGGGTATGAAGGGTTCATGTCTGATGAGATATTGGAAGTTTCTGCAGTGTTTTGGTTGTTGTGTAGTTTTTTTAGTTTCTTTGGGCAGTTTCTGAAAATATGCCCACGTTTCCTACATACATAACACTTTGGCCTTCTATCTTTCTTCTTGTAATTGCCATCATTCTTAGTTTCTTTCTGCATCTTTGTAGAATTGTAAGACACAATTTCTTGTACTTTTTCTTTCAGCAACTTCTTTCCTTCAGGGGAGATTTTCCTTTTAGAATTCTGAATGGGTTGTTTTTGTGGTGTGTCTGTGGTATCAAATTTTGATGGCTCCATCCAGGATTCAGAACATGTGCTCTGATACCAATGTTGGATCGGTTTCACAGGTTTGGATTGGAGCCAATTGTGTTTGAGAATTTGTTTGTAATTCACCATGTTCACGTTTGATACAAAACAGTAAATGGAAATCTAAAGAACTTGATAATACAAATGTAACTTTCATAAACTGTAAAAGGTTGTTTACAATGACTCGATTCTAGACTTATATACTATGATGAAACGTTGTGACTATACAAAGGCCAATACAACGTTTCATGAATAACTACCTTAACCATAAAATAACTGTCATTAACCTAACGGGGTGTTTGGGTTAAGTTTCAACCCAGCCCATACTAAAACCTATTTGACCCATACGAAATAAATACATACAATACATAAATAATAAAGTCTAAACAACATTCTAAGTAATTATTGTGCCACATCTCCTTCCTAATTACTGAATGTTGATGTTTTCCATCTTGCTGTGCTTGAATTCCTTTCAAATAATGACAACAAAGTCATCACTTTCTTCTATGCAGTCACTTGATTTGTTGCTCACTTTCATGGCTTCTTCTCCTTCAATCTTGATCCTTTTCTTTGGTGATTCATCAACTATATCCATTGCATCTTCCAAATCTGAATCCGGCTGTGGTCTAATGTATGCAGCAACATCATTTTCATCACTTCCTACCTTCCCTAGATTTGCTCTAATTGCATCTTCAAAATAAATTTTCACCATTCCAATATACTCTTTGTAACATTCTTTCACTGTTTCTTGTTCTTCATCTGCCAATCCTAAGAGTCTTGCAACTTGATACCATTGGTTGTTGAGAGTAATATTCATGTATCCACCCAATTCATCAACAAACTTATACAATCCTAACATATCCACTTTTATTACACCAATAATGGGTGGTAACTCTCCTAATGCACTTTGCCTCATAAATCCCAAATAAAACCATTCAAGCATCTCTAAAAACCTTTTACTCAATACTTCCCAATTTTCAAATACTAATTTATCTATCTTGATCAAATTCAGAAAAGCAATAAACCTGGGAAAAGTATTGACCTTCATTGCATACAACGTGCCATTCAAACTCATGTAATCATGATCTATATAATCATGATCTTCCTGATGATCCATTTTCAATTCTTCTAAACCTTTGATCAGTGAACATTCTTCTTCAATATCCAACGATTTGAAGTAGTCATCAAGAAATTTGTTGTGGCTTGTGATTATGCTTTCATCATCTTGTTCTTCCATCATACCTTCTTCAATTCCATGATTCTCAAAACTATCAAACATGTATTTTAACTTGCATCGATCTGTCCCATATGTCACAATGAATCCTTGCTCTTCAAGTTGTTCCATGCTTAATACATTCAACGTTATTTCTGGAGTGTATAATACGTTTGCCATTATGATCTCTCCATCTCCAGTGCCCACAACTGCTTCTCCCACACCGTATGAAACAATAAATTTTCTTTCATCCTCTTCTACTCCTTCCACTTTGAATCTCTTGAACATTCTTTTAAACAAATGTTTCATTGGAGACATGTGTCGCTTGTATGCAGAACTTACATACCAAATATTGTCCCAACTTTCTTTTTCAGTCCCCTCAACCATGTAATCTGTGAGAACATGCACTTGTTCTTGATATTTTGCCTTTCCATGATTCGTTGGGTATGAAGGGTTCATGTCTGATGAGATATTGGAAGTTTCTGCAGTGTTTTGGTTGTTGTGTAGTTTTTTTAGTTTCTTTGGGCAGTTTCTGAAAATATGCCCACGTTTCCTACATACATAACACTTTGGCCTTCTATCTTTCTTCTTGTAATTGCCATCATTCTTAGTTTCTTTCTGCATCTTTGTAGAATTGTAAGACACAATTTCTTGTACTTTTTCTTTCAGCAACTTCTTTCCTTCAGGGGAGATTTTCCTTTTAGAATTCTGAATGGGTTGTTTTTGTGGTGTGTCTGTGGTATCAAATTTTGATGGCTCCATCCAGGATTCAGAACATGTGCTCTGATACCAATGTTGGATCGGTTTCACAGGTTTGGATTGGAGCCAATTGTGTTTGAGAATTTGTTTGTAATTCACCATGTTCACGTTTGATACAAAACAGTAAATGGAAATCTAAAGAACTTGATAATACAAATGTAACTTTCATAAACTGTAAAAGGTTGTTTACAATGACTCGATTCTAGACTTATATACTATGATGAAACGTTGTGACTATACAAAGGCCAATACAACGTTTCATGAATAACTACCTTAACCATAAAATAACTGTCATTAACCTAACGGGGTGTTTGGGTTAAGTTTCAACCCAGCCCATACTAAAACCTATTTGACCCATACGAAATAAATACATACAATACATAAATAATAAAGTCTAAACAACATTCTAAGTAATTATTGTGCCACATTTGTACTCTATTGTTTCCTTGGAATACACACAACAATTATCCCAACCAGTATGGTATCACAGCCAAACCCTATTTTCTTTTCCTTTTTTTCTCTAATTGCCGTTCAATAAAATTTCTATCTTCTAAATTGTCACTGGTAGAGACAAAGAATGAAAAACCATTAAAAAAAAAAAAATCCCATTCAGGGGACAATTCTTTCCCAAATACCATTATATAATTTATATTTTTCTTGATGGTGTAGTCCACGTGAGATCAAATTTACATTAAACACTTTGTTCTTTGTTGCGGATGTTGTTAACGTGACCAAATCAACGTTTTTTTTTTTTTTTTTTTTTTTTTTTTTTTTTTTTTTTTTTTCATCTCGCATCATTATCTAAGTCCCCTCCTAATTTCCCTCACCAAAATCACGGCAATCATGAAACCAAAAGGTAACACCAATAATATTTCAAACAAGTCACCACGTCTTCCTCAATTATGCAATCACTTTAATAACGGTACATGCAAGTTTGGTGATAGATGTAAATTTATTCATGATCACCGAAACCGCACGGGGCTGCAGTCAAAATATAACACAGGGGGTACGTTCGGTCGAATGTCTGGTAACAATCAGAATGCTCAAAATAATTATTGGGTTCCACATGGTCTTTATAACAATCGCTTGCCTCAACAGCAATACCAAACCGCCTTTTTACCCCGTCTAGGCTCACAAACAGCACCAAAAGCTCACCTCACTCCTTTATACCAACAGGCCAAACATGGTTACATAGCCCATCAAGCTCCCCGACCATTTTACCAGGCTCAACAGGCTGCCCAACAGTCCCATGTCGCTGCCCCTTTCAAACAGCAGGCAAACTCCAATAGCATTCTCGGACACGCACCCGCCTTGTACCCATCGCAGCCTACTACTCTTCCTAGTGCTTTTAGCACTATGACTATTCAAGACCCGACATGGAACATGGATACAGGTGCATCTTCCCATTTAAATTCTAGTACAAGTAATTTAAGTATCATTTTTAATAAGCGTTTATTCCCATCTGTACACGTTGGTGACGGTAATTCTATTCCCGTCACCAATACTGGCCATAGCATTATTCCTTCCCTCCATCGCCCTTTACATCTCCATAATGTACTTGTCACTCCTAACATAATTAAAAACCTCATTTCTGTTCGACAGTTTACTAGGGAGTAGGGATAATAACTGCACTATTGAATTTGATGCCTTTGGTTTCTCTGTGAAAGATTTCCTGACTCGTCATATCCTCCTTCGGTGTGACAGCTCAGGTGATCTCTATCCAGTTACCAAGCCGTCCATTATCCCTACTGCTTTTCTCTCCACAAGTTCCTCCACGTGGCATCAACGTCTCGGTCATCCCGGTGACGATGTACTACGGTCTCTTGTTTCTCGTAAATTTATTTCATGTAATAAAGACAAAAAGTCCACACATGTTTGCCATGCTTGCCAACTTGGCAAACATGTGAAGTTTCCCTTCTACAGTTCGAATTCTATTGTTGAAAATTGTTTTGATATTATTCATTCTGATTTATGGACCTCTCCTATTGTTAGTTCTAGTGGTTTTAAATATTATGTTCTTTTTCTCGATCATTTCTCTCATTACTTGTGGATTTATCCTCTTCGTAACAAATCTGACATGTTCGATAAGTTTTTGCATTTTCGCTCCTATGTTAAAAATCAGTTTAAAAGTGAAATAAAAAGTTTCCAATGTGATCATGGTGGTGAGTTCGATAATAACCGACTCCATACACTTTTTGCTAATAATGGTATTCAACTTAGATTTTCTTGCCCAAAAACATCTCAACAAAATGGCAAGGCGGAAAGAATGATCCGCACATTAAATAACATCATTCGCACCCTCCTTTTTCAAGCACATCTACCACCTACCTTTTGGGTCGAGGCCCTCCACATGGCCACATACCTCCTTAATCTTCTCCCATCAACCGCCATTAACAACGAAATCCCCTTCACAGGACTTTTCCATAAAGAACCCGACTACTCTCGTTTACGCATCTTTGGATGCCTTTGTTACCCTCACCTTCACTCACCTCAAAAACTTGCTCCACGTGCCACCCCGTGTATTTTCTTGGGTTTTCCCGCCTACCACCGTGGCTTCCGTTGCCTAGACCTTGAAACCAACAAAATCATTCTCTCCTGACATGTTACATTCGATGAAACCCAATTCCCATACCGTTCCATGACACCATCCTCTCCACCATCCTATACGTTTTTGGACCCTCCTCCCTCCCCCCAACTTAAACATATAATTATCGGTCCCACAAACACCCCAACACCACCTCAACACGAGACCCCTCAACAACCCCCTTCTCCTACCACCCCGTTGGGCCATAATGGTCAGTCCACTAACACATCCCCTGCACCCCAATATCTAACAAACACCGGTACTCACTCTGCCCAAACAACACATAAGCAACACCATCAACAGCAACCCAACAACCCACTACCCGCACCCCAACATCAACCCAACAGCCCACCAACCGAAGCCCAAAATCAATCATCACCAGCCCAACAACCTCCCACCGAACCACCCCGTACTCACCGCATGAGCACTCGGTCTCAATCAGGCATTGTCAAACCCATTGAGAGTCTCTCGCTTCATACTTCTTCTATCTCACCCTTACCTAAATCTCCCTTCCTAGCTCTACAAAACCTTCATTGGAATAATGCTATGTATGATGAGTATAATGCGCTAGTTAAAAATGGTACTTGGATTCTGGTACCACGGCCATCTGGTGTTAATTTGTTGAGATCTATGTGGTTGTTTAAGCATAAATTTCATGCTGACGGGACTTTGAGGCGTTATAAGGCTCGTTTGGTTGCCAATGGGAGCAATCAGCAACTTGGTATTGATTGTGATGAGACCTTTAGTCTGGTTGTCAAACCGGCTACCATTCGCACCGTTCTTAGTTTTGAGGTATCCCACAAGTGCCCTATTCATCAGCTTGATGTTAAGAATGCTTTTCTTAACGCGGACTTATCGGAGACCGTATATATGCACCAACCGCCGGGATTTGTAGACTCCCGGTATCCTCATCCTGTCTGCCTTTTGCAAAAATCCCTATATGGACTAAAGCAGGCACCTCGTGCTTGGTTTCAGAGATTTGCAGGTTATGCTACTAGAGTTGGATTTTATCGTAGTCGCTGTGACTCTTCATTATTAATTCTTCGACAGGGCTCTCAAGTAGCTTATTTACTTATCTATGTGGATGATATTATTCTTACAGCCTCCTCTACTGCCCTCCTACAGCAGATCATTGCTTCCCTGCACAGTGACTTTGACATGACTGATCTTGGGCCACTTAATTATTTTTTAGGAATTTCTGCTACTCGGCATTCTACATGTCTCTTTCTATCTCAGCGGAAGTATGCTACTGAGCTTATTGAGCGTGCTCACATGACCAACTGTAACCCCTCTCGAACACCAGTTGATACAGAATCCAAACTGGGTCCCAAAGGTGTTCCAGTTCAGGATCCTACTTTATATCGCAGTCTTGCAGGTGGTCTTCAATATCTCACATTTACCAGACCGGATCTCTCCTATGCTGTTCAACAAATTTGTCTTTACATGCATGATCCTCGTGAGCCACATTTAGCTGCCCTTAAACGTATTTTACAATACGTTCGAGGGACTTTGGATTTTGGTCTACACCTATATTCATCCTCTACCACTTCTCTTGTTGGATATACAGATGCAGATTGGGCGGGATGTCCATCCACAATGAGGTCTACTTCGGGATACTGTGTTTTTCTCGGCGATAATCTACTTTCTTGGTCCTCCAAGCGTCAGCACACCATCTCCCGTTCTAGTGCCGAAGCCGAGTACCGGGGTGTTGCTAATGTTGTAGCTGAGACTGCATGGCTTCGTAACCTTCTTCGTGAGCTGCATTCTCGTCTTTCTTCTGCCACTCTAGTCTACTGTGATAATGTTAGTGCCATCTACTTGTCTACCAACCCTGTTCAACATCAACGGACCAAACATATTGAGATTGATATACATTTTGTCCGTATGGTTACTGCTGGTCAGGTCCGTGTTCTCCATGTACCGTCCCATTATCAGTATGCAGATATCTTCACCAAAGGACTTCCTTCAGCCTTATTTGAAGATTTTAGATCTAGTTTGAGCGTCCGGCTTCCTCCCGCTCCAACTGCGGGGGAGTATTAGTTGACAATAGTTGTCATGATAAGAATAGAGTGTTGTGATGATAAGAATAAAGTTAATGTAATTGATTTAGTGTTTATGGGTGATTGCCATTTACCCAAAATAGGATATGCATTGTAAGTATTTGTACTCTATTGTTTCCATGGAATACACACAACAATTATCCCAACCAATATTAAGGTTTCGTGGTTACTTGTTTCAGCCGGCGAGATGTAATAACCGATCATAATTTTTAATTAACAAGGAGTAGACCGGTATATGTTTGATTTAAGACTTATTATTATGTTCATGATTGTCCCAACTAAAAAACTCTAAATATGTAGTTTGTGATCATCGTATTATGTATGCAATCTATCTAATACTTCATGTGAAGCAGCTTATATATGTTACTAGCTCGTTATAATTGTCTTTCTTCTATGCGTTATGAAGTGATTCTAGACGCCATACAGACTGTTCTTGCTTCATCTAATAAAAAGTGGTTTTAGATGATAATGTATCAAATTTAATATTTGAAGGTTTAGTAACTTCTTATGATGATTCAGTATATATAGCCTTCTCTAATCTTGTGAACACACTGTATTGTGAATGATCATGATGCACCTACTTATGTGATAGAGGCCGAAAAAACCAAAGTTTCCTGGAGCTTTACTAGCTCATATAATCAAGTAGCATATAGTAGCAAACGAATGTTGATATCAACCTAAAGATTTTAACGTACTCACAAAATATGAAGAAGAAAAATTAAAAATAGGGATTTCATGTAGTATATCCTTGAAAATTTCAAAATTTTCATATATATATCATTTTAATTAGTTTTTTATGCATAAAGTACACTGCATTTAATGCATCAAAATGATATATATGAAATTTTTGAATTTTGCAAGGATATGAATGAAATTGCCCCTACAAATAAGACAACAGTCACGAATTTAGTTTATTTAATTTGAGTCCATAATTGGGCCTAGCCTGAACAAATCCAGCCATAACAGGCCACGGTCAAGGCCTAAGCCGTTCGGGGTGAGCGTGGTGCGGGTTGGTGCGGGTTTCGGTAAAAATCAAACCGCATCCGCAATTGCGGTTTTTAAAAAGTGAGAATTCGCAACCACGTGGTTTTGAGGTTTTTCGGTTTTTGCAGTTTGGCTTTGCGTTTTTTTTTTTTTTTTTTTTTTTTTTTTTTTTAATTATATTTTTCGTATATGTTTATTATTATGGAATAAATATACATAAGGTTACTTGAATATGACTTTACGGTGCGGTTGTTGCGGTTTCGGTTTTTGCGGTGTGGGTTTTGTTGTTTAAAGTTGGCAATGCGGTTCTTGCTCGCCCCTATAAGCGGTCATCAAATTTGAGCATACATAATGAACTGTTAAATCGAGCATGGCCCGGCAAGGGGTGAAAAATGTGAGTATTGCTGAAAGATAATTGTGAACCTTTTGATGGCGGAACCGTTGTGAATGAAAGAAACCACACAAGAACAAAGAATAAAGGAATTCGATAGACTCTCATAGGGTGCCCAATCGGGACTTCAAGAGAAGCTTCTCTTTTCTTAATAACTCATAATAATCTCTCCTAAAACGATTATAATTTATAATAAAAAAGTGTCTTAGTGAGAAAGCTAAGAATCTTTACTAAAACTAAAATAAAGAAACAAAATAACTCTTATGAATCTAAACAAATCTTTAATAAAATAAGATAAATAAAAATATTAAAAGATAGATTAAGACAATTATAAATTTTTGTTTTACCCTTCAATCTCTTTGAAACAATCACATGACTTCACATGTTGACCGAAGAACCGGTGGCTAAGCTAGAGGAGTGGGAGCTCGAACATGCCTTACATCACGTTTGTTAGCTGCAAACTCTTTGGGGTCACCCGTGCTAGCTATATAACTCACAATTGTAAAGGGCTGGTTATTTATCAGGCTCCGGAGTTTATATGTGAGGTTACCGAATGTGTTCAATCGGAACTTCCCATTTACCCGAAGAATAAAAAGTTGTGATATGTACTGAACGTAAGATTATCATTTTATAAATTACAAGATTAAATTTAGAGATACTATATTGAAGGGTTTTTGCATCCATAGGTCATTGTACTTTTCATAAATGTTTAATTTGGTCATTGTACTATTTTTTTTTTAATTCCAGTCAATGTACTATTATTTATGTTTAAAATACTAACTAAACTTTGAAAACTTACATAATTGAGTCATCTATGCTCTTTTTTTTTTATCCTATTTCAATCTCCATGTCATCAAATAACGCACGTCATTTTTGTTTTGTTTTTGTTTGTTTTTTTTACAATCTATATATACTTATATTTATAAAAATAGTTATATATGTTAAATTTAATTTGTTTTTTATGCATATTCTAACCGAACATTTAAACAAGCTTAAATTGGTTTATCTTATGTGATGTCACATATGTTTGTGGCGGAGTAAAACCAAAAGTTCTAATCTCAATATTGTCTTCATCAAGTTATACTATTAGTTTAGATGTACAATTGTATCACGATGCTCGTATTTTTGGTGATGTGCATAAACTATTAAAAATTTTAAAATCTTAAGTTATGGTTACTAAAACTTAGGGGTGAGCAAACAAAACCGAAAAAACCAAACCAAAAGAACCGACCAAATCTAAAAACCGAACAGAACCGATTTTATTATATAATAATATATAATTAATATAATATGAATAAATAACTAAATAAATCAATTTTATAAATTCATATTCATTTTGTGGGTATAGATTTATAATATATTTATCTTAACGTTTATGTTTATATGCGTGTTTGTCATTTAAGAATATATCAATAACTATATGACGATGATCATACTATGTGTATGTTCACTTGCATGTGTGTGTGTCATATAAATGTGTGTAATTATAGAATTATGCAATAAACATTATTATGCTTAGATTGACAAAAAAAAGTAAATAAGAATAACCAATTTTCTATGTAATACAAGTTTGTTGGTATAAATTTGCCATGCCCAAATATAAACGGTTAGAAACCGAAAAACCAGACCGAAACCGATAATAAACCAAAAAAACTGAACTGCCAAAAACCAAACAGTGCACACCCTTACTAAAACTTATAAATAAGCTTGGTTGATTGTAACTGATGCACGAATAAATACAAATTAGAAGTAAATAATATAACTAAGTTTTTATAAAAATAAATAAAAAGAACTAATAAATTTGCAAAACGAAAATTTTAAAATAAAAAATTATGACGTGAAAATAATGATTTGATATCATACTTAATAATGTGGACTTTTTTTATGACATAAAAGTTGAAGTGTAGTTGACATGTAATATGAGTGACTCTATTGTATACTAGTAAGTTCTAAAAGTTTAATTATTCTATTAAGTTTAAATAATAGTACAATGACTTGAATACACACAAAAATACTACAATGACTTAAATGAATATTTTTAAAAAGTACAATGACCCTAAAGTGCAAAAACACTATATTGAATAACTGTTAAAAAAACAAAATTGACATATAAAAGTCTACAAATTGAAAATAAATTAGATAAATCAAGCAAGCTAAAGTATAAAACTGGGCCTCAGTAATGGACCAATATGTCCAAACATATAGTCACACCCATGTTGTGTCATTTATGTCTTTATTTATTAGCCATTATTGGTGACCCACTTTCTTTTATTTGTCGTCTTAATATACCAACTCATAGAGTGTCATACGTTCAAACAACAGCATATATTATCAGCTAATTAAAGTCATGAAATGAATATATGTTCAACTCTTTGAAACAATCCACTTATGAAATGAACTAGACGAGTATCTGTGCAGAGCGATGAGACATTATAATAGCAAATAATTATAGTTGACATATTTTGGTTAAGTGTTTCGGATAACGTTTATGTATATAACGTAAAATAATCAAAATGTAATTGAAATTCTTTAAACATACGATAATTCAATTGAAAATGAAACATGACAATAATTAGTTGAGATATCTGTCTTCTAAAAAAAGATTTCTAGCTTTATTTACAAATGATGTGTTGTATATCTTATCTTATATACTAAAAACTTAAGTTGTCTTATAAATGCAAAGTGCTCACAATAAATGTTTCATGAATTAAAAGTGAAATGTGAATGCTTCATGTGTTAGTATATTGATTTAATAATCATGCATAAGGGTAAGTACATAAGATTAGTGATTCGAGTAATTTAAAAAAATTGTACGGTACAAGGTAGTTTAAGCAATTTCAAAAGTATATCAATTACACAATATTGAGTGACTTAATTTAATGTGCAAGATGATTTGTGCAGAAATTGTAGTACGGTACAAGGTAGTTTAAGCAACATGAAAAGTATATCTTCTATACTATCTAAAGATTAGAGTGCTTAATTTAATGCGCAAGAGGCATTGTGCACAAAAGTTTGAACGGTACAATATGTTTTGCATGAGGAATCATGCACAAAAGTTTGTACAGTACAACATGTTTCAAGCCATCTCTAAAACCTCAAAGAATACAAACCAAAAATGTCATGAATGCATAAAATAAACACACCAATTAGTGGTTAGTCTTTTTACCTTCCCGTCTATAAGTTACAAATATTTTATCAACTATATAATGTGTCAAAAATCACACACAACAAACCACAACTTCCTCCACACCGCGTGCATATTGGGCTACAACTTATTATGGTGGTAAAGTAAGCATCATATCGTCTTACTTATTTAGCATATTGATTTATATTATTTTATGTAAATTTGATGTGTGGTTTGTGTGTGTAAGAATGTAGGACATAAAGATAGTGCTTAGGAGATTTGGTAGTAACATCATCTTCTTTAATGGTTTAAGAGATCCTACACATCGTTGTCTTATCAATTAAGTGGAACATGCACGAACATTTTTACTTTGATCGAAAATGCAATATATTGATTAACTGTATTTAAGTTACTAATGATCAACTATATCTAATTGTTTTTTGTAGCGCGTCAAGAAGCATTAAAGAAAGAGATTAAGAAGTCACAAAAATTGTATCAAGAACAAAACATGCAAAATGCCAATGAACAACAACAACAACAACGCCACGGCCACCGGTGGGATGAATACTTAGCATTCATATAAATAGTACGTTACAAATTAAACATGCAATATTTTACTTCATGTAATACCGCTAAATGGGCTAATACTATTGATTCGTTAGCAAGTAAGTTTATTGAAAATAATGTGACGAGCATTCAATTTTTAGTCAATAATTATTACTACACTCTGTTGGTGCATTTCAATATTTTTGCTCGTAATGTAGTTTTTTGTCTTGCGGTGTGTTAATGTCACTTTCTTAATTAAACGTCTTAGAATATTGCGTGACTTTGATATTTGATATGACTGTGTAAATTATGTCGATGTTACATATTGAAAATGGTAATATATAATAAAAATATCTTCACACTATCATCTTAACAATAAAAATCTTCTAAATCGAAGAAGTATATAAAGGAGAAGAAAATTGTATTTCAAATGTTATCCTACACCTATCACGAGGTAAGCATTATTCATTTGAGTTTGAGATCATGTGATTCATGTCGTCATACTGTAAATACTTAGAGTGAGTTACTAATGAATGCTCCAAATTCGATATTATAGTTTAAGGAAAAATGTTGTAATAATGCATTAATTAAAAGATAATTTATGTAACTTACTCATATTAAAAGATTACATATGAAAAGTCTCATTTAAATATAACGTTTTACAAAAAAAAACCTCTTCACATTAAAGAAAGAGATCGAGAAGTCACGAAAATTGTATCAAGAACAAAACATGCAAAATGCCAATGAACAACAACAAGAACGTCATGGCTACCGGTGTCAATATAGATGAATACTTAGCATTCATATTAATAGTACGTTACAAATTAAACATGCAATATTTTACTATACGAATTATAATTTATTATACGAATTGTTGGGAATTCTGGTAAAAGAGAATTCTGCTGATGGTTACTGCTGAATGATACTGCTGAAGAGCTGGTTCCTGCTGAAGCAGTGTAGCTGCTGAAGATTAGTTTCAGCATAATTAGTTTCTGCGGAAATAGATATTCCGTATATTATGTAATATAGTTAGGATATGCATAAGTTTTTTTAGGAAGTGATAATGCATATCTTTATGAGTTTTTAGAAGATATGTTTCTTGTGAAACGGTTTAGGGTTCCTTGTGTATAAAAGGAACACACAATTATGTATTGCATACGTTTTTTGAAGAAAACACTTTCAAGTATTATCAAAAGATCCATAGAGGATCAAGTATTCTTAGTATTCAGTTGTTCAACTTGTGTTTGTTTCCGCTTAAGAATACAAGTTATAGAGATTTTATTTTAGTATGTTAGTGATTACATTAACATAACTAACGATCCATGAGTGCTCAAAGATCTATCAAGGTCTAAGGTTCAACAAGTGGTATTAGAGCCTCATTAAAGTCTCTGTTATACTAAGAACATCATTCTTACACCCTAATACAATCAAATACAACCAACACAATGACTGGGTCAGATAATAAATCAGAGGTTACTCAGAACCAAAACACCACATCCTTCCAACAACTCACTCTCACAAACAGTAATGCCAAATTTCTATACTTGAAGAATGCAGAAGAGTATGAATTGTGGTCTATGAAAATGCAAAACTGGATCACAAACATTGACTGGAATCTTTGGGAAGTTGTTCGTAAGGGCAACAGTCTAAAGAAACATGTCAAAGATACTGATGGAGTAGTTACCATTCTTGGTCCCAAAACTGCTGAAGAAGTACTGGCCGTTCAAAGAAAGAATAAAGTCAGAACTATTCTCCTTCAGGCAATACCAGATGATCACATGGGTGACTTTCACTTCATGGAAGATACTAAGGATATCTGGCAGGCAATCAAGGCTAGGTTTGGTGGGAATGATGAGTCAAGGAGGATGAAGAAGTCCATGCTGAAACAACAGTTTCAAGAATTTCAAATCTCTGAGGAAAAAAGCATCCACAAGGGTTATGACAGGTTCCATAGGATTCTGAGCCAATTGAACCAGCTGAAGGCTAGACCCGATAATGAGGACTGCAATGCTAAGTTTCTAAGGTCTTTGCCACCTTCTTGGTTGCAGGTAAGCATTGCACTCAAAGCCAAAGGAGGATTGGATATGATTTCTTTTGATGATCTCTACAACAGACTCAAATCTCTTGAGCCTGATGTAAGAAGTCCAATTCGTACATCCACTCATTCTGCCTTTGTAAGCACCTCATCCAATCCGATTCCTCATTCCTCAAGCTCATACTCATCAGGATCATCTTCTCACACCACCACTAAATCAAACAGTCAACCAAAATCCAGTAATATAATGGAAGAAGTCCTTCACTCATTTGTTGTTGAGTAAGAACTTCAGCAGCAACTGGCCTATGAGGATTTTGAACAAATAGATCCACTGGATATGGAAGAGATGAACTTGAAGTTGCAGTTGGCAATGATCTCTGTGAACATCAAGAGGTTTGAGAATAAGTCTGGGAGAAAGTTTGGCTTCAAGGGAAGAGATCCTGCTAGGTTTGACAGCAGGAAGGTCAAGTGCTTTACTTGTGGTCAGGTGGGTCACTTCTCAAGGGAATGCAAAGACAGAAAGGCTGGTGATGAAGTCAAATATACTACATATCAGCAGAATCAAAATGAAGCTGGAACCTCTAAAGCTGGAACTTCTAAGGCTATGGTCACTGTGGATGAACATATCAATTGGGTAGTTCATGAACCTGCTGAAGATGATGTATCTGGTTCTGAACATGTATCAATGCTGGCAAGTTGCACTTCAGAGGATCAGCATGATCAAGTTGCTATGATGGGCATCTCTCAGGTACATAATTGTATTTTTGGTTGTAGTGAAAGATATAATGAACTTAAAAAGGAGTATGATGAATTGAAACCTAAGTATAATGAATGCTATGTAGAAGTAGAAGCTTATAAACAGGCTTTAAAAACTTTAGAAAGACAAAAAGTTTGGTTTCAAAAGAATTGATGCGTGGGAATTGCACCAGGTTTTACCTCTCAAGGGATCTTGAGAAGCTTACAACCCCCACCAGGCAGTGTACCTGATCGATGTAGTATAGTATAATGACAAGTACCGGGGGATTGATCGTTCAGCTAGGAATAGTGTCGCTAGGCTTAGAAAACCTAAAAACTAGATCTAGAGATGAGGGATAATTCTTTTTGTATTTTTTATATTTTATAAAAAGCAAGTAAAAATCTCGGTTTTGAAGGATTTGGGCGGAATTAGTTGCTAGTCAACTAACCCAATACTAAAGATGCAATTAAAATAAAATACTAAAGATAAAAATAAACTAAATTAACCTAGAGTTATGAGCAATATGTGGGAGAATTGTGTTTACTTAGATTTCACTACTCCCTAGATATCTTTTACATGTTAATTACTTGTTATAGTTGCATGGATGACGGGTTGTATTCCCTAATACCATTCATGGGGTGGCGTACTTACTTCCCCAATCCTATAAGCACCTACTTCACTCCTATGTTGAGCCGGCTAAGAAGCTCCTAACATGGGATCACTAGAATTTGCTTATGCATTAAATACAACCAATAAAACCTAGTACACATCGGTTCATGTTTCCTAAGACGTTCAAGCATGTTACACAATGGAGATCTGCCAGTTTTCTTAAGCCTAACATTGAAATCATTCATCCAATACAACTATAAACAAGAAATCAACACATAATTAACATCTAGGTGATAAGTTCATAAAAACTCATCATTTCTGTTCCATTTTAAATACGAAAACAGTTAAAAACACACAGAAATACTACGTAATACTATAAATATCTTTGAATTGTGTTTTTATATGTTTCGGGTGCAAAAGGACTGAAAACAGAGGAAAACGTGCAAAGTTTGCACACTTGGCAAAATCAGTCCCGGAACTTTCAAGAAATGTCAGAAATGGTCCCTGGGAAAATTATTATGAAAAAAAGTCAACAACAGTCCCCCAGGAATCATGAAATAACAAATTTTACCCTTGAAGTTCAAAATTGCACAAATGGCAAAACAGGTCCCCCAAGTTTCATAAATGACAGTTTTAGTCCCTGGAAGTTTGTTTTGGAATGAAAAGTCAACTTTAATCCTTGGGAAGTCAAAAATGTTCACTTATGACCCCTGGATAAAAGTTTACACAAAATGACAACTTTTACCCCTCAAGTTATAAAATTGGCAAAATTAGTCCCTAGGTGTTTTAAAATGGAATTTTGTCAAATAATATCCTTGTACTATCCATAACTTATAATTTGGAACTTTTTGTTAACTTTTGGGAAATTACAATTTCACCCCTCTAAATTGGTGAAATTACATAAATGGTCCTTTAAGGTTTAAAATTGAAAATTTATAATTATGGTCCTTGTACTAATGTTATTTGACAGGTATGGTCCCTTGAATAAATATGGAAGCTTGTCACATCAAGTCCTTCAAGAATTCAGGATTTACAACTTTAGTCCTTGGGCTTATAAAATACAAAACCTAACCGGGCCCAATTTATGTATTATACCCTTTAATCCAATTCCTTAAATCCAAAAATAATCAACCTGGCCCAAAAACCCTTCCCAGGCCCAACCTTACAAAAGCCCAACCAACCTTTATAATAAAAACCTGGGTTTGACCACGTTGACCCGTCTTCTTCCCCAACACCACTCCACCTCCTGCTACTACCACCACTCCACCACCTGCTTCCATACTTTCCACCTCAATCACCTCCCTGTCACCTTCTAAACCAAACCCACCCGTGGGTTTTACCTCAGGAGAGGACACATGGAAATTGCACCATCTCCACCACACCCCTAACCTGCAACCTGACACCACACTATCTCCCACCACCCCAAATTGCTTCTACTTGCCTCCTCCACTTCACACAACCATCCAAGGGCATTTAATGTGCATAAAACGGCTGCAAGCAACCTTAAATAGTTTTGGCGCTAAAGCTAGTTTAAACGGCTAGGATGAGTTAGAGTTGATCAATGGTCAAGATTACAAGTGGGAATTGACCAGAGACTTGTGAGGAACTCATATGGTCTATAAAAGGAGCAAGGGGCATAGGAATTGGATACTTTGGATTAGCCATTGTCACGTAGCTTAATTTACTTATTGCTTAATGTAATTTACTGCTTAATTTTACTTATCATGTCATTTACAAGCTTTCAGTATTGTAATAAACCTTGACAAAGTTAATTACATGCTATTTACAATACCTTTCTTTTATATCTCATTTATGCTTATATGTCATTTAAACTTCCATGTCAAATGATCACAAGTTGTTAATTGGTTCCAAATAGACACTACATAAGCTATGCCAAGCTTATGCAAGCCAATTGAACCATTTAACATCAACTTTGTTCATTATAATTCAAAAATGTAGAAAATAGAAAAATTAATAAAAAAAACATGTGATCTTGGTGATGCAAGCTTGGAGCAGGGTATAATTTGGATGTTTATGATTTAGAAGCTCATTTGGGAGCCTTAGGTAGTGAAATTAATCCATGGTTCCATGTTCTCAGCTGAACTACACTTGGTAAGCCTTTTTACCAATTTTTGCATTTCACCTTTTTAGTTAATTATTTGCTTTAATCTTTATGTCTTTGTGTTTCTAAGTTGTATTTTAGTGTTGTTTAAGTTTTAGATTGCTAGTTTGTTTCATGGATCACTTATGCTAAAAATTTGAAATCACGCAGTTTAAACTCACAATTTGACAAATCTGTGTTTGAGGCTTGTGTTGTTGATATTTTGTGTTTAAATGATTTCATGTTTTAATATTATGTGCTTCTGTATCAGTTTCTAGGTATTGATGAGTTATATCCTTTGAAATTCACAAAATCAATTTGTTTAAGGATTGTTTGGATTAACTGCTAACTATGGTGTAAAGAGTGTTTTGAGTGTTGTATTTGATTGATACATGATATGCTAAGTTCCTTTAGGTCTGATAAACCATAAAGTCTAATGGATATTTGTAGAAAAGTCAAAATGATCTTCAAACTCACTTAATTTATTCACTGTATATGTAATTAATCCAAAAATCATCATATTAGTGTATAAGTTGTTTATATTGCTTAACTTCATGTTTTTATTGTTTAATATAACTTAATTGTTCAATAAATTCAGATCAAAGTTCACCTTAGTCAACTTTGATCATTAACTTAAAAAGTTAAATTTTGGTTTTTCAGGTTTTTGAATAAAAAGGTTATTTTCTTGTGAGTTTATTAGTTAGTTTCATGTTAAATGCTTTTAGGGATTTAATAATTTACTGCTTAGCTTGCTATATGTATTTTTGTTAATTTTTATTTTGCATGTTTAAATGCTTATTTTGTTGCTTATTTTAGTCTGTTTTTGCCCTGTCTCACAGTCACTAAGCCAAAGTCACAAGCTTGTAGCTTGTTGACTTTGGGCTTGTGACTGTGTTTGTTATTTTTACTAGAAGCCCTACTAGCCTTGGTGTTATGTGTATGCTTATTTTCCCTTTATTTGCTTATTTGCACAGCTTATTTCACCATTCCTTTTTGTTCCATCTTATTAACTATACTGAAGCAAACAGTATAGTTAAGTTATTTTCATAAGTTTCTAAAAAGCTCCTCATAAAGGCCGAGCTTGTGATTTTTGGCTTTATATGAAGCCCATCCATCACACTCAAAGTTTGAATGTTTGTGTAGCTTTTGTGAGCTTATTTGATAAGTGATATTTGAGCTTGATTGTTTGCCCATTCTCATAGTTAACTGAGAAGTCAGTTACATACACCATTTCCACAAGCTCTCTTAAAAGCTCATTAATGGTCTTGAGATTATGTGGCATGGCTTTTCTTGAAGCCAAGCCACCATATTTCAAGATCCTATGCTTCAATTCACCCTTGCAGCTCATTTCGTAGGGCTGCAAGTGGCTTTAACTTATCAACAATTCACAAAGTATGCTGAGAAATCAGCATGCTTATGCCAACTTCATAAGCTTGCAAAAAGCTTATCCCTGGGTCCCAGCTTGTGAGATTAGCTTCTTTAAGAAGCTCATCTGCCAATTGCCAAATAAAAAGGTTGCAGAGGTGTTTGGGACTACAGTGTATTGGAATTGCTTATTGGCTTATTATGAGCTTATTGGTCAAATCCAGTGCACTTGCGTGTTTATACTTGTCCATAATATGTATTTATATATTATTTTTACTTTTATTTCAAGTGGGGAGCTTATACCAAGCTCATTTGAGCTTCCACTCCATCCAAGTTGAGCTTTTTAAGCTCAACTGTCTAAACCATAAGCTCACACTTTTGTGCTCTATCAAAGGGCACAATCTTGTTCATATCCATCCTTTATACTTGTATATATATATATATATATATATATATATATATATATATATATATATATATATATATATATATATATATATTGTTTCAGCTGTAGAGCTTATTTCAAGCTTATGGCAATCTTAAATTCCAACTGTGAGCCTTAAAACTCAACTGATGTGGTCATAAGCTTCTAAACAACTTATTTCTTTGTTTGTAAATTTTTGTTTTCATTAAACATGTATAATATCTGTATATATATAGTTCCATAAAATGAAAAAGCCAAAAAGAACTTTTAAGGCTAAGTGATAGTTTCTATTTAGAAGGCTTATTGCTTATTTGCCTATTTTGCTGAACTGCTAATAAAATAAGCTAGTACAGAGCTTATTAAGCTTTTGTAAAAAGTTTTCCTTCATTAAAGTTAGTTATAATTAGTTGTTAAATAGATTTGTAAAGAAAAAATCAAAAAAATAAAATAAATCCAAAAAAATGGGTGTGTGTGGAAGTCGAACCTGGGACCTTTGGCTAGTATACATGCATAAGTCACACACCCCTTCCAGTAGCTCTGGGGCACCAGTTCCGTTATACCTTGCAACATAAATATACTTATAGTAGTAATGGTGTAAATGGCTTATTGTGACTGTTTAGCTTATTCAAGCTTATTGGAATAAGCTGGTGACCCCAACTTATTTTTCATACCTTCTCCATCAGTAAATAGACTTTCTGGAATTTTTTCACATTTTTTACTGTTCATACGTATTTATTATAATTAATAATAGTATTAGTAAATAAATAATAGTAAATTAATTATAATAAATAGGATATTTGTATAATAAATATAATTTTTGTTTCAGAAATTCTTTTATATTATTTTAGACTTTTCTAAATTTTTATTTCATTTATTTAGATTTATTTTATATATTCTTTATATTTAGTTAATTATTAAATAGTAAATAATTAATAATAAATACATAAATAGTGTAATAAATATATTTTCAGTTTTAAAATTCATTTTATATTATTTTAGACTTTTCTAAGTTTTAATTTTATTTTTCTAAGCATTTTTTTTTAGATTTTCCTTATTTTTAGGTAATTATTAATAAGTAAATAATAGTTTTATATAATAGTAATTACATAAATACTTGTAAAAATTATTTTAATTCATAAATAATTTTCTTTTATTATTAGGATCACAAAAATATAAATTTCACATTTGTGGAATTTGTATTGATCAGTTTTCAATTTTATTTTGGTACGTAGACGTTTTCAATTTCAATTTTATTAGGTTTTCTTATTTTTTAATAAGTTTGTAATTATAAAGTAAATATCTTAAATTTATTTAATTTGCATTTAAGCCCCTAAGGCATGCAAATTCCTACTGTAATTATATTTGTTGATTCGTTTTGTACGTTTACGTTTATTTGAACCTAAACGTACGTTTGTAAATCCTTTTACATTTTAGGGTTTCTGATTGCACGTTTTTACTGAAATAGCTGTGACAAGAGCTATTTACTATTCACATTCCTAGTGTTAGTCAGTCAGATTCCTGTTTTTATATTTAACTTCACCATATCACAGATTCGTTATATTACAGATTTCATACCTCGTTGGGACATAACGACCTGGGAATATTCTATACTCCGCGTTCTTTTATTTGTTTTTCCTCCCGGGCTGTTCAGGACCATTGTTACGGTTGACCGTTCACAAGCGGTTGACCTGCGTGATAAAACCTGACGGTTCGGGAGGAATCAAAATTTGGCGCCGTTGTCGGGGAGGCTGTGCTGCGTATAACGAATTTATGTTTTGTTGAAATATCTATCATATGTATATAATATATATAATATGAAAAACATATAAAATACAAAAATATTTTCCTTTTCATAGCATACAACTTGCCCAGTTTGATAGTCCCTCAGTTACAACATTTGATTGTTGGCTGTTTAACTACAGTTGCTGAGCTCTGTCAAGCCCATATTCCCTTTCGAGGGGCGGTTGTTAGGATTTTCCTTTTCTTTGTATATATATATATATATATATATATATATATATATATATATATATATATATATATATATATATATATATATATATACACACACATATATATATATATATATATATATATATATATATATATATATATATATATATATATATATATATATATATATATATATATATATATATATATATATAAACTTAAAAATACAAAAATATTTTTCGTTTCTGTTTATATTATATCAAAAACCCAAAAAGATTCTCCCTACCTTATCATTCATAATTCTGTGAGTGGACCCCACTCCAATTTCTCTTTTACTCATTTCCCCATAAACCAATTAATTCGGGGTCGAGTCAAGCAAGCGACTCGGTAATATAAAACAGTAGCTCAATATGGGTTTTCACCCATATTTCTGTCTTCTTTCCCCTTTCTACCACTTTAGTGTAGGGTAGACACCTCACATGTTGTATATATCTTGAAAATGAAATGAAAAATAGTAAATACGAAAAAAATAAAATAATTGTTGTGTTACCCTACTTAGCTTTTAATATTATCTTTTTTACGTTCAACAATTCGGCATAATAGCCGGGACTTTGAATATTGAGGACAATATTCATTTCTAAGTGTGTGTGGGGGGGGGGGGGGGGGGAATTCTGGCGAATTTGATCAATTATGTACTTTTGTATGCCCTATTTCCCCAAAATAGGCCAAATTTAAAAAAAAAAAAATCATTTGGTGTTAGTACACAACATATGGTAATCAGTCCACCTTGTCAAAACCACATAAGGACTGGCTAATCCAGGAGCAAACGGCTCTTGGTAAAGATATCTCAAATCCGTTATGGCTTACAATTTGCCCAAAATTGTATGGTATTCAACTTACCATATCCTAAAAAGTGAAGAGTTGGCTAGCCCGCAAGGTTATGGCTTGTGGTAAAGGCTTTGAAAATTCCATATTGGTATTCAGCTCACCAAAGATAATATTTATAATTTATCTAAGAGTTGGCTAGTCCAGAAGCAAACGGCTTTTGGTAAAGACAAATCAAATCCGTTGACAGCTGATGATTTGCTTAAAATCATATGGTTATCAGTGTACCATAGTTCTTACTTGAACTGAAACATTTGGCTACTCCAGAAGTAATGGCTTTTGGTAAAGAAAAAACAAAACCATTAAATTTTTAAGTTGTTATTAGATTATAGATTGCTAGGGACTAGCAATGTTTTAGTGTGGGGTATTGATGAGTTCATAAAAACTCATCATTTCTGTTCCATTTTAAATACGAAAACAGTTAAAAACACACAGAAATACTACGTAATACTATAAATATCTTTGAATTGTGTTTTTATATGTTTCAGGTGCAAAAGGACTGAAAACAGAGGAAAACGTGCAAAGTTTGCACACTTGGCAAAATCAGTCCCTAAACTTTCAAGAAATGTCAGAAATGGTCCCTGGGAAAATTATTATGAACAAAAGTCAACAACAGTCCCCCAGGAATCATGAAATAACAAATTTTACCTTTGAAGTTCAAAATTGCATAAATGGCAAAACAGGTCCCCCAAGTTTCATAAATAACAGTTTTAGTCCCTGGAAGTTTGTTTTGGAATGAAAAGTCAACTTTAATCATTGGGAAGTCAAAAATGTTCACTTATGACCCCTGGATAAAAGTTTACACAAAATGACAACTTTTACCCCTCAAGTTATAAAATTGGCAAAATTAGTCCCTAGGTGTTTTAAAATGGAATTTTGTCAAATAATACCCTTGTACTATCCATAACTTATAATTTGGAACTTTTTGTTAACTTTTGGGAAATTACAATTTCACCCCTCTAAATTGGTGAAATTACATAAATGGTCCTTTAAGGTTTAAAATTGAAAATTTATAATTATGGTCCTTGTACTAATGTTATTTGACAGGTATGGTCCCTTGAATAGATATGGAAGCTTGTCACATCAAGTCCTTCAAGAATTCAGGATTTACAACTTTAGTCCTTGGGCTTATAAAATACAAAACCAAACCGGGCCCAATTTATGTATTATACCCTTTAATCCAATTCCTTAAATCCAAAAATAATCAACCTGGCCCAAAAACCCTTCCCAGGCCCAACCTTACAAAAGCCCAACCAACCTTTATAATAAAAACCTGGGTTTGACCACGTTGACTCGTCTTCTTCCCCAACACCACTCCACCTCCTGCTACTACCACCACTCCACCACCTGCTTCCATACTTTCCACCTCAATCACCTCCCTGTCACCTTCTAAACCAAACCCACCCTTGGGTTTTACCTCAGGAGAGGACACATGGAAATTGCACCATCTCCACCACACCCCTAACCTGCAACATGACACCACACTATCTCCCACCACCCCAAATTGCTTCTACTTGCCTCCTCCACTTCACACAACCATCCAAGGGCATTTAATGTGCATAAAACGGCTGCAAGCAACCTTAAATAGTTTTGGCGCCAAAACTAGTTTAAACGGCTAGGATGAGTTAGAGTTGATCAATGGTCAAGATTACAAGTGGGAATTGACCAGAGACTTGTGAGGAACTCATATGGTCTATAAAAGGAGCAAGAGGCATAGGAATTAGATACTTTGGATTAGCCATTGTCACGTAGCTTAATTTACTTATTGCTTAATGTAATTTACTGCTTAATTTTACTTATCATGTCATTTACAAGCTTTCAGTATTGTAATAAACCTTGACAAAGTTAATTACATGCTATTTACAGTACCTTTCTTTTATATCTCATTTATGCTTATATGTCATTTAAACTTCCATGTCAAATGATCACAAGTTGTTAATTGGTTCCAAATAGACACTACATAAGCTATGCCAAGCTTATGCAAGCCAATTGAACCATTTAACATCAACTTTGTTCATTATAATTCAAAAATGTAGAAAATAGAAAAATTAATAAAAAAAACATGTGATCTTGGTGATGCAAGCTTAGAGCAGGGTATAATTTGGATGTTTATGATTTAGAAGCTCATTTGGGAGCCTTAGGTAGTGAAATTAATCCATGGTTCCATGTTCTCAGCTGAACTACACTTGGTAAGCCTTTTTACCAATTTTTGCATTTCACCTTTTTAGTTAATTATTTGCTTTAATCTTTATGTCTTTGTGTTTCTAAGTTGTATTTTAGTGTTGTTTAAGTTTTAGATTGCTAGTTTGTTTCATGGATCACTTATGCTAAAAATTTGAAATCACGCAGTTTAAACTCACAATTTGACAAATCTGTGCTTGAGGCTTGTGCTGTTGATATTTTGTGTTTAAATGATTTCATGTTTTAATATTATGTGCTTCTGTATCAGTTTCTAGGTCTTGATGAGTTATATCCTTTGAAATTCACAAAATCAATTTGTTTAAGGATTGTTTGGATTAACTGCTAACTATGGTGTAAAGAGTGTTTTGAGTGTTGTATTTGATTGATACATGATATGCTAAGTTCCTTTAGGTCTGATAAACCATAAAGTCTAATGGATATTTGTAGAAAAGTCAAAATGATCTTCAAACTCACTTAATTTATTCACTGTATATGTAATTAATCCAAAAATCATCATATTAGTGTATAAGTTGTTTATATTGCTTAATTTCATGTTTTTATTGTTTAATATAACTTAATTGTTCAATAAATTCAGATCAAAGTTCACCTTAGTCAACTTTGATCATTAACTTAAAAAGTCAAATTTTGGTTTTTCAGGTTTTTGAATAAAAAGGTTAATTTCTTGTGATTTTATTAGTTAGTTTCATGTTAAATGCTTTTAGGGATTTAATAATTTACTGCTTAGCTTGCTATATGTATTTTTGTTAATTTTTATTTTGCATGTTTAAATGCTTATTTTGTTGCTTATTTTAGTCTGTTTTTGCCCTGTCTCACAGTCACTAAGCCAAAGTCACAAGCTTGTAGCTTGTTGACTTTTGGGCTTGTGACTGTGTTTGTTATTTTTATTAGAAGCCCTACTAGCCTTGGTGTTATGTGTATGCTTATTTTCCCTTTATTTGCTTATTTGCACAGCTTATTTCACCATTCCTTTTTGTTCCATCTTATTAACTATACTGAAGCAAACAGTATAGTTAAGTTATTTTCATAAGTTTCTAAAAAGCTCCTCATAAAGGCCGAGCTTGTGATTTTTGGCTTTATATGAAGCCCATCCATCACACTCAAAGTTTGAATGTTTGTGTAGCTTTTGTGAGCTTATTTGATAAGTGATATTTGAGCTTGATTGTTTGCCCATTCTCATAGTTAACTAAGAAGTCAGTTACATACACCATTTCCACAAGCTCTCTTAAAAGCTCATTAATGGTCTTGAGATTATGTGGCATGGATTTTCTTGAAGCCAAGCCACCATATTTCAAGATCTTATGCTTCAATTCACCCTTGCAGCTCATTTCGTAGGGCTGCAAGTGGCTTTAACTTATCAACAATTCACAAAGTATGCTGAGAAATCAGCATGCTTATGCGAACTTCATAAGCTTGCAAAAAGCTTATCCCTGGGTCCCAGCTTGTGAGATTAGCTTCTTTAAGAAGCTCATCTGCCAATTGCCAAATAAAAAGGTTGCAGAGGTGTTTGGGACTACAGTGTATTGGAATTGCTTATTGGCTTATTATGAGCTTATTGGTCAAATCCAGTGCACTTGCGTGTTTATACTTGTCCATAGTATGTATTTATATATTATTTTTACTTTTATTTCAAGTGGGACCTTTGGCTAGTATACATGCATAAGTCACACACCCCTTCTAATAGCTCTGGGGCACCAGTTCCGTTATACCTTGCAACATAAATATACTTATAGTAGTAATGGTGTAAATGGCTTATTGTGACTGTTTAGCTTATTCAAGCTTATTGGAATAAGCTGGTGACCCCAACTTATTTTTCATACCTTCTCCATCAGTAAATAGACTTTCTGGAATTTTTTCACATTTTTTACTGTTCATACGTATTTATTATAATTAATAATAGTATTAGTAAATAAATAATAGTAAATTAATTATAATAAATAGGATATTTGTATAATAAATATAATTTTTGTTCAGAAATTCTTTTATATTATTTTAGACTTTTCTAAATTTTTATTTCATTTATTTAGGTTTATTTTAGATATTCTTTATATTTAGTTAATTATTAAATAGTAAATAATTAGTAATAAATACATAAATAGTGTAATAAATATATTTTCAGTTTTAAAATTCATTTTATATTATTTTAGATTTTTCTAAGTTTTAATTTTATTTTTCTAAGCATTTTTTTAGATTTTCCTTATTTTTAGGTAATTATTAATAAGTAAATAATAGTTTTAAATAATAGTACTTACATAAATACTTGTAAAAATTATTTTAATTCATAAATAATTTTCTTTTATTGTTAGGATCACAAAAATATAAATTTCACATTTGTGGGATTTGTATTGATCAGATTTCAGTTTTATTTTGGTACGTAGACGTTTATTTAAATATAAACGTACGCGTTTTAGGTTTTTAGCTTTTCTTATTTTTTTAATAAGTTTGTAATTATAAAGTAAATATCTTAAGTTTATTTAATTTGTATTTAAGCCCATAAGGCATGCAAATTCCTACTGTAATTATATTTGTTGATTCGTTTTGTACGTTTACGTTTATTTGAACCTAAACGTACGTTTGAAAATCCTTTTACATTTTAGGGTTTCTGATTGCACGTTTTTACTGAAATAGCTGTGACAAGAGCTATTTACTATTCACATTCCTAGTGTTAGTCAGTCAGATTCATGTTTTTATATTTAACTTCACCAGATCACAGATTCGTTATATTACAGATTTCACACCTCGTTGGGACATAACGACCTGGGAATATTCTATACTCCCCGTTCTTTTATTTGTTTTTCCTCCCGGGTTGTTCAGGGCCTTTGTTACGGTTGACCGTTCACAAGCGGTTGACCTGCGTGATAAAACCTGACGGTTCGGGAGGAATCACTAGGTTTCATTAGATCTAAGCAAACACAAGATAAATTTAGCATAACATGTTGAAATTAAGACAAGCACAAGATATAGACAACCAACACATAGACATATTAATTGAATTAAAGGAAGACTTATCTCAATTGAACATGAAAGGATTCAAGGGGTGAAAACCCTTGAATATACTGTAAAATACGACCTAGGGTTTACAAGGTTCGACCCTAGTTTTCTCCACACAAGTTCCTCTCCTCAATGAAAAAAAATAGAAAAACTATATATAGATTCTGATAGGCGACGGCGTCAAGAACAAATTTCTGACGCCGTCATCTCGCCGCCAAATAGTTCCTCGGACTGCCTAGATCTGGGTCTGATGCCGTCATGTGTAATCCTTCTCCAGACCGTCACCAAAATTACTCTTGACGCCATTCTTGTGACGCCGTCAGGTTTGTACTGGCCCGTCACCACTTTTACTCTTGACGCCGTCAGGTACTGTTCTCAGCATGGAAAATTAAGTCTTTGGCGTTTTCTTCAATTTTATGCTCCATAAACGTCCGAATTATTTCCTTTTCCAGAATTCACTCCCAAAGTACCTAAAATCACAAAAGGAACGATTTAGGGCAATATTTGATCAAATAAATTCAATTCCGGGCTTAAATGACCCCCTAAAAGTGGTTCATTTTTCGCCTCATCAAGAATCAACTTGCTTATGAAGAAAAGATAAGGGTGTTAGAGAGCAATTTAGAAGTCTCTAAGATTGATTTAAAGCGTACTGAGAAAGAAAAGGCTAATGTAGAGCTAGAAAAACAAGAATTGCAAGTAAAGTTTGATAATGAAGTGGCTAGTCGTAAGAAGTGGCAAGAAGGGTCTTCACATTTAAAGAAGTTACTTGATAGTTCTCAATCTGTTAGGTCTAGAAGAGCATTAGGGTATGATAAATATATAGATCCAGAGGAATTAACTTACCCTGATATATCTAGTGTTTTTTACCCTGAACCTGTCCTGGAATTTCAAAAACCTGTAAAATATGTTAAGGAAGGGGGAATGAATGCTGTACCTGGACCTATTAGAGGAGAACACATGCCCATTGACCTTTCCATTACTGTTGACTTTGATGGATTACACCATCTTTATGGCAAAAAGTCAAGTGACTTGCCAGACCCTGATACTAAATCTATTTACTTTGTCTCTTGTTCTGACAGTGACAAGTCTTCTGACCAAGGGTCAACTTCATATACCAATTGTGATTCAAGTGAAAAGTCAGAACTTCCTAAGACCTCACCCAAGCCAACACCCAAGACTCCCTACAAGCCTGTTAGAGTTACTGCTGAGTCCAAGACAGTTTCCTCTGAAGACTTGTTATTTAATTCTTTGCAAAACAATGTTTTTAATTATGTCAAAAACAATTCTGTTAATGGTTGTGATTTGAATGCTTTTTCTTGTAGTGGAACATCTTTCACTTTGAATAAATCTTCTAAAAAGAAGAAATGCTTTGTGTGTGGAAGTAAATTTCATTTGATTAAGGATTGTAATTTTCATGAGCAAAGAATGGGTGTATGTGCTAATCAGAGAAAACCTAGACCAATGTGGCAAAACGTTAATGAAATACCATCTTTTGTTTCACATCAGCAGAAACACAATTCTGCTGATAAACATTATTCTTGGAGAAGAGCTAGTAATAGACCATATGTGAGACCTACTAGTTCTTATTTTCATAACAATTATTGGCCTAGACATTTTGACTCAATGTATGTTGGTGGAGGGTATTGGGATATTGCTGTGAAGCCCTCAGCAGGTTGTTCTTGGACTAAAAGGGGACCTAATTTTCAAAACAGGCCCAAGAACAATGGTGGATCTTATACATCTACATGGCCTAACTCTTATGATCCACAAGGCAGGCTCAAGTCAACAATGACTTGAGTCTCCAAAGTGTACTAACTCTTTGTATAATTTTTTGTTGTTGTTGTAGGATCATCCCCTGAAGTAAAGAAGTAGGAATAGTAGATAGTGGTTGCTCCAGAAGTATGTCAGGTAACAAGGATAAGATGCATGACTTTGTACCTATAGAAGGTGAAGGCAATGTGACTTTTGGTGGAGGAGATGGTAGAATCACTGGGAAAGGAACAATCAGAACACCTAAGTTGGATTTTGAGAATGTATACTATGTGGAGGAACTTCAGAACTTCAACTTGTTCTCAGTATCACAAATTTGTGACACCAAGAACAAAGTTTTCTTCTCTAAGGATGAATGTATTGTGCTCTCTAAAGACTTCAAACTTCCAGAAGATACAACAATTCTGCTGAGAGTTCCTAGAACTTTCAATTTGTACACATTCAATTTGAATGATGTCCAACCTGAAGGAAATCTAACTTGTTTGGTGGCCAAAGCTTCCCTGGATGAATCTACAAAATGGCACAGGAGAATGGCTTATGTGAACTACATGACCATCAACAAGCTTTCTAAACTTGGTCTTGTTCAGGGCCTTCCTTCAAAAGTCTTCACCAATGAACATAATTGTGTTGCCTACAACAAAGGAAAGCAACACAGAGCCTCTTACAAAGCCATAACAGCTGTGAGCACAATATCAGAACCTCGTTTAGTGTTTCTTTTGGAATGAGGTCGTTTGTCCGGGCCGAATACATCCTCGAGACATGTAATGTCTATCGGATCCTCGGCATCCCATTTTGGGTAATTTTTCAAGATCTCCCCAACATGCTCATACGTGAAACCCCTCGAACCAAAGCATTCTTCGAAGTTCGTCTTGGCATTGTTGATATGATCGTGCTCATTTTCACCACTTCGACGCTGGATATGCTTATAAATAGCGTTGAATTTTTGGCAGTCGCCGTTAAGCCTCGTCCATTTACCGGTTAGCATATTCTTAGTACGAGGGTTCACCAAAGTTTGCTCATTGAACGCCTCAGTAATTTCGTTCCAAAAGAAGTCGGCGTCTTTGTAATTGCCCAGATTTTTGTCTTGGGAAATTGCTATCCAAATTTCCGCAAGAAGCTTTTCTTCGCCCTTGGACCATTTCCTATTCACATGAGTTTGACATGCAACTTCCAAGTCATCATCATCATCATCATCGGCGTCTAAATCTACAACTCTTTTTGCTTTTTGGGCCTTGGTTTTTTTGCCTCTAGCTTTGGCCGGTGACCGTGCTTTCGATACTTTAAACTGTGTCCCGGATGGTTGTGATTCGAATGCTTGTTGTGGTTCGACTTGGGGTTGTGATTGATGAGTAGGAAACGAGGATGGTTGAGACGGGTCAAAAAATTGTGGTGCGATCATTCGTTGAGAATGACTTGCGAATCCTTGTTGAAACGCAAGTTGTTGGTTAGCATAAACCTCCAACGGATTGTAAGGTTGCGAACCGTATGGCGATGAAGCATGCGGGGAATTTTGCGACGAGGGAGTAGAAGAATTTGACGATCCTTCGTTGGTTTGAAGTTAGGAGGTTCGTGAAATACCCTCCTTCGTTCGGGTTTTGAAACAATTTTTTTGGTTTTTTAGAGTTGAGATATAGAAGTGGTTTTTTAGAGTTGAGATATAGAAGTATTATACTTGTCACTGCTTCATCTTCTGGGTAGCGAACAATTTTTTTTTAATTTTTTTTTTTTGGGTAATTTTATTTCAAATACATCATCTTTAGGGTAATATGTGACATTTTTGCCCTTCGGGAAAAAAATGTACTGGAGTATTAGTTAAGATGGGCAAAAATGTCCAAAAAATTCTCAAAATACCCTAAAGATGATGAATTTGAAAGAAAATTACTCTCAAAATGAAAAAAAAAAAAAAAAAAAAAAAAAAAAAAAAAAAAAAAAAATTGTTCGCTACCCAGAAGATGAAACAGTGGCAAGTATAATATATTTTTTTAATAATTTGCCCAAAAAAAAGAAGAAAAAAAAAAAAGAGACGTCTTATTTTAAACGGTAATATACCTGTTGGAAATTAAATTGGCATAGCATGTTCACTTATTTACTTTTTGTCAGGCTTTAATTAGTTCGTCATGTGCACGAAGAGGATGGAAGTGGCGAGACTTGGCGAGGCATGGGTGGTATGGTAACGAGCAACGGCGAGCTCAAAAGCTTGTCCACGTATGAGTGGCGAGGATAGGTAACGAGGCATACCTCCTGCTCTCAGTATATTTGTCGTTGAAATCGAATGTCGGATTATGGTCCCAAGAATTAGCACAAACCACCTATTAAGGGTTATTGCATCAAAAAGTTATAGTCGTTTTAAGTCAACATATTTCTCACGTGTTTTCTTCAATTGTTTTATACAGAAGTCAACCAACAAAGTTTTCCATCACATTATTTTACTTGTGATATATTCTTCCTTCGACAATCATTGAAGATGCTTTTTCCTAATATAGCACAAGTTTATTGTGGTTGCTTAACTAAATTATACTCGATCGAATCTGTTATTTCGTTTAAGTTGTTTTCGTACAAACGAAGCAACCATTTTTTATCTACAAAATGGTTATACATGGAAAGAAATTCCCGATGTTACGTTTCATTTATAACCAGATAGTACGTATTTCATGAATTGTTTAGTGATAGTAATAAAATGGAGCACATTGCAGCTATTCGAAGAATTAGAGATTAGATAAGTGTATAGAAAGGATTATTAAAAATTGGGGAATGTTTGTTATTGAACATAGAAAAGACAAAAAGAAACGATTTATGACATTATATGCAACAATATTTACACTTGCCAACTTTAAATAAACAAAATAGATAACGTAAAGAGTGAGTGTGTCTTCATTTGCATATCTAAAAAGTTTTTCAGAATGTTTCAAATAAGCTATTGTCTTCCGTATATAAAAGTAGACCGTAAAAGCAAAAGATTAACTATTTGTAGAGATAAAAGAAGACACCGACATCTAACACTTTATAATACATATTTAAATATATATGCATTAAGTCGTAAACCTAAGAATTAACTCTGAATTGAGGTTTAATCATTATTTATGATTTCTCATTATTTTCTAGTGGTCAAGTATTCTAATGTCCTAACAAGAGATCTGATGTTCAAAACTCACTATGTGTATTGTATACATCTCAAGAGTAGTCATGTAAAGAGTTCAAATAGTCACGGAGATACACTGGTTACCTTGCGTACATCTACGTAAAAGAATCACGCTCCCCGAGTAATTAATCTTTACATGGAGAACCTCATTTATTTACCTGTTTGATTTACCTAGAAAATCGGATCGGAGTAGGTTTTTTTTTTTTTTTTTTTTTTTTTTTTTTTTTTTTTTTTTTTTTACACCATGGTTTTCGATCATTTTAGCCTATACAAGGTTTGACTCAAATTGGTTATGTCTCAATATTTATCATGGGCCTTCAAAAAAATTTACGGTGGTTTATGCTTATGTCCAAATATTTGTTTCGCACCTTAAGTATATTTTTTGACACTCGCCTTCCGGTGTTTATTGTGTACTTGTTTCTTTTTCCTAGTTTAAGTATCAACATGGCTAAGAGCACAGGGTACGGTGGTGTTATGGCTGGCGCCATCACCACCAGCCGAGAAAACCCCATGGCGCACCGTACCGGTGGTGGCGCCATAGGTGCTCGCGCCGTGGCCATGGCTCAGCGCCATCGCGCTTTTTTTTTTTTTTTTTTTTTTTTTTTTTTTTTTTTTTGAATTTGAATTTGAACGTTGGAAAAGGTATAATTTTTGAATTTGAACATTATAATTTTCAAATGCAAACTGTAAAGCGGGATTGTTTCATATTTCAAATTCAAACTTTAAAGCGGGATCTTTTCAAATTTGAATTTCTAACTTTTACCTATATATAACCTCATCTGGCTTGAGGTGAACACACACACAACACTGACATACACAACACACACAATGTCTCGCAAAGACTTCTCCCAACAATTCCCAACTCACCGTGACTTCTCCCAAAAATTCCCAACTCACCGTGACTTCTCCCAACAATTCCCAAGCCACCATGACTTTTTTCAGCAATTCCCAAGCTCCAGCATGATTCCGAATGCACCGGTGAACACTCCACCGGAAGACATCTTTCCGGTATTGACACCGGATAATGAACCGGTGCCTAATCCACCGGTTGTCCAACAACAACCCGATCAACCGGTGAACAATCCACCGGTGGAATACCAACCCATTTGGAGAGGGTTGACTGATGAAGAATTGTTTCAGTAAGATATGGAAGAATTGTTACGTGTTCAAGCAGAGGAAGAACGTGTGACAAGAGCTCGTGAGGCATACTTAAGAGCTAAACAGGCTCGGAGAGACCGTCGAGCAGAATGGCGAATACAAATGGGATTGCCCAGTGTGCCATCGAGTGAGGACTATTTGAGTGCCTCCTATTCGTGTCACGAGGGCTATGTGTCGGATGATTCGTTTTCTTGATTCGTAGTTTAATATTTTTATCGTAGGTTAATCGTACGTTGTTTAATGTATTTGAACTCCGCGTAATGTGTGTTTTTTTAATGTAATGTGTGTGTTTTTTTAATTAATGAAGTTTATTTTAGTTTATATTGTGTTTGTTTAATTTTATGTAAAAAAAAAAAATCGCCGACGATACCAGAATTTCTGGTGCCAACGGATACCCCTGAAATGTGGTGTCATGGGGTTTCTGGTGCCATGGAGCTTTTTGCTGACGTGGCAGCAAAAAACTCCCACGGCACCACGGTACCCAGTGCTCTAACCTTTTACGATAAACGTGTTCAAATTAGCATTGTAATTATTTTTACCTATATGTAATAATAGGGCTGAGATAAGCAATTAAACTCGCCAACCCATCGACCCAAAACCTAACATATTGAACACGAGATGAATTGCCACATCTAGCGGTAGCATGCGGCAATAGTGACTTCTTTTGTATAAGGGTTTCTCCGGTAAATATATTACAAAAAAAACAATTAAGTACAACGAATGTGGGTGAATCCCACGTCTCAGCCCAAAACTAGGCAACTCACAATAGTGACTTAGGCTTACTATCAACACAGTAACATTATACATGTTTTACTACAAAGTCAAAACAATTACAACACTTGTAACAGGAAAATGGGGAGTAAAAGTAACTCAACTGTTCCACATTACAAATACTAAGAAACAAAGATTGAGTGTAATTTTGTCCAACATTCATTTACCCTTCATAGAGCACTACTTCAGTTAAGTTGCTAAGGTCTTTCTTTCTCTCTACCTCTATTCCTCTCTCTAGACCTTTTCTTTTAAGCACTAATTAAACTTTTAAGGTGTTTCTCCAAGAGCAAAGATTAATCAGATCTAAATATAGATATATAGGTAGTTTTTTTTCTTGTAAGAATCATAAGATATATACTAAAACTATGAACATAATATTTGGTATTAAAGTGTGAATAAGATATCAAGAATTTGTCTTTTAAGCATACAAAATTTTTGGGTGGTTTTTATAACAGCATAGATAAGTGAGATCTATAAATAGTAATATAGTTTTTCTTGTAAATTTCTTTAAGTAATATATCAAAATCATGAACAAAGCATTTGGTAGTATTAACTATAAGATGTGATCAAGATTGAAAGAGTTTGTTAGTAACATGGACAAGGGGTCATTGTCTACTTTTTATAAATTCATCTTCTACCCACTTCTCCATCCATTTTTTTGCATTTTTTCTGTTAAGATTTGTGGGAATGCTCTAAAAAAGTAAGAAAGAGAAAAAAGTTTGAAACTTGATTTAGTTTCTGGCCTCAATTATACATCAAGATTCATTTCTCAACCCCACCCATTATTTCTTCTAAGTACAAGTAATCAACAAACATATCTAAAAAAGTAGTTTAGCTCATTTCTATGTGATTTGGTGCAAGATTTATGGCAAATTCTGATGCTTTTGACCTTGATTTCAGCTGCATAGATCGATCCATGTCGTTTCAAGAAGACTCCGCGGACATGTCTCCACAAAGAAGGTCGTTGGGCAAGGGAAAGATCGAGATCAAGCGGATCGAGAACACCACGAATCGACAAGTGACTTTCTGTAAGCGTCGCAACGGGTTGCTCAAAAAGGCGTATGAATTGTCTGTTCTTTGTGATGCTGAGGTTGCTCTTATCGTCTTCTCGAGCCGCGGACGCCTTTATGAGTATGCCAACAACAGGTACTATACATAGATCTGCTTACTCATTTTACATGGATTTCTTTTTGGGTGTTGTTTTCTTCATATGATGATGCTTGATGACAGCTAAAAATAAAAATTAGGTCAAAATACTATTTGATTTTTAGGGTTAGGGAAATAGTACATAACTCTTAAATGAATGTAACTTCTAGGGAAGATTTGAGATAAAAAGGACACAATAATATCTTAAGTTATATGAGAGTTTTTTCATTCTTCTTGTGGAACAAAGATTCACTTGTTTCTTTTACATTTTGGTTTTGTTTTTTTTCCTCAAAGAGATTTGTATATTTTGTTGTTAAAGTTTTGTTTTACCATTTATCTTTTTATGAATCTTTGTTTCATATTTTGGTACCTACAAGATCTGTTGTTAAAGATTGCAACAAAAAAGTCACTAGTAAAATGTTGCAAACCAATAAGCAAAAATTTAGGAAGTGTATTCGCTGACCTCTGAGATCAGCTTCTCTTTTACCTTCATTTTTGTTTAAGATCTCTCTCTCACACACTAACACATACAAAATGTTGTCAAGTTCCTATTGCCCAAGACTTGCATCATCTTGACACTTCCTAAATTGATTGTCAGCTAACATCATCCAAAGCAAAGTGAAAGGACTACTCTGAAAAGAGATGTCATCAAAGCCTAGTAAAGAAAGGAAAAATAAGTTTAGTAGGTTTTCAAATCAGTTTAAGCAAAGAAATACCATAAAAAAATATATATATATATATTTGTAACATTTTTTTACATTAAAGATGTGTTATATGCACCATTTAAATTATTTGTAAACCGGTATATAAACTAATTTGATGATGCACAGATTAATTAGCATTATTTATAAGAAGTCTCAAGTTCGAGTCCCACCCGAGACTTTTACACCTTCAGGGAAATACATGCGGGGTTCAGGGTCAGCATATTGCCCAATTGGATGTCACTGCTACCTAGACCACTAACAATTAACAAGCCGTTCAAAATGCCTTTCTAAAAAAAATAGCATTATTTATAAGAAGTTAAGGCTCACAAATACAATTATGTCTGACCTATTATCTTCTGGTCAAAGCCTCTTATGGCTTCATGGGTGTTATTCCTTATCAAAGATAAGTCAAACTAGGGTTTTGACAAAAAAGATTCTACTGGGTCCTATATTGTATGTTAAGTTGCGGAAAATAAAATATTTGGTTAAGTAAAAGTCTCAAAGTCATGGAGATTACTAACAAACATACCTAGTCTAATGGGTATTTTTTTCTTGATGGTCAAAATGATGGTTATAATAAAAGACCTGAATTTTATACTAGGGAAAAAAAGGGGATATAGCTTTGACAAATTCTCAAACTTAGGGCATCCACTGTTGTGGTTTATGAAAAAGTTTATAAAATTATGAAGAGGTCTAAAAACTTGTAAACCATGATGAACATCTATTTCATGCTTATGTGTCATGAAGAGGTCTAAGATATTGAACCTTTTCATAATTTAATGCATTTGAATTATGTGAGATGTTTATAAAACTTGAAAAGGTTTATACATAGTGGGAATAGGTTTATAAAACAAAAAGGTATATAAATTAATGTCATAACACAATTATAAACCTTTACAAAGGTTTATCATAGTGGATGCCCTTAATTAAGTAGCTTCTTGGGTAAATGTTCTTACTAGAACAAAAGTATATAAAAACGGATATTTCATATCTATTTTAATAAAATTAAAATTAGGTTTTCATTATTTAGGTGTAAAAGGACACTTGGTTTTTTGGTTAAAATATTGTTATACCTAGTAATTTAGTTACTCTAAAAAAGCAGTTAAGTACATAGGAGATGAGTTAATCTCACACCTCAGTCCATTATAAAAGCGAAATACAAACACACCATGTGTGCTTCAAACCAAACCAACCATGAGAAAGATAAACCAATCCAAGTTAATCATCACACTTGACATAAAACAATTGAAGTCAAACGGGCAACAAGCTACACCGTCAGCCCTTTTTGGATTGCAAAACTAATAGATAAACTACTAGACACTTGATCGATTTCGCTGGGTCTCTAGCTTAACATATGTGATGCTTTCACCTTCTATTTTTATAAAACTGACTTTTATTGATAATTAAACTACAAACAAAATTTTAATAAATTCAAAAGCCAGATTTTACTTTCAGCTCTTTTAAGTTACTGACATAGTAAGTGACATCCTTTTCACATTTCCAAAGTTCTTCAATAGTGAAATAAAACACATACTAGTCTTTCCTTTTGTATTGTCCATTAAAGACTTTTACCAAGCTTACCATGCTGCTGAAACTAAAACAGCAACCCACAAACACACACAAGAGAGAGGTACACATATATACATACTACATACATCATAAATACATACTATTAATAATGAAAGTGTAGATAATTCTGAAAACCGAGTTTATAATTCGACTCATTTTCTTAAAAGCAATGACTTGCAAGTTGCAACACGACCATTAAACACGTAAAAACGCACTTAATTATCGTCTCAAGTGAGTTTTAAATGCACAACATTTTGTTAGTGAAACACTTGGACTGATCATGACAAAGTTATCAAGTGCATTTCGTTAAAACTAAACAAAACTCACAACACAAAATTTTGGTACAAGATACAGTTCAAAAAGTTCTAATTTTTTTTTTTACTATAGTATGTTACATTAAGAAAATATTTAGACTCAATAGATAGTGCTAATATACTTGAGTATCAAATTTAGGGCATTAATCATAGATCTTGCATAGTTAAAATATGGACACAAAGTAGTGTGAGAGAGAGAAATAGTACAAAAGAGTGAACCAATGAGAGAGTATCTAATGCATGGGGTGAGATGACACATCCGTACAACAAGGGAAATGGACGGCTCTGATTGATTCAGAGTTTACAGATTTTGGATCAACGAGGAGGGTAAAAGGGTGATACTCCATTACATTATCCATTGTGTAATAGGTTTTATACACGTGGCAAAGATCTAGCCTTAGAAAGATGTAACCAATCATAGTGATAGATGAGTTGACAGCGTGGCAGACACAACCAATCAGTAGCTTCGACCAATTTAAGGTATTATACAATGTGTGTTTATATGGTATCCTTAAGATCTCCGAGAAAAAGTGAGATTTTATTCACTTTAGTACCATTTTCTGTTTCCTTAAAATCTCATATAAATCTTACTATTCAAATGCTTTTAAAGATTTTTGGTACAACACTTCACTGTGTCTGCTAGCTTGAGTGTGAGCATCATTTTATCCGTTGTGCAAAACCAAGAAACGAATGAATACAAATAATCTTTTACCAATTTTTGTGTCTACTTATACTATTAACTAATGTGTTTTGATGCTTGGAAAAATTATGGACTAGTTGAGGAGAAATAATTAGTTGACGACACATGAAACGTGTTATGTTTTTGTGATCGAGGAATGTTTTATGACGATTTAACATTGCTCTAATGATTTTCTTTATGAAAAATGATTTTTGCATAAGTTTTAAGCCTGCTATTACTTCAACGCGTGAGGTGGTAGACTTGATCTGTAATGACAATCAGTGACCAAATGTCGTTCATAGATCGTTGTATAAAAAACACAAACGCATGCGTATGTGAATTTGTTTATTGTTTGATTGTGAAAAGTGAGTTCATGAGTTCATATTTCATCAACATGTCATGTAAATTACCATGCCTTTGTCAATGGTAGACAGAAAAGTCAATAACCAGACTCAAAAGAGGATAATGCCTATGTAGTATATTGAAGTGGGGTGTTGAAACTTGTCTCTTAATTTTTTTTTTTTTTTTTTTTTTTTTTACTTGATCGCTTAGTAACAAAACGAAGAATGACATTTCCATGAGTCCTTTCTTTGTTTGTGAGGATCATGATCAATAAACTTTTTGTGTATACAACCGTTCACTTTTAGGCTTTTAGCAACTTCGTAGATACAATTTTCATGATTCTAACATGAGAGTAACCTTACAAGATGCTATAATAGCCAATCTTCACACTTCACCATTAAATATTATATTAATGTTTTTGGAGACGAATTTGAACATATAACTAACAAGGTTAGCTTGTGTTTCTTCACAGTTATCACTTTCTTGAATGGGCTTAGTTCACTTGGAGATCATGCTTTAATTGTGTTTATGTTTGCGCTCTATATGACTAGCTAGAATCATATAGAAGAGCTCGTAATGTTAGAAGACAAATCTACCTATGACGTACTGATTCGTGAATTTCTCCTCTAAGCTGCTCTAAATTATATGATGTTGATCTTCGTCTACTTGCTATTGCAGTGTTAGAGGGACAATTGACAGGTACAAAAAGGCATGCCTAGATCCACCTAGCAGTGGATCGGTTTCTGAAGCTAATGCTCAGGTACCTGTTCCAAACTTATCTTACTACCTTATTGTACTAATTGTATGCGTGTTGCCGCAAATTATTGTTTTCTCAATAAGCTTTTGATAAACTGGGTCATATGTCATTAAGGGAAGATCTAGATGGTAAAGTTTTTTTAAATGATAATACGCATCAGAATTATGGTTTTTTAGTAGTTGTGATGTTAAAATCCCAGATCGCCACTTTGTGTCATACACTCATAGCTGTTAAAATCGAACATAGTCAGTTTACACATTATTCCAGCATTCTAAAAACACATTATCGTGTTTAAATTACAGTATTACCAACAAGAATCTGGAAAACTGCGTTCACAAATCGCAAACCTTCAGAATCAAAACAGGTATTATTGATGTGCATATATATACACTTTATATTCTATGTATTAACACAATGTTATAACCTTTTGTGAGTATAGGCAATTCTACAGGAACATCATGGGTGAATCTTTGACGGACATGCCAATGAAAGATCTGAAGAACCTTGAAACTAAGTTAGAGAAAGCAATTACCAGAATTCGATCAAAAAAGGTAGCCTCTTTTGCTCATTATATTATTAACCTCTAAACCTTTGAAAGCTGTAATTTCAAATGGATTTTTATACTTTTTTGTTACTCGTATAGTAATATATCGACGCATGTAGTCTTAACATATCGTCTTGATCAAAAACTGCAGAATGAACTGTTATTTGCTGAAATCGAGTATATGCAGAAGAGGGTAAGTACTTAAGCATTTCACCTGTAGTTAATCTAAAACCATATATATACTACTTTCTTTTAATGATGGTTTTCTCATTAGAAAACAAGGTATGCATTTACTTTTATGAGAGTTTCTAGTTCCGATCCCAATGATTTTTTTTAACGCAGGAACTTGAGTTGCATAACAATAATCAGTTCCTTCGAGCAAAGGTATGTATATCTATCTCCATTTCTATAACACGATTGATCAACCTAGTTCATTGATTAACTTTTGAAGCGATTATTCAGATAGCTGAAAATGAAAGATCAGCTCAGCAGCAGCACATGAGCTTGATGCCTGGAAGTTCTGATTATGAGCTTGTGACACCTCATCACCAACACTTTGATGGTCGAAACTATCTTCAGTCGAACGAAATGCAACCCAGTAATGATTACTCTTGCCAAGACCAGACTCCTCTCCAGTTAGTGTAACTGTGTAAGTACAAATCACAGGTCAAAAACTCCTAGAATTCGAACTTATGAAAATACGCTCCTGAGCTCATTGCTTTCATGCTTTCTGCAGGTAATAACAATGAAGGACTTAAGGTTTCTTGGTTACTTGTTTCAACCGGCGAGATGTAATAACCTCATAATGTTTAATTAACAAGGAGTAGACCGGTATCTGTTTGATTTAAGACTTATTATTATGTTTATGATTGTCCCAACTAAAAAGCTATAAATATGTAGTTTGTGATCATCGTATTATGTATGCAATCTATCTAATACTTCATTTGAAGCAACTTATATGTTACTCGTTATGATTGTCTTTCTTCTATGTGTTTGAATATATTATTCTTGATGCCATTAGATTGTACTTGCTAAATCTAACAGGAAGTGATCTAGACGATAAAAATTTACGTTTAATTTTTGAAGGTTTAGTAACTTTTTATGATGATTATATTCAGTATATATAGGCATATAGCTTTCTCTAATCTTGTGAACACAATGTATTGTGACCGAAGATGCACCTACTTAATTATGTGATTGATCGAGGCCGAGAAAACCAAAGCTTCCTGGAGCTTTACTAGCTCATATAATCAAGGAGCATATGGTAGCAAACGAATGTTGATATGATGATATCAACTTATAGATTTTAAAGTAGTCACACAAAATATGAATAAGAAAAATAAAAAATAAAATAACAGTTACGAATTTATTTATATGGAGTCCATAATTGGGCCTGGCCCGAAAAAGTCGAGCTTCAACTAGGGGTGTTGATCGGTTCGGTTTTCGGGTTATTCAATTAATACGGTTAAAAAAAATTTTAGAGTCAAACCATGAATCAAACCAAACCGAATTCAAATTCGGTTTTCGGTTTAACCGAATTACACACTTTATTTTAAAAAAAGAAAAATATACAAATATATTTAGCCAAAAAAATTATTTCAAATATAAAAAGTATTTTTTAATATTAGGATAAAATTTTATTGTTATATATATATATATATATATATATATATATATATATATATATATATATATATATATATATATATATATATATATATATATATATATATATATATATAATGTTTTATTGATCTTTATATGTATATAAATATATAAATTTATATGAGTTCGGTTTTCGGTTTTGATTAACAAAATCATATCCAAATCGAGAACCGAATTAAAACTTCACTATTGTAAAGGGCTGGTTATTTATCCGGCTCCGGAGTTTATCTGTGAGTATGGACGGAACTTAGAAGAGACTGAGGGGCGGAGGAGTTGTGCCCCCTTCACAAAATTTTTTGACCCTGTGTACATTTTATATGTTTTTATATATGGTTTTAGCATTTCTAATACAAAATTTTTAGCTTAATGTATATTGACCTTCCTAAATAAATATTTCTAAAGTTGGTTGCTCTACAAACAATGTTCCAGTTCTGTCCCTGCTTGTGAGGTTGCTAAAGGTGTTTCAATCGGGACTTCCCACGTGCCAAAAGAATTAAAGTTGTGACCTGTACTGAAATTACGGTTATCGTTTTATAAATTGCAAGATTAAAATTAGAGATTAACTATTCAAAAAAAACAAAATATATGAAAGAAATTGGAAAATACACTAGATACATCAAGCAAAGCTGAAGTATAAAACTGGGCCTCAGTAATGGACCAATTGGTCCAAACATATTGTCACAAGTCACACAACCATGTTGTGTCATTGTGTCTTTATTTATTAGCCTTTATTGGTGACCCACTTTCTTTTATTTGTCGTCTTAGTATGCCAACTCATGCAGTGTCATACGTACAAACAACAGCATATATTATCAGCTAATTACAAGTCATGAAATGAATATATGTTCAACTCTTTGAAACAATCCACTTATGCAATAAACTAGATGAGTATTTGTGCATAAAGACGAGACTTTATAACGGCAAATAATTATAGTTGGGTATTCTGCTTAAGTGTTTCGGGTAGCATTTATGTATATAACGTAAAATAATCAAAATGTAATTGAAATTTTTTTAACATACGATAATTCAACTGAAAGTGAAACATGACAACAATTAGTTGAAACATTTGTCTTCTAAAAAAAATTTCTAGCCTTTTTTTACAAATGATGTGTTATATATATATAGTTGAAATGGTAAATATATATATGGTATGTATTAACTGTGATAGAGAAACTTTTTAATAATAGTTATAAGTAGGGGTTGTAACGAGGTGAGCCGCTGGTGAAAATTTCAAGATCGGATCGGTAAATGCTCGAACGAGCCAAGCCTAAAAGAGCTCGAGCCCGAATTGGAGCCTAAGTTTGGGCTCATTTAATAATCGAGCTCGAGCTTTATGTATAAAGATCGATTAGGCTCGCGAGACTAAACAAGTCCTAAAAATATATACGTACATATATTTTCTATACATATAACCTTGTATAAACAAGCTTGAGCCTAGTGTGATTAACAAGCCTTCAAGCTTATTTCATTCAACACGTTATATAAGATAGTCGAGCCCGAGCCGAGCTCGAGCTTTTTATATATAAACGAGCCACGCTCGTGCTATGACAGACTCAGGCTTGAGCTGAGCTCGGCTCGTTACCATCCCAAGTTATAAGTTAATATATTCAAAAACAAGTCAAAGTATCTATTCTGATAATAATAATAATAATAATAATAATAATAATAATAATAATAATAATAATAATAATAATATATTTTAATGTATTTTATGTATAACACATTGCTAAATTTTTTAAGTTTTAAGAAAAATTCTTCAATTTTTATAAGTAGTATAGTTAGAGCAACCTTTTTTTTAATTAATCAACACACAAAAGATTGCCTAAAAAGTTAACATTTTAAAAGGAGTAGAGTGAGTATTGAGAGAGAAACCGGGTGACTTAAACTTGTTTTGAAACGGAAAGTAAAGTAATAAAATTTGTCATTTAAACATTTAAGTTTAAAGGATATTATAGGTAATTAACATTACTCAATTAATTTTAATCATTTTAAAGCTAAGAAATACATATGCTACATTATAAGTAGTAGAGATTTGCGTTCAAAACTATGAAACAATCAACTTGAACAATAAAAATCAAAGATATGGTTCGATAATATACTTTTACTATGATAGGGTATGTCTACATTAGATTTCCTCCATACCCTCCTCCAGCCTTTGGCATTATTATTGTTGTTGTTGGGGGAAAAACCATATAGTAAATGAAACTTCAAACTTCAAAGACTTCATTGATAATCAAGAAAATTTTGTTGGTTAAATTCATCATAAACCTTGAAACAAGTCGCGATTTTACTCATATCAAACACACGTAGGTTTAATACATAGCTCAAATATATCTTCATTACACATCATACAACGGGTTTACAAAACCTACTTAACGATAACTTAAGACGTACATGGATATTAATAAATTTATAGAGAGGCTGGGATTTGTAGCATGATCAGGCAAAAGTCTTTATAAGAGACTTAAGAGCTTCTTCCGAAATAATTTTGTACATTTCTTCGGTGAAGTGAACCGCATCCCAATAAACATATTTGCTTCTGTTGGCACAAGTAGGCAAACCCTTGCAGCTTTGCATAAACTCTAAACCTGATCCAACACAACCCTTTGACGCCTCTGTAAAACCTGCAATTTATTTATATGATTTTGGACTATGAGTAACGTTTTGTAGTAATTATGAAACTTTTTTCAAATGGTATATATTCGATGAACTTACCATATTTTTTTGGGTTGTTAACTGTGTCCAATATGAGGCCGTAAATGTCCGTGTAGAAATATTTCATCCCTAACGTTGGTCCGAGTTTAGCCATGAGAGATTTAATCTTTGTGTTGAAGGTAAGAGCCACCTTGTTGTAGACATCATCACACCCGGTTGTGCCTCTAAGCACCCTAAAAAGTGGCACACACCCGAATGGCTCCATGCCTACCACGGCCAATCTCCTTGCACCTTCGGCATGCAATTCCTACAAGTGTACACCAATATGTCTTTTAACATAAAACAAAGCTGATGAAATTTACAAATTAAGTTACTTTGATACCTATAAAATAACATTAAGCGATTGACACGCCCCGCTCCAAGCACAATACGCGGACATAAGGATAGATGTTGCTCGACAGACCAAATAATATGTAGTTTTGTCCACAAGAGTATTCTATATTAGTTTATTAGTATTTGTGAGGCATTTAAGTCATTGAATAACATTTAATGTTTGGATATATCCACAAGGCACAACATTCACTTTGTTTGTCCATTTTAATACATTATGCCATGTTCTAGCTATGTTAGTGTATCCATTGTTGAACATTTGCGAAACATCATACTTTAATGTTTCTGATTACATCATCTTATGGCAGATCGTATGGCCGGTCAACATTGCGGGTTATCATACTTTTGTTATACAACAAATACAAACACACACGTTTTATTTGTAACGTGTGTACATTCTTTCAGTTAAAAAGAAGAGATCAAGTGGGGGAGAATAATTAAAATGAGAAGTTTGAGAAGTAATTATAGTCATACATTCCAAATTAGATAGGAAAATTTGAAAGAAGATGCATTCACTTTTGTGTTTGCATCTAAAATGTATGATTATAGTTATTTCTGATTATTCTCATTTTAATTATTTTTCTCATTTGATCTTAACTTATACAACAAACGCTAACACACATGTTTTTATTTACAAGTTTCAGAGAAGCTACCTTAATGTACTTGTCCATGGCAGAAATCAAGAAATCTTGATACTTGTCTATGGTGAATTGCTTAGCACGAGTAGGCTCCACGTAATAATTCTGTAGAAAATCATTAGTACCCATACTTAATAGAAACACACCATTTGTGACTATTTCTTGAGCTCTTTTCTTCCCAACATGTCTTGCTAGTCTTGCCTTGTATTCCCGAAAATACTCCAGTTGTTTCGACAGTGATATCACGTTCTATTTCATGCAAAAATAATAACGTTAAACAAGAAAATTAATATGACCATATTTTGTTTTAAAGCTAGACCTAACATTCAGAGTGCTTACTGAGAGCTCAGCGGTAAGATTATCATAGCCAGAACCACCAGAAGCGAAACTAACACCATTAAGAAGTTGCTCATTTGTCAAATTCGGATCAAGGTACGCCGGTATGATTTTGGTGTGACCCAATGCATCCGCTAATAAATTAGATATAGTTAGCAAGTTAACATATAACAATGCTTCAAACATCACTAAGGTGGCAAGGTGGTAGAAACTTTCTAGCTATCATTACTAAAATGTGAGAAATCCGAGGTTCTAATACTAAAAGTGCAAACAGTTCTTAAGTGGTCACGTCAACCTCATGAATTGATCGATCAAAAGTCAGAAACAATAATCAACAAAAAAAACATATACCTACAACTAAAAATTATATAAGTAGATATATATAGTGCATTATAAGCTTCTTGCTAGGTTTCATAATTAAGTTATTAGCCACTTAATATTCAAAAAGCTATAAATCGACAATTTGAATTTACATAAGTAATATGGTTCATATAGTTCATACCAATGAGATCAGTGGCAAGTCTTCCATTAGTGAACCGCCCCGTAGGGCGACCACCGTAGAAATCTTTCCCGTATGGCAAGAAATTAACCTTTTGTTCTGTTTTAAGGTTATTGTTGTTACCAGGATCGACACTAGAGTCGCCAAACACGTAAAGGCAAGACACGTTGTTGTTGGCTGAAATCTGCCTTAGTTTTACAACGTCTATAGCTTGTGATGAATGCACCACTAGCAACGCTAAGAGGACAATAAAAACCTTCATGATCATATTCGATTTGATATTGTTACTAGATCGAGTGTGAACTATGAAGCTAGGTTGCTAGACAAATTTGAGTTGATATATATAGACCTATATGTTATGGATTTATTTAAATAAGCAACTACAACTAACACGTACATTTATTTGATACAATTTCGTTAGGTAAAGAATTTAATGATCCGTATCGATAAAAGTTTATTAGTGCAGTTGTCTACAGTACTTTATTAGTGCAGTCGATAAAAGTTTATTGCACTTTTTTATATTGAAATGATCGACAGTTTTCCTAGTTATGAACTTGCCGCCAAGCCAACTATCTTGTAACAAGTCATAGGAACTTGGCTGGGAATAAAAGAAGAGGTCAACTGAAGTAGTCATGGATTTAGGTCAAATAAGTTATAACGACATTCAATTTATGCATGCTAGCAAACTGGCCGGTGTACGTAGCGAATTACATGCATGAATTGTTCATGTTCAAGCCTTCCATATTTTCAGTCTTATTTAGAATAGGGGATATTGGTTGGGAGAGAGTGGAAGAGTTAATGAATTTGCTTCGTTTAGAAAGACTCAAATAAAAGAAAGATTTCCTTCATTCTTTTGGGAAAAAAATACATGTTTACTCATGGTTTATTCAAAATTATATCCACTGTCTCTATATTATTTTAATTACACAATTGATAAAAAAATTTCAAACAAATTGAATTGTTCTAATAATAATAATAATAATAACAATAATAATAATAATAATAATAAATCAACTATGTAATAATCTATAGTTTTTTATTACACAAATAGTATCTATCTTTGCGACATGGATAGTTTCTATTTTCTAAAATAAGGACTATCCATGAAAATAGTTTGAAAAGTAGGGATTATCTATGTAATTAAAATCGAATAAGAATGACGAGTGTTATTTTGGGTAAACTATAAGGATAAAACATGTAACTTTTTTCTTCTTTTGGTCTTTTGAATTGTTGTGACATTTTTATTGTATTGAGCTGATTTAAAGTATTTCGTTTGTTGAAATCTTTGAACGAGTCATCGCGGCTAGTTGATGATTATAACGTTTATTAAACACTAGTGTTAACTTAATTTTGGGTCGCGATATGAATACATACGAACCCCAACTTCATTATGGTTCAAATTTTAGTACTTGTGATTTAAGAAATTTGTGCAAGATCTTTCCTAAACTATGTGCAACACTCTCTCGAAAATCTTAAATCCGTCATGCTTAATTTATGTGTTGGTGTCCTATCTAATTTCCAAAAATGATGTCTATTCACCTATACATGAATTAAATCAATTGTTTGAATAAACCTTATGGATAGCAAGGTGCAGTTGGTGTTGGTGTTATACGCGGGTTATCCACCCATCACGTTAGCTTTTACTTTATAAAACTATAGGTACACAATACCCACAAATTTTATCTAATTTGCACAGTACTGAAAACAAGAAAAAACGCAAAATGTTCGTTATTATTTTGGTGAAAACCCTATAACACAAAGAGACCGTGTAGGCGGTGTAGTTATAACCATTATAGATAATGTTATGTGTGCACTTTTCCTATTACATGGGTGTATAACCTAGAGGTGGCCAACGGATCCGGTTCCAGAACCGTGACCGGATAATTATCCGAAACTGAATCCGGTCAACACCGGTTCCGGCAAGAACCGGTCCCGTTCCAAAATTATCCGCATGATCCTGTCCGATTCCACATTTCTGAGACTAGATCCGGTTCCAAACCGGATAATCCATAAGCGGATCGCGAACTGGTTCCCAGGAACCGGATCCAAACTGGATCCAACGTTAACATTTTCTTTTTATGGGTTTGTAACACAGTAGGCTAGCAGCAGCAGTACCAACGGTCATATGACCGTTTTTCACATAAATTCCAACGGGTTTGTCCCCCATTTGTCCCATTTTAAGCTCCTAAACATTCCTATAAATACCATTGATCATTTTGGTTGAATCACAACAATCAAATTCAAGAAAAACACTCAAAATTTGCTCACAAACTTGATCAAAAATGTCTAGAAGAAACCAAGCTTCTCAATCTCAACCAACATCATCAAACAATACCGCTTCTCATGCTCAAAGTTCTACAAACCAACCTTTGGAAGTTGGGATTGAACCAACAACCTTAAACCAAGAGATTTGGTGTCATTTCGACTTGGTTAGGTGCAAGAAGTTTATGTAATCAATCTTACCGAAGAAGAAATTGTTTACGATGAAGCTACAAGCGCCGCAAGGACCGCCGTTCAAGTTGAAATTGAAGATGAAGATGAAACCGAAGAATAATAAATAGTCGAAATGTATTAGATTTGTGTTTCAAGTACTTTAAGTGTGACGTCTATTAGTTTTTTTTAATAAAAGTCGAAGTTTATTAAGTTTATTATGTGGGAAACGTGAACGAAAAAAAAAAAAAAAAAAGAAAAAAAAAACCGGAATCGAAAAATGTTGCATGCCCACTGTTAAGAAAATGACCACCGGTTCTTTGGAACCGGTCCGACCGGTTCTTGGGACCGAACCGGATTGGATCCGATCCGGAACCGGGTATACTTGTTCCGGTTTTTGGAACCCAGATCCGAAATGAACCGGATCGGGTTGGAACCGGATCCGGTCCATTGACTTTGACTGCCGAACCGGTCGGATTGAAACCGGTCCGGTTTTTTTTTGGAACCGGCAAATAGGCACCTCTAGGATAACCCACTACACCCATCACTAACCTTGGTATGTTTTTGAATATTCGTGTAGGTGAATGAAGGCGTTTGTAAAGTTGCAACAATCTCAATGAATGCTAACCAGGATTGGACTCATTTCCTTTTTCGAATTAAACTAGCTTTAAAAGCAAAGTATCCACTTCTATGAATACAGGTGAATACGATTTTTTACCCCATTATATCATTGACGGAATAGAGGAAGATATAAGCGTGCAATTCTAGACACTTTTGTGTAAATAGGTGTGGTTGTCATTTTCACTTTTTTTTTTTTCTTTATCTATCTAACCATCTTAACGACTAGTATAGGTTGATGTGGTCCAATCCACCACCACAAATATAATATGGGCAATCTTGTCAGTAAGAACCATTGGTGCAACATGAATCACACCTTGTAGAACTTGTGAGAAATGATTAAGAGGCTGTGACATTAGCTCTTTGATTTATGAGGTGTGTTTTGTCAAGATACTATCACTTAGGTTTAGACATAAACTTGTACTATAATTTTACATTTTTCAATCATTTATGGTCCTGAAAAAAACATGTGAAATGGTGTAATTTAGTGGTACCATATTGTAACGTACGTTTCGACTGAAAAATATTAAACTTCTTTTAAGTCGAAGATAAGGTTTTTTAAAGCATATTTTGACTAAGCAGTTCTTAGTGTGATAAGTGATGACTTGTCAACAAGAGAATGGTTTCTTGTTAGATGGTGACATTTAATAGTCTGACTTCTGTGTATTAATACTTCCTGCCTTTTAATATCATTTAATATTGTTCGTATTTTCATTTTGAATTGCTTTGAGAGCTATGGCAATACAACAGGGTAACCCATTTGCACACTTTAAACTGATTGTCACACTGCAATTTAGTGTATTGCAATTTTATACATTTAAATCACTTTTCTCCTTTTCACTCTTATAAAGATATAAATGGCAATACACACAAAATTAAAGTGTGTCAATCAATTTTTAAATGTGCAAATCACCTCCCATACAACACCGGTGCCTCTTATTTAATAATTGTTATTTATGTGTCATCTCAACATCCACTTAATAGCATCGAATAACTAAAATATTCTCTTTAGCAATAAGAGCAACGAGTGTCATGACATCCCAAAACTACTCATTTGAGTCTCACGGGGTGCCACATCACCATGACAAACTTCCCTTTACAACTCCTTTTATTATAATAAACCACAACTTACTTATTTAGGTCACATACACACTTATTCACACATAACAACCATTAAAAATAAATAAATATTTCGTACAATGTTTGCTCCGCCGTGTAGATGAGTAAGTGTCTGATGAGGAGCCATGGCAAGTTGGAATGGTGTCATGGCGAGCCACGGTTTAGTGCTATGTCGCCCACGGCGAAGAGCAATGAGCTCCACACCCACTGCTCTAATACCCAATAACTATTATTAATGCATTTGGTAAATAAAAAAAAAAAAAAAAAAAAAGAACGCTCGCCATTTCACCAGCGATGGGATGAATGACTATGCAATGTTACCAAGGGTGGTGCAGTATGGCATGTTGGAGCCGAAAAAATGACAATGACGTGCCAAAAGGCACCTACACTAGGGGTGGCAATTTCTGACCTGACACGAAATCCGACCTAAAACCGACACGAAAATTAATAGGTTCGGGTTGAGCTAAATAGATTTCGGGTCAGGTTTGGGTCGACATATCTAACTCGTTTATTAAACAGGTCAAGTTCAGGTTGAGAATAAAATAAACGGGTCGACTCGCCAACTTATTTAAGATTTTTTTCTTAAATTAAAAATTATTTAAATTTAATTATACGGGTACAATAGGTTAAATGGGTCGACCCGTTTAACTTGTATAATGTGCTAACTTTTGTATATAAAATGGGTTAAATGGGTCAACCCGAAACCCATTTAACATATTCAACCCGTGTAACCTATTTAACCCGTAGGTTCGGGTTACGTGTAAACAGGTTAGGGTTGACGTAGCTGACGCGATAATTTAATTGAGTCGGGTTTGGATTGAGATTTTTTGACCCGTCAACCTGAGAACCCGAACCCAACCCGAATTGTCACCCCTAACCTACACCATACACTCCTAAATTAGTTGTACATTACTAAAAGTCAATAGAGAATTTTGATCAAGATTATTATATCATCCTTAGATCCATACTCTTGGTATTACAAACTTTCAAGAAAGAACAAAGTAAAATTATTTTTTTAAAAAAATAAAAAATAGAAAGCAGTAATAATTATGGTTTTCTTAAACCATGTTTTTCTTTCTTTCTTTTTTAATCGGTGGACAGTTATTTTGAGACGGAAAGAATATCATTTTCTGACCAATACTCAATCAAGGAAATTTATTAAAATACTCCTCATTCTTTTATTTAACTTTTAATTTTTCAAGTATCATTTTGAATAGTAAAAACAAACTTCATCAGTCTCATACTAACATTGTGTACTAGAGATAGAAAGTAAAGGAAATATAGAAACAACAAATAAATTGTTTTCTTAAGATTTTCTATAAATGAAAGGTAAGAAAAAGTATATATATATATATATATATATATATATATATATATATATATATATATATATATATATATATATATATATAATTGGGATCTAATAAGATCAATGTTAAAATTATAAAAATAAGATCCATTCAAGGACCAATAGGAGAAGAGCAAGTGGATTTTCCTTATACAAAAAAACTGAAAATTAAATACATAGTCAAAAGGGCATTATAGGTATTTGTACATCTAACACTAAAATAACCTAACCCTATCTCTTAAAATCGCCTCTCATATCATTTTCTCTCTCTCATTTTATTTATTTCATCCTGCAAATCTCTCCTCTTCCACATCAATTTTCCGGCGACCCAAAATCTTAACCCAGGTGTTCTATTATGGAATCTGCTACAAGAAATCGTGTGTGATTAATAACAACCCTTCGTCAACCTTTAAAACTCCAAACCTCTATCGAATTAAATCAGGATCCGGATTAATGAAAAACCGCAAACCTCTATCGAATCTGCTACTACCTGGGAATAAAACCCTGGATGTCGTTAATTGTTTGGGGACTAAAGTCAAAGTTTTTTTTCGATCTGTACATGAAACAGATCTGGACTCAAGTCGCCGTTAATTGTCGCGTAGGTGTTCACCTTCGATCCCCAACCTTCGTCATATTCGTGTAGATGATATCCGGTGTATCCGGTGTACCGCCATGGTGAAACCCTTGCCGCCGCCATGGTGGATCTTGGTACACTAGTAACATTTCCGATGTATCACGGATGACGATTTTCTGATCTCCTTTTGCATCAAAAGAACATGTTTCTTTTCTGGTTTTGCATCAAAACGACAGGTTTCGGATGACGGGTACAGATATGTATATGTATCATGTTATAGCTACACAAATGTGTTTATACTAGATTTATTTTGTAATAGCAGATTTTTTATAAGATTATATTTGATGTTTGCAAGATTGTTGTGTATTTGGTATAATAGATTTATTTCATGGATTTACCAGTGTACTGGTGTACTGGTTATGTTTCTATCTTGGATTTATCCAGTTTACCGAAATCTTGGATTTATCTTGTAATAGCAGATTTGTTGTGTATCCGGTGTACCAAAATCTGCTGGTACATAGATTTGTTTATAGTATATGTTCGGTTTCGATAGGTGCACGGATTCCGGTGTACCGGAATCTACTGCTGTTTAGGTTCTTGATGCATGGATGTATTTTAATAATTTTATTTTGTTTGGTGGTAGATTTAATATTATTGTTTGTGTAACAGTTTAATGTATAAAAAATGTGGACCAGATTTTTGTATAAAAAAGTAGACGAAAATTTTAAAAAAGATTGACCACATTTTGGTTTGAATTGTCCAAAATACCCTTGAAACGATGTTTAGGTACAATAATATCACTCATTTAATGTTAATCTTGTCCAACACAACGTAAATTGATCCAAAGGTCTAGATCAGATCTTACTTTTAAAACTTTAAGCATGATCTCACAATAATCCTCCCATATATATATATATATATATATATATATATATATAGAGAGAGAGAGGAGGGGAAGGTTTTAGTATTTTCTATTCAAAAAGTTTCACCATACTTTTGAGATGAAAGTGGGAAAAGAAACTTATACACAAAATTATTTATTATTATTATTATTATTATTATTATTATTATTATTATTTTAACAATACCCTTCTATTTGTTGAACCACATAAGTTTGAAGCATGGATTTAAAACTCACTCAATTATTTATTTATTTATTTATTTCACCAAAAACAAAAACTTCTATCTTTTCATAACTTTCATTTGAATAAAACACAATGTAGGGTGAAACTTTTTAGATAAAAAATACTCAAACCTCCCAATTTTTTTATTCGAATGAAAGTTATAGAAAGATATAAGTTTTTGTTTTATGTTATATAATCTCACTAACTTTTATAAAATAAAGGGAAAAATCTTTAACAATGTACTGTACTTGCTAAAAAAATGACTTTTGCGTACTGTACAAAGATTTTTTTTTTCTCTCCCTTACACTCACCTATTTTGTCCTTTTTGATGTACAGAACTTTCATTTTTTGGTATTTTTGATGTACTTTCGCTACATTTTTGCCCCTGGATTTATAATAAATTGAGGGGTAAAAATGTCAAAAGTACATCTAAAATGCCAAAAAATGAAAGTTCAGTACACATACAAGGAAAAAAAATTGTTCGCTACACGAAAATCATTTTTTTGGCAAGTATGATACATTTTTAAAGATTTTTTCCAAAAATAAAAAGCAACTTTTCTTTCTCTCACTTTCTCTACTCCGATCCTCTTCCTTTAGTTTTACTTTTCTTTTCTTCTCAATTTTTTTTTTCCGAGAATACAATGTAAGTGTTCAGATTGATATTTTATGATGTCTCAAATTAAATATTTATTTTATATCTCAACTAAAGAAAATTGACTTTAGTGAATAAATATGATATTAGATTGGTGAAAAATATAATTAATGAAGTTTTTTGAAACTTTGTGTATTAAACTTGTGAAATCTCCACATTGTAGCATATTCAACCGTATCATATCAAGGCACATTTGGTTGACTTATTCGAGACAATAATGGGAAACAAACACATCGGGTATAATAAACAATAAAGTGTATAATGTAAACATGTGGCTGCTTGCTCAGGTCTCTATCTCATAAAAGAACATGCACCACTTGACAACCAAATTGTGACTGCGACACCAGTGCTAACAGTGTGCTCGGTTAATAAGCAGATAAATTGCATCATTTCTGGTGACATATAACATGGTGTCAGGATTGATAATCTTGGATTATCGATCAGTTTAAAATGTATTTAGTTTTGCTTTTCGAGTAAAGTATTTTTGACTCGTTATCATATGGGTTGCAGAAAATATCATACATACTCAGTTTCTAGCTAGAGACATAAAGTGATAAAACAAAGAAAAAAAGAGATTAAGCGAGACAAAATTTATGTTAACAACATAAACAGTTAACAGTTGATTTCGGTTGAAAATGGTTGGCGGGAAATTAATAGTTGTGGCAACCTTTATTTATCGTGGCGATGTCAAATTAGTTTATATGAATGTGCATTTCACGTACACCTATAACTCGTGATTGAGCTTTACTTAGAAAATCCATAGATTCCGAGTGAATTGTAGCTACCGAAAATAGTTGATGACACTGTAACTTATACGTAAACTATTTAATCAAAAACATGTAAAGTTCAGAAGAAGAAGAAAAAAGTACATCTTATATTTTGGCGATCCAAATTGGCCCGTAGAACAAATACATTTTATAGTTTTGGACCCAATGGACTTATTAGCATTTGCTATCCCACATCTAACAACCACCACCTTTTTTCATTATTTTTGCAATAGTACAAAGTTTATAACTTAGCCAAGCGTCGAATATCATATGGGTAGGCGTCCGATGCTGACTGAGCGCGATAAGATCTCGTACCAACCACAATGTTTGCAGCTTCCGTTGGATGATAAGCGTCCCAGAAGATGTATTTGTCTCTATGTTGACATGGTGTTTGAAAAGGAAGGCAAGTTATTTGGCCGTTGTTTCTCCCTACTCCACAACAACCCGATTTTGTCACCGAGAAATCTGTAGCATTTTCATTAGTTTAGTACACAAGTCGTAAAATCGTAAGAGATTATGAATAACAAAAAGCATCATTAAATATGTACCAAATTTTTTAGGATGATCAATGAGGTCTTGGAAAATGCCGTAGTTGTTAATGTAGATGAATTTAGCGTCATGTAAGTTTTTGTTGAAATAGTCGACAAGAGAAACCAATCGGCGGTTAAACATTTGATTAGCTGAGTTGATCTTTGCTACACATGTCGATCCATCTCGGCTATGTTGTGCTAATGCATTCGGGCTACACCCAATTGGTCCGATCCCGTTCAACACAAATTTTCTTGCTCCGTAGTTGTATAATATCTAAGATAAAAATTCAAATTAAAAATAAATAAACAAGCTTATATATATGTTATATATTCAATAATCAATACACACATAAGCTAAAAAACGTGTATACAAATTTGTTACAACTCCATCACATCACATTCAAAAGTTATGATATAAAGGTTGTACTGGTATAATTTTTAGATGTCAAAAATATAAGTTTGAAAGTACAAAACATATGTTAATTTTTTTTAAGTACTCTTTGACACTTATTTTTGTGGTATTACAATAAAAAAGGTGATTTTTACACTTCATTAAATAATTTGTACACTTAAATTGTTTGTATTTTGACATATATACCTTTACATTACTTTTAGTTATATTCACCCATGTAAAAGTATAAATGTCAAAACACAAACAATTAGATTGTGCAAATCATTTTGTGGAGTGTGCAAATTACCTCCCTACTATCAAGGCCGTCATCCAATTATCAAGGGGAAAAAAAATTAAGAGATAAATTAATGAGCAAATGAGAGTTGACAATTACATTACATTCATTATTTATATCTCCCTCCGTCTCAAAATATAAGTTTCGTTTGAGTTTTTAATTTAATTTTTATCTTAAATATTTTTGTTTGTATTATATAATATTTGATTCAAAATATATAAATGGATTGTCTTTTAAATTTATTTTTATTAGTACAATTTATATCAAGTATTAAATAATACAAAATAAATATATTTAATATCAAAGTTGGATTTAAAAAGTAATAATGAACTTATATTTTGGGACGGATGGAGTAATTATCTTAAATATTATAGGTAAGACCTATTAAAATTGAGATGAAATAAGTGAATTACGCACTGCACGTTTTTAACGTTTTACAACAATTTTTTTGAGGCTTACTCTGATTTGCTTGGAGTATTGCTTGATAAGAGCATTAGCGTACTGATTTGGCGTAAATCTACGACTAGTCTGGTAGTAATCGGGCAAGAAATAGTTGTTGAGGTAATCGTTGCTTCCAATCCCGACAGAGAATATGCATTTCTTTAGATGATGTGCAGCCAAATTTACGTTTCCAAGAATGCGCACAACTTGAGATACGGTGCTCACGTAATTGTTTACCTGCCTGCCAAAGCTAGTACGAGCACCCTATCATCGTATAAACATAAAACATGATTAGCGATTTTGTAACTACACAAATATTGCACGTACGGTTGTTTTCTCCACGTATACGGAAAAGTGTACATTTTTTCAAAATGTTTGCACTTGTAAACCCATAAATATAGTAAAATTTGTATTAAAAAAAGAAGTACCAATTGTTGTCCAGTTTCGTCTCTGATTCCTGCAGCTGCAGAGGCATAATTCACACCACGCAATATGTCACGATTGCTAGCATTTGCGTAGGATTGTATATAATCGTCAAAACCCAAATGTTCAGCTGCGAATGAGTATATTTTGTAAGATAATTAACATTACGTATGCAGTAAAACAATATCTATTAGTACAAATAGTATCTAGGTGAAAGAAAGGCCGTGTGCTTACTGATAGTATCAACAACGGTTTTACCGTTGGAAAACCTTCCAGTTGAGCTTCTTGGGAAATCAATGCCATAAGGCAAGTAATCTGCTCTAGCTAACGATGCAAACCCGTTATTATTTCCGTTATCTACCAATGAGTCGCCAAATATGAAATAACATGGAACTTGTGGCTTGCCTTGAACCTTATAGTGACTCGAATTCAACACAAAGATTGCTGCAACGACAAACATAATCGGCCATCTTTTTTGTTTGGTTTCCATCTGATCAAATGTAAGAAAAGTGAACAAATGAATATTGATGAACTTTGAGTTGTGTTTGAAATGTATAATTTTGGAGTATATATGGAACGTGAATTGAATGCATGTGCAATTGGAGACATAAACCATCTTTATGAGCCTTACGGTTGGAAAAGTTGGATAGTTTTAGATGTATTAACTTCAATCAAACATAGCTTTAATTAAATGGATAAAAAATCGATATCTTATTGGAAAATATTAATTCACAAATGTTTCTGACGAGACTTGAACTTACAATCTATGACACGTCTCTGAAACCACTTATTCAAAGACTTGTCGATCAAAGCTAGCGATCGAAGTATTCTAAAAGTCAATTAAGAGTTCGATAAATAATATCTTTATTTTTAATGTAAACATCTTTATCCATAGCGCTTATAAAATATTTATGTTTAATCTTGGAATTTTAAAAATACTTCAAAATAAGTAAAAGTGGTTTCCTTAAAATATCCCTTATTAATACTCCTTATTCCTTAATGCTTTTTAAACTTTTAATATTAAATTGCAATTTCTTATATATCTAACTTAAAAAAAAAAAAAAAAAAAAAGTGGGGGGGGGGGGGGGGGGGGAGGGGGGGCGCTACACGATTTATAATTTGAATGAAAATTTTTTACTAGAAATGAAAACTTTTTAATAAAATACTGTTTTTAATTTCTAAGCACATCTACATGGTTTAACACATTTTGAATAGAAGGCCTTTTTTTTTTTTTTTTTTTTTCTTTTTTTTTTATCACATGAAAACCAATTATTAAAAAAATTGAACCCGTAAGTGTTGAATCAAAAGCCACACCATAATTACAAGTTTGCAAGTATAATTATTTGTCGATATATACCATCGCTTTACACGGATGTTCGTCTAATTTCAAAATATATATCTTTCATTCTTACTTTCAATTGTATTCTCTGTAAATTATGGGAAAAAAATAATCAATATATTCTTAGTATTAAATGGCAATATATGCTTTAAATCTAAGGGAATCAAACTTGGGGAGAACACGATCAATAATAGAAAGGAAAAGTTGATTTTAGGATAAGCCTAGAAAGTACTTCTATTCACTATATCAAATAATTGTTCTTCCCATTCAAGAAACAAAATAATTTCAGTAATTATCAATAGTAATAGTCATTTGGTACGTATTTAAGATGATAGCTGACATTCACATTCACAATTATAACATTGTTAAGGTCCTTATTGGTCGTTTTAAGTCTTAGTCGACTGACCAAACTTCCTATCAGAACTATGACCTCGTGTCGGAGAATGATGGATGTAGGTGGTAGTGGTACCGCGATAGAGTTAGCCCTCACCCTACAATTCTTTTGTGCACAAGGTAGATCGACATGTCCATGTTCATCTCTTAGTGACTTTTTTACTATGTGATGACATATCCATGGTGCAAACCACTATATTCCATTGAAATTCTACTTCGAGTCGTCGTCCCCAATGTCATAATATCATTCAAATGACCAAGGATCGACATGTTCATCTCTTAGTGACTTTTTTACTATGTGATGATATATCCATGGGGACTTTCGTATTTGAATAATCTTTTACTGTATATAATAAAAGAAAACCCTATTGGGGACTTTCGTATTTAAAAAAAATTCCTTATTATGTACTAGTAATATAGTAATAATACTCGTGCACGCACGGAGTTTTGACATAAATTTTTTATCATGTATTTAATACCAAATATATTGTTTTAAAATGTTTTGAACTTTACATCTATTCCCCCGTCTCAAAATATAAGTCCATTTTACTACTTTTTAATTCTACTTCTAGTCGTCGTCCCCGAGGTCATAAAATGATCATTCAAATAGCCAATTCGAGTTAGGTACAACTCTTTTACACGTGACTACTTACGAGTTACAACTAATCATAAAAACTTCTTAGTGACTTTTTTTATTCCTAAAAATACATCCAGATACTCTTGGACTTAAAATTAGTATGGCAATAAATTAGAGCACAAGGTGTGGGGTTGCTCATCCCTCGCCAGTCCACGGTGAACCCCTCGCCACGACAAGATGAAAGGGGTATTAGGAATGGGTTTGTTGAATTATGGTGTTTTATATGGTGATTAAGCTTGTGGGTGTTGCCGGATTTTGGTGAGGTTGGCTGTAAAAATGGTGGTCAAAAGACGAAATATGAAGATGGGTTGTTAATGGTGGAGGTGGTGCTTGATTATGTCTGTGGATAGTGGTCAGAAAAAAAAGTGAAAGGTGACAATGAAAATGGTGGTGTGTGTTTTTCTTTTTGTAAGTGGTGGGCCTCAAATAAGTAAGTTGATGTTAGTTGTGATAAAGGGTTAGTTGTGGAGGTTTGTTAAAGTGATGTGTCACCTGTGTGCTTCAAATGAAGAGTTTTGGCTAGCCACGACACTTTGTGCTCTTATAGTCCTAGAAGTGGTTCTTTATTCATAAATTAAATTCTCCCAGAAAAAACAATTTCATTATGTACGATGGTGAAATACTCCCTCATTATTTTTCTTGAACTTTATCATTTAACAAAAGCGAACCCAAAAAGAGGAGTAACTGTTTGGGCTAGACGCCCAATGCCAACCCAATATTCCTGATAAGGTTGGGCTCATTTGAAGTCAAGTTGTCTGTAAATTACGTTAACGTGGATTATTTTTGCATGTGAAATTGTCGATCATATATCTTAGAAAAGAAAATAACTATAATCATTTAAAATTCAAATTGAACATGATATGTCGTGTTGATATTTTGTGAGAAAAAAAAATGTATGCCTTTTAATGTGTTACTTTCACGGTAACTAAATTCAAAATCTCACTTAAAATGACATTAACATTACCTATCATGTTCAACTTGAACTTGAGAGAATCTCTATCTTAAAAATATATGTATCGATCTTGTAAAAAAAAAAAAAAAAAAAAAAAAAAAAAAAAAAAACTTATTTATTGAATTTTAAATAATTTATAAAACTTATCACTTTTCATACTTTTTAATAACTTTTAAAATTTAACTTTAATTTACTTTATTATTTAAAAAAAACACAACTTATACGTTGTTGTTATTACACGTCTACGGTCTATGAAAACTATAAGAGTATTAAATTTTCTACATTTCTTTTTAAAGTATGCAAAATGTTATAAATTTATATGAATAAAATCATTGTTAATGTAAAATAGATATTAAAAAAAAATGCGAGTTACTATGATCTAAAAATAAATACACTTAGGAATGTAGTAACTGATAGAAGTTTCGGAAGAAGAAAAATATTAATCGATATTAATATAATGAAAAAAAATATGTAAAAACTTCTGTGTGCACAAGGTATTATTAGTAGTCTTTTGGCGAATTAACATGAAAGAAATCGTTCAGCAATAATATTTTTATGATTATTTTATTTAGCCAAATAGAATTTTGAATTATATTGTATAATAAGCACACTCAATTTTGTGACGAGTCTAATCGAGTTAGTAGGTTGTTTAATTTTTGATTTTTATTTGGCTACTCACAGTAACCAACCTCGATCGAGTATGGCGATTGATTTCAATCGATCGTCCTTTCTGTGATCAGTCGGTCGTGGGACGGAAAAAACCAAATAGGTCGGGGTCACGATCGAGTAACATTTACATTTTCTTTTCCTTTTTGATCCATATTATCGTTGGCATAAACTAGTTATAATGCCCGCACACACGTGGAGTTTTTTATAATATTTTTAATTATGTATTATAGATTGAAAATACAAACAAATTAACGTGTTCTAAATGCTTTTACTTACTGGATTTAAAATAAGAAATCTTATGTATATATGTATTTTATTTATTTATTGTTTCTATATGATGATTTTGGAGTCAATGCCGTGGTAATCTCCCTAGCCAAATGAGACCTCAGATGATTTCGAGGAACCTCAAATGCAGACCTTCACGTATACATATACTTGGGGTCTTTCCCAATAGTTATGACCCGAAATAACATCCTTAACCCTATATAAATGACTAAATGTTACCTTATTTCATTCTTGTGAAGGAGTTAGTTAACTCTAGTCCCATTATTCAAAAAAAATTGGTATACTCAATGCTCTCATTTACATTGTCAAAACCATTAGGAAACTAAGCTTGATATCGTCACCATCGTCTTTGTAAAAATAGTAAAATACACGGTGCATGCGCTAAATTATTAAACCTACAATAGAACTTCACCTACTTATATAATACGACCTTCATTTTTTTATACATTTAATAGATATAAACTTGCACTTCACTCTAATAGCTTGTAAATATGCAAATATTACGGGTCAAACAAATCATTGAACTTAAATAACACATTTGTAAATCACATAAAAATAAATTGTAATAGCAAATCAGTAACGTCAAGTAAGAAAACCTCCAAGTTCTCTCACTTTTAACTTACCATCCATAAGATTTTGATTTAAAGTTCTTCCCGATTCGATTATATTATGACTACTCATATAGTCATATCTACGATAGTCCATGATATGTTATGAATCTTGTTTGCAAGATTATCAATATTGATCATCTTTTCCTCATCCCTGAAAATAATATTACCCTTTGTGGTGATAAACAAAAAATTGACCAAGTCACTTAAGGCTTTTTGACACGTCCTATAAATCACTTGAAGCATAAAGATGTAAGTGATTCTTTTTAATCGGCAACGTCATAACACATCCAATTTTGACATCTCGAAATCTATCAACTGCTAAAGACAGTACTTTAAAGACCACTACATATACATAATAAAAACGCTACAACAGAGCTAAACAATAAAACGAAAAATAAGCAATAAAATGAAAAATATTAACAGATGTAAGCATAGATGTAGTAAGCATCAATGTTGCATAGTAGCATTATTATCCCATTAATAAAGAGTAAAGGATGCAAGGCCATAGACAATACAAGGAACATGACAGAAAATACTTGCTACCTGTTCATTGGCTTTCCATAATAGTATTAGTTTATGCGTTTTAATTTTACAGGCCTTGTTCTATATGTTAAGGACCAAGAGCTTGGATTGCATCACTCATAAGTTAATTGGGTTTTATAAAAAGCCTACACCATTTAAAAGTTATTTCAATAGTTTGTCACTTCAAGTTCAAGGCCATATAAGTATATAGCCTCAAGGCCCGCCCCGACGGGGCGGCTAGCTTTAAGGATTTATTTATAACATAAAAGAAATTATAAAATGCATAATAGAATAACGTTAAAGAAATATAATGTTGAAATTAAACGTACGAATATTAAAGTTTCTTTATTGTGTACAAAAAGATAGTAAATAAAACTTGAAGAACTTTGTGGTATACAACATTGGCTGTAGAGTTGGTTTAGTTTCCGTCTTTATCGCAACACAAAACTTTTAAACATTTCTTGCTTTTTACTCTTGAAACGGCTACATAAAGTTGACCATGTGAAATGACCATGTTGACTCAACAATAGTGGTTGTTTGACCTGCTTCTTCCTCCTCCTCCACCACCACAACCACTGGGAACCCTCTGTTTTGTCCTTTTTGATTATTGAACTTTAAGTTACAGTAAATAGCAATATAGTAAATAGCAATATAGTCACTCGATTAAAGATATCATAAACTGTGATCAAATACTGTATCAATCAGTGCTATATCCCCATATGAGCCTTTTTTTTAGCTTTGATTGAACTTTGTAGTGGAAGCAAGAAAGTTGTGGGTTAATTTTTTGCCAACAGTGAGAGACTACGTACCGAAACTAATCAATCCCATTAACACTTATTGATCCTATGATTTATGCCAAGTTCTTACAGTTCTTAACTTATACCACTTGTTCGAGTTGATGCATCTGTAGAAGATGCATAACCAAGAAGGATTTGCAATTTAGATATAGAAATAGTGAATTTCCCATGTGATGAATTTAAAGAAATAAAAAAATAAACGGCTTAGCAAGAACACTCACATGTTGTTTTTGATGATGATATTGCTTCTATTGCTGGTGTTGCCATTGCAAGTAAAGCTTCTGTAATTCTAGCTTCAATCACCACCAGATGTTTTACGTTCTTTGTAACTATTCACGTCCCGCACATGCCCGTTTTATCGTTCTTCAGTTGTTAGTCAACATATATTAAAGTTCAAAATATGTTTATCCAAATTATTTTATAAATCCATCTCAACTAAATTTTGAGTTCGGTTCTAACTTCTAAGTGTCAAATATTGATTACTATGATTGGTATAGTTCTAACTGAAGCAAATATCTGCATTATAATCAGATGTTCAGATACTCATATCATGATGAATTTTCCGGCATGACTAATTCTGCTACAAAATCTTAAAGGTTCTCATGAATTTTGTGTTACGTCTTGTACATTGCACCGTATTCGTTTAGTGTTGTGTCTAAATGTAAAAGATAGCGATTGTGTCTTAATAGATTTATAAACCCTGAATCAACCCCCTAAACCCACCCCCTGAACCAACATAAGTGGGTGTTCTGGATTGCGCTTACAAAACAGAGTACACTTTCTCACATTACATTTTGTCTCTAAAATCCCGCATATAATCAATGTTGTTTTGCCAAAATATAGTTTTACACCTTGCTTGAGATGTAATCTTTTTTTAAAATCATTATAAAACATGCCTAAAACTCCACAAAAGTAAAACAAATTAAGTTATGTAAAAAAAGATGACACTGATAACATCAATAGTGTTCAAGCAAACTATTAAGGCGACATCTAATTCATATAGAACTAGTACTTTGTCGCAAGCTTTTTTCGAAGTCAAATAGGTATTTATGAACAAACATGGGCTCACACAGTTATAATAAGGAAAAAACATATAGCTTGATTACTATATTAGTACTATCAAGCAAAGAATACATGGACACATTAGTACTTATTTTCTTTATACCATTACTATAAACCATATTATAAGTATCACAAATGCAGTATTTGTTTTTTAAGGCTGGTACTAAAAAAAATAATACACCAATTATGTTTAGTCTAAGAGCTACGCAAGTTCAAGAAATAGTTATTATAGGATCACCTATCTTTGTTGAACATAGAACAATGCTATGAATGACTCACTCAACTACAAAGTAAGGATACCTCATAAGCTTACAATAAGCTTAATTCATCGATGATTTTTTATATCATTCAATAGCCTCTTTCTTAGAATCTCATGCTTTTCATTAGTATCTTTAAAATGTCGGCACTGACAGTTTGCATATCATTGTCTTTATTACTAAAGTACATTTGAAATTTTTAGATATTGGCCTTCGATCGTGAGGATACCGGTGTGAGTTTCATCTCTTGATGGTCATACTTCCTTGGTCGATAGAAACAATATGTAAGCGTGGTAGATGGGGTGACCTTGTCCAGCTCTTTCCTCTCATGCATAGCGTACAACTGCAGACTTATCATTGTTACCATCAGATATCATACTCGACATAATTTTGCAGATCGTTAAACTTTTAGAAAACCATCTATGTACTAAAAGTAACATGTTGAAAATAAAACATGAACTACCTTAAGTAGTCGCGTACTCTTTTCGATTACTATTGGCAAAACAACAATCTATGAATTATAAGCTTGAACTTTCTTCTTCTGTTACTTCCTTATGCTCCATTTGATATCAACACAAGACATCTATTTTCTTTTACCCATCACCAAATTGCTTTCACTTGGCACCTTGCAAACAACCAAACAATAACTTGAGCTTTAAATTCACTATAAAATCTTTAAACTACATACAACATCAATGGTTTCAAATTGCTTATTTAAACATGCTTATGCTTTTAGCTTAACAGAAACAACTTATTTCACAATAAGGGTGAACTTGCAGTTATAATAATGTATCAACAGTTTGAGATATCCAGAAGTTCTTTTCATTAACAAAATAAAAGCATTCGAACATAAAAAACCGCAATATTGTAAACCAAACTAAAGCGCAATACAAAACACACCCTATATGTTACAGGTATTTACCTGCTCATATATGGATTGAAGCTGAGGTTCTATATAGAAAACCTCCTAATGAACATAACTCAAGACTGAAAAACTAAAGCCTAATTAGACCCTAAGAACACTTCAAATTGTCACCCTAAGTCACCTAAAAACAACAAAAAGAAATATTTTGTTGTGAACCTTAAATTTATTATGAGAGTTCAAAATAAATTATTAGTCCAAAACAACTCGCTAAGTCCAGATTTCATAATTAACTTAACAGTGAACAACGTAATGTGTACCTCTTGTGGAGTTAAAGAGATATGTGTAGCTTAAGCCAAACACACCATGTTAGGCCTTTTTAAACTGGAATGAACAGAGTAGTCACGAACTCCAAATCTAATCCTATTCTGTGACAACTGGCAAATTAGGGAGCCATTTTGAAAACCCGCATTACGTTAAAGTTCGTTTATAAATTTTTATTTGGAATTTTATTCGTAACGAACTTGTAAGACCTATATTGTGGTTGATTATATTTTAAAAATTTTATGAGATTTGAGATTTATCTAATGATTCGATATGGAAATGTACGTGGTGATTTATTTTGAAATTCTCATTTGGTACTACGTTGACTCCGGCACTAGGATAACCTAACAAAAATTTTATGTCTTGATTTTACGAGTTCGACAATATATATTTATTTATGGAACGTTTCGCGAGATATTAAACGCTTTGAAATGAGTTTCGGGTTTTGGTCCGTGTAAATTTTCACCTAGCCACTTTACCCTAAATATTAATAATACCCTATTTATTATTAATATTATTAACATTATTGCTATTGTTTGTAAAGAAAGAAAGAAAAGAAAACATTTTTTTAGAGTAAGTATACAAAATCGTCCTTGTGGTTACTACACCTCACACACAACACAAACCTACACCAACACCATCTCTCTCTCTCTCTACAAATCTTAACTGCCGCCCTCTTTGGCCGGCCACCACCGTCGCACCGCCACCCTCACCACAAAACTAATACCACCATCTCAACCACCATCTCCCGATCTATCTATTGGTGTGCACCACGCGCCTCACCAACATCTTAACCTTTGTTTTTAATCACCACCGCCACCTAAACACCACTTTTTCCGTCATTTCATTGTTGGGTTTTTGAAGAAAACGTTATTTGGAATCGTTTGGAGGTGAGTGGCCACGGTTTCTTTGTCGTGTGCCTCGATTTAGCTTAGATCCGTGGCTCACGGGCTATATTCTTGTTGGGTTTGATGATTAACGAATGGAAATTGTTGTTTTTGATAATATTATCGCGTTTGGTATCCGAGTATTGTTTTGGTTGATTGGGTCGAGACACGACCGAGAGCCAATGCTCTCGGCTTGTGTTCTTGTTGGAGAAATCTTGGTCTTGATTATTATTTTGGCCTTGTATTTGATTGGGGGACCGATTGTGAGACGGTCACTTAGAATGACAGAGATAGGTTAGTCGGGTGCCGTAGTCGGACCCTATTGTTGTAGCACGTGTATTGGGATGGATTTGGACGGAGTTGATTACTTGGTTTGACTTGATTATGTTATCTTTGGACTTGGACAATGAGCCGAGAGTGATGACTCGGACATGTGACCATTTTGTATGACTCGATAATTATTTATAATTAAAACGCGAATAATAAAACTCGTAATAATATTATTCGTAATATAAACGTTTATATAAATATATAGACGTGAATAACGTATATATAAATATATAAATGCGTATATTAATAATAACAAGATCACGAGTAATATTATAACAATAACGCGACTAAAAATATTATGCTACGAGGGTAGAGTAATATTATTGGAAGCGTTATTATGATTAAATGGTATAAATAACGAGGAATTCTTGACGTTGAATAAATATTAAATAAAATAATATCTTTTATATAACGATGAAAACTATCGAGTTATACGGGGTCGTGGTCACTTGAGTCCAAGTGGGTTATTATTTGTGGCTTTTGTGTTGTCACGGATATATGACGATTAATATAAACATTTTCTATAACTAAGCAACTTATTTAATCGACAGGTTAAATCGAGTTATTTGGCTATATAAAATGAGTATATTAATGGGCATCGTATCCCACGACGCCCATAGGTTGTGGTACATGTATTAGGATGATAAATTACTATATATATATATATATACATATATATATCGTGGAAATCTGGCCAATTTAACGATGTATATAGGGAATTTATTGGACTACGATATATATACCATATAGTATTCTTTGTGCTATGTGCTTTAGGTTGGGTATAATCTTGGAACGGTATATTACGTAAATAAATATGGGGGATTACCAAATCGACGGATTTGATAAACTTCGATGATTTATTTAAATAATATATTGGGCTAATATTAGACCTATAGATTGTTTTATTATTCTTTTTGTGTGACTTCTTGGTTTGTTTGTGTCAACCCACCACCCGTATGGATACCAAACGTCAAACTCCAAACTAATACAAGAAATGGATTTTCGGAAAATAAAATGGAATACGTTCGGGTTTGGGAATATTCAATTTTGAGGAAATGATTTCTGATCGAGTTGACATTGTTAGGTCGTGCCGAGTCCGTAGTTGCCGTCGTTCGAGTTACTATACATCTTACTTCTACCGATTTCTTATTTCTGATTTCTGGACTTGAGGTGAGTCATAGCCCCACTTTTTACTCTTGAACTATGTTTTCAATGCTTGGGGTGAGAAACGTGCAAATTATTTATGTGGACTATTATCGCTTTTATATTCTTTTCAAAACTTGCTATGCGCATAAAACTAGGAAGAGCGAGGCCTAACCTAGAGTTAGGTAAGCTACACAACGAGGCCTAGACTAGATCTAGGTAAGTTGTACATGTCGTATCCTTACGCATGTTGGGTATGTCGTATCCTTACGCATACATATTGATTTGATTGGATTTGATTATTTGACTATAGTGTGCACCTATCGGATTATGATACTTCGGAGGTTATCCGAGTATTTATGATGGAGCGGAGGGTATCCGCAGGTTTATTAAGGAGGGTATCCGTGTATTTATGATGGAGCGGAGGGTATCCGCAGGCTGTAGTGAATCCCTAGTATAGCTAGCAAGCGTTTTGCGTATATGTCCACTATATTGAATTATGAATTTAAACCTATGATCTCACCAACGAAAGCTGACTTTTAGCACGTTTTCTCAGGTAATTGAGTGATGATTTGGATGCATGGATTGGAAGGCTCGGCTATAGCACCTGGTTTATGGATCTATTTTTCTAAAACTCTGATATTTAATTTTGGACCTACGTTTATTTCTTTTGGGCCTGACTCTGAATGATGTTGGGATAAATGTAAACTTTAAAACCCCGTTTTGGTTGTGTTTTTCTTATGTTTACTTTATCTCGTTCTTTTATGTCTTGTGTTGGATACCAATCCCCGTAGCACCCCGAAAGCTTGTTGAGTCTTCCGCTGTACCAAATTTTGGGGGTGTTACAGATTGGTATCAGAGCCAAGGTTATAGAGAACTAGGTAAATAAACACCTAAACTATAACCGAATTTTTATAAAAAACGATCCTTGACCATTGCCCGCCAGCCCGCCAAGCCGAAGCATCTTCGATTATTTTGAGGTATTATGAGATAATGATTGAAATGAGATTTTTGAGATGACTTGAGTATATGGGATATATTGATTTAGTGATAAGATGGCGTTTCGAGGAATCATATGGTTTAATTGTTTTATAAATGTTTTAGTAATGCGGTATTTGAAATTCTTTATTAAGATTATATGAGGATTTTGATATGGTATTTTGAGTTCGCACTTTAGTTATTTTGAAACACCTACACCTACCCTACGCAGTTGTCACAGACTATGGCCTCCCGTATGCCCGATGTTGTTGAGGATATTCTTACTGCACCGGTATTCCCAGCACAGTTCACCATAGCTCCTGATGATCCTTACCAGGTAGCCATGCATTCAGCTACAGTGTCACCGACAGCTTCTACTTCAGCACCGCCTGTTGCATCTACGCAAGGACCCTCATCTTCTCTAGTGCTCCCTGGTACATCGAGGCAGCTTACTCTTCATCAGGCTTTGGCTCGTGTGGCTCCACGTTTTGCCCACCGAGCTACGGCACGTATGTCGGTACGCCCTACTTCACCACCTTTACAGTTGGATGATCACTCTCTTCTGTAAGAGGCACCACCTACATCATTGCATCGTCGTCCTAGATCACCTACCCCATCTCCACATGGTTCACCTGTTAGGAGACGACGATTGATGACGTACTCTTCTGATGATGAGGAGGAGGAGTACGAGGGTGAGGATGAGGCTGATGACCCACAGGAGGCTGAGCAGGGTGATGATGATGACCCTGAGGAGGAGGATGACCCTCAGGAGGAGGAGATGCCTGATGATGATGATTTGTTAGTGCCACCAGCTCAGGTTGAGGAGCCTGATTCACCTATACATCCGATGGAGTCTGTTTCACCTGATCATCCATTTTTGTTTGAGTTGCCACCTGGTAGTCCCGTTGAGTCGGATGCACCTTCTGAGGTTTCTGCTGAGCATGCAGAGTTAGGTGAGACTGGTAGGTTGTGGGCTCAGATTACTGCACAGGGCGAGAGGATCTCGCGGATGTCTGACCGACTTGAGAGGGTTATTGGAGAGTTTATCGCGGATCTGAGAGTTGATGTGACTGTGGTTGAGGGCAGGTCGACTGAGATGAGAAGAGTTGTGATGGAGATTCATGAGCATATTGGGAGTTTACAGCGAGGTTTTATTACAGCTCGAGAGGCCGACCGCAAGTTATGGCAGAGGAATGCCGAGCTGGAGAAGGAGGTGGCTGACCTCAAGAGAGACAGCGACACCCATGGTGTGGAGTTAGGATCACTATGGAGAGAGCTTGAGAGTTTGAGACAGGAGTTGAGAGGCCTCCGCCAGCAGCGTGGCTAGATGTTTGAGCTATGTTATCTTGTTGCTTTCTTAACCGAGGAGTGTTCGGTTAGAAAAGCTAGTTATCCTATTTTGATGTATTTTCCGTTGATTATTCGTCTCGTTTGGAACGATTACTATCTTTTGTGTTTCTTGGTAGTTGGAACGATGTTGGATCTTTATTGTATGGTTGATGGTTATTATTATAAGGTATTATGTGCTTTTTGGATGTTATGGAAATAGAGTCCCTATTCGCTTTATTGATGTCTTTTGGTGTATCGTTGATATTCTTTCCATGACTTGGCTTCATTGATTTAATTCTTGTTGAGCATATGATAAGTTCTATCGGAGACTCATGAACTTGTATGATGTTTCAGATCAATGGCCCCACGAAGAAACCTTGTTAGAGCTACCAGAACTGGTCCTGCAGTGACTACCCCTGGACGCCGAGGACGCCGTCCTACTCGAAATGTTGAAACCCCTACTCCTGACAACCTGGACACTACTAACCGCAACAACAGGAATCAAAATGTTGATGTTCAGGGAGACAATGATCATGTTCCACTTAACGCACCTACTGTGGATCAAGCAATGATCAATCAACTTGTGGAGCAACGAGTTGCTGAACTACTAGCTGAGTCAAATCATTCCAACAATTCTGCTGGAACATTTCCACCTGTTCGTGCTAATGGATGTAACTACAAGGAGTTTAAAATTTATGGACCCATGGAGTTTGGTGGAACTGAAGGAGTGGTCTACTTGGTCAGGTGGATAGAGAAGACTGAGTCAGTGTTTAATGTTAGTGGTTGTGCGGAGACTACGAAGGTAAAATTTACTTCTTTTACTTTCAAGGATGAAGCTTTAACTTGGTGGAACAATTACCGAAATTCGGTTGGGAGTGATGTGGCTTATGCTATGACTTGGGAGCAATTTAAGTCTTTGCTGATTCAGACTTATTGCCCAAGAAATGAGGTTAAGAAGCTAGAGATTGAGTTTTGGAATCACAAGGTGAAGGGTACTGATATGGCGACTTACAATCGTCGTTACCAGGAGTTGGCCTTGCTTTGCCCAGATATGGTTAGAACTGAGACTCAAAAGATTGAGCGGTATACCGATGGGTTGCCTGTGGCTACAAGGAATGATGTGATTGCTGCTAGACCTGCAAATATCCATGAAGCAATCACAATTGCTCAACAACTAATGGATTCGTTGGAATTGGAAGGAGCTGATAAGGATAAGATCTTCAGCAATAATATTTTTATTCTTTTGGCAAATTAACATGAAAGAAATCTTCAGCAATAATATTTTTATGATTTTTTTATTTAGCCAAATAGAATTTTGAATTATATTGTTTAATAAGCACACTCAATTTTGTCACGAGTCTAATCGAGCTAGTAGGTTGTTTAATTTTTGATTTTTATTTGGCTACTAACAGTAACCAACCTCGATCAAGTATGGTGATTGATTTCAATCGATCGTCCTTTCTGTGGTGAGTCGGTCGCGGGACGAAGAAAAACCAAATAGGTCGGGGTCATGATCGAGTAACATTTACATTTTCTTTTCCTTTTTGATCCATATTATCGTTGGAATAAATGTTATAACTATTCGAAGTAAAAAAAAAAAAAAAAAAAAAAAAAAAAAAAAAAAAAAAACACTTTTAAACTACCTTATAAATACACAACATAAACACACTCCAATTCACAAAATCTCACAATTATCTTTATTCAAAATGTCTAAGAAAACACCACAACCAAAAGGCCGAAAATCCCGATTACAACAAAACATCCCGCAATTAACACCGGATTCGAATTTCTGATTAACCGGTGTCTCACCAAACATCAATTTCTGATCCGCTACTCTTGATTATCAATCTCAACAACCTCCACAACAACAAACATTCAATCCATTTGCTATGAATAGTAATATTAATCGTCCATTTATTCCATCATATTAAAACAACCAACAACCACAACAAAGTCACTCCCATCGAAGCCAACAATCTATGTATGGCTCCCCCAAATCGGTGTATCATCCAACAATGGACTCATCAACGTCTTCTTATTCAAATTATCAAAATTATTCTCCTGTTAACTACATCAATCTTGATGCTTGTGATTTTATGGATCAATTATGCAACAATCCTGATTTTTATGTTGGAACTGGTTCGGGTTATCCGAGTCATAAGATGTCACCGGATTACCAAGGTTCGGGTCATGGATCGCATCACGATTCGGTTCCAAGTGATGATCTTCCTGATGATGACGACGACAACACTCTTTCGGAAGAGATGTCACCGGTCAAACCAAAGAAACGTGCTACAAAGGGTAAGAAGAAGGCGGTTGAGAAAGAAACCACGAATGATTCAGCGAATTGGACACGCAAAGAAGAGATTGTGTTATGCATGCTTGGTGTGATTCGTCGGAGGATAGTATAGTTGGAACCAACCAAAATTCTAAGGGATTTTTTAAGAAGGTGATTATATACTTTGAAAAAGAGGTTGGTGAAGGGAGATCGTACAACTCAATTGTCAGCAAGTGGAAAAATAGGATTCGTCCTTGAGTTGGTGCATTTTGTGCCATTTACGACAACTGTTTTACCAATTGTGGAAGTGGTGCGAATGATCTCACTGGTTACAAACAAGCATGTGAAGAATATGAAATAATGATGAAGCATGTCTTTGTATTGGATCATTGTTGGAAAATTTTGAGGGACCATCAGACTTGGAAGAGAAATGAGATGCCGGCTTTTTTAAACCAAGATGCGGCTCGAAAGAAACCAGGGACTTCTGAAACCGGCTCGAATGTGCCTGATAATGAAGAGTCTCAAAATGAGCGACCAGTTGGTCGTGATGCCGCTAAGAAAAATAAGGCTACCAAGAAGAAATCGTCGGAGATTTCCAAGTCTTCGTATTTGGATGGGGTAGCCGACAAATGGAAAACCATTAAGTCAATGGCATTGGGTAAGAAGCAGGAGCTTGCAGACGGATACTACGATTTGAAGAAAAAAGAGCTGGAGCAAAGGGAAAAGGAGTTGGAGCTGCAGCGAAAGAAAATGAAGCAAGATTACAGAAGATTGGCAAAAGAAGAACAAAAATTTGAATTTGAACGACAAAAGAAATATCTAAAAGATCTCATATTCTATTGCACACCAATTGACTCAACGTTGCCCGCATTACAACGACAAAAAATGCAGGAAATCAAATATTCGATCAAGGAACGCCATAACCTAGATTATTAGTTTTTAATAAGCGTTGTAATGTTTTTATTTTATTTGAATTATTATGTATCATTTTAATTATTAATGAAATTTGAATTTGAAGTAATTTTTTTTAAATGAACTTGGTCGCTCTTACTGGGGCACCCAATCGCCTACAGGTCGCTGGAGAGAGAAAGTAGACGTGGTAGAGAAAAATGAAAGGATTGAATAAACTTACTGTGAGTAGCCTTTGAAAAAGTGAAATGATTGCACACTCAATTTTTTATTGGGACACTACAACACATGCATTAAACAGTTGTATAGTTTATATATTCTGCTTTAACTAGTTGTAGATTTAAGTGTCCCAATCAAAATATTAAGTGTATAAATAATCTCCTTTTGAAAAAAGGAATGGTGATTATTTTATTTTATTTTCAAATAGTACTTCTTCCTTTTTCATTTTGTGTTTTCAAAGTTAGAATATCCACCTCATTCGCCAAGTGGACAATGATATCGCAGTATAAAAACTTAAAGCAATGCCAAGTCACTTGTTATAAGCGAAATTTTTGTTATGTTGAAAAGATATTTTAAGTTAGTGTGCACGGTGCAGCACTGCGTCCGTTTACTGTTCGTCCCATCGGCGTCGCCATCCGTCCGCCAACTACATTGCCTCATGCGTCGTTCGTCTGCCGTTGATACCCCAACTATTGCACCAATGGTTCATTAGTTCATTATTAATTTATTTTTTATTTACTTTTTTTTGAGTGAATAGATATTTTGGTGGGATGATTTATAGGACCTACAAATCTACAATTTTATTTTTTTTTAATTATTTTTTTAAAGGTGTTTTAGTTATTAATGTGTTATTGGAAGGGTGATAAGGTGTCACTGAAATAACAGACGAATAACATGTTATTTGCCACCAGTGTACCGAGCATTCTTAGCAATTACTTTTAATTAAATAAACTGCGTATAGAAGAATAAAATTTGCTTTCATATACATAAAAAATGGAAACAAATCAAAAGTCAAAACATGGTCAAGAAAAAAACTATTTCCATCTAACTAATAAGACTGAAATCTCATTAACCTCGTTTGAACCCTAACTTTATTTAGAAAAAATATACCAAATTCATGTAATTAAGCAAACGATTATATCAAATCATAGCCTTATAACTATACTAAAATAAATACTATAGTAGATTAGTAGTCATACTTAGGAAAGAGGAAAAATCATCAAAACTTATTTTAAAGAATATAACAAAATCACGTATACATAATAACAAAAAAAACATAATTTTCTTTATATCATCACAGCATTAATTACTTTAAAGTATATCCATTGACTTAAATAAAAAATATATATTTTTTATTATATTTTTTTTTCCACACAACATCCTGCATGGCTTAAAGCCTTGTACTTTCAGAACTAAAAAGAACCCTCAACATACACACAAACACACTAAAAAAACACACACAGAAAATGATATATACGGTTTAAATATATAAGTTGTTTCATTTATGGAAGAGATTTATAAAGTCGAAGCGTTTCAAATTTGGAAAAGAGTTTTCAGTATTGACTTTCCTCATCACAATATTTTTAACCATTTTTAGCCAATCTTCTTGTGTCTATATATATTAAATGGATACGAACCTTACACAATATCATCATCACTTTAGGGTTTTGTTCTTTGAAACAAAACAACAACAATGCAGAAGTTAAACTCATCTGAAGAGATCACCAGTCTTGAACACGATTTGGTATAATACATCAAGAACCCTTTTTTTATATTGTTTTTATGAGTAATAAAGATTTTTTAAATTCTTGTTTCTTGAATCTTTTTTGCAAGCCCAGTTCATGTTTTGATGGGTTTTTGATTTTGTAATGTGGGTTTGTGTTAGTTTTTTATTTGGATTTGAGTTTTGGAAGAATCTTGGATTTCTTGAAGTTGTTGTTATTTACTTTCTTGTGTAAGTTTATAATTAATGTTGCCCAATATCTGTATGTTGATTTGTGTAGTATATCTAATGTTATGTATTGGTTAGAGTTCTGTATAACCAATGAGTGTTTGAGTTGTGAATTTTGTTTCTTTCACTTAAATTTTGTTTACAATGTACATAGTTTTGTTTGAAGATAAGAGTGTGGTTTACAAGTTAATTTAATGTCTTTAGTATTGCCTTTTTAACCTGATTATTGCATTTTGAGTGTTTGGATAGAGACCATTTAATTTTTATTATCTGATTTCGTTATTGATTACGTTACTAAAACTGCTTTCTCAAGTAATGTAACTTGTTAATATAGCGAAAAGCTGATTTTGATATTAAACGTACGTTTTCTTGAATTGTAGAATGAATTGAAGAAATCTAATAGGCTTGTAGACGACTACAACAATACGTCAACAGTACTTCAGACTAGGCTTGAAAGACTCATTAAGGAACGAGAGTTAAGGAAATCATTGAAATCTCACCATGAGGATGTTCATACTAATGGAGCTGCGGACAGTAGTAATAAGGATGATCTTACATCCAAAACTGATAGCTTGACTTCTGAAGAAGCGTTAGTGAATGGAGTCAAAGCATGCACGATAGTTAGCAGTGAATGTGAGAATAGACCTTTCAAACAACGGCTATTGGTTGTAGCCAATCGCCTTCCCGTATCAGCAGTTAGGAAGGGTGATGCATCTTGGCAACTTGATGTGAGTGCTGGCGGCTTAGTCAGCGCACTTTTGGGTAAGTTATTTGTCTATCTATTCATTACAAACTGGGGTATAGATGAAAACAGTATTGATGAATTGTTTAATATTGATGGAATTCTAACGTACCTTTTTAATTTTCATGAAGGTGTAACGGAATTCGAAACAAGATGGATTGGATGGGCTGGTGTAAATGTACCTGATGAAATTGGACAGAAATCGCTTACTGAATCTTTAGCTGAAAAGGTTAGTTATATATTCAAAGACATAATCTGATAATCATAAATCTTTAATACTTATAGGTACTAAAAAGTATAATCTTTTTTAAACGTTTTGTTAATATGCATTATGCAGAGATGTGTTCCTGTTTTTCTTGATGAAGATCTTGTTAATCTGTATTACAACGGTTACTGTAACAATATCCTTTGGCCACTCTTTCATTACCTTGGTCTTCCCCATGAGGATTGGCTTGCAACTATCTGTAGCTTTGAGTCACAATTCGAAGCCTACAAGAAGGCGAATCAAATGTTTGCTGATGTAGTTAATGAACATTATCAAGAAGGAGATATTGTTTGGTGTCATGACTACCATCTTATGTTTCTTCCAAAGTGTCTAAAAGAAGCGAACCCGAATATGAAAGTTGGCTGGTTTCTGCATACTCCATTCCCATCCTCTGAGATCCATAGGACAATGCCGTCTCGATCAGAACTGCTTACAGCCGTTCTTGCAGCTGATTTAGTCGGGTAATGACCAAAAAAGTATTAATCATTTGTATACTATATATTTATGTCAGCTCAATAACTGATCATCGCCTTTTCTTTATTCAGATTTCACACTTATGATTATGCAAGGCATTTCATGAGTGCTTGCACTCGTATTCTTGGGCTTGAGGGTACCCCAGAAGGTGTGGAAGATCAAGGGAGACTTACTCGTGTAGCTGCGGTATATTTACTTATGATTTATTGAGCTTATTGAGTTATTCATTTCTATACTTACAGATAGTATATGTTTTATAATCTTGAAGCTGCTAACAATAAATGTTGTATCTTGAAAACCGCAGTTTCCCATTGGGATAGATTCAGATAGATTTACAAGAGCCATACAACTTCCTCAAGTCAAGAATCACATAAAGGAATTTCAGGAGAGATTTGCTGGTCGAAAGGTGAGCAAAGATTGTTCATATTGCTTGTTTTCTCTAAAGTTTAATGCAGATTTATATAGAAAAGTTGCAGAAATTAAGTGTTTAGTCTTACAGGTGATGCTAGGAGTTGATCGCCTTGACATGATCAAGGGAATTCCACAAAAGCTACTAGCATTTGAAAAGTTCCTTGAAGACAATCCAAATTGGCGTGATAAAGTAGTTTTGCTTCAGATTGCTGTGCCAACAAGAACAGACGTCCCCGAGTGTATGTTTAACTATATTGACTGACTTATTGCTCTATTGGTTTATTGATCATGACCTCATGAGTATATTCTGTTTCTTTGACAGATCAAAAGCTTACGTGTCAAGTTCATGAAATTGTTGGACGGATTAATGGAAAATTCGGGACACTCACAACCGTCCCAATTCATCATCTGGTACTCTCATTGATTCAACTGAATACAAATCTAAGTATAAATCTTCCTTATTCAAGATTTTGTTTAAAAATCCTAACTTTTTTATGGCATTCTACAGGATCGATCACTTGACTTTCATGCCTTATGTGCACTCTATGCCATTACTGGTATAGTCTTAAAAACTCTTGATCTCCAATGTTATGTTATATAATGGTCTTTCTGTAACACTTAGTATGCTTTATTCGTTTGAGATCAGATGTGGCACTCATTACATCTTTAAGGGACGGAATGAATCTTGTGAGTTATGAATTTGTGGCCTGCCAAGCTTCAAAGAAAGGTGTTTTGATTCTAAGTGAGGTACTAAATCATCTTTCACTAATCTCCCTCAATATTTTTTTTGGATTTTCCTTGTGTAATCATTTCTATGTTGCATTTACATAGTTTGCAGGAGCAGCACAGTCTCTTGGTGCAGGGGCACTTTTGGTGAATCCATGGAATGTGACAGAAGTAGCTTCTTCAATTTCTTATGCCCTGAACATGCCATCTGATGAGAGGGAAAAACGACACAATCATAACTACATGCATGTCACTACTCATACATCTCAAGAATGGGCTGAAACTTTTGTCAGGTTTGTGTATCATTTTATTTATTTATTCTCTTTTTTGTTCTTGTGTATCTTTCTTTTTTTGTAATTGTATCTCTTTCTTCATGTAGCGAACTTAATGATACGGTCGTGGAAGCTGAATTGAGAACCACACAGATTCCACCTCTGCTTCAAACTGAACGTGCAATTGACCGCTATCATTCTTCCACTAACCGTTTGCTGATATTGGTATATAATCTTTTGGTTTTCTTTTTCTCGCTATGTTCCACTCGAAAAAGTCATTTTTAGCCAATTTATTTAATAATTTCTAAAGAATCTAAATGTATATTATATACAGCACTAAATATAAAAAATGGCCTTTTTGTACAGTGTTTCATGCCACATTTTCTTATTTTGCACTTTACAGGGATTCAATGCAACAATTACCGAACCAGTGAATGCTCCTGACAGAAGGATAGATCAGTTCAAAGAAATGGAGCTACACCTCCACCCTGAGTTAAAAGAGCCTCTAAAGAAGCTTTGTGCTGATCCAAGGACAACAGTTGTTGTCGTAAGTGGAAGCCATCGATCTGTCCTTGATGAGGTAGAAACGATTCTGTATAATTTGTATTTATAGTAGTCTCGTTTCTAGCAAGTACCCTTTTGCTGACTCAATGTTTCTGCAGAACTTTGAAGACTTCAATATATGGCTTGCAGCTGAGCATGGTGTGTTTTTAAGAACAGCTAGCAAGAAATGGATACAAAACTTGACCGATAATATAAATTTAGATTGGATCGAAAGCGTGAAGGTGTGCATGTGGCCATTTTTAACTTTATTTTCCTTCTATTTTTGGTAATTTTGCAAACTGATGTTGGTTTCCATCTTCACAGGATGTCTTTGAGTACTTCACTGAGAGAACTCCACGGTCTTACTATGAGCTTCGTGAGACATCAATTGTTTGGAACTATAAGTATGCAGGTTAGTACCCAACGTTCCACTTCATATTTACTATGTTTTATTAGGTTTGTGACCTCAAGTTCTTACATTATTAACCTTTGGGTTGATCTATTATGAAAGATATCGAGTTTGGAAGGCTTCAAGCAAGGGACATGCTGCAGCATTTGTGGACTGGACCAATATCGAATGCTTCAGTAGAAGTTGTTCAAGGTGGGAGATCAGTTGAGGTTCGAGCTAATGGAGTCACCAAGGTTTGAACTTTTTCATCACCCTTTTCGTGTGTCTGTATAATCTCATGAACCCACATTGATCTTTAACTCTTATTTCAATATCTGTTTAGGGTGTGGGCGTAAGTGGCCTTTTAGGTCAGATTATACATGAAAAAGATATGAAGTCTCCAATCGACTATGTACTCTGTGTTGGTCATTTCCTTCAAAAGGTACCTGCACTAATATTGCATCAGTTGACCTTCTAGTAGATTATTTGAATTTTTTGAATTTAACAGACTTATACGCAATTTGATCATTTGACCTTGTGTTTATTACTGTTTAGGATGAAGATATATTCACATTTTTTGAACCTGAACTGCCTGCACTAACACCAACCTCAAGTTTTGGGAGTCCTGGTATTTCTTCGAATTATTCGGAAGAGATAGCCAAATTTGATGAAGAGTCCAATATAGCTTCAGAAAGTGATAGTGGCTGCACTAACAATGGATCAATGCAAACACATGCATCCAACAACGGTTCATCAGTGTTGGATCTCCAAGGTGACAACTACTTCTCGTGTGCAGTTGGAAGGAAGCGGTCAAATGCAAGGTATCTCTTGAGTTCTGCAGCTGATGTGGTGGCTTTGTTGAAGAATCTTGCAGACTGATTTGATAGGCAGAAAGCGGATCAGGGTAGCTATAGATATACGGAAGTAGGTTGGAGTTCATGAACTTAGCTATATCTCTTAGGCCTTAACGGGTTTTTTCTCTGAGGGAAATTTTGGGAACAATATTACATGGTTGTTTTTTGATTTCCTTTTTTTTGCGTGCTTTATTCTCCAGGCCGTCGGTATCTTTACATTTCAGTTTTGACAGTTTTTAATAACTTGAGGTTTCCGTTATAATAAAAGTTTAGTTCTCTTATTTATTTGTCTTGTATATATTGCTATTTCAAGTACACTTTGGTTTCACAAGCAGGATTCATATTTATGAAAGAAACATTCGTTGTTTCAATTGGGTATGTTTAAAAGATTGTTCCCGTGGATTAGTGGGGGTTTTTACTGAGATGATATACAACCAAACCGTATGCAAATATAAACAGAACAAGAAAATAAAATAACAGACTAACAGCCCCGGTTTTAGTACGTGCTGAATCAGTTTGGTCCAAAATGGGACACTGAAACAAATGATAACTTGAGGTTCTGTAGTTTGAAAAGGATAAGCCGAAAATAAGTTGAAGAAGTAAGTTTTTCATGGAAGCCACCGGTTTTACACTAAAGGAAACACTAAAACGGACCTCTTAACATGGATTATTTGCACCAAACTAGACAAAATCTTTGTTGTTTACCAAAATAAACATAAAGGTTCGCAACATATCCATGGTGCGAACAAGTATATGTCGTGAATAGAGTAAAATTACCATGTGTCCCTCCATTATTTTAGAGTTGCCTTAACAAAAGTTTTTTCGTGACAAAATATCGCGCAAGTATATAAAAAAAGTGTCTGACAAAAGGTTTTCTAGTGACAAAAAAGTTTGAAGATGACACGTCCGTCGCAATCTTTTGAGCTCACTTGCTTCCTTTAGATGACTTTCATTTTTCTTAACAAACTTTACACAGTAAGTTATATATAGTAAGATTTGATCTCATCCAGTGACACCCTATTTTTTAGAGAACATGACTAAACTATATTGATTGATTCTTACGTACATGTAGGGTCCACATAGAAAAAAAGACTAGGTTTGAACTTCGTTTTTAAGGTGTGGGTACATAGGAGTATGTGCTAAAAGCTACTGGATATGTGGTTAACTTGCAAAATGGACCTAGGTTGGGTCCAAAGGACCACTCTTGGTAAGTTGGATTAGATTTTGATTCTGTGTCATCGGCTTGTAGTTAATATAGTGTAGTTTTTATGTTTGATTTTTCGATTTCGACTTCCATATTGTGATAATGTCATGATCAGATAGCAGATGACCATGCCATGTGTGACAACCGGCAATTTAGGAAGTTATTTTGAAAACCCGCATTACGTTAAAGTTCGTTTATAATTTTTTATTTGGAAATTTTATTTCACAACGAACTTGTACGACCTATTTTAAGGATATTTATAATTAATGATGTTATGGAATTCGTGAATTATCTTCATAATTCATTCTTGATATTATGCTCGGTGATGTATTCTTAAATTCTCACTGGTACTACGTTGACTCTGGCACTAGGTTTACCTAACGAAAATTTTATGATTCGTTTCACGAGTCCGACTATATATAATCATTTACGAGATGTTTTTCGGGAGATATTAAAGTTTGAAATGAGTTCGGGTTTCGGGCCGTATGTTTTACACTTACCCATTATTTACCCACTCATATTATTAGTAATATTATTATTATTATTACTATTATTATTATTTTTCTTTTAAATGAAAATAATTTTTTTTTTTTGGTAAGTAAACTACAAAAATCGTCTTTGTGGGTATACCACACACAAACACACAACATCACCCTCATCCTCACCATTTCTCTCTCTTTTCTCCCTCACCACTTCAAACCCTAGCCGCCGGGGCCCCATTTTCCGGCGATAACCGTCGCACCACCGCCCCCACAACAAAACAAACACCACCATCTTGTTCCGTATCTCATCCTCTTTCATTTGAACTATAACACGCGCCCTAAAACACATTATAACACCACAAAATCTTTCAAGATCCGATCGAGTTTTTATTGTTTTCACTAGATCCGTGAGTTTGGAGGTTCAAGAAGGTGAGTAAGCTCATTTTGGTACCTTGGGTGCCTCGACATGGTGTTAAATCCGTGGCTACACGGAAGGTTTTTACGGGAATCGAATAAATGGTTGGAAATTTATGATTTTGATATTAAAATCTTGTTTGGTATCCGGGTAATGGTGAGAACTCATTGGGTCGAGTGAACCGTGAGTCTCGGACTCACGGCTTGACGTGGGTACGAGCCACTTGGCTCGTTATCTTTCTTGATATTTGACCTTGGATTCTTGATGGTTCATGTTTGATGCTATGGTGTTTGATTAGACTCGATGGAGTCATGTTCTTGGCCGATTGTTGTTATGGAGGTCGCGACCCAAGAGGGTTGTTTGGGACAGTTTTGGTTGGCTCATTTGAGCTTATTTTGGAGACCCTTGGTCTTAGTTGTCGAGTCCTAGTGACTCGTGTGGTATGCCGAGACTCAAGTGAGTCATAAGGCTCGGGTTTGGCTTGGTAAACCAACTCGGAATTAGCCCATTTGATACTTTTATTTTTCCTTGTTTGGTTCATGTTGACTTGGTATTGTTGTGGCCTTTGTGATTTCGGCTGAATACTTTTGTTGGGTCGAGACCCTTGTGGTCTCGCCAATGGGAATAATGTGATATTTGAGGAGTTGTTGACGAATTATGATGTTGGGGACCGATTGTGAGACGGTCACTTAGAATGACGGAGATAGGTTAGTCGGGTGCCGTAGTCGGACCCTATTGTTGTAGCACGTGGATTGGGATTGATTGGACGGAGATGTATTGTTTTTATGACTTTTACGTATTACTTTGGACTTGGACAATGAGCCAAGAGTCATGACTCGGACATGTGACCATTTCGTGTGACTCGATAACTATTTACAATTAAAACGTAAATAATAAAACTCGTAATAATAATTATTGATAATATAAACGTTTATATGAATATATAGACGTGAATAATGGATATATAATTATATAAGCGCGTATATTAATAATAATAATAATAATCACGAGTCATATTATAAATAATACAACTAGATATATATTATGCTACGAAAGTGGAGTAATATTATTGAACGTATTATTATTATAAAGAAATTGTTATTAAAGCAAGGAATTCTCGACAATTACTAAATATTAAATCAAAATGTCATTTGATATATAATAAATAAACTTATCGAGTTACGTGAAGTCGTTGTCACTCGAGTCCAGGTAAGTTATTATTTGTGACTTTCGTGTTGTCACGGATATATAACGATTAATATAAACGTTTTCTATAACTAAATAATCACTTAACCGAAGGGTTGAATCGGGTTATTTGGCTATATGAAATGAGTATATTAATGGGCATCGTATCCTACGACGCCCATAGGTTGTGGTATATGTAAAGTGTAATAAATTGCGAGTGTATATATTGGGAAATCTGGCCAATTTGACGATATATATAAGGAATTTATTAAACTATGATATCTACCATATAGTATTTATGTGCTATGTGCTTTAGGATGGGGTGTAATCTTGGAACGGTATGTTACGTAAATAAATATGAGGATTATCAAATCGACGGATTCGATAAACTTCGGCGATTTATTTAAATGATATATTGGGTTAATATTAGATCCATAGTTTATTTTATTATCCTTTGTGTGACCTTTTGGTTTGTTTTGTGTCGACCCACCACCCGTATGGATACCAAACGTAAATACACCAAACTAATACGAAATGGATTTTCGGAAATAAAACGGATTCTCGTCCGGGTTTAAGGATATTTTGAGTTTGAGGAAATGATTTCTGAACGAGTTGATATTGTTAGGTCGTGCCGAGTCCGTAGTTGCTGTTTTGTGAGTTACTATACATCTTATTTCTACCGACTTCTTCTTGCTATTTTCTGGACTTGAGGTGAGTCATAGCCCCACTTTTTACTCTTGAACTATGTTTTCAATACTTGGGGTGAGAAACGTGCATATCATTTTATGTGGACTATTTGTCGCTTCTATATTCTTTCTAAAACTTGCTATGCGTATGGACTAGGATGGATTGTCAACTTTAGTCACATAGTTTTTGTGCGTACTATTCAAGGTTGGCTTATTTGGATATTGGTGGATTGTCAACTTTAGTCACATAGTTCTTGTGAGTACTATTAAAGGTTGGCTTATTTGGATATTGGTGAATTGTCAACTTTAGTCACATAGTTTCGTGTGTACTATTCAAGGTTGGCTTATTTAGATACTGTAGCATTCACCTATAGGTTATTAATACTTCGGAGGTTATCCGAGTATTTATGATATTGCGGGGGTTACCCGAATATCTATGTTAGAACGGAGGGTATCTGTGTGTTAGGTTGGAGCGGAGGGTATCCGTAGGCTCTTAGTGAATCCTTAGTCTAGCTAGCAAGCGTTTTGCGTATATGTCCACTATATTGTTAGATGAATGTAAACCTATGATCTCACCAGCGAAAGCTGACTTTTAGCACGTTTTCTCAGGTAATTAAGTGATGATATGCATGCTTGGAATGGAAGGCTCGGCCAAGGCTCATGGGTTATGGATCTATTTTTCTAAACTCTGATAATTAATTATGGACCTATTGTTATAATATTTTGGGCCTGACTCTGAATGATGTTGGGATAAATGTAAACGTTAAAACCCGTTTTGGTTGCGTTTTTATTATGTTTACTTTATCTCGTTCTATATTGTCTTGTGTTGGATACCAATCCCCGTAGCACCCCGAAAGCTTGTTGAGTCTTCCGCTGTATCAAATTTTGGGGGTGTTACTGATTGGCATCAGAGCCAAGGTTATAGAGAACTAGGTAAATAAACGCCTAAACTATAACCGTATTTTTATAGAAAATGATCCTTGACCACCGCCCGCCAGCCCGCCAAGCCAAAGCATCTTCTATTATTTGAGGTATTATGAGATATTTGAGATGATTGTTAGATTTGAGATTTATTGAGATGATTTGAGGTTTATGGATTTTAGTAATAAGATGGCGTTTCGAGGAATTATACGGTCTATATGTTTTATAAACATTTTAGTAATGCGGTGTTTGAAATTCTTTTTATTAAGATTATATGTTTGAACTATTTGATGAGGATTTTTAGTATGGTATTATGAGTTGTGATTTAGTTGTTTTGAAACACTTACACCTACCCTACGCCGTTGTCACAGACCATGGCCTCCCATATGCCCGATGTCGTCGAGGATATTCTTACTACACCGGTTTTACCTGCACAATTCACTATGGCATCTGATGATCCTTACCAGATGGCCATGCTTTCAGCTACTGTACCGCAGGCAGCTTCTACTTCAACACCACCTGCTGCATCTACGTAGGGACCCTCATCTTCTCTAGGGCTCCCTGGTACATCGAGGCAGCTTACTCTTCATCAGGCTTTGACTCGCGTGGCCCCACGCTTTGCCCACCGAGCTACGGCACGCATGTCGGTACGCCCTACTCCATCACCTTTACAGATTGATGCTCACTCTCTTCTGTCTGAGGCGCCACCCACATCATTGCGTCGTCGTCCTAGATCACCTACCACATCTCCACATGGTTCACCTAGTAGGAGACGACGATTGATGAGGTACTCTTCCGATGAGGAGGAGGAGGAGTACGAGGGTGAGGATGAGGCTGATGACCCTGAGCAGGAGGATGACCCTCAGGAGGCTGAGCAGGGTGATGATGATGACCCTGAGGAGGAGGATGACCCTCAGGAGGATGAGATGCCTGATGATGATGATGTGTTAGTACCACCAGCCCAGGCTGAGGAGCCTGATTCACCTGTACATCCGATTGAGCCTGATTCACCTGATCACCCGTTTTTGGTTGAGTTGCCACCTGGTAGTCCCGATGGGTCGGATGCATCTTCTGAGGTTTCTGCTGAGCATGCAGAGTTAGGTGAGATTGGCAGGTTATGGGCTCGGATTACTGAGCTTGGTGAGAGAGTTGCACGCGTATCTGATCGACTTGAGAGAGTTATTGGAGAGTTTTTAGCGGATTTGAGAGTTGACATGACTGTCGTTGTAGGCAGGACTACTGAGCTGAGGAGAGTTTTGATGGAGGTCCACGAGCATATCGATAGTTTGCAGCGAGGATTTGTTACTGCTCGAGAGGCCGACCGCAAGCTATGGCAAAGGAATACCGAGCTAGAGAAGGAGGTGGCTGACCTCAAGAGAGACCGAGACACCCATAGCGTGGAGCTAGGATCGTTATGGAGGGATCTTGATGGCTTGAGGCAGGAGTTGAGGAGCCTCCGCCAGCAGCGTGGCTAGTTGCTTGGGTTATGTTGTCTTATTGCTTTCTTAACCGAGTAGTGTTCGGTTAGAAAGGCTAGTTATCATACTTTGATGTATTTTGTTCAGTATTCGTCTCTTTTGGAACGATTAGTACGTTATTGTGTTTTCTAGTAGTTGGAACGATGTTAGATCGCTATTGTATGGTTGATGGTTATTAGTATATGGTATTATGTGATTTTGAGTGTTATGGAAATTGAGTTCTTATTCGTTTTATTGATGTTACGTGGTGTATTGTGCTATCCTTTCCATGACTTGGCTCCGTCGAATTGCTTTTGTTGAGCATATTGATAAGTTCTATTGGAGACTCATGAACTTGTGTGATGTTTCAGATCAATGGCCACATGACGAAACCCTGTTAGGGTTACCAGAACTGGCCCTGCAGTGACTACTCCTGGTCGCCGAGGACGCCGACCTACTCGAAATATTGAAACCCCTACTCCTGACAACCTGGACACTACTAACCGCAACAACAGGAATCAAAATGTTGATGTTCAGGGAGACAATGATCATGTTCCACCTAATGCACCTACTGTGGATCAAGCAATGATCAATCAACTTGTGGAGCAAAGAGTTGCTGAGCTACTAGCTGAGTCAAATCATTCCAACAATTCTGCTGGAACATTTCCACCTGTTCGTGCTGACGGATGTCAATACAAGGAGTTTAAGATTTGTGGACCTATTGAGTTTGGTGGAACTAAAGGAGTGGTTTACTTGGTTAGGTGGATTGAGAAGACTGAGTCAGTGTTTAATGTCAGTGGTTGTGCGGAGAATGCGAAGGTAAAGTTTGCTTCTTTTACTTTCAAGGATGAAGCTTTAACTTGGTGGAACAATTACCGAAATGCAGTTGGGAGTGATGTAGCTTATGCCATGACTTGGGAACAATTTAAGTCTCTGCTGATTCAGACTTATTGCCCAAGGAATGAGGTCAAGAAGCTAGAGATTGAGTTTTGGAACCACAAAGTGAAAGGTAATGATATGACAACTTACAATCGTCGTTACCAGGAATTAGCCTTGCTTTGTCCAGATATGGTAAAAACCGAGACTCAAAAGATCGAGAGGTATACTGATGGGTTGCCTGTAGCTACGAGAAATGATGTGATTTCTCCTAGGCCTGCAAACATCCATGAGGCAATCACAATTGCTCAACAACTTATGGATTCGTTGGAATTAGAAGAAGCTGATAAGGAGAAGAATGGAAAGAGAAAGAGAGACCGTCACTCTACGGGTAATGATCACCGAAGCAAGAGACAAGCTAAGTCTTATGCTATTGGGAATGGAGATAAGAAGAATCAGAACGGTGATGCACCCAAGTGTGATCGTTGCCACCAGCATCATACTGGATGGTGTAGTGTGAAATGCCAGAACTGCTCAAAGAAAGGACACATAGCTAGGGATTGTAGAGCTCGACCTCTTGCTATGGTTCAGGTTGCTCCTGAGATGAGAAACAAGGCAGATGCTACTTGTTATGGGTGTGGAAAGAAGGGACACTATAGGAATGAGTGTAGAGAATCGTGGAACCGTGGAAATCAAGGCTCGGGTGGTAATGGGTACAATCATGGAAACCGTGGAGCTGGAGGAAACCGTGGACGACAAGATAATGGGGACCAACGTGTGGAAGCTGGAGCTGCTCAGGGAAGAGTGTATGCACTCGGGAACGAGAGAGGAGATGATCCGAACGTCGTTACTGGTACGTTCCTTCTCAATAATCGTTATGCTTCCATACTATTTGATACTGGTGCCGATAGGAGTTTTGTGTCCACTACGTTTGCACCCTTACTCGAGAAACCCCCGATGGCCTTAGGAATTGGATATGATATTGAGTTAGCAAATGGAAATATAGAAAGGATTAATACTATCATTCGCGGTTGCACGTTAAATTTCTTGAACCACCCTTTCAATATAGATCTTCTACCCGTCATGTTAGGAAGTTTTGATGTTATCATTGGTATGGATTGGTTGTCGAAGTATCGTGCTCACATACTTTGCGACGAAAAGATCGTGCGTGTACCATACGGAAAGGAAATCCTAAATATATTAGGAGATCGAAAGGATTCTAGGAGCCCATCCCGATTAGCAGTCATTTCTTGCACTAAGTTACCAAAGATAATGGAGAAGGGATGTTACCTTTTCTTAGCTCAAATCTCTGAGAAAGGAGGGACGAAGAAAAAGGAAAGGTGCATTGGAGATGTGCCTATAGTTCGTGATTTTCCTGATGATTTGCCGGGAATCCCGCCGACTAGACAAGTGGAGTTTCAGATTGAGTTGATACCTAGTGCTGCACCTGTAGCACGAGCGCCTTATCGTCTTGCACCTACCGAGCTAGAAGAGTTGTCAAAACAATTGGCGGAGTTAGCCGAAAAAGGATTCATAAGACCGAGTTCTTCACCTTGGGGAGCCCCAGTCTTATTTGTGAAGAAGAAGGATGGATCGTTTCGTATGTGCATTGATTACCGAGAGTTGAACAAGTTAACGGTGAAGAATAGATACCCGTTACCTAGGATCGACGACTTGTTCGATCAACTCCAAGGATCGAGTGTTTACTCGAAGATCGATTTGAGATCGGGATATCATCAACTTCGAGTTCGCGAGGAAGATATTCCGAAAACGGCTTTCAGAACCCGTTACGGGAATTACGAGTTTCAGGTGATGCCGTTTGGGTTGACTAACGCACCGGCGGTATTCATGGATCTCATGAATCGGGTGTGTAAGCCTTACTTAGATAAGTTCGTGATTGTGTTCATCGATGACATTTTGATTTATTCAAAGAGTGAGAAGGAGCATGAGGAGCATCTAAGACTCATCTTAGAATTGCTCAGGAAGGAGAAACTCTATGCCAAGTTTTCGAAATGCGAATTCTGGATTCCGACGGTACAATTTTTGGGTCATGTGATTGATAAACAAGGAGTCCATGTGGATCCTGCTAAGATTGAGGCGATAAAAGATTGGGCTGCACCTACAACCCCAACCGAAGTTCGTCAATTTTTGGGTTTAGCTGGTTATTACCGAAGATTCATTCAGGGATTTTCGAAGATAGCTAAACCATTGACCAAATTGACTCAAAAGAGTGTTACGTATGAATGGGGAGATAAAGAAGAGGAAGCATTTCAATTGCTTAAGAAGATGTTGTATAGTGCTCCTATCTTAGCATTACCGGAAGGTAACGAGGATTTCGTCGTCTATTGTGACGCCTCACATAAAGTATTGGGAGCCGTATTAATGCAACGAGAGAAGGTGATAGCTTATGCTTCCCGACAGCTCAAGAAGCATGAGAAAAACTACACTACCCATGATTTGGAATTAGGTGCTGTGGTTTTCGCCTTAAGAATATGGAGACATTACTTGTACGGAACCAAGTGTGTTGTATTTACTGACCATAAAAGTCTACAACACATTTTGAATCAAAAAGAGCTCAATATGAGACAGCGACGTTGGATTGAGTTGCTAAGCGATTATGATTGTGAAATTCGCTACCATCCTGGTAAAGCAAACGTTGTCGCTGATGCTCTTAGTCGAAAGGAAAGAATACCACCATTACGAGTTAGGTCATTGGGAATGACTATCGTATCGCCATTACCGTCTCAAATATTTGAAGTCCAAACGGAAGCGTTGAAAGCAGAAAACAGATCTGCCGAGAATATATTTGGGATGGCTGAGAATGAGAAAGGATTTGTTAAGCGTTCTGATGGATTGTTATGTTTTGGAGATCGGATTTGGGTACCTTTGTATGGAGGAATTCGGGAGTTGATTATGCATGAGTCGCATAAGTCAAGGTACTCTATTCATCCTGGGTCCGACAAGATGTACCAGGATCTTAAGAAGTTCTATTGGTGGCCAAATATGAAGGCAGATATAGCATCGTACGTTAGTAAGTGCTTGACATGTGCTAAGGTTAAAGCCGAACACCAGAGACCGTCAGGATTACTAACGCAACCAGAACTTCCAGTCTGGAAATGGGAGCGGATTACTATGGACTTCATTACCAAATTACCGAGGACAGCTAGCGGTTGTGACGCTATCTGGGTAATAGTGGAGCGTCTGACAAAGTCTGCTCATTTCCTAGCAATAAGTGAAGATGATAGTGTGGATAAACTTGCGAGGTTATATGTGAAGGAAATTATTTCGCGTCATGGAGTCCCGATATCTATTATTTCGGATCGCGATAGCCGTTTTACGTCAGCTTTGTGGCGATCACTTCAAACGGCTTTGGGGACGAGACTTGATATGAGTACTGTGTATCATCCCCAAACCGATGGTCAAAGTGAGAGGGCCATTCAGACATTGGAGGATATGCTTCGTGCATGCATCATAGACTTTGGTAAAGGCTGGGAGAAGTACTTGCCCCTCGCGGAATTCTCCTATAATAATAGTTACCACACAAGTCTTAAGGCTGCACCATTCGAAGCTTTGTATGGCAGGAAGTGTCGTTCGCCTATTGGTTGGGCAGAAGTTGGAGATAGCCAACTCACAGGCCCTGAACTGATTTTAGAAACTACAGAGAAAGTAGCTCGGATTCGTGATCGGTTGCAAGCAGCCAGAGATAGGCAGAAAAGTTACGCCGATCAGAGACGTAAACCCTTAGAGTTCCAGGTTGGAGACAAAGTGATGTTGAAAGTCTCGCCTTGGAAGGGTGTAATACGTTTCGGGAAACGTGGTAAACTCAACCCACGCTACATTGGACCATTTCTGATCTTAGAAAGAATTGGGCCCGTGGCTTATAGGTTGGATTTACCACATGAACTGAGTAAAGTTCACGACGTATTCCACGTTAGTAATTTGAAAAAATGTCTTTCCGATGAGATGCCTGTCATCCCAATGAAGGATATTCGTGTTGATGAGAAATTGAACTTCGTGGAAGAGCCAATTGAGATTTTAGATCGTGAAGTTAAACGACTCAAGCGAAGTCGCATTCCGCTCGTCAAGGTTCGTTGGAATTCCCGACATGGACCAGAATTTACGTGGGAATGTGAGGACGAGTTCCGGAAGAGATATCCGAAACTTTTCACTTCGTAGATGAATTTTTCCAAGTGAAACCCGGGACGGGTTTCTTCTGAGACTGGGAGGATGTGACAACCGGCAATTTAGGGAGTTATTTTGAAAACCCGCATTACGTTAAAGTTCGTTTATAATTTTTTATTTGGAAATTTTATTTCACAACGAACTTGTACGACCTATTTTAAGGATATTTATAATTAATGATGTTATGGAATTCGTGAATTATCTTCATAATTCATTCTTGATATTATGCTCGGTGATATATTCTTAAATTCTCACTAGTACTACGTTGACTTTGTCACTAGGTTTACCTAACGAAAATTTTATGATTCGTTTCACGAGTCCGACTATATATAATCATTAACGAGATGTTTTTCGGGAGATATTAAAGTTTGAAATGAGTTCGGGTTTCGGGCCGTATGTTTTACACTTACCCATTATTTACCCGCTCATATTATTAGTAATATTATTATTATTATTACTATTATTATTATTTTTCTTTTAAAAGAAAATAATTTTTTTTTTTGGTAAGTAAACTACAAAAATCGTCTTTGTGGGTATACCACACACAAACACACAACATCACCCTCATCCTCACCATTTCTCTCTCTTTTCTCCCTCACCACTTCAAACCCTAGCCGCTGGCCCCCTTTTCCGGCGATAACCGTCGCACCACCGCCCCCACAACAAAACAAACACCACCATCTTGTTCCGTATCTCATCCTCTTTCATTTGAACTATAACACGCGCCCTAAAACACATTATAACACCACAAAATCTTTAAAGATCCGATCGAGTTTTTATTGTTTTCACTAGATCCGTGAGTTTGGAGGTTCAAGAAGGTGAGTAAGCTCATTTTGGTACCTTGGGTGCCTCGACATGGTGTTAAATCCGTGGCTACACGGAAGGTTTTTATGGGAATCGAATAAATGGTTGGAAATTTATGATTTTGATATTAAAATCTTGTTTGGTATCCGGGTAATGGTGAGAACTCATTGGGTCGAGTGAACCGTGAGTCTCGGACTCACGGCTTGACGTGGGTACGAGCCACTTGGCTCGTTATCTTTCTTGATATTTGACCTTGGATTCTTGATGGTTCATGTTTGATGCTATGGTGTTTGATTAGACTCGATGGAGTCATGTTCTTGGCCGATTGTTGTTATGGAGGTCGCGACCCAAGAGGGTTGTTTGGGACAGTTTTGGTTGGCTCATTTGAGCTTATTTTGGAGACCCTTGGTCTTAGTTGTCGAGTCCTAGTGACTCGTGTGGTATGCCGAGACTCAAGTGAGTCATAAGGCTCGGGTTTGGCTTGGTAAACCAACCCGGAATTAGCCCATTTGATACTTTTATTTTTCCTTGTTTGGTTCATGTTGACTTGGTATTGTTGTGGCCTTTGTGATTTCGGCCGAATACTTTTGTTGGGTCGAGACCCTTGTGGTCTCGACAATGGGAATAATGTGATATTTGAGGAGTTGTTGACGAATTGTGATGTTGGGGACCGATTGTGAGATGGTCACTTAGAATGACGGAGATATGTTAGTCGGGTGCCGTAGTCGGACCCTATTGTTGTAGCACGTGGGTTGGGATTGATTGGACGGAGATGTATTGTTTTTATGACTTTTACGTATTACTTTGGACTTGGACAATGAGCCGAGAGTCATGACTCGGACATGTGACCATTTCGTGTGACTCGATAACTATTTACAATTAAAACGTAAATAATAAAACTCGTAATAATAATTATTGATAATATAAACATTTATATGAATATATAGACGTGAATAACGGATATATAATTATATAAGCGCGTATATTAATAATAATAATAATCACGAGTCATATTATAAATAATACAACTAGATATATATTATGCTACGAAAATGGAGTAATATTATTGAACGTATTATTATTATAAAGAAATTGTTATTAAAGCAAGGAATTCTCGACAATTACTAAATATTAAATCAAAATGTCATTTGATATATAATAAATAAACTTATCGAGTTACGCGAAGTCGTTGTCACTCGAGTCCAGGTAAGTTATTATTTGTGACTTTCGTGTTGTCACGGATATATGACGATTAATATAAACGTTTTCTATAACTAAATAATCACTTAACCGAAGGGTTGAATCGGGTTATTTGGCTATATGAAATGAGTATATTAATGGGCATCGTATCCTACGACGCCCATAGGTTGTGGTATATGTAAAGTGTAATAAATTGCGAGTGTATATATCGAGAAATCTGGCCAATTTGACGATATATATAAGGAATTTATTAAACTATGATATCTACCGTATAGTATTTATGTGCTATGTGCTTTAGGATGGGATGTAATCTTGGAACGGTATGTTACGTAAATAAATATGAGGATTATCAAATCGACGGATTCGATAAACTTCGGCGATTTATTTAAATGATATATTGGGCTAATATTAGATCCATAGTTTATTTTATTATCCTTTGTGTGACCTTTTGGTTTGTTTTGTGTCGACCCACCACCCGTATGGATACCAAACGTAAATACACCAAACTAATACGAAATGGATTTTCGAAAATAAAACAGATTCTCGTCCGGGTTTGGGGATATTTTGAGTTTGAGGAAATGATTTCTGAACGAGTTGATATTGTTAGGTCGTGCCGAGTCCGTAGTTGTTGTTTTGTGAGTTACTATACATCTTATTTCTACCGACTTCTTCTTGCTATTTTCTGGACTTGAGGTGAGTCATAGCCCCACTTTTTACTCTTGAACTATGTTTTCAATACTTGGGGTGAGAAACGTGCAAATCATTTTATGTGGACTGTTTATCGCTTTTATATTCTTTCTAAAACTTGCTATGCGTATGGACTAGGATGGATTGTCAACTTTAGTCACATAGTTTTTGTGTGTACTATTCAAGGTTGGCTTATTTGGATATTGGTGGATTGTCAACTTTAGTCACATAGTTCTTGTGAGTACTATTAAAGGTTGGCTTATTTGGATATTGGTGAATTGTCAACTTTAGTCACATAGTTTCGTGTGTACTATTCAAGGTTGACTTATTTAGATACTGTAGCGTGCACCTATAGGTTATTAATACTTCGGAGGTTATCCGAGTATTTATGATATTGCGGGGGTTACCCGAATATCTATGTTAGAACGGAGGGTATCCGTGTGTTAGGATGGAGCGGAGGGTATCCGCAGGCTCTTAGCGAATCCTTAGTCTAGCTAGCAAGCGTTTTGCGTATATGTCCACTATATTGTTAGATGAATGTAAACCTATGATCTCACCAGCGAAAGCTGACTTTTAGCACGTTTTCTCAGGTAATTAAGTGATGATATGCATGCTTGGAATGGAAGGCTCGGCCAAGGCTCATGGGTTATGGATCTATTTTTCTAAACTCTGATAATTAATTATGGACCTATTGTTATAATATTTTGGGTCTGACTCTGAATGATGTTAGGATAAATGTAAACGTTAAAACCCCGTTTTGGTTGCGTTTTTATTATGTTTACTTTATCTCGTTCTATATTGTCTTGTGTTGGATACCAATCCCCGTAGCACCCCGAAAGCTTGTTGAGTCTTCCGCTGTATCAAATTTTGGGGGTGTTACACTTTGGTCATCGAGAAACATATTTAAACGAAGAATTTTGTCTAGAACTCAAGTCAAATGCGCATTTGTTTGCTTTCTGTCATAATACACTTAGACTTCTACATAACGAGTTAAAAAAGAGAATATTTGAAACGAGAAAAGGAGCACGGGTGGTCCTTTGCATCGGCCCACTTTGACTCGGATTAAGTGATAGAGGGGATCGAAGTGTACTCGAAGAACTAGAATCGAATGGTCATCAAGAAATGGCATGCAAGATTTAGGGTGGAGTGGGGCATCTCACTTGGATCCTTTTTCTTCATATAGCTTTCACTTTTATAAAGTTCGCATTCAAAATATTCTATAGATTAGATTCTACGTACGCCCAATGACATTGCAAAAGTTATGTAACTATTTTAAAACGTGTTTTTAAATTGACCCGGTTAAATCGTCGGTTCATCAGGTCACTGGTTCAACGGTCGGGTTGAACTGGCAGTTGAACCGACTCTATAAATATGTATACTTGTCATAACATTTTGGATAGTATATATATTATGTATTTGTCTAATCTCGAACTTATATTCAATTGAATCGATAAAAATGAGATAACTCTATTGGGTTTTAGTCTTTGATTTTCATATTTACAATACATAAAATATGCAAATATAATCAATCCATAGTTCTACTTTATAATAGATTTATACTTCTATTTATAAAAATGAGATGATTTTATAGTATTTTTAGAATCCTATATTTATTACAGTAATTAACTTTTTAAATCAAACCAAATCTGATACCGACAATAGTTTATAGCTTTAATTTGTTGTTTTATCAAAACTTAACCACACCAGTTACCACCACTTTAACTATAAAATTTCCAAATCATAATATGTTTGTCTTTGACCCGAGGAATAGAACATTGCTCGGTTGACCCGAGGTATAAAACATTGCTTTAAATGAGTAAATGGACTACCTCAATTTTGACAAGTGATAATAATGACAAATAAAGTTCTTAAACTTGAATTTGGTACTTTGTTATATAAGAAATGGACAATATATATAGTTAAGTCTCTTATCATCAACAAGATTTTTCAATTAAACTGACCCTCCTTGAAAATTGGATGACTTCATCTACAAAAAATACATTTTATTATATATTATTAAAGATAATATCCACAAACCAATTCATTTGGTTTAATCAGAACACTATGGGGTATATTTGGCAAAAATAGATGATACTCATATTGGTATTGGTGCTGAAAAACATTATAAAAATAAATTATTCTAATAAGCTACATGAAGTAACTTTTTTATTTTTAGAAATTATCAAAGATTATTTTTTTTTTACAATATCTTATAACTTCTATCTAGCAAACAAATATTATTTTTTAAGTAGTTTATTTAAAAAAAAAAAAATAACATAATCTCTCTAAAATCTTATTTGTCAAACATGCCTATAATATCATATGATGTCTTTATTTTCACCAAGGAGTTATGTAATATCTACTTTTTCTGCTAAGTATTGTTACTCTTCAGTTAATATTAGCAACATGTTTTCTGTTTCACCATGATGCCTTCCTTAAGGCGTAAACAACTCAAGATTCTTTCCCAATGGTAGATCTTATAACTCAAAGTTGCTTTCAATAACCGCAAAAATGTTATCCATCTCGAATCTAATAACTCTCTCAAGGGTTCTTAGTTCTTACATATAATGATTGGTGAACACAGTGACAAAACCAGGGTGAGTTTTGAGGTCCAAGACACCATAAATTTTTTTGGCTTAGTGTTAATTTTGTTTAAAAAAATAAAAAAATAAAAAAATAAAAAAACTTAATTTTTCTTCAATGCGGGTCTCCAGAAATCGTGTTTATAATCTTGTTTAGTTTATTCTAAAAACACTTGATGAGTTCAAAGAAAATTGAATATAATGTTTCTTTTAGATGTTGAATATATATGGTTGCAAACAACTATATAACAATTATGTCGTGTGATATGATGGACAACTTGATCATCATCAAGTGTTCGAGATTGCATGCAAACAAAATTGATAGGGTCCATACGGGTAAAGTGGGTATATTTTGCTTATACAAGTTAACTTGATTTTTATTTTATTTTATTATATAACGGGTTTTATCTTTCAACATGAAGCCATCATAATCCATAATCATAGATACTACAGCATAATGTAAACCGAATCCTATAATTTGAAAATTAATAATTCAATAAATTCAGAATAGTAGTTAGTGTTTGACTCAACAACTAAAAATAAGGTATAATTACCGATATTTATGTAAGTCATAGATAGATAACTTGTACGTATAATGTAAAACATGAGTTCATTAAGGAATTTGATATCGATTCAAATTCGAACAATTGTGACGTACACTTCTCCTATATATTGATTGATGTTATGTGCTTCGGTTATCATTAGTAGGTTTTGGGTCGTTTTAGCGTTTACAAAGAGGAAAAAGAGAAATTTTGTCAAGTGGAAGACATTTGACAAGCTTTTATCCTCGGGTTTCTTTTTTTTTTTTTTTTTTTTTTTTTTTTTTTTTTTTTTTTTTTTTTTGTTTGCATCCTTACCATAGATTCAAGATTGATTTCTTGATAAACCCCCTAGATTGGCACACCAATTTTTCCTATAAATACCCGTTTCCAATCAACTCAATATCCATTGCCTTTCAAGTTTCAACTATGAACACCTCTCTATTTTTTCTACTTCTTCTTTTGCTACCTCTCTTAGCCTCATGTGCTGACACAAAGGTTAATTATACACATTCTCAAAAGTGACTATATATGTGCTTGTTTTTACTTCTTTGTTTCTTATATGTTAGGAAGTTCAATGTATGCACATCTAGTGTTTTTAAAGTATGAAAAGTTTAGTTTCTCACAAAAACAAATGTAGTTGCATTACCATTGATACGATTGTGTTTCTTACGACGAAGTCAAAGAAAATCGATATCTCTTATTTTGACTTGTGAACATGTTTTGCATATAATTGCAAAGCATTGAGAATCTTGACTTACCATGGTCTTGTGTCTATAAACCATAATTTACATCTTGTACACAGACGATGATATTAGTTGTTTGGTACAAAATAATTCTTGAGTCGATAACAATGCTACAATACAATGGGTACGTTGTAGTCATTCTCACGCTTATTTGATTGGTTTCGTTAATTTGCGCAGGTGTACATAGTGTACTTGAGGCATAACGAAGATAACATAGAGAAAACCTTACATGAAATCGAAGAAAACCATCTTTCTTACCTATTCTCTGTCAAAAAACTTGAAGAAGAAGCTCGACCTTGTCTTCTCTACAGCTACAAGCACAGCATCAACGGTTTTGCCGCCTTGCTTACCAGCGACGAAGCCTCTCAACTCTCCGGTAAATCACCACCACTCGATCTAGTACTCGTACACTTTGTGTATCATGTGATACTTAATTTGTCACTGCTTGTAAATGACAGTTACATAACCGTACGTCACAAACTACATAAAGACACTATATGTTTGTTGTAAAGAAAAGGCCACCATGCATGTGCTCTTGCCCTTTTCACAACAAAATATTTGTCATGTGAATTAGTAGTCTGTCACTAGCTACTCACCAATAAGCTATTTTGAGAAAATAATTTTATTTTTTAAAGTTAATATTTGGTTTTTTATTTCAAATATTGTACTTTCTTTTGTTCATATATGCTGGCTCATTTTTTATTTTATTTATTTTATATTATGAAAAATGACTTTTAATTAACTACTACGTAGTAGCTATCAAACTATCTTTTTTATATACATGGTTAAGTAAAACATCACTGCTGATGTAATATCAAAATTAACTAATAAATAAATCAGATTGTTGACAATTATAGTAAATAACAAAATCATTGATAGATACATGATCCAAACAAAAAGACATTAGTTAGAATAAGAATCTTATCTAGTTCTTTATCTTGAACAAACATCTTTTTCTCCTTGTAATTTTATAACATGACAGACATTTAAGAAAAGTTAACACTTGTCTTAGTTACTTATGTTGTTCTTCCTTGTATCGTGATCTCGATAGTAAGACGATTCATGAAGCTTATTATTGACACTCACTTTGTTTTTACCAGATATGGAGGAGGTAGTGATGGTGACCCCAAGCCATGAAAGGGAGTATTCATTGCATACCACAAGATCATGGGAATTTGCAGGCTTAGATGAAGAATTAAAGCCTACCAAAATGGATAGACAAGACTTGTTATACAGATCTCAATATGGGAAAGATGTCATTGTTGGCGTGATGGATAGTGGTATTTCTCTTTATCTTTTCGAACCTGTAGAAATAGATAGAAAATCTTGAACGATTCTAGTTAGCTCCATTTGCATCGTCAAACATGGACCCCAAAAGCTTTTGGAAAGACATATTCGACTGCATCTTCAAACATGGACCCCAAAAGCTTTTAGAAAGACATATTCTACTACAACGATAAGAATGCAGCTCAACTCACATCGTTGTCAACTTTTTCTTGACATCATGAGAATAGCAAAAGAGCTATTTTCGAAACTAAAGAAATAAGATGATTAATAAGTTGTGTCAAAGCTAAAAGTTTTCATGGTATATGGTACTTGTAGTACTTCTAGATGTTTGATGTTCCTACTGACAACATGATCAGCTCAAAACACACGTCGTAAAACATTATGTGTGTATATATTACCATATAATCAATCTTTTAAACATCGTTACATGACTGTTGGTTAACTCTACACAACATTGTATTTGGAAGAAAAATGATGATATGTTTAACATGTTAAGAATTTGTGTATTGGTGAAGGGGTGTGGCCAGAATCAGAAAGCTTCAATGATATAGGAATGGGACCCATACCAGTTTCTTGGAAAGGAATCTGCCAAACTGGACCCACTTTCAAATCAACATACTGCAACAGGTCAGCCCACATTTTTCCTTTCATTTATTCATTCTTCACATGGAGTATGTACTTAAAAATAAACAAGAAAATAGTTATACTAGTTATGCTGTCATTAGTTCAAAACTTTAACCTTTAAATGTATAATTAAGAACACAGTATATACTTAGAAGCAACAACGCCTTACAAGACCATGATGCATGTCACACCAATCTAAACGTTCAGTTTAAGAACTTGGGCAAACAGTTTGGTTCAACTCATAGCTGAACCAAAAAAAACAAACTCTTCATATTACTAAACTGAGTTTAAAATAGATTAGACTTGTACTAATATACCTAATGGATAATTTTTAACTACTAGTAATAGATTAAACTTTTCATATTAGAATAGACCAATCAAGGTGATGGTGTCCTTGCATGTAATACTTGGCAGAAGTTGCATTGGAATAGGAAATTGTTGGTTTGATTGGAAAGGCAAGATTGTCCATTTCATAGAATACAAATGTATGACCTAATAAGTATAAAAATGGTGGTTACATCCATTGGATGTTTCTTGGTGCCATCTTGTGAGCTATCATCATATCCCCACATACCTGGGCCACAAGCTCACAATAATTGGTGCCATGACTGCCAATAAGGCAAGCACGATTGGATCTCCTGAAAATCGGACCTCACCCATGATCTTACTATATAGATCCAGGGGATCATGACCCGGATCGCCCCGTTTATATTATTTTACCTGTTTTAAAGAAAAATAGCTTTATAACTGATTCTTGAAAATATTAAATGATCGTTGGACTTTCAATTACTAACATGCTAGACTAAATTTACAAAAGAATGCAGGTTTATCTTCGTACGTATATTAAACCAAGTCTGTCAATATTATAAAAAAAAGCTGTTAAATGGACTACATATTATGCTGATTTATGTGAATATGAGGAGTATAACTTATAATAACTATGCATTATTGCAGAAAACTTATAGGAGCTCGATATTACCTCAAAGGTTATGAAGCACGATATGGTCATCTGAATACCACCCAAGACAGCAGGTCTGCACGTGACATGGATGGGCATGGGACCCACACAGCCTCAACGGTTGGAGGCCGAGGTGTTCCCAATGTCTCAGCCCTTGGTGGATTTTCCAGTGGGACCGCCTTTGGTGGCGCACCAATGGCTCGCCTAGCAATCTACAAAGTCTGCTGGCCCGTACCAGGCAAAGGTAAAGAAGACGGGAACACATGCCTCTTCGAAGACATGCTAGCCGCTTTTGATGATGCCATTCGTGATGGTGTTCATATACTTAGCATTTCTATTGGTTCATCCACTCCCATTGATTACACACAAGATGGACTTGCTTTGGGTGCCCTTCAAGCAACCAAAAACAACATTTTGGTGGTTTGTAGTGGCGGTAACGAAGGCCCAACTGCATCAACAGTTGTTAACACAGCCCCATGGATTTTCACGGTTGCTGCAAGTTCGGTTGATCGTTCATTTGTTGCCCCGATTAAGCTAGGAAATGGCAAAATGGTCAAGGTTAGGTCCCATATGACCCATATTTACTTAGTATAGCACTATATAATAATGCAGAAACTGAATATCTAAATCACCTTTTCCACTAACAGGGACAGTCTGCAACTCCATACAGTCTACCAAAGAGGAAAATGTATCAACTTGTTTATGCAGCAGAGGTTGTGAATGAAAATGTACCAAAGACATACATAGCAGGGTAAATAGTTTTGCACTATAAAAAATAAAATTTCGAGTGATAAAATAATCAAAATATGCTGACTCTTTAAATTATGCAGGCAATGTTTACCTGGTTCTTTGAACCCTCAAAAAGCCAAGGGCATGATTGTGTTTTGCTTGCGAGGAAATGGGACGAGAGTTGGAAAAGGTATGGAGGTGAAGAGAGCCGGCGGTATCGGCTACATTTTAGGAAATAGTCCAGCGAATGGAGCTGAGTTAACCGTAGATGCTCATGTTCTTCCAGCAACTGCAGTTACATCAGATGACGCAGTACAGATTCTTAGATACATCAATTCCACAAAAACCCGTACAGCTTACATTTTTCCTGGAAGAACTATAGTACATGCTAAACCAGCTCCATCAGTGGCTGCCTTTTCAAGTAGGGGCCCAAGTGCAATTTCACCTGAAATTCTCAAGGTAATTGATCGAATCCTGTTAAGGCTATTTTTGTAATTTGGTTAATACTTATTTCGCTTTTTTATTGTGTAGCCTGATATTGCTGCACCAGGGTTGAATATATTAGCAGCATGGACAGAAGGTAATTCTCCAACAAAAATAGAGGCCGATAAACGAAGGGTGAAGTATAACATACTTTCAGGAACATCAATGGCTTGCCCTCATATATCGGCTGCGGCTGCATTGATCAAAGCGATTCACCCTGATTGGAGCAGTGCCGCAATAAAATCAGCACTTATAACCTCAGGTACAACTTCTTTAAATTAAGGAAGCGATTGTATGATAGTTGAAGACTTACAGAATTAATGTTTTTATTGTTTGGTTCACAGCTGGACTATTAAACAATGAGGGGAAGAGAATAACAGATGCATCAGGCAATCCGGCAGATCCTTTACAGTTTGGGTCGGGTCATTTCAGGCCAGAAAAGGCAGCTGATCCTGGACTTGTTTACGATGCATCCTACAATGACTATCTGCTGTTTCTTTGCAGTCATGTTAATAAAAATTCAAACCCAACTTTCGAATGCCCGAAGACTACACCCTCAATGCAAAATCTAAACTACCCGTCATTTAGTTTCCCAAAACTAACTGGCAAAGTAGCTGTTAAAAGAACGGTCACAAATGTAGGTGGCAAAGGGAGCGTTTACTTTGCTAGTGTAGAACCGCCTATGGGAATTTCTGTCAAGGTATATCCGCCTATTTTGCACTTTAATCATGTAGGCGAGAAGAAGGACTTTGAGTTAATAGTGGAAGCAAGAGAGAGGGTGGAGAAAGGCATATACTCATTTGGGTGGCTCACTTGGAGTGACGGCGTACACATTGTTCGCAGTCCTATTGCAGTATCTTTGGTTTAGTGATCAGTTAGAAAGATAACATGTATCAGTTTAGAATATTCTTGGAAAACACAAGAACACAAATATGAATAATGAAAGAGTGAAACATACGCATGAATACAAAATCAACAAGTTACAAGTTATGTTTTCAAGCAAAGTTATCAAATCAATGAGTTACTTTGAATGTTGAAATTAGGCTTAAATAGCACAATTTGTGAGCTGATTTATCTCGATCGAATAATACAAGGGCTGCTATAGCTATACACATATATGTTTCAAGTACCTCAATTTTTTCATGACCAAACAAAGTCACTACCGCGACACATATGTAAAACACATTAATATTACGTTGTAATTAGTACTTGAGACTTTTAACTAACAATGTTATGGAAGTTCACATTAAATAATAATGCCTCATACGTAGTATGGCATTAAGTGTTTAACAAAGGCAGATCATCACAACATCAGGTCACTCATTCCTCTCTTATTTCGGGTCAAACCAAAACACACACAATCCCTACTATCTTCATATATAACTAGTTTCAAGGCCCATTCGACATATATGAGTCTAAAGTTCCATATACTATATCAATTATCCTCGTCATCTTCAGAATCATAATTAACAACGCGTTTGATGATCGATGGAACAATGTAACCTTTAGATTCCATACGGGAGAGAACCTTCAAACAAAAAATAGTAATGAGTAACTTGCAATAACATATCCCTTGAAAGTAAAAGATATTATTTAAAAAAAAAAAAAAAAAAAAAAAAAAAAAAAAAAAAAAAAAGAAAAAGAAAAATTTATGTACAGCAATGTACACATGGACGGAGCTAGGGGGTTCCCGCGGGTGCCCGTGCATCCCATGAATTTTTTCTATGTAGTGTGAATTTTTGAGAAAAACATTGATTTTTTCCTAAATTAAAGTCATCTTAAATGCACCCGGTCCATCGAAATATGTTTCTAGTATTAGTGTTCAAATTTTTTTGTGCACCCGGTCATATTTAGTCATGGTTCCGTCCCTGAATGTACATGCATGCTTCACTTCATTATAATTAGAATTCGTGCTGTGACTTGGCAGTCTAAATAATCAGTTTTGAGTTTTCCAGATTTTAATCAATAATAATGTGATGTAACAAAGTAGTATTAACGAAAATGAACAATATAAAGACAAAGAAAGACGTTTTACCTCTAAATACCTCGTCCCAAGTTTAAGCTCCTTGACATGGCGAAGTTGTTGAATAAGCTGTTCAAGCATATCCTCTTCAAATGCTTCATAGCAATTCCCCTCATCAAATTCAGCATAATCTAATAAGTTAGCTTCGACTAACGAGGACAGATTTTCCAACTCAGTCGCCCATAAAAACCTATGTCCTTGGATTGTTAATGACAAAATATCAGGAGCACTTAGTTCAAGATGTTCGGGCATAAAACTGTCTCCAGAGATCACACAGTTGTTAACACTCTTTGAAGTAATATGAAGCTTGCTAAAACCATAGCAATTGTACAACTTAAATGTTTGGAGAAGAGGACTTCCGGAAAATATATTTTGGATCAAATCTTCATTCAGTTCCGCCTTTGAAAGAGATAAAGACTTGAGGTTTTTCCAACTAAAAACTCCAGTTGGATTAACAAAGCGGCATGACAATTTAAGATGAGTAAAATTTGAATTGATGAAAAGCAACTCATCTAACACAATCCGAACATACGATAAGCAAGCACCAGTTAACGATAAATCAAGGTCTTGGACATTACAACTAATAGCATAACGAATACAGTTATTTACTTTCGATTCAAGGCTAATACTATAACATGTATGCAACTGGAATTTGTTGAGCTTGAGATTGAGATGGCGAGATCTGTTGGTTATGGTTTTATCCACGAATGAAAAGAAATCGTGGCGAGAATCAAAATCATAATTATTGTTTATAAATATGAGATTAGGAAGTAAAGCCCAGAGATGTGTCCATCGTTTAGAGAGACAAGCAGTTCGAATAATGTCTTCTGTGTTTGGTAAACGAGAAAGGATTTCGAGAATTACACAATCTGGTAACAAACTTATTCGATCTTCGTCATCACCAGTTTTGATTTCTAGATTTGCACATAGCTGTTCTAACGTATCCATGATGCCTTGATTACGTGAAGAACAAGGAATGATCGACTTTGAGGAAGTCAGGGGTGGTTGATAAACTCTGTTTTGTTATTGTGGTATTTATAGAAAGTGTGTAACTTGAGCTGCAAGCCTTAATTATAATTCCGAACTTATCAAAATAAGGAAACTAGATGATATAATAACGAAACATTAATACGGGTAAATATTAATACGGAGGAACCGTACCAGTACCGACTAAGAACCAAACTGTATATTATAACCATGGTACGGTTCTAATATATAATAAATGTAATCATAATTGATTAGATATGATGTTACAATAAATGTGGATGAAATTTAGAAAATCTTTTGAATGATGATGAGATTGTTAAAGAGATGGAAGAAACGGTACGAAGTTATAAAGGGAAACATAAGTGATGGGCATTAAGCGTTTTTTAAGGTTTAAAACAGAAATGTGTGTTCTTAATACTTTTGAACAATTATAAACTTATATTTTGACATTTCATGTTTTTGTTATTGTGAACAATTTGATTAATTTGAATTATTTGCATTGTTGGAGACATATTTGTATATTTAGAAAATCTTTTGAATGATGATGAGATTGTTAAAGAGATGGAAGAAACGGTACGAAGTTATAAAGGGAAACATAAGTGATGGGCATTAAGCGTTTTTTAAGGTTTAAAACAGAAATGTGTGTTCTTAATACTTTTGAACAATTATAAACTTATATTTTGACATTTCATGTTTTTGTTTTTGTTTTTGTTATTTTGAACAATTTGATTAATTTGAATTATTTGCATTGTTGGAGACATATTTGTATACGTTTGTATTGTTATAACATTTCCTTTATTAATGATCAACAATGAAAGACATGAAATTTTTAAACACTTTGGCACTCGTCAGGAATTACCAAAAATTCTCTACCGGAACCAAACCAAAGAACTTGGGACGGTTCTCGGTTTCATCTTTTCCTTATTTTTGGTTCCGGTTCCCTGTTTGGTACAGTTCTAGTACCATGAACATCCCTATTGGATAGCTATATGGGCTGTTAATAACCTTATCAAAATAAGGAAACTTAATGTAATAAGGATAGTAATAACTAATACCTCTTATGTCTCAATTTATTTGTCAAGTTTTGACTTTTTGAAATATATTTTTTTTTTCAACTTTAACATTAACTATTTTTTTTGCAAAATATATGAATAAATTGAGTTTTAAATATATTGTTATTAGTATAATTTTTATTAATTATTATATAATATAAATAAAAATACTTAAGGTGAAAGTTGAAAAAAAAAAAAAAAAAACTTTATAAAGTAAAAAGTAGACAAATAAAATACGACGGATAGCGGTATCAATTATCAAAAGCAAAAATATTTGATACGGGTCCAATGGGCATGATAACACTTTGCAAATAGGAGAAAAATTCAATATAAGTTTCAAATTCTTTAAAGATATAACACTTTGCACCCACTCTATTGAAATGTGTTTCAATTCTATATCACGGTCCAAAAAAGTTTGTGCACCCGGTAATATTTTGTCCGGGTTTCGTCGTTGTTTACGTGTTAGAGCAATAGGTATCATAGCGATTTTGTTCGTCGAATCCGAGTTGGCACCCGGCGAACCATACCCATGATACCGCTGAAGCTCTCCGAGTGGTATTTCGCCACTTCCCCGATGCGAATAAGACAATGAAGCAATTTTTTTTTTTTTTTTTTTTTTTTTTTTTTTTTTTTTAGTTGTGTTTTGCGTTTGATTGAGTGTGAGTGTTTTGAGGATGAAGAAGAACTTTATATATATATATATATATATATATATATATATATATATATATATATATATATATATATATATATATATATATATATATATATATATATATATATATATATATATATCCCACTATATAAAACAAGCTTTCCCAAGGAAGCCTTTGTCCAAAACTCCAGGATAATGACACCTGAAAAATAAAACTGATCCAATGGACCTTATACATTGTCACCCATTTAGTTAATGCAAACAACTTAACACACACAATTTCTATACCCGGAAAATCAAACACTCTTAAATTTCCACCAACAAAAACACCCCGTACCCGTTCTTCCCCAAATTGGTTATCCCTAAAAATAAAACCCCTAAATCAATAATCTGTAACCGATTTTGTTAAATCAATTCTCCACAAATCAGATTCACATATCCACCGGAATTTACTCCTCAATATTTGTAACCCTAATTGTTCCGGCCGCCTGTTCACCATGTTCAGTTGCTCATTCCCATTAAACAATAAAACGTACGACAATTAAACCCTCCAATGATGATATCCCCCAAATCAGCTAGCGTGTGTAAAAATACCCCAATTCATTATCCCTAAAAAAATTCGATGTTAATTCAATCATTCTATTATCATAAACTAAAAGTCGTGGATACAAATGTTAGTTTTCTATTTTGTTGAACAATGCTCAATTTGCAAACAGGTGCCTTTTTTGATTTATTCATTTTAAGTCTCGGTTTTTAATTTGTGCAGTTGCATTATGATTTTCTATTTGTTTCTATTATTTTCAGGGTGTGTGGAGTTATATGAAGATGTTAAGTCCTCAACATCACCTATAATACATTCTGTAACTACAAAGGTGATTCAAGTTTTGCCTTTTATTCATGTTTGTTTTCTTGAATTTGTATTAGTTGTTGGTTAACTAAAGAGTTGATATTGATATGAATAGCCCTTTTGAGAAAATTAATTTTTATTATAAAGTTTGATACTTATAATACAACCTTTCTTATAGAAAAGTTTGAAAAGTATCATGCATCAATTATTTTAGTTTTAAGTCTTAAAAATCAAATCCTTACCTTTCTTATTGAACTAGATTATACATATAAAGATGGTTTATATATTTTGATGGTTTATGAGTGATTGGTTATAAATTAAAAGAAAATTATCTGCTATAATACGCATCAAATGTTGGTATTGTGGTATCATGAGCATTTATATTCTTTTTACAGGTTGGTCTGAACAAGCTCAATGGGCAACATGCGTTGAGGGAGAGAGGAAAACAAGTTGATCAGGTAATCTTCTCACCAACATTTCGCTAAGGCTTTGTGGTTGCATTTTCATCATGCATAAACCATTTGTATGGGATTGTAAAACACGGAGTGTTTGGTTGCTGATTGGTGTGTCAAAACGAGGTGTTTGATTGCTGATTTTTCTATCAAAATTCTATTCAGTTCTTGAAACTTCATTTCGTATGATAAAATGCATAACATAAAAATGAACAAAAGTTAAATTATTGTGTCATATTTAGACGTATTGAAGAGTCAATAAAAGAAAACACGGTGCAAGTTATTTTCCGTATCAATCATGAGCCATGATTTATTTTTGGTTCTTATTTGTTATAAGCGTAATGTCAATGAATCGCTCAAATATTATTTTGGGAATTTTGTGGTTCCTGATTATGTGCAGGACGGATAAGTAGTTATTTACTTGCAGAAGTAGTTGTTGATGTGCTTCACGTGATATATTGAGAATAATTGGATTATTAGATGGACAAGCTGCAAGAAATAATTTTTAGGTTTGCTTTTGTCATTTAAAATTATGATAATCAGTCGTTTAATAGCTAGGAAAAGTTGGATCTACTTATATAGTGACCCATAAATATTCTTATAACAGAAGTCACTTTTGTTCTGATTAAGCTAAAAATTATCATCTAAATATATGATCCTTTATACACATCATCTCTTTAACGATGCTCAAAAACTAAAATACATATTACTGGCCACTTGGAAACTCAATAATTAGATAGGCTCTTTCAAATCGAATGCTAAAGACGCCCAAAAGAAAAGAATATTTTGAACTATGATTAGTATATTTATATAAGAGGCAATCTAAGCATATCAGCTATCAAGAGCACCAAGAGCATTCATATCCTCCAAGAATGCCATGTATAAATCATATACACTTGCAGGTTGCTGCTGATGAAGATGGCGTCTTAACCGTTGGCTGTTTCAGAACAATTGGAGTTAGTGCAGGCTGGTAAGCTACTGATATTGATGAAACATATGGTTTCGGTTTTGTCTTTGGTGAAGTTGACTCTCAGTCTCTCCTCACCCGTATTGATGATGGAACCTGTAAGTTGACAATTTTTTTACCAGTTTTTAGAAATACATTGATTTGGTTTGTATACCACGTAAAAAGTATAAATAAAGTTTCAAGAGCACTATTCATGCAATGGTTGTGCCGTAATGAGCATTGGCAATCCGTTTATCCAAATTCCATCACCCAAATCACCAAATGATATGTTTTTCACCCACCTTCTTTATTGTTTCTAAAATTGTACAAGGTACATTGTATAACATATACAATCATTGTTTTCTTAAGTAACGGATTTAGAATTTGTGTTTGTAGTAAATGATAGTAGAGGGTCTTTGGAGGGAGGTGAACATGATGAAACTCAATTCATAAAGATTCAAGCAGCTCGTGAGTAATTGATATACAATGAGGAACTTAAAAAGTATTTGTTTATATATTTAATGGTTTATGAGTGATTGGTTATTAATAAAAAGAAAGTTATCTGCTAATACTATGCATCAAATGTTGGTATTGTGGTATCATGAGCATTTATATTCTTTTTACAGGTTGGTATGAACAAGCTCAATGGGCAACATGTGTTGAGGGAGAGAGAAAAACAAGTTGACCAGGTAATCTTCTCACCAACATTTCGCTAAGACTATGTAGTTGCATTTTCATCATGCATAAACCATTTGTATGGGATTGTAAAAACATGGAGTGTTTGGTTGCTGATGGGTGTGTCAAAACGAGGTGTTTGATTGCTGATTTTTCTGTCAAAATTATATTCATTTCTTGAAACTTCATTTCGTATCAGTAATTTGAATTTAGTTCAATAATAGTCTGATAAAAATGCATAAGGTAAAGATGAACAAAAGTTATTGTGTCATATTTAGACGTAATGAAGAGACAATAAAAGAAAACACAGTGCAAGTTATTTTTCATATCAATCAAGAGCCATAATTTATATTTTCTCTCAAGTTTAATCTACTTATAAGTTTGTTTTAAATCCACATATTTCTTTTTAATTCTTCAATGTTTATTATTCCAAAGTACTGCTTAAAAAACAATATTGAGTAGAGGGAAAAGAGAGCAGGTTGTGAAACTAATTATTCATGTAGTCACCTAAAGTATAGTCAAATGCCCAGAGTCTTAAATCATTTGATGAAAAAAGTTTGGATTATAATAATTTTGTAACCATATACAATACATTAATTATCTCTAACAATCTAAAAAGGTTGGGCAAAGGAAACAGTGAAGAAAGGAGCCGAAGTGTTACGTAGGAGAAGGTTGTTGCAATTAATATATTACATATTAAGAACCTCAAGAAAGAAGATTCAGGTATCTGCAAACTGCTTGCAAGTTGCTGCTTTGCAGCGTGCTGCTTACTAATTGCTAATTGTAGCGTGTGGCTTACTTTTCCATTGAAATTGTGTATGTGTTGCATTTCAGAGCTACCACAACTTGAGATGCTTGCTCTTACTGGTAAACAAATTGAGGGAGAAGTATTGACTGCTATTCAAGTTATCCCAAAGACTGATGCGCAACATAATGTTTGGCAAAAGTACAAGAAACATGTTATATACCTTCACTCATGATATTTTTTTACAAATATCATTTTATGTTAATTTTTTTTTCCTGTCTTTTTTTTTACAAAATTCATGTAATACATTTTTATATATAATACATTTTTTTTCTGTCAACTTTATGCATTTGCGAATAATATATATAAATAATTTTTTATATAGAATACATGTAACAAATTTTTATTTTGAATAATAAAACTTAATGCTAGCGCCCCATCGGGGCTGGCCTAAGGCTAGTATATATATATATATATATATATATATATATATATATATATATATATATATATATATATACAAGTTTTAATTCATACCCTTAGACATTTAAAAAGTTTTAATTTATACCTTTCAATAGTTAAAAGTTTATTTTTAATTTATATAATTTGTATTTTTTTTGTTTGAAAAGATAGAAAATAAAATAAAATTAGTGGTTGGTGGGACCCAAATGGATAAGTTGTGTTTGGTTGTGAGTGAATAGATATTTTGAGATGTAAGTGTTGAAATGATGAGACATCCAGTGAGCCAGTGGCCAGTGAGGCCTAAATGGCTAAAAATTGGATGCTATAATTCTTATTGCTCTTAGCTGATATCAACACTTTTTTTTAAGGTCCGTTTAGTTTATAAGTTGGGTTTGATTAGGATTTGATTTGATATAGAATTTAAATTCGATGTTTGTTAAGGAGAGAGAAATTATATTTATTTTAATATATTTTATAACAAATTTTAAATAAAATATATTATTTGAATAGTAAAGTATCAAAGTATATTAAAAAATATATAAAGACGCCCCACACATGTATAGAGAGAGAAGGGTTACTTTCTCATTTGTTCACATATGATTTACGAACTAAAAAATATACCACAATACCCATCCAACTTTCAAATATTGTTTCATTATCAATGTTTTAGAGTTATCTCTTTGCACTATTAGTCCTTTTGACTAACGACTGTTTGTAACTAACTCAAAAATACGTTTTCTTACGTTTTTTTTTTCTGTTTTCATCCGTTCTTATAAGTTTTCATACGTTTTTATTCATAAGAAAATGTATAAAAACGTATGGAAATTATAAAAACGGATGAAAACAAATAAAAACGTAAAAATGGATTAAAACATAAGAAAACGGATGAAAACGTATAAAATGGATAAAAATGTATAAAAACACAAGAAAACGGATAACAACGTAAGAATTTTGAGCTAATTACAAATGGTCGTTAGTCAAAAGGACTAACGGTGCAAAGAGATGACTATAAAACGTATGATAGTAATACAAAATTTGAAAGTTGGATGGGTATTGTGATATTTTTTTGTTCGTATCTGATATTTGAACAAATAAGAAAGTACATTGATATTACATGTCATTAACCCGAGTGAGAAAAGTAAGGAGGTGCTTGGTTCAAAACAATGAAAGGGAAAAGTAAAGATAAAGGGAATATAAAGGAATACTAATATAATAAATTCTCATACCACTCAATTTGGTGGGGAATAAAGTATTACCCACTATTGGCTATTGGAGGATTATATTCCTCCTAAACAAGCAACACTTTTCATTTTCATACCGATTACTTACCCCTTAAACCCTTCTACTAAGCATGCCCTAAAAGTTGGCTCACAAAAACACGTAAACTCCAGCAAAACCAACCTAAATTGTCAAATAGTCAATATCAAATTTTGATTTCAACACCCATTCCTCATTTCGAAAGAAAGAAAACCAAACAAATGATAGTGTATTTTCAATGCAAACCCATTCCAAGATACCATAACAAACAGACCCTAAATCTTTAATGTTTATCAAGTTTAACTCTTTTTCATACACAAATAAAGTTATTTAATTGCATGTGATTTATGTTTGATACAAAAATATTATTGTGTATGTTGCCTAATTTAGAACTTCCTTAAATCATATTATTTGTGATAGAAACTTTGAATTGCATGTGATTTACGTTTGATACAGAAAATGATTAATAATAAGAAATGAATGATGACAACTATTGCATTTCAGATGTGTCATGTGTGTATTCATCGAGCTAATTAGTACTCCTTTCGTCTCAAAATAATGGTGCATACTTTCTTTTTGGATTGTCTCAAATTAATTTTCAACTTTTTATTTTAAGTAATAAAAAAGGAAATTAGTGAAGGAACTAACATTGTATTTGAGTGATTGAAAATTGTAGTGGTACCAGTTTTATTAAACTATGTGATTTTTGTCTTCTGACAATAATTTTGAGACGGGGAAGCATTAAAAAAAAATTCTACTACAGTAACGAGGAAGATGCATTGGTTCTTGGAGGAACAAATTTCCAAGTGTTGCGGGGTACAATTAGCAAGGAAGTTGGGTATCATATCTCAAGAGTTTGTTGAAGCATCAATTCCTACATAATTGATGTTTGGAACTTCACAAGTAAACATTTGGATATCTAATCTAATATCGAAAACTTATTGGTAAATAGAACGCAGATTTTCCCTACAAAAATTATGAAATTAGCAACAAATTTACCTTTTTTGGTACGATTATTTAAAAACCGTGCCGAAATTTAAAAAAAAAGTTATTTGGTACAAATAACTTTTATTTGGTGCGGTTTATGCAAAAAAAACAAAACCCATGCTAAATAAAGGTTTTTTGGTACAGTTTTCTTAAGAATTGAGTCAAATGACTTTTTTTTTTTTTTTTTTTTTTTTTTTTTTTTTTTTTTTTTTTGGTACGGTTTCTTCTTTTAACCGTATCAAAAGGGCGTTCAAAAAAACGTTTTATGTTGTAGTGGCAGGATATGACCGCAAAATTTGTACGGAGTCGCATTATACTATACCCTGAATATAACCTTGTTCTTATTATCATGTTGTTGTAGTCACATACTAGCGTTATCAGACAATGCATCTTGAAAAAAAGTATGCTCCTACTTTATGGAGATGATAAACAAATTAACTGATAATATGCTGATTGTATAATATGACTTAAGACCACAAATTGTTTACGTTTGAACAGGACAATTTGATAACTATCTACATTACGCGTTGAAAAAAAGTTCATTTGCCAAAAGTATAAGATTTTACATCATTAAATGTAATTTGTGAAGAAATAGTTGTTAATAGTCCAAACTAGATATATATTTGCACATAGATTTATTTATTTATTTTTGAACAACAAATTTTTACAACATATATCACCTATCTGATCACAAATTACTTTGAATGTTGAAATTATTTCTTAGGCTTAATTAATAGCACAATTTTAACGAGCTGATTTATCTCAAATAATACAAGTACTGCTAGGCACACACAGATATGTTTCAAGTACCCCAAATTTTCCATGACCAAATAAAGTAACTACCGCAACATTTATGTAAAAGTCCATTGATATTAACTTTGTAATTAGTACTTGAGACTTTTAATTATTAACAGAGATATGGAAGTTCACATAAAATAGTAATGCCTCATACGTAGTAATGTAGTATGGCATTAACAATTTAACAAAGGCATCAGGTGACTCATACCTCTTTTATTTTTGGCTCAAACTAAAACACACACACAATCCCTATTATCTTCATATATATATATAACTAGTTTCAAGCCCAATCCGACATATATGAGTCTAAAGTTCCATCTGCTGATCAATATTATCCTCGTCATCTTCAGATTCATAATTAACAACGCGTTTGATGTTCGATGGAGCGATGAAACCTTTATAAGCTTCCATGCGGGAGAGAACCTACACACAAAAATTAATAATGAGTAAATTGCAATCACAACCCTTGAAATAAAAATGCTTGTGATGATAGTTTTGTAAAAAAAGACTATTTACAAATAACTTTTAAAAAGACAAAATTTTCCAAAAAGGATCGACATGTTACCTCTGAACACATCACCCCAAGTTTAAGCTCCTTGGCATGGCGAAGTTCATGAATAAGTATACCAAGCTTTTCTTCTTCATGTTCTTCATCCCAAATCCCATAATCATAATCATCGTCGGAATGATCTAAATGAGCTTCGACTAAGGAAGACAAATCGTCCAGCCAAATCTCCTGTAACATCACACTTCCTTGGATTTTTAATGACAAAATATTAGGAGCCTTTAAACGTGCATATCCATATCGGTCATTAAGATGCTCGTCTCCAAAGATGGCAAACTTCTTAACACTCTTTGAAGTAATATCAAGGCGCTCAAAACCATAGCAATCATGCAACGTGAATGCACTACAAAAAAAAGGGGCTATAGTGACGAGAATTTAATGACGACTTATATATTTCGTCACTAATTAGTGACGATATAGAATTGTCATCACTATTTATCGTCACTTGCATATATAGTCACGAAATTTTCGTCACTCAGCTAGTCACGAAAAAAATTTCGTCACTACCTTGAGTAAATACATGCTCTTTTCTGTTATCTAACTCTTAAAAAGTATAGGGACTTAAATTGACAAAATACTTAAACATTTTAAAAACAACACAAACGAACCATTTTCTCCCCCAACTTCGAGTATTCCTGTCAATTTATTCATATTTCTTCACTCCTGTTTCACACACAAACACACACTAGCACCATACGAACCATTTTCTCCCCCAACTTCACACACTAAAAACATACACTAGCACAATTCCGCCATGAATAACATATGCTGAATCTCACTTTTCATTATTTTGCCCTAATTTATTGGAGGTTATCTCTTATCTCTAATCCCTAATTATCACGCACTAATTTTGTCTAATTATAGAGATTGATGTTACTTATTCGAAATTGTTGTAAATTCGTTGAATAATGAAGCTTAATTGATCTAATTTTGATTGTTGATTTGATTGCTTATTCGAAGTTAGTTTTTATATAATCCCTAATTATTACGAGTTAATTTCATTTACTTGTTTGATTGTTGATTTGAATGCGTATATGAGTCAATCAACTTTAGCTTTAGAGGATGAGTTTGGATCCAAATTATAGGTTACAATTGTGCTTTTGATTGTTGATTCTGACCTAATATCGATAAGGTTTATGGCTAAAATTGTGGTTATTTGCTTGCTGGTTTGAGTTCATAAAGTTTAGGTTTAGCAGATTTTTTGACTTCAATTTGATGAGGTTTGGCGGATCATTGGCTATTAAATCATTGCCTACAACGTGTTTGATAAAATGTCTAGCAAATTTGTACAATAGTTTATATGCATATTCTATCTTATAGAGGATACAAGGCCTGTTGTGTTCAGTGTGTGATATCTATGTCACTGGTATTGGTTGTGGTGAGCGTTTCAATATTAGGAATAAGTTTGCCTGTAGAATGTTTATAAATACGTAGTAAATTAGTATCATTTTCTATTTGGTTGATGAAGATATGGATGTTGTAGGTTGTGTTATGCAATGCATGAGCCTAAATAGTGAATATGTTTTTTTATGACTCTATGGCTTCATACGCGTTATCACTCCTTCATAACCCCCTTTTTTGGGTTTATGAGTGCCGAGCTTATTTTGTTCGGTTAATTCTTCATTACCCCCTTTTTTGGCTTATTTTTGGCTTATGGGCATATTTTTCAATTATAAGTCATAAAAAGTGAGGTATAATATGCTCAAAAGTGAATACAGACCCTCATATTGAAGTATAATATGCTCAAAAGTGAGGTATAATATGCTCTTTTCCCATAGCCACAATAATTAACGACATATATATTGCATGTTCTCATTGTAATTAAATAAAGTATAGATGCATACAAGTGAATACAGACCCTCATATTGAAGTATTGGACTAACTATATATATATGGTGAAAGAAAGTATACTTTATCTATTTTATACAAGTAATTATTACTTTTGCTAAAATAAAAGCTAAACATACCCTTTCTATTTGTGTTCTTACCGTTTGGTGTTTGTGTTGAAGGTGGGCATCATGAAAAGAGTTCGTCATCCCAATGTGGTACTCTTCATGGGAGCTGTAACACGTGCTCCACATCTTTCAATTGTTACTGAATTTCTTCCTAGGTATATCGCTTAACCTAAATAGTTATGATGTACTGTCTGTACAGCTATAAAGAGAAGTGTAATTAGTCTCTGTCTTATGTTGTTTGCTCATCTCTGTAATTAGTCTGTACTACTTTACGGATCAAGTATTTAATTAAAAATAACAGTTTATGAGGTTTTTTGAAAGCTCAATAAGCCCATAAACCAGCCAAATAAGCTTAAACAAACACCTCGATATTGACTTCATGAGAGAAAATTCTGAAGTCAATACCTCGATATTCTTAGTATCTGTCTTGATTTTCTCTCGATATGGATTCAACTGTTTCTTTTTTGGCTATTTGGCTTTTTTCTCTCGATATGATTTTCTCTTGATATTCTAAAGTAGTCTAAAGTAGGATTACATAAACTTACTTCAAAGTCAATACCTCGATATTCTTAGTATCTGTCATGATTTTCTCTCGATATGGATTCAACTGTCTCTGTCATATGTTTATTCTTGTATTACTGACTTTTTGATGTTGCAATATGGTGTTTAATTTGCAGAAAGAGGATGTTCATCGTTCAATTATATCTGACCTTCAGAATGGTAATCCAGAGACAAGACGGAGATTGGCTGTATATTGTCTCAAGGTGTCATTCTTTTAAAATCTACATAAATGAATCAGTAGCTTAACTCACTAATACTTGCTGAAACCTTGGTTTCAGACCTTTTCGTATTAAAATCCATGGCTTTTTTGTTATCTAGTTTAACTTTGCTTTTACATAAAATAAACAATAGTATCTGAAATCGGAACTGGTTATTTAGGAAGTAGAAGTTCTTCTATCCTTGCCGAGTCCTTCCATAATCATTGTTCGGTATTTAGGTGTGTTTTAGTTTATTTATTTAGGTCTGCATCACCTCTTAATCTCTTATGGCTTGCTTGTACTCTCAAGTTACTAACCGTGAATAGAGGAGGTCTAATATTGGAAAGGGGTGTACATATCTTTGAGAAAATGTTAGGGATGGAAATCACAATTTATTAAGTTAAAGTATTAAGCTAAAATCTGGATAGCATTGGTTTTGAGAATGCAAAAACTGACAAAGGCTGTATGACACTACTATCTTTAGCTGACAGCTCTGACTAATATGAGGGTACTAACATATCGTTAAAGCAAAATAAGGCTTTAAACTTATTTTTGTTTGTATACATTATGTATGATATGATATGCAAGGTATTTCTATTCATTGTTTGGTTTTGGACTTGTACATGCACACTGAGATATACATGCAATCCGTATCAACTTGTAATTTCGAACTTGTGGTATATATATGTTAGATAAGCATAGCCCCTTACCTGTATGCTACCATCAATCAACACGGTTGATTTTAGATAGTCAAGTCATCTAAAGTTTTATAAAGATGTCACTTCCCTATGATGCATAGACCTGGACACATAGTCCATACTTCTAACATGATACAAGTTAATGAATTTAGAATACTTGATACAGGATGCTTATCTTCCTCAACGGTTGTTGGATAAGCTGATGTACATTTACAATTACGTGGAGATGGCTCGAGTCACAGGTGTACCCATATCATTTCTCCTTTCTAGAGGACAGAGTATAAAGGTCATCTTTTATGAACAATTGTATCGTGTATTGCGTGTTGAAATGTTATCTGATTTTATAATTGACCAATTTTTGAAGGTCGGCAGATGGTTGAACATACAAAAAAACTTGTTGAAGATAAGTTCACAACACTCAAGAGCTATGAACATAATGCTGAGGTAAAGTATCTTTCTTTTTATCATTCTGTGGCTTCATGTATAATTTAAGCTTTACTAGAAAGATGATGACACCCTTGCTAGTCTGCAAAATTTTGTTTCATTCATTTATGATTTTTTTTAAATGCTCTTATGTTACATATTTCGCGACTGCGTTGTACCTCAGTGTGTCTTGAAACATGTCTGCTTTCCAGAGATAAGGGACACATTTTGTTACTTGTGCTGCGACTAATACGCATAGTAACTGTAGTTGCATCTCCAGATCTATTGCTTAGATTCGTATGAACTATGCTTTTTCTACTACAAAAATTATCCCAGGTGTCACATTATAACCCTCTTGTGAGGGGTAAATTGGTGATTTAATGCTTCTGGAATGTTAAGTGAAATTTACTCTTATTATCATTAATTATAGTTTTTGATTTTTGTTGCACTAGTAAGTTTTCAGACAGGTCTTTAGTTGTTGTAGCTTATTTTTCATTTTTGAGTTTATTTGATAGCATAAAATTAGGCCTGCAAGTAGTTGCCCATCAGGACTGCTATTGTTTATCAAAGTTGCATACCTATCCATACTCCCCCTTATAAGCAGCTCTCAAAAGCTCAATTTAAGCTTATTTAGTCTGCATTTTGGTTTGGTAGTTTATTGGCAGCTTATCGTTATATTTTATCATTCTTAGCCATTTTCATTAGCTTTAGGACAGCTTTTGAATAGCTTAAAGTAGGAGGTTAGGGACTGTTTGGTTCTATGGCAGTGAGTTTTTGCTTCTTTGCTTATTGATTGATTCTGTGCTTATCTGCTTCTAGGATTAGCTTAATTAGGTGAATTCTAGTTTTAGTTGCATTTAAGTCCTTAATAGCTTATGTTGTCCTCGGTTTAAACATGCTTGCATATGATCAGTAGCCAGTGTCATGAGGTTCCATGATATGATGTAAACCTGTGTATGACTGGTCTTCATCTGTTATGCAGGGAATTGAGGAGACCGAGGATTTTGATGAGTATGATGATTATGAAGATTATGTTGACGCATGAGATGATGTGTAATTGAATCCGTACGTGTAGAATTTTAAATGCATGATATAATTGTAGAAATAGTTTATCACTTGAGGATTCTCTTATAGAACCAATATCTCTTTATACCTTTCTTGTTGGAAATCAATAACTGTGATGTTTTGGCATTAGTATGGCAAGTAATTTCTTGTTATTGACTAAACAAATGTCTTTTTGCATCTATAAATACCCATATATACAATTATAAGTACCGCATTATCAGGATATAGGATTTTGGAAAGTGACGAAGTATTTCGTCACTATTGGACGTTAAGTTCACCCAAAATGACGCCTTTCTTTCGTCACTAATTCTAGCAAATAGTGACGACTTTAGCCATTGTAGTGATGAAATGAAGTGACGAAATGGGTTGTCACACACCCATAAGTGACGACTTTAGTTCGTCACTAATTTAGTGTCAAATATCAGTTTCGTCACTATTTACTTAGTGACGGAGCTATAGTGACGACAAGTGACGACCTTGATTTTCGTGACTAATCCGGTTTAGTGACGATTTTTCCACCTTTAGTGACGATTTTCCTGTCGTCACTATAGCCCTTTTTTCTTGTAGTGATGTTTCGAGAAGAGGACTTCCGGAAAGTAAATTTTGGATCAAATCTTCATTTAAATCCGTCATTGAAATATACAAAGACTTGAGGTTTTTCCAGCTAAACATGCCAGTTGGATTAACAAAGGAGCAAGAGAGTTTAAGATGAGTGAAAATCGAATTGTTGAAAAGCAAATCATCTAAAACAATCTTAATAAATGCAGTATAACCCCATAAGTGTAGATCAAGGTCTTGGACATTATAATTAATAGCATAACGGATCCATTTATTGACTTGCGATTCGTATTTACACTCGTAAACAGAATGCAGTTGGAATTTGTTGAGCTTGAGGTGGGGGCGACACTGAGTTATGGTTTTATCTACGCATGAAAAGAAATAGAGGTGAGGCTCATCGCTGTTGGTATTATTATTGTTGATGAATACGAGATTAGGAAGTAAGGTCCAGAGAGATCTCCATCGTTTGGAGAGACAAGATGTTCGAATGGCGTCTTTTGTGGTTGGTAAACGAGACAGGATTTCAAGAATTACACGATCTGGTAACAAACTTATTCGATCTTCGTCATCACCAGTTTGGATTTCTAGATTTGCACATAGCTGTTCTAACGTATCCATGACGACTCTTACGTGAAGAACAAGGAATAATCGACTTTGAGGAAGTCAGGGGTTGTTGATAAACTCTGTTTTGTTATTGTGGTATTTATAGAAAGTGTGTACCTTGGGCTCCAAGCCTTAATTATAATTCGGAACTTATCAAAATAAGGAAACTATATGATATAATAAGGAATCATTAATACGGGTTCAAATAGCTAGGTTGCATAGCTAGATTATTGAAAATTACTGTATTAAATACGGGTAAATATTAACATTTTGTCAACTTTATTCTTTTTTATCAAAAATGTTTAGAGGTATTTCACAAACTCAAATTACCCGTATATATACATGTTAGTTGATATCAACTCTTTTTAAAATCTTTAATGCTTATCAAGTTTCTCTTTTTTACTAGTTATAATTCCCGCGCACGCGCGAACTTTTTTAAATTTTTTTAATCATATATTTTTATTTATTAAAAAATAAATAATTTAATCTTTGTTTTGTTTGATTTATAATGTTTAGTTATAGTTTTTTTTATTGTTAAAGATAATTATTTAAAAATTTTAATCCTATTATTACTTGCATCTTATCTATATTTTTTATATTTATCTTCTACTTGTGTTATGGATAAATATAAAATGTTAAATATTTTTTTTAAATAAAATTATTACTAAATAAGTTATGAATCCATTTTTTTTAAATGGAAAAATTCCCAATAGGGGTTTTGTTTTATTATATAAAAGATATGGACATATAGTTATTTAAAAATACAATGCATTCCGTTTAATACTTCTAAGCATGTGCAGTTGTGGAGCCGGATTAAGTGATCGCGGGGTGCGTTTGGCAACAAGATGGATTAAATAAAATATCAAAAAATGTCATGTTTTAGCGTAATTTGAAATAATTCGGGTCGGGTCAGATCTTTAAGCCTTAAGAGCATGCTATCGAATGTGCTCTTTGGGATGTGGCCGGTTTCATACAAAGGCAACTAAAATGCTCTATTATGATGTGAATAATTAAGTGTCATTAAGACAAAATTTAACCGGTGATCATAGTTAAGGATGGAATAAAAGTACTTTTTTTTTTTTGAAAGGTAAATTTCATTCAAAAAACGCGCCACAAAACGGACCTCAAAGCAAGGACCTTCGGGCAAACAACGACATTACATCTGATCCAAAGGATATTTACACCAAACAATCCACTTTAAACCTTTAAATCTAGATCTATTTCGAATCCAAAAAAATGAAGTAGATTTAATACTTTCGACCACTTCCATAGCTCTCCGGCTTTTACCTTTGAAGATTCTATCGTTCCGTTCGTTCCATAATTCCCACATCGTAGTAAAGATAATACCTCTTAGAACGTATTTCGTATACTTCGACTTCGGAGGAATATTAACCATCTTCAAAAGGTCGGCCACATCAAAAGTAAATATAGGAGACAATCGACACCAATATTCGATTCTCGACCACACTTCAGCTGAAAAATACACCCCGTGAACAAATGAAGGATCGTCTCCGAATCAGAGTTACACAAGGCGCAAGAATCACACGGCAAAACAACCCCTCTTCTGATCAGCTCCACCCTCGACGGAAGACGATTAATAGTCGCTCTCCACACCATTATTTTACATTTCAATGGAACCCATCCTTTCCATTTCATTTGCGACAGATACGGCTGAGGATCTTTACTGATCAGATGTTTTGCTTTGCTGACTGAATAAACTCCTTTAGCATCACCTTTCCACAGCCATTTATCAATTCCCCCTTTCCAGGAATAACTATATATGTCTTCAAGAAGATGAAACAACTCGTTGACTTCGTTATAAGAGCATGGATTCGAACACCAATCCCACGTAAGAACCTTTGTATCCTCGACAACTTGTAACCTGGAAGCAACCTTCACCCATTTATGTTTTTCGAGCCTGAATAAGTGCTGATAAGTAAGCCGAAGAGGTTCATCTCGAAGCCAAGAATCAGCCCAAAAATTAATCGTCGACCCGTCACCCAAAACACCAATGAAATAACTATTATGAGAGCTACCATTCCAAAGCTTTTTTTCCCCTAACTTGACAATTTGTTTCCAACACCCGCTATCCGAGGAGGTGCATGGTAACATGGTCCATACCCTACTCGATCCATGACATCCCATAACAACTTTCTTCCAAAGAATATTGTCTTCTTTTTTAAAACACCACGCCCATTTAAGGAGGAGCGCATCATTAACATCTTGCAATTTATTGACACCTAGACCACCCGCCTTCTTTGATTTAGTAATGATATCCCAAGCAACCCAATTAATCTTTCTTTCATCACTAGAGCCCGCCCATAAAAAAACGTCTCATAATTGACTCAATACTATCGATGACCGCTCTTGGAGCCTTATAGAGAGAAAGATAATAAATAGGAAAATTTTCAAGAACCACTTTAATTAAAATTAATCTTCCCCCTATAGATAATGCCTTCGCTTTCCACGAAGTAAGGCGATTCTTTATGACTTCGATAACCGGATTCCAATTAAAAACTCGAGACATCTTGGCTCCCACCTGAATACCCAAATAAACAAAAGGAAAGACGCCTCGTTTACATCCCAAGACCTCCATCATCATATCCACCTCATTATCTTCAGTCCCAACCCCGAATAAATTCGATTTATGAAGATTGATACGTAAGCCCGAACATAAATAAAAAACCCTTAGAATCCGAGCCGTACTCTGAAGATTCTCTCGAGACCACTCTCCTAAAATAAGGGCATCATCCGCGTATAACAGGTGATTAATAGCCACTTCATTATCCGAGAGACTAATACCTTTAAGATCACCGGTCATTTTCGCTTTATCCAACATACAAGAAAGGGCTTCCATGACAATCAAGAACAAAAAAGGAGATATAGGATCACCTTGTCGAAGCCCCTTCTCGCATTTAAAAGCAAAAGTAGGCGAGCCATTAACAAGAACTGAAGCTTGAGAAGACATAAGAATACCTTTAATCCAGGAGCACCAAATCGACGGAAAACCCATGAGATTCATAATAGATAAGATTCGTGAAAATTTTATTAAATCACTCATGCTTCTTTGAATAATTGAAGTAAACGCTGTGATTATCAATTGTAAACAACAGAAAAATATTTGTAAAGCATAAAAAAACTAACGTCAGATTATGCCAAAATTCCCAAAGGAGTAGTAACTAGGGGCGTAAACGAGCCGAGACAGCTCGCGAGCTATTCGAGATCGACTCGTAAACTACTCGAAATCGACTTGATATAAATGAGTCGAGCTCGAGCTCGAGCTACTCGAGTACACTTTCGAGTAGGGTTCAAGCTCGAATATACTCAGCTTGTGAGGCTCGCGAGCCCTTATCGAGCTTCAATGATATTACACTTTTACTCTTTTATATACATGTATTTACATAATTGTCATAAAATCGAGTCGAGTCGAGCTTATTTTTCATCGAGTTCGAGATTTAAATGTGACAAAAATTGAGCTCGAGTCGAGTTTCGAGCTCGAGTTTGAGATGACGAGCCGAGCTCGAGCTTGAAATCCAAAGCTCGAACGAGCTTGAGTCGAGTTTCGAGCTCGAGTTTTACTAATCGAGTCGAGCTCGAGCTTGGCAGTACTCGGCTCGACTCGGCTCGTTTACACCCCTAGTAGTAACAACTACCAAGGCACCTTTATATGCTAGTAAGTTAAAAAATAAAAAATAAAAAAATAAAAAATAATAAATAATAAATAAATTATATTTAATATACCCACTCACTCATCTCCCTCACTTTCTCATTCCCCTCTTAGAGCATAAGGAGCCATAAAGTCGGTTAGGCGTTATTCCTATGTGGCAAGCTTTCAACGTGAGTTATGGCGTTATGGCCATTTTGAAGCTTTGAACGTTGGGCCTGCGTTTCAACGTAAGTTATTCCAGCAACGTGCGTTGTAATGTACAAATCATCCAAGGAAGATTTTGCAAAACAAACCCCCCACCTTTCAAATGGCTAGTTTGTATTGGTTTGTGTTTGTGGGTTTCTGTTTGTTAGTGTGTGTATGTGCGCTCGCAGAGAAGAGGAAGGAGACAATGAGATTTTTTAATTATTTATTATTATTATTATTATTATTATTATTATTATTATTATTATTATGGCTGTAAATGGTATGGGCCATGTTGATATATTGGTTGATTTGGATACACATTGGGCTGGAATATTGGCTCAAATAATTTAACAACTTTATAACTCTTTTTTTTTTTTTTTTTTTTTTTGTTATTTTTTTGTTATTATTATTTTTTAATTTGTATATTAATTTGTTGAATGAAATATTAGTTAAGGGTTTATTTAATGAATGAAATTGTTGAGGGTAGAATTAGTAAATTGTTATTTTAAAAAAAAGATGGGTCCCTGAAAGTAGGGGTGTTCATCGGTTCGGTTATCGGTTAATCGGTTTATTCTGTTCGGGTTGTTCGGTTAAAAAAAAATTTTGGGTCATAACCGAAAACCGAACCGAACCGAAAATATCTATAACCGAACCGAGAACCGAACAGAAGTTCGGTTCGGTTATGGGTCAAAACCGAAAACCGAATTTTTTACTTAAATTACACTATTTATATATTTTTTTAATTTAATTATATATATTTTTGGCAAAAAAAATATTTCAAGCATAAAAAAGTGTTTTTTTATATTAGTATAAAATTTTAATGGATATTTTTGATATTTAAAATAATATAAATATATAAAAAATATATATATTTATATAAATTCGGTTTTCGGTTCAGATAGCTAAACCCATATCCAAACCGAAAACCGAATTTTTAATTCGGTTCGGTTCGGTTTTAACAAGTTCGGTTCGGTTATATGTTCGGTTTGGTTCGGTTTTCGGTTTATTCGGTTAATTAACCGAACCGTGAACACCCCTACCTGAAAGTGGTGTTATTTGATGTTATGATTTGCTGGTATTTTTTTGTGTTATGTTATTTGGTGTTGAGATTATGTGGCGCTGACGTGGCGCTGTGTTATTTTTTAACTTGAGTTATGGCTCCTTGTGCTCTTAACTTTTTCACTGTCCCACCTATTTTCTCTATAACTTCCGATAAAACAAAAAGTCATAAACCAATAGAAAATCCAAATTACTCTTCATGTTTAGAAAACTGAGAGCATAAGGGCAATAACATTTTGTGGGTGAGGGCACTCCACATTTTTCCCAACAATTTGACTCTTTTTCCTACATGTATTGTGTTTCCGCGAGAACTTTGTTGGGGGCGCCGGCCCCCACTACTATCAACATGGCTCTGCCCCTGAGCATGTGTCACTATGTCATAAGTTATATGTATATGTATACTTGTATATGGGGGGCTTTATTTTATAACCCTGTTAAGTGCGGCAACTGCGAGAACTTCAATTTTGCTTTATAAAACATGTATGTTCATATAAAACATGTATGTTTTCTTACATACGCCTTAATACACATACCTGCGTAATATACATGTTCATATAAAACCATTTTGCATTGATATGTTGAACTTAACAGGGTTTTATTTGAACATGTATGTTACACAGATATGTGTATTAAGGTGTATTTAAGAAAACATACATGTTTTATATGAACATGCATGTTTTCTAATGCAAAATTGGAATTCTCGCAGTTCACGCACTTAACAGGTTCTGAAAATAAAGATACACCTTGTATATTGCACATCGTTTGAGAAAAGTAGTACCATCACACTCTTTATTACTACCTCCGTCTCATAATTATAGTCCACTGTTGACTTTTAAAGTCTTTAGTTTTCAACTTTCAACTTCAATATGTTTATTTATGTTATATATTACTTGATGCAAAATATATGAATGAATTGAGTTTTAAATATATTTTTCATTGGTATAATTTTTATCAAGTATTATATAACACAAATAAAAATATATAAGGTCAAAGTTGCAATACAAAGACTTAAAAAGTCAACACTGGACTATAATTATGGGACGGAGGGAGTAATAAAATGTCATATTAGCATTTGAAAACTATTTTTATTGATTGATAAATGAAAGTAAACACTTATTTTGTAACAAACCAAATTAAAATGTCATATACTAGACGTTAACGTCGTATTCTAATATGGTTTATAATTCTTGCAACGTTTGACCACTAACCTATATGCAACACATCGATCATCTGTATTTGTTCAAAAAATGTATGTATATACTTCAACCGTCACCGCTGCTTCATAGACATTATTTTCAAAATTTGCTACTTGGTATTTTTTTCCCCCGGTTAAATTCGTAGGAAATTGCTAAAAAATGTACTCTTGCTTAAGTGACTGGTTGGTTTATTTAATTTTGACAAAACTACACCATTCGTCCTTGTGGTATGCGTTGACCGACAGACTTCGTCCTTTGACCAAAAAAATTGCACCATCCATCCTTAAGTGGGAAACGTTATGTGTCGTTCGTCCCTCACACTAACTGGGATGGATAATGGTCGTTTGATGAGGTCCAAATGAGGGTATTATAGTCTTTTCCCACCCAAACACTCTTCCTTCCCACAACACTTTTCCCTCCAACCCACACTTTCTTTTTCCCGCTTATTTTTTTTTTGTCCTTACCCCCTACTATAAATATTATCCCATACCCCACCAACCTTTTTAATATCTTTCCTTTTCTCATCTTTATTTCTTTCTTTCTTCCATTAAAAACCCAAATCACAGTTTCGAATCAAAATGGTTAATTGTCATTGTGGAAAAGTTGCAGTGGTGAGAACATCATGGACTAACATCAACCCAGGAAGAAGGTTTTATTATTGCCCTGATGTGGTGGGGATGTGGTCGATTTGTAGAAATTAGTTTTGATATCTTTTATTATGTTATTAACAATTGTTGTTTTAACCTTTTAACAGGCATCAGAGTGTCCTTTTCTTGATTGGGTGGATCCCCCTATGTGTGCTCGATCTGTTAACATCATACCCGGACTGTTGAGATCATTGAACAACCATCGAGAACAAATCCAAGTGTTGCAGGAAGAAAGAGCAAGGATGAAGAAGCAACTTTATGTTTCTTGGGCTATTGTCTTCATGTTTGTTGTTTACAATTTGTTGACTTAAGTTAGATGTTAAGTTTGGTGTAAGGTTAGGTCTTTTGTGGAAGTTAGATGAAAATGTAACAACTTTTGTGGTTGATATGAATGAAATAAAGACAGATGTTGGTTCTTGTTGAGTTGTTGGTTCTTTTTTGTGTTGTTGGTTCTTATTGAGTTTTTTGTTCTTTTAGTGAAACAAGTAAAAGTCAAGCTATTACCAAAGTGACCCATTACCAAAGTGAAGTAAAAGTCAGATAAGTAAACTGCAAATACAAAACCAAGTAGCAATTACAGATAAGTAGTAACTCAATTTGACCCATTACAAATTTAGAATTGACCCATTACCAAACTAGTATTGTTGACTTCAGCATAAGTCACACATACTAAACTTCAATTACTAAACCAAGTAGCAAATAAATTGACCCATTCTCCACATACTAAACTGCAAATATCATTAAGTAGTTAAGTTAATGATCAAGACATACAAGCCATGACCATCCAAAAGAACCTAACTGACATGTCCAAATACAAGCCATGATCATGGATACAAGCCATCCAAAGTCATAATCCTACTACAGCAGGTCCAAAATACAAACAAGTAGTCATAATTCAAACACAGGTTCACTTAAACATCAAACATAAACAACTATTAACCAAGAACAACAACTTTCTTCCTTGGTGGACCTTTCTTCTTCTTTCCATCATCAACTGCAACTCCCTTACCTTTATCAGCAGGTGTTGATCTTCTTGCAGAGGTATCAGCTCCATCACTAGCAACACTTCTTTCTTTCCTCTTGTTACCAACTCCCTTTGACTTTTGTTTTCTTGGTCCAGTGCAAGTCCTTGAGTTGTGACCTCTGGATCCACATTTGTCACATGTGACAGTCCTGAGTTTCCTAGTCAGCTTGCCATCCTTGGATATATGCACCAAATCTTTCTCTGCCCTAGACTTTCTCCTTTCCTTTCTTGGTCTCCCAATTTGTGGGTGATGAGCTGGTGGTAGCAGAGTAGTTGGTACAACACACTTAGGCCAATGCACTGGACCTCTAATAGGTGTGATCTTGTTTGAGTAAGCTTTCTTCCATGTTTCCAGCCTACAAAATGGAAATGCATTAATAAGCAGGCTACATGCAATGTAAATGAATTAATGGATTCATACCTGTAACATGGATGTACCCAATCCTCTGGTATTCCTGATGATTGTTGGTTAAGTGCCATCTTCCAGTTTGTAGCTATAGCATGTTTACAGGGGATCCCAGTTAACTCCCACTTTCTACAGGTACATGTCATCTGCTCCACATTCACCACACATTGATCCCTCCATGGACCACTTACCTCATACTGAACACCTCCTCCCCAAGTAACTGTATACTTATTTGCCTCATCACAGTTCAATTTCAAAAGCTTTGTAGCAGTTGGAGTCAGTGGACCATCACATTTTTCAATCAGCTTATTAACATTCACTATTCTTTTCATGAGATAAGCCCTTGCAAATTCAAGTGTTGAAATAATAGCCTTATCTCTACCACCAACAAGCTTCCCATTAAAAACTTCACACATATTGTTCACTAATACATCTGTCTTAGCTCTCCCTATTTAGAATTCAAATATAAATTAAAGACTGTATGTGTAAATTGTAGATTGCAAATAGACTGTATATGTAATTTTATACCTGAGAAATGGCTTCTTGCCCAGTGCTGAGGTGGAATCTTCAACAACCACTCATAAGCAGGCTTGCTAAATTCTTTAAACTCTTCCATTGCAAGCTGGAACTCTGGTATTGTTGTTCTTGTGGCACATTTCCATAGTAATTCTTTGTAAGTTTCACCATTCCATTGCACCTTCATATTTTCATGAATATGTTTCACACAAAATCTGTGCTCAGCAGAGGGAAACAACTTTGCAAGTGCTGGAATAAGACCCTACAACAGTTACAAACATATGTTACAAACAGATAAAATAAGGTGTAAAAAATCATAAGAATTCACAAAAAGTTAAGACATTTGTTGCAAGAGAATCATACCTTTTGCCTGTCAGTAATAAATGTGAAGTGTGAAGATCTTTCAAGATCCAAATCATCTCCTAGTTGTGATAGAAACCACAACCAAGAATCTGTGTTTTCAGTCTCCACAATCCCATATGCCAAAGGGTATATCCCATTATTTGAGTCAAGACTTACAGCAGTAAGTAATTGACCAGGAAATGGACCCTTAATGAATGTGCCATCCAGTCCAAGTATCTCTCTCATTCCAGCCTTGAATCCTTCTTTCAATGGCCCTAAGCAGACATATATTCTTTTAAAAACTCTTGTTGGAACTGTATGGTCTGCTTCTGATTGAACATGGATCTTCACAGTTGTGTTTGGATTGGCTTCTTGCAACTCTAATGCATAACTTCTGAGCATCTTATATTGATGAGTAAAGTCACCTCTCAATTTTTTTTCAGCCTCTGCTTTTGCTCTGAATGCTTTACTTTCTGAAACAGCTAACTCATGCTTCCTCTGTAATTGCTCTTGAACAGCTCTCACAGGTATTTGAGGGTTTGACTGGAGTTGGTCAACAAGTTCTTTAGCAAACCATTTTGATGTTGCATATAAGTTATTCCTGGATTGCAAGCATCTATGATCAGATCTGTGAGTTTTCACCTGCCATGTGTTTAAGTTATTGACTTTGGATACTAACAACACCCATGGACATTTATTGGCATTAGCTGCCTTTTTACTATTAGGTTTTCCCCCATTTATTATTCTCTCTCTTGCCTGCTTACCCTTGGATGGACTAGGGTATTCAACCCCTTTAGCTGAACATACCTTACCTTTGGTCCACTTGGCCTTTGACCCACTTGCATCAGGCCCATTAACAGGCCCGTTACCAGACTCATTATCTTCACATGTGGAATAAGTTGGCATAACACCCCTGCACACAGCTCTCACTCTTTCATTGTCATTTTTTTCCATTCTAAGATCCCTCCTTGTTTCAATTGAATGTTCCTTAACCCTTTCCTTTACTAATTCCCTAGTTGCAAATTTCTGACCAACATAAAAGTATGTCTTGTAAACTTGGTTAGAAGCATGTGCCTGTTTCCTAATTTGTTTCAACTTTCTTTTTCTCAACCTATCAAGTTCATTTTCCTCATCAGAAGCACTCTCAAAGTATTCATTATCCATAACTTCTATTTCTTCTTGTTCTTCATCAATATCAGATATTTCATCTCTGTTCTGACAACCCATGAACTCAGCAGTTTCATCAATGTTGCAATAGAAGTCTTCCATGTCAACATCAATCTCTGGAACATAGTTTTCTTCATCCATAACATAATCACTATCCTCACTATCATCACTATGATCAGTATCATCACTATGATCACTATGCTCACTAAAATCACTAGTCTGAATATTTTCATTCCCTTCAGTTTGATCCTCATTGTCCACATTATCAACATTATCCACATTATCAACTTTCTCAGATCCATGTTTTGGTAATATGTCATCTAAATCAGCAAAAGGATCAAAGTTTGGGTCTTGTGAATCTACATAAGGGTCATAGGAAGAGTAAAATTCATTCACAAAGGCACTATCTCCTTGACTAGGTACATCCTTAGCAGCACCACTACCTTGACCTTCATCTAACCTTACAACATAAGGTTGTGGTTCTACATCCTTAGTGACACCACTACTTGCATTCACATGTTTCTTAGCAACTGGTGTTATACCTGCTTTGGACTGTATTGGTTCATCTAACTCTTCTATCAATACCCTTTTCTTTTTCAATGGTGAGGTAAAATAAAGGTCAGGATTGGTTTTCTCATGCTCAACATATATATCAATCAATTTATGACCTTCTTCAACATATTTGGACATGAAAAGAACATCTTGGTCACTGCCTAAAGGTTGTAGTCCACTATCTAAATCAAAATCAGGTTTGAGAAAATGGTAAAACATTATTTTATGCCCATCATTGCCTAAGTCTTCAACAATAGCATCTATCTCATGCACAGAAAACTCATCAGAATCTAACTCATCAACAATCTTTGAATAACCATTTATGTACCTCCTACCAGGTGATCCAGTGAAAGAACCACCATAATGCAACCTTATTGAAAACGCAGTACGTATGCCAGCTGAAAAAAAGAAGTAGAAAAAAACAGAGAAAAGGTTAGGGTTAGGGTTTAATCAATTAACGATCAAATACATCATTATTCTTTAATTTAAAAGAAGATTAGGGTTAAGGTTTATAATGCAGCCTTATTGAATTTGAAAAAAATTGCAAAAACTTATAACACTCACCATAAGCTACATTTGGATCGAAATCAACCTCTGGTCTTCGTATTACATACGCCAACTGTAGCACCATTTCATGTAACTTATATTGATAATCAGTTTTTGTAGATTAAAATTACCGTTTGATTATTTGGAGAAGATGAACAGTTAGAGTGTGGGTATGTGTGTTTAGGTGTGTGGGGTTGTGATTGGAATAGACGTGGGTAGATGGAGTATTAAATATAGTGTTTGGGTGGGAAAAGACTATAATACCCTCATTTGGACCTCATCAAACGACCATTATCCATCCCAGTTAGTGTGAGGGACGAACGACACATAACGTTTCCCACTTAAGGATGGATGGTGCAATTTTTTTGGTCAAAGGACGAAGTCTGTCGGTCAACGCATACCACAAGGACGAATGGTGTAGTTTTGTCTTTAATTTTTAGTTTATATTGGCTTTTTGTAACAATACTATTTTTTTCTCTTGTTTTTAGGTTGACATTTTCATTGTGGTCATTCTTAAGCTAGAAAAGAGTAGGAATTTTTTATGTAAGACAACGATTTTAGGAGGTCACTGTCAATGAACAAAGGCACGGTTGCCAGTCCTCTCCAAGTCTTTTATTTATTATTTTTTATTTATTTATTTATTTATTTTTTTAAGGATTTTGGTGAAGTGGTTATGGATTACGTGGTTACTTTAGATCATGATCTTGTCTTCTTTAAATAACAAATCTGCAGATTTGGTTAGTGTTGTGCAAAATGTGACTATGCCACAGGTTTACTTTTGCAAATAACCACATACCGATAGATCACATTTAATTAAGCACACTTTGAACCTTTGTCATAGGCATAGATTCTTGGGTTTCTATGGTGAAAGAGTGACATGTAGTTGGCTGATGTTGGTGTCCTTAGCGTCTGTGATATCACTCTCCTAAATGACACTTTTATGAACATGTGATGTTTAGCAGTCTTCACGATGATGCCTCATCCCTGGATCATGCATGTATGGTTGACAACACTTTTGGGCCACTTTGACACATTTGAGCCGGTTGAGAGAACTTTTGGGTGACTAGTGACAAGTTTAACCTTGTTTCCATTTTAGCTAAGCTTTGAACTGTTACAGTTTTGACCCATCGAAGAAAAACAAGGTTGACCCATTAAAAATAAAACACAACCCAAAACAACCCATATTTTTAAACTTTTCAGCGAGTCACGGGTAAATATTGAAGATTGTGGCGGGTGGAAAAACACAGGAAATTACTCGTATTACATTTAGATTTTAAAGCTATGGCACTACGCACTACCAATTTTTCATAACAGACCAACACCGGGAAAGAAGGTATGTTGTACACATGTCTAGATTTGATAATAGCCTTATGGATTAGTGGTGCTTATTTTGACCAATTTATATTTTGATATTTTATATATCGCAAGTGATCAGCAGTATTACACTGGACTGAAAGACAAAACACATGAAAGTGAAACATTACAGTCGATGAAGGGGAAAAACGAGTAAAACGTATACTTTAAAAACCAATTTATAAAGCTTCTGGTGAATGTGAAACCAATTAAAAGACTTCAAAACATAATCTAAAATGTAACATAATTACCTCATACTCTCATATCATTCTTTTGGAATGAATGCACAGAAGATAAACTCTGCAACAAATATATAATCAAAGCAGAAACCATATCTAGGCCAAATATGCATTTAAAGTGCCATCTATCAATAGAACTCATCATCAACAACATGTTCAATGCAATTTGGAACCACCCCCAAACCTGGAAAAAAGTAGACAGCCTGCAAACAAAATATAGAACGGTAATGAGTAACTTGCAATCACATCCCTTAACATCAACAAAATATGCCCAAGGTGAATTTATTAAAAAAAAATTGTATACACTCCAAGCATATCATGAGTTTTGAACCAACGTAATAAAGCAGATTTAACAACAACCAACAACAACAAGAAGCTAGATAATCTATAGCAAGAAGTTACGAGGTAGGTTCATAGTTACTTCGATCTGCAATGTACATGTTTTTCCATGATATTCACTAAAATTAGAATTTGTGTTCTGAGTTTATCATTACTCTCTACTACATATAAAGAGAAAATATTTTTGCTTAGAAGTTAAACAATGAGAATTGTGGGAACTACTATTATATCCCTTATGTCTTATTAAAACTAGCAGGGTACCCGCGCGATGCGGCGGCGGGTACCCTATGACTATATTTTTTGGTAATGTGATGTTATGCGACCATATTTTTTTTTAACAATTAATTTACAAATAATAATTAATTTACAAACGTGTGCATTATTCCTTTATCGAGCCGGCACAACCTAGAAAGCACGAAACGAATCGAATTTGTAAAATAAATTGACTTCGAGATAAAGTCATGTATAGTGGGTTTAGTTGAACCAGTTCAACAAAAACAAAAAACTAATGTTCAGTTGTACTAAACTTGCACTAAAAAAATATAAAAATTTCATGTACAGTGGGTTTAGTTGAACCAATTCGACTTTATGTAGCTTCACCCATGATACTACGTTGATGTACGTGTTATAGACCACATCCATATCTCATAAGAACTTGTCTATCGAAAATAAAAATAAAATATTTATGGCAACAAATTAAAGTACAGTTGTGACATAGAGTTGAAAATTTCAAATCATTTGAGAATGGTAGCTTGTGTTACATCTCAAAATTTATGTGGTATAGTCATCATCTTCACATTAACATATGACACGATATTCTTTAGTAATAAATGCAATTTTGTGCATGGGCAGCATGTTAACAACATGCACACATGAAGCTCTATAATGAATGATTTGTAAATCTGTCCAGATATGTTTAGACCCGTGTTTCAAAGCCTATAAGCCCAGTTCATAAACCAATCCAGCCCAAATGAAATGATTATTAACCAGTCCAATTATACCCGGTATTAAAGATGTAACTAGTCCAATTGAAATGATTATACCCGGTATTAAAGATGATACTTACAAAACCTAATCACACACATAACCCAATCCGCCCCTCTTCATCATTTCTCTCTCTCTCTCTTCTTGCTACTCCCATCAAATCGATAAAAAATAGTAGTAATTCACCACATTTTAGATACATCTTCATCATCAATCAAGTCTTTATTCATGCTTAACCAATTGATAACAAAAAAATCTTCAAGGTTCATATCAATGAACGTCAACACCACCCGTTATATATGCTTGCTGTTTCAAGATCGGTCTCGGGTAGGTAGTGACATCGATTTGTGTTTTGTCATTCATTGAACGAATCAAAGAATGATGATAACATATTTGTTATTTTCATTCTTTATGTTCGGAGATAAAAATATGAAGCCTTGCTTTCAAGAGATTGATTTTAGCACTGATCGATAAATATATAACAAATTAGATTCGCTGGAAAACCTAGATACTCGACTAGTGCTAAAATCACTGTGACTTGAAGCCTAAATAATCGATCAGTTCTAAGTTTTCCAGCGAATCTAATTTGTTATATATTTATGCTTATATGAAGTAACAAGTTGGTGCAAGAAAAATATAGTATTGAAATGAACTATATATACCTTAAAATAATCAATTTCGAAACGCATAAGTACAAACTTAACCTTTTTACTTAGAACAAATATACTTGCAATAATAATACAAAAAAGTAACATTAAATCTTACAAAGACAAAATTTCCCAAAAAGAAAAAGGACGTATATATTACCTCTAAACACCTCGTCCCAAGTTTAAGTTCAGCCTGGCCAAGTTGTAGCATATAATGTTTGAGCATTATATATTCTTCATCATCTTCATAATCTTCACACCAAAATGAATAATCGTAGTCATTGCTGATATAATCTAAGTTAGCTTCGACTAACGAAGACACATCTATCAAAAGAAGCTCCCACATGTAAATTCCTCGGATTGTTAATGACAAAATATTAGGAGCATTTAGATATACATGTTCAGGTCTACATCTTTTATATTTATATCCAAGACGATTGTTTCCAGAGATCACAAAGTTCTGAACACTCTCTGAAGTAATATTAAGCTCTTTTAAACGACCATGACAATCGTTCAACTTGAATGTTTCCAGAAGAGGACTTCCGGATAATATATTTTGGATCAAAGTTTCATTTAATTCCACATTTGAAAGAGACAAAGACTTAAGGTTTTTCCAACTAAACGCACCAGTTGGATTAACAAAGTCGCATGACAATTTAAGATGAGTAAAATGTGAATTGATGAAAAACAGCTCGTCTAACACAATCATAACCATCTTCCATCCATTACACCAAAACGATAAATCAAGATCTTTGACATTACAACTAATAGCATAACGAATCCAGTTATTGACTTGCGATTCAAATCTATCATCATAACTGGTACTCAGTTGGAATTTTTTGAGCTTCAGATGGTGAGATTGAGTTATGGCTTTATCCACCATCGAAAAGAAAACACCGCGGTATTCATGATCATCATTATCATCATCAATATTACCGTTCAAAAATATGATACTAGGAAGTAAAGTCCAGAGATGTATCCATCGTTTGGATAGACAACACGTTCGAATCGTGTATTCTATGGTTGGCAAACGAGATAATATTTCAAGTAATAAGCAATCTGGTAAGTCACTGATTCGATCTTTATTATCAACGATTTCACCAGTTTGTGGGGCTTGATTTTGAGTTATGGTTTTATCCACGAATGAAAAGAAATAGTTGCGACGAGAATCATCATCTCTAGCATTATTATTGTGTATAAATATGAGTTTAGGAAGTAAAGTCCAGAGATGTACCCATCGTTTGGAGAGACAACATGTTCGAATGGCTTCTTTTCGGGTTGGTAAACGAGATAGTATCTCAAGTAATAAGCAATCTGGTAAGTCACTCATTCGATCTTCGCCATGATCACCAGTTTCGATTTCTTGATTTTGATATAGTTGTTCTAATATATCCATGGCAGAAAAGAAAATAACTATGCGACTGGATTATAACGTGAAGAACAAGGAATGATCGACCCAAACTTTTCTTGTGATCACGCAACTACACTATTCTTTTATAAAATACTCAACATGAAGGCCAGTTTTTTATGATAGTTTTTTTTTTTTTTTTTTTTTTTTCTCTCAACGAAAACACCCTTTTTTACCTTTTATTCAGAAATTTACCTTGAGCTCCAAGCCTTTTAATTGTAGACTTATCCAAATAAGGTAACTAGATAATATCATAATAATAACTAAATAAATAATATCTTTTTTTTTTTGAACGTCAACTAAATAAATAATATCAATCCCAGAGTATAAGATTTGATATATATAAGGTGAAGATTTTGAACGCCAACTTGCAAGTGCTGTAGATAATTAAATTCTACCATACCAAGAGCTTTAGTGAAAAAATCTGCAACTTGTTCTTTTGTACGTGCGTATTGCATCAAGGTTTCCACGAACAACTTTACCACGAATGCAATAATGCGCGCACATTATTTTATCTTCAATTTCGACATGTTTCTGGCTGATTTTAAGATGATTTTGAGCTTCTTGTTCAATGATCAAGCATACTTCCTTGCAAACTCTGCCGTCAACCGAATCACAATGAGACTAATCACCTAACTCCATCAATGAGAAGATACTATATATATCAATGAAAAAGATGAACTAAATACTGTTTGCTGCCAAAGTGATACAAATTCTACAATGATTATTTGTTGTTTCTTTGCAGTAGTAGTGATATAAATTCTAACTCAACTTTCAAATGCCCGAAGACTACATCTTCAATACTTAATCTAAACTACCCGTCATTCGGTTTCCCAAAATAACGGGCAAAGTACATGTTAAAAGAACGGTCGCAAAAAAAAGGGAACATTTCTATAATTTGGACAACTTTTTAGTTCCTTAACGCAGGGGTGTTCAATGGTTCGATTTTCGGTTGTTCAGTTCGATTATAAAACATCTATATAACTGAAACCAAAACCGACCCAATTCAAAATACCCAAAAATCAATTATTTTTTTCACATAAACGGGTAAGACGATAGCAACACATGTATAATATAATCCTATCCCAAATACCAATTGTTGATAACCATATCCATTCGACCATTTCGTGCAGCAAATGGTTTCCTTTAACTTTCTTTCCAAAGAATCTCAATATCTTGCAGCTATGGTATCAGTTATGCGTGAGCGTGTAACGATTGAACCACTTAAGGGTCGTCTAGTGGCAAAAGGGCTTGTGACTATCACTCTAAAATATGTGAGGTCTCAAGTTCAATTCATGCTAAGTGCAAACAACCTTAAGTGGCGATGCCAACCTCCTGAGAAAGAGGGCTTTACCTGGTTTGAATCTATGTGATAGTGGATTCAAACCCCGTGGATTAGTCGGCCAAAAGGTAGGAAATCATGGTTACCAAAAAAAAGTGTATAACGATTGAATCACTGTGTTTTTTGTTGGAATTATAATATCATGACAATCATATAAATAAACCAAACACATCAAGTAAGCATATGCGGAAGCGTTATAACAAGATCATATAATATGTAATTAATTAATCAAATATAAATAGTAAACGTACTGATGACGTATAGTCTATATTTGGGCCACGAGCCCAAATGATAAACATCACTAGGGCCCAAACCCACCATGAGCAGGCTATTATAACTTGGGCCGCATTGTTAACACGATTGGGCTCATGTAGACACAAGCCCAACCAGACTATTTATGGTCTAGATCTTCTATCTATGGATAAAGATCATTGGACCGGATAAGCACCATGTGTGCGAAACGTAAGGAGCACAAAACATACAAGGATTCTGCGCCTTTATAAGGAATGACACAATTCTCATTAAAGGTACGATTCACAAACCCTAAAACTCTTTACGAGAACCCTAAAACCGATTACTTACTCTCACGCCGGAGGATAATCGTGGGAGACAATCCCACGATAAGCCTAACGGTGTTTGTTTATTTTCTTAGTGCGCAGGTTTCAAGCATTAAGAGCGAATTGGTACGAGAGCAAGAGCCCAAACTAGGAACGCCCAACTTTTGTATCAACAAGTGGCGCCATCCGTGGGACCAACACTAAGAACTAAAGAACTAGAATGACGAAGAACAAAAACTCAAGCCAGCGGCCTCCGCAGTTGGAAAAAATACGTGACCCCCAGAGGAAGAATCAACAAGATCCGACCTCTAGACAGGCTTCTGAGACAACCAGTGCGCCTGGTCACCAAGAAACGGGGCCAACCCTACCTCTCCCCGCGGTAGAATTGCCTATAAGGACTACCCAAGCCACCACAGTAGTCCCAAGTGATGAGGCGAAAAATGAACCACTTTTAGGGGGTCATTTAAGCCCGGAATTGAATTTATTTGATCAAATATTGCCTTAAATCGTTCCTTTTGTGATTTTAGGTACTTTGGGAGTGAAATCTGGAAAAGGAAGCAATTCGGACGTTTTTGGAGCATAAAAGTGAAGAAAACACCAAAGACTTAATTTTCCAAGCTGGGAACAGTGTGTGATGGCGTCAAGAGCATTATCCTGACGGCGTCAAGAGTAAAAATCATGACGGCCCAGTACAGAAATGAAGGCGTCACAAGGAAGAGCGTCAAGAGTTAAATGTGTGACGGCCTGGAAAAACTTAATACATGACGGCGTCAGATGTAGATCAAGGCTGTCCGAGGATTCTTTTAGTGGCGAGATGACGGCATCATAAGGTTGTTCTTGACGCCGTCAGACTCAATTTTCTATATATAGTTTTCTAATTTTCATTCATTAAGAGGAACAAGTTTGGAGAAACCCTATGGCCGAACCATATACGAATTTTACAGGTTTTTCAAGGGTTTTCAGCCCTTGAACCCTTACATGTGTAATTGAGATAAGTGTTCTTTTAATTCAATCAATATGTCTATGTGTTGGTTGTCTATATCTTGTGCTTGTCTTGATTCCACCATGCTAGGCTAGATTTATCTTGTGTTTGCTTAGATCTAATGAAACCTATATGTTGATTATGTGTTGATTACTTGTTTATGGTTGTATTGGATGAATGATTTCAATGTTAGGCTTAAGAAAACTGGCAGATCTCCAAATGGTAACATGCTTGAACGTCTTAGGAAACATGAACCGATGTGTACTAGGTTTTATTGGTTGTATTTAATGCATGAGTAAATTCTAATGATCCCATGTTAGGAGCTTCTTAGCCGGCTCGACATAGGAGTGAAGTAGGCACTCATAGGATTGGGGAGTTAAGTACGCCACCCCATGAATGGTATTAAGGAATACAATCCGTCATCCACGCAACTATAACAAGTAATTAACGTGTAAAACATATCTAGGGAGTAGTGAAATCTAAGTAAACGCATTTCTCCACTTATTGTTCACAACCTTAGTTTAATTTAGTTTTATTTTCATTTCTAGTATTTTATTTTGATTGCATCTTTAGTATTGGGTTAGTTGACTAGCAACTAATTCTGCCCAAATCCTTCAAACCCGAGATATTTACTTGCTTTCATAAAAATATAAAAATACAAAAAGAATCATCTCTCATCCCTAGAACTAGTAATTAGGTTTTCTAATCCTAGCGACACTATTCCTAGCTGAACGATCAATCCCCCGGTACTTGTCATTATATTATACTACATCGATCAGGTACACTGCCTGGTGGAGGTTGTAAGCTTCTCGAGATCCCTCGAGAGGTAAAGCCTGGTGCAATCCCTACGCATCGCCAAGCATTGAAGAACTCCAGCGCACCCTCTTCAATACTCCCCACCAAACGGCACCTATAGTGGACAACATTGTGCCGCCTGGCGCACCTAACCGAGATAGGGTGCCCAATACTGAGGCAGATATTCTTGCAGCGTATGAGGACACACCTGACCTAACGTTGAGTAATTTTGTATCCCAAAATTACGAAACTCTAACCGCCCTCATGCAAGAAGAAGTGAGGAGAAGGTCAAGTACAAGCCTGCAAGCCCGACTTAACTTTGGTCCTGAACGCGAAGTATCACCACCGCGCCACCTACGAGGAAGATGCGAAAATAATGAAAGACGTACCACTATCCATGATAGGCTGGGTACGACATTTGACTCACAATATTCAGAGGAATATGAAGACGGCGAGAGGAGCACCAATGTTCATTACAGACTTGGTAGTCGAGGGATACAAGACAGATTAGGACCTCAACATTCACCAAGCGAAGGTTCCTCCAGGTCTGGGAGCAAAAGAATTCACGATAGATTAGGGAGGAGAATATCCCCAAGTGAAAGCCCCTCAAGCTCTTCCTCTGAAGGATGCAAGCGCCGCAAAAGAGATTACTCTTCCTCCAACGACTCCTCGGACAACAAGGATAAGGAAACAGGACACTGGAAGTCTAGAGGAAGACGTCGCGAAGAAAAAGACGAAGACATGTCTCTTCCATGGCGTCGCCAGAAAGTTGATGCATTTACATGACGCATCAGCGATTACTCCGATCATAAGAGAAGGCGCATGCCCACTAATGTCAAAACATATGATGGAACAGGTGATCCGGATGACCACCTAAAAAATTTCGAATCGGCTGCTACTATCGAAAATTGGTCACAACCTGTGTGGTGCCATATGTTTAACTCTATTTTAGTAGGGAATGCACGCACATGGTTTAGCAAGCTTCCACGAAGGAGCATTAGCGGGTTTGAAGAATTGTGAAAAGCATTCCGTTTAAACTTCACCCATAGAAAGAAGTGCGCTAAAAACCCTGTTCAATTAGCCAGAGTAAAACAGCGCCAAGGGGAATCAACCAGTGCTTATATGGAACGCTTTAAAGATGAGTGTATACATGTCAAAGCGTGTCCCAAAGTTCTAAAAATTTCAGGGTTCATGAATGTGATTAATAACCCAGAACTCATTCGGAAGCTAAATGACAAGGTTCCCCAAACCTTCGATGAGCTAATGAAGCGCACAAGATCCTTCATACAAGGAGAAGCAGCCGCTGTGGTCAGTAAAAAAGGCTACTCAAATTATAGGCAACAAGAACAGCCTAGGAGACAATCCAATGATCAGAGCAGCAATCGCAGCAAGAATTATCGCAGTGGACGAGATGATGACAAGTATACCCCTCTCACAAAAACTCCGAGGGAAATATTTGTAACAGAAGGTGCAAACTTCCCAAAACCTCCACCAATGCGTACCGCAGAGGACAAGCGCATAGGGAATGGATACTGCGAATATCGTGGCCAAAAGGGCCATACACCCAACGAGTGTGTCCAGCTACGACAACTAATTGAAAAATTAGTAAGGGGGGTAGAATGGATCACCTCGTAAGAAACATTAAAGAAGGGAAGGACAAACAAAGGAATGGAGGCAAGAAAGAACCTCCCAAAGACAAAGCGGACATCATCTACATGATACGGTCATGGCAACGCAAGACAAAACAAAAAGTCAGTCAAAAGTTCTCTTCAGAAAAGGAGATATCCTTCCCCACTCTAGCTGCGGACAACGCAGTAGTAGAGCCACTAACTATTGAGATACATACTGGGGGACACGAGATTCGCTGCATGTATATCGATGGAGGGGCATCCGCAGACATCCTATATGAGCATTGCTTCAAAAGGGTACGACCTGAGATACAAAGTCAATTGATACCAGCCACAACGTCGCTGACTGGGTTCACAGGAGAAAAGATATGGCCTATGGGGCAATTACGCTTACTTGTAGTTGTGGGCGATGAGCAACACTCAACAGCAACGTGGATAAATTTCATGGTCATCAAGTCTCCCTCACCGTACAACGGCATCATTGGGAGACCTGGAATATCATCCATGCGCGATGTACCATCCACAGCACATGGGATGCTTAAATTTCTAGTAGAAGGAGGAATTGTCACCCTCTACAACACCACAATACCACTGATACGTGGGAATCGTACCAGGCTTTACCTCTCAAGGGATCTTGAGAAGCTTACAACCCCCACCAGGCAGTGTACCTGATCGTTGTAGTATAGTATAGTGGCAAGTACCGGGGGATTGATCGTTCAGCTAGGAATAGTGTCGTTAGGATTGAAATTAATCTAACTAGGTCTAAAGGTGAAGGATGATTCTTTTTATGTTTTTTATATTTTATGAAAAGCAAGTAAAAATCTCGGGTATTGGGAGAGTGGGCGGAATTAGTTGCTAATCAACTAACCCAAAAGCTACTAATTAATCTAATAAACAAGAAAATAAACTAAGGTTCTACAAGATAAGTGAAGCATGTCTACCCATGATATGTTACTCCTTGCTAGCTATCCAATCCTACCTATTGAATTGTAACCTTGTTTTAATTGACGGGTTGTATTCCTTAATACCATTCATGGGGTATCGCACATAACTCCCCAATTCTATGAGCTCTTATCTCCTCCTATACCATGCCCAGCACAACTATAGGGATTGTAAACAGTGGCTCATGCATTAAATACAACCAATAAAGACCTTAGTGCAATAGGTTCATGTTTCCTAAGACGTTCAAGCATGTTACCATTTGGAGATCTGCCAGTTTTCTTAAGCCTAACATATAAATCATTCAATCAAAACAAGAATCAATAGGAAACAAGGATTATAAACTAAACCAACTAGATCTATTGAAGTTGCCACGCCTTAATTGATGGAGATAGACACAACATCAACAAGAAATCAATGAGATCTAATCAATTATATACAAGTTTCACATAATCATAAGTAGACACAAGGTGAATTAGCAAATCATCATCAAAGAAGAGCAAACAACAATGATAATGGAAAACATAATTAAGATAGAATCATCAAACCAATACATGATGTTTATTGAGTGATTGGAACCCTCTAAGTTGCTGGAAAAACACCCACCTAAACCCAGGAATCGACCTTAGGGTTTAGGGCTTACAAAAAGTGAAGTTATGATGTTATATTTATAGGCATGTTTTCTGTCGGCCCTTCTTGACGGTGTCAGCCCGTTACTCTTGATGCCGTCAAGATAAATTTTTCACCAAATTGTAGATCTCTTCGTCCTCTTCGCGTGGGCTTTTGAATCACCTAAATCCGAGTTCGTATGCAAAAGTTATGACCAAAACAATATCAGCTACTTTGCGCGCAAGTTTTGACAAGTTAACACGTGACGGCCTTGGGTGACGCCTTCAAGTTCTCTCTGGGCCATCACCACTTTTACTCTTGACGCCGTCACCAAAATGCTCTTGACGCCGTCAGGTACTGTTCTCAACATGGAAAATTAAGTCTTTGACATTTTCTTCACTTTTATGCTCCAAAAACGTCCAAAATGCTTCCTTTTCCTGAATTCACTCCCAAAGGACCTAAAATCACAAAAGAAACGATTTAGGACAATATTTGATCAAATAAATTCGAATTCGGGCTTAAATGACCCCCTAAAAACGGATCATTTTTCGCCTCATCAACCACCCAAAGAATGCAACGCAGTAACCAGTGAGGTGGAGAATATTCCAGAACAGCGCGCAGAAAAAACACCAAAATTAAAGGTCGCTATTCATCCCGATTACCCAGATCAACAAATATCGATTGGAGGATCTTTATTTGACAAAGGTAAAGCAGCTGTGTGCGCACTCTTGCAAAAGAACCTGAATATATTTGCGTGGGAACCAAAGCACATGACCGGAGTGCCACGCTCTATCACGGAGCACAAGCTACAAATCCGACAAGGATATCCCCCAATACGACAAAAGAAGCGCGGCCAGGCCCCAGATCGCGCAAAAATTGCTCTGGAAGAAGTACATAAACTTGTAGACGCAGGCATTATGCGCGAAGTATACTATCACGACTGGCTCTCTAACCCAGTGATGGTAAAGAAGAGTGATGGCAGTTGGAGGATGTGCGTGGACTTCACAGACCTCAACAAAGCATGCCCACAGGACTGCTATCCACTGCCAGAGATAGACTGGAAAGTAGAATCCCTGTGCGGATATCCTTTTAAGTGCTTCCTAGACGCATACAAAGGGTACCATCAAATCCAGATGGCAGTGGAGGATGAAGAAAAAACAGTTTTCCACACAAGTCAAGGGGTCTATTGCTACACAAAAATGCCTTTTGGCCTAAAAAACGCAGGCGCAACATACCAGCGATTGGTGGACACAGCTTTCAAAAAACAAGTAGCTCGAAACTTGGAATTCTACGTTGACGACCTTGTCATCAAGAGCCACACAGAGGATGAATTGGTGCGTGACATCGAGGAGACGTTCAAAACATTGGGAAAAATAAACATGAAGTTAAATCCCAAGAAGTGCACCTTTGGCGTGACAGAAGGCATGTTCCTTGGATACTTATTAGAACCTTATGGAATCAAGCCTAGCCCAGAGAAAACAAAAGCTGTTATTGATCTCCCCTCACCGCGCACACTAAAAGAAGTCCAGTCATTAAACGAAAAGCTGGCTGGGCTAAACCGTTTCTTATCTAAGTTAGCAGACAAATCACTCCCTCTCTTTAAAACACTCATGAAGTGCACCAAAAAGGGAGACTTTCGTTGGACTGAGGAAGCAGAAAAAGCTTTCCAACAGCTAAAACAGCATCTGGCATCACTCCCCAAACTTGTCGCACCACGACCAGGGGAAGAGTTAATCATGTACCTATCTGCAACCCACGGAGCAGTTAGCGCAGTACTATTGACATATAGGAACTCCGTGCAGACGCCCATATAATTTGTAAGCAAAGCATTGAAGAAGACAGAGACTAACTACAGCGCCATGGAAAAGCTGGTCTTAGCTCTAGTATTCGCAGCTAAAAGACTGCGCAGATACTTTCAAGCGCACCCAATAGCTGTGATCACGGACCAGCCAATCAAACAAGTTATCTCTAAACCTGACGCATCAGGACGGCTACAAAAGTGGAGTGTGTTGTTGAGCCAGTATAACATCTCGTATAGACCACGCACTTCAATCAAGGGGCAGATATTAGCCGACTTTATTGTTGAAAATCCAAATACCGATAGTCCAACTTCAACAAGCAAAACAGACCTACAAGAACCTTGGATTCTGTTCACAGATGGATCCTCATGCGTGGATGGATCAGGCGCAGGCCTTATCCTTACTAATCCAAAAGGAATGGAGTTCACCTACGCGCTGCGTTTCGAATTCACAGCCACAAACAATGAGGCAGAATACGAAGCCCTACTCGCTGGACTGCGTATTGCAATTCAAATGGGTATACGCAACCTAGAGGCAAACGTAGATTCCAGGCTAGTAGCTAACCATGTGTTAGGTGAGTATGAAGCCAATGATGAACACATGATCTAATACCTGGAAAAAACCAAGTCCTTAATTCAGAACTTTGATAGGTTCACAATTAAACAAGTACCTAGAGAGGACAACAGGAAAGCTGACGTGCTTAGCAAGATTGCATCTACAAGCTTTGAGCACTTATCAAAACAGGTATTGGTAGAAACTCTAAAAAACAAATAAATCTTGGAGATGAAAGTATCCACGGTGATAGAAGAACAGGATCCCACGTGGATGACACCTATCATTGAATTCATTAGCAAAGGAACCTTACCACAAGATCATAAGGACGCTCGAAGAGTGCGGAGCACAGCGCAGCGATTTGAACTACGAGATAACATCCTATATCGACGTTCTTTCTTGCAACCTTGGCTCCGATGTGTTGGACCTCTTCAAGTAGATTATGTACTCGGAGAAATTCACGCTGGATCATGTAGCATGCACTCAGGACCACGATCCGTTGTGGTGCGCGCTCTGCGATCAGGATATTATTGGCCTACTATGCACTGCGACGCGCGAGATATGATAAAAGAATGCAGCAATTGCCAAGTACATAGGCCAATTCCGCGCCAACCACAACAAGAGTTAACCCCCATCACCTCACCATGGCCATTCTATAAATGGGGCATCGCAGGCCCTTTCCCAGTTGCAGCGGGAGGGCTAAAATTCCTCATCGTAGCCATAGACTACTTTACAAAGTGGATTGAGGCAAAAGCAGTGGTAAGCATCACTGGAAACCAGGTATAACGCTTCGTATGGGATAATATTGTGTGTCGCTTCGGGATACCTGGAGAAATCATATCAGACAATGGAAAACAATTCTGCGACAACCCATTTAAAGATTGGTGCGCGCAATTAAACATCACACAACACTTTGCTTCAGTGAAACACCCACAAACCAACGGCTTGGTTGAACGCGCAAATCGCAGTTTAGGTGAAGGGATAAAAGCGCACCTTGACAGACACAAAGGAAAATGGGTGGAAGAGCTATCACATGTTCTATGGGCGCATCGTACCACAATCAAAACCAGTACCGGAGACACACCATTCTCCCTTGTCTATGGAACAGAAGCCGTCATACCAGCTGAAATAGGAATGCCAACTATACGAACAGCAGAGGTTAACGTCACAACAAATGACGGGGAGCGGCGCATAGACTTGGACTTGCTGGAAGAAAGGCATGAACGCGCAGCTATACGCGAAGCAAATGCTAAAGCAAAAATGAAGAAGTATTATGATGCAAAAGTCAAACATACTTCCTTCAGGCCAGGAGACTTTGTATACCGCGCTAACGACGCGAGCCACGCAGAAGACACAAGCAAGCTTGGACCCAAATGGGAAGGACCCTATGAGCTCACTGATGCGCTAGGTAATGGCGCATACAGGTTGCGCGATATGGAAGGTCACGATCTGGTGCCCACTTGGAATATCTGCAATCTCAAAAGATGCTATCTTTAGGAAAGGCTACGGCCCACAAACAGACAACTTTGCACTTTTGTAACACCCCCAAAATTTGATACAGCGGAAGACTCAACAAGCTTTCGGGGTGCTACGGGGATTGGTATCCATTCAAAGTCATGAAAGAACGAGATAAGGTAAACATAAGAAAAACACAACCAAAACGGGTTTCAAAGTTTACATTTATCCCAAGAATTATCCAAAGTAAGGCCCAAAAGAAATAAACATAGGTCCACAATAGTTATCAGAGTTTTAGAAATATAGATCCATAACCGGTGCCAATGCCAAGCTCCAATCCCAAGCATCCATAGAGCATCACTTAATTACCTGAGAAAACGTGCTAAAAGTCAGCTTTCGCTGGTGAGATCATAGGTTTAAAATTCATAACTCAATATAGTGGACATACACGCAAAACGCTTGCTAGCTAGACTAGGCCTCAATCATCCAACCAAAATAATCCAACCAAAATATTCCATCCAATATAATCCAACCAAATCAAATCATCCCTATAGGTGCACGCTATAGCTCAAACCAATCTAATCAATAGCTTACCTAGCTCAAGTCTAGGCCTCGCTCTATAATCAATCTAATAGCTTACCTAGTTCGGGACTAGGCCTCGCTCCACAACCAATCAATAGCTTACCTAGTTCGGGACTAGGCCTCGCTCAATAACTAAATCAATAGCTTACCTAGCTCATGTCTAGGCCTCGCTCAATAACCAAATCAATAACTTACCTAGTTCGGGACTAGGCCTCGCTTAATCCTACCTAGTTCTATAAGCATAGCAAGTTTTAAATAAACAAAGCGATAATAGTCCACATAAAACATTTGCACATTTCTCACCCCAAGTATTGAAACAAAGTTCAAGACTAAAAGTGGGGCTATGACTCACCTCAAGTCCAGCAAATCCTCAAAAGAAACCGATAGAAGAAAGACGTAAGGAAACTCAAGCAACTCACGTAACGGCAATTACAGACTCGGCACTTCCTAACAATATCAAACTCGTTCAGAAATCATTTCCTCAAAATCAAATATTCCCATTCCCGAACGTATTCCATTTTACTTTCCAAAAATATCCATTTCTCGAATTAACTTCATATTAATTTGAAATTCGACGTTTGGTATCCATATGGGTGAAGGGTCGACACAACTTAAACCAAAAAGTCACAACGAATGAAATAATAAACCAACTATAGGTCTAATACTAGCCCAATATATTATTTAAATAAATCATCGAAGTTTATCAAATCCGTCGATTTGATAATCTCCCATATTTATTTACGTAATATATCGTTCCAAAATTATACCCAACCTAAAGCACATTGCACAAAGAATTCTATTTGGTATATATCGTAGTCCAATAAATTCCCTATATATATCGTCGAATCGGCCAAATTCCACGAGATACCTAGTAATTTATTACCCTAAAACATATACCACAACCTATGGGCGTCGTGGGATACGATGCCCATTAATATACTCATTTTATATCGTCAAATAACTCGATCTAATCCGTCGATTAAATAAGTCACTTGATATATAAAATGTTTATATTAATCGTCATATATCCGTGACAACACAAAAGTCACAATATAAAGCCCACTTGGACTTTAAAGAACCACAACTCGTATAACTCGATAAGTTTCCAAATTTATAAAAATCACGTTTTTAATTATTATTCACCCGACTTATTGTTTATAGTTATTATTTATAACAACATTCTGACATTTATTACACTATTTGCATAGTATAATAACCATCGTTATATTATTATAACGTTTACTCGTGATCGTTTTATTATTAATATACGCATTCATATATATATATATATATATATATATATATATATATATATATATATATATATATATATATATATATATACACGTTTATCACGTCTATATACTTATATAAACGATTATATTAACAATAATATTATTGCGAGTATTATTTTTAATATTTGACTTTTAAATATTTATCGAGTCATAGAATTTGGTCACATGTCTGAGTCATCACTCTCGGCTCATAGTCCAAGTCCAATAATAACCAAGTCACAATAATAAATCAACTCCGTCCAAATCAATCCAATAACCACGTGCTACAACATGAGGGTCCGACTACGGCACCCAACTAACCTATCTCCGTCATCTAATCGACCGTCTCACAATCGGTCCCCAATTCCACATTCGACAACACATCTCCATATCAAAACACAAGTAACCCAAGTCCAAAAGCTTCGGTCCAAAGTATGCCACAACATAAAAAAAAAAATAATAACACAATATCAACCACAACAATATATACCATATATACGGGTCGACTTACCAAGTCAAACCCGGGTCAACAATGAGACCACAAAATACAAGAAATAACCTCACCCGAGACCTTTTGGTCTCGGCTAGCTCTAATGAGCCACTCGACCCAAAACAGCCCACGGGGGCGTCGGCCGAGAACCAAGACAACAACAACAACAAGTCAAGAATAACAATCCGACCAAGTCACCAAATACCAATAACCAAACACAATAATCGGACCAACAAAACATCCAAGACTCCCAAACGAGTCAAGGGTAGGTCACATCGAGACTTAAGGTCTCGGTCGAGCTCCAAACGAGCCGTCACAAAACCAAACGCGACCCAAGAGTCACGCAACGAGTACCAAACTCGCGTCACACCCAAACCCAAGATACCAAACGGACCATTATTATCAAAACTTCATTTCCCCATTATTATTTTACAAAACCCATCAAGAACATAACGAGATACCCACGATTTGGGTACACATCGGGGCGCACGAAAACAAGTCGTGGCCACTCACCTCCAAACAAGCTCCAAAAATCTGATTTCTTCAAAAATCCAAGAGAAAAGATGGTGTATGTGGTGATAACGTGGTGATTTTGATTCGTATGAGGTGTTAGGGTGGTCCAAATCGCGCGTGGTTAGTACCAAAAGATAGATCGTGAAAAGATGGTTAAGATTATGGTGTTATTTTTGATGTTGGAGTGGCGGTGGTGGTGCTATGGTGGTGATAAGGGGCGGCGATGGTTGAGTTTCAAGGAAGAGAGAGAGAGAGTTGGTGAATTGTGTTGGTGATGGTGTGTGTTGTGTTGCTATACGCAGACCCACAAGGACGATTTTTGTGTAATATACTCAAAAAAAGAAAACTTTCTTTTTAATAATAATACTAATAAGAATAATAAGAGGTGTAGGGCGTTTAAGTAGCCCGGTGTCAATACAAGGACCAAACCCGAAACTTAAATAACCAAATGACTTTCTCAAACCGAACCCGTTCCAAAAATAATAAAATCCGATCCAATAATAAAATATAATTAAAATTGTTAGGTTAACCTAGTGGCGGAGTCAATGTAGTGCCAAAATAACGATCTCAAAATAAATCATCACGAACGAATCAAACCAAATCATAAATAAATAATCGAATCCCATAAATATCGTACGATTAAAAATCACGTACCAACGTTCGTAAAATATCTCGTCACAATAAACTTTTCAATTATTCCAAAATCATAATTTTAATGTAATGCGGGTTTTAAAAACGGCTCCCTATTTTGCCAGTTGTCACATCCTCCCAGCCTCGGAAGAAACCCATCCCGGGTTTCTCTCGGAACAATCCATCTACGAAGTAAAAAGCTTCGGATATCTCTTTCGAAACTCATCCTCAGGTTCCCACGTGAATTCCGGTCCATGCCGCGAATTCCAACGAACTTTGATGAGCGGAATACGACTTCTCTTAAGTCGTTTAATCTCTCTATCCAGTATCTCAATCGGCTCTTCCACAAAATTCAAACTTTCATCCACACGAATATCCTTAATTGGTATAACTGGCGTTTCCTCCGAAAGACATTTCTTCAGATTGCTAACATGAAACACATCATGAACTTTATTCAATTCCAATTCCAATCGATAAGCTATGGGCCCAATTCTTTCCAAAATAAGAAATGGTCCAATGTAGCGGGGATTTAGTTTCCCACGTTTCCCAAAACGTATCACACCCTTCCAAGGCGAGACTTTCAGCATCACTTTGTCTCCAACCTGGAATTCTAGGGGTTTACGCCTCTGATCGGCGTAGCTTTTCTGCCTATCTCTTGCTACTTGCAGTCGATCTCGAATTTGCATTACCTTCTCAGTAGTTTCCAAAATAAGCTCAGGGCCTGTGAGTTGGCTCTCTCCAACTTCTGCCCAACCAATAGGTAAACGACATTTACGACCATACAAAGCTTCAAATGGTGCATCCTTAAGACTTGTGTGGTAGCTATTGTTGTAGGAGAACTCCGCAAGGGGTAGATATTTCTCCTAGCCTTTACCAAAGTCTATGATGCATGCACGAAGCATATCCTCCAAAGTCTAAATAGTTCTCTCACTTTGACCATCAGTTTGGGGGTGATATGCAGTACTTATATCAAGTCTCATCCCCAAAGCGGTTTGAAGTGATCGCCACAATGCTAACGTGAAGCGGCTGTCGCGATCAGAAATAATCGATATCGGAACTCCATGACGAGAAATAATCTCCTTCACATACAACCTCGCAAGTTTATCCACACTATCATCTTCACTAATTGCTAGGAAATGAGCAGACTTAGTCATTCGATCCACAATTACCCATATAGCGTCGCAACCGGTAGCTGTCTTTGGTAATTTGGTAATAAAGTCCATCGTAATCCGCTCCCATTTCCAAACCGGGAGTTCTGGCTGCGTCAATAATCCTGACGGTCTTTGATGTTCGGCTTTAACCTTAGAGCAAGTCAAACACTTACTAACATACAGTGCTACATCTGCCTTCATATTTGGCCACCAACATAACTTTTTCAAATCCTGGTACATCTTGTCAGACCCAGGATGAATAGAGTACCTTGACTTATGCGACTCCTGCATAATCAACTCTCGAATTCCTCCATACAATGGTACCCAACTTCGCTCTCCAAAACATAATACTCCATCAGAACGCTTAACAAATCCCTTCTCATTTTCTGCCATCCCAAATATGTTCTCAGCAGCTCGATTCTCTGCTTTCAACGCTTCCGTTTGAGCTCCTAATATTTGAGACGGTAACGGCGATACGATAGTCATTCCTAATGACCTAACTCGTAATGGTGGAATTCTCTCCTTTCGACTAAGAGCATCAGCAATGACGTTTGCTTTACCAGGATAGCGAATCTCACAATCATAATCGCTTAGCAGCTCAATCCAACGTTGCTGTCTCATGTTAAGCTCTTTTTGGTTCAAAATGTGTTGCAGACTTTTGTGGTCAGTAAACACTACACACTTGGTTCCATACAAGTAATGTCTCCATATCCTCAAAGCAAAAACCACAGCGCCTAACTCCAAATCATGGGTGGTGTAGTTCTTCTCGTGCTTCTTGAGCTGTCGGGAAGCATAAGCTATCACTTTCTCCCGTTGCATTAACACGGCTCCCAAACCTTTATGAGAAGCGTCACAATAGACGACAAAGTCCTCGTTACCTTCAGGTAACGCCAAGATAGGAACACTACACAACATTTCCTTAAGTAATTGAAATGCTTCCTCTTCCTTATCTCCCCATTCATAGTTAACGATCTTTTGAGTCAATTTGGTCAACGGTTTTGCTATCTTCGAAAATCCCTCAATGAATCTTCGGTAATAACCGGCTAATCCCAAAAATTGACGAACTTCTGTTGGGGTCGTAGGTGCAGCCCAATCTTTAATCGCTTCAATCTTAGCAGGATCTACATGAACTCCTTGTCTATCAATCACATGACCCAGAAATTGTACCGTCGGAATCCAAAATTCACATTTAGAAAACTTGGCATACAGATTCTCCTTCCTGAGCAATTCTAAGATAAGTCTTAGATGCTCCTCATGCTCCTTCTCACTCTTCGAATAAATCAGAATGTCATCAATGAACACAATTACAAACTTATCTAAGTATGGCTTACACACCCGATTCATGAGGTCCATGAATACCGTCGGTGCGTTTGTCAACCCAAACGGCATCACCTGAAACTCGTAATGCCCGTAACGGGTTCTGAAAGCCGTCTTCGGAATATCTTCCTCGCGAACTCGAAGCTGATGATATCCCGATCTCAAATCGATCTTTGAATACACACTCGATCCTTGAAGCTGATCGAACAAATCGTCGATCCTTGGTAACGGGTATCTATTCTTCACCGCTAACTTGTTCAACTCTCGATAATCAATACACATGCGAAACGATCCATCCTTCTTCTTCACAAATAAGACCGGGGCTCCCCAAGGCGAAGAACTTGGTCTTATGAATCCTTTTTCGGCTAACTCCGCTAATTGTTTCGACAACTCTTCCAATTCAGTAGGTGCAAGACGATAAGGCGCTCGTGCTACAGGTGCACCACCAGGTATCAACTCAATCTGAAATTCTACTTGTCTAGTAGGCGGAATTCAAGGCAAATCATCGGGAAACACATCCGAAAAATCATGAACTATAGGTACATCTCCAATGCACCTTTCCTTTTTCTCTTTCCCTCCTTTCTCAGAAATTTGAGCTAAGAAAAGGCAACTTCCTTTTTCCATTAGCTTCGGCAACTTAGTGCAAGATACGACCGCTAATCTAGATGGGCCTCTCAAATCCTTTCTATCTCCTGGTATGTTCAGAATCTCCTTGCCGTAAGGCACACGCACAATCTTCTCATCGCAAATTATATGGGCATGATATTTCGACAACCAATCCATACCAATAATGACATCAAAACTTCCTAATGTGATGGGTAGAAGATCTATGTTGAAAGGACGATTCAGAAAGTTTAACGTGCAACCGCGACTGATAGTCCTAATCCTCTCTATGTTCCCATTAGCTAACTCTACATCATAACCAATTCCTAAGGCCATCGGGGGTTTCTCTAGTAAGGGTGCAAACTTAGTGGACATAAAACTCTTATCGGCACAAGTATCAAATAGTATGGAAGCATAACGATTATTGAGAAGGAACGTACCAGTAACGACGTTTGGATCTTCTCCTCTCTCGTTCCCAAGTGCATACACTCTCCCATGAGCAGCTCCAGCTTCCACACGTTGGTCCCCATTATCTTGTCGTCCATGATTTCCTCCAGCTCCACGGTTCCCATTATTTTACCCATTACCACCCGATCCTTGATTTCCTCGGTTCCATGATTCCCTACACTCATTCCTATAATGTCCCTTCTTTCCATATCCATAGCAAGTAACATTTGCCTTGTTCATAGTTTCAGGAGTAGCTTGAACCATAGCAAGTGGTCGAGCTCTACAATCCTTAGCTATGTGTCCCATCTTAGAGCAATTCTTGCACATCACAGTACATCGACCAGAATGATGCTTATAACATCGATTACACTTGGGTGCATCTCCATTGTAGTTCTTCTTGTCTCCATCTCCCATAGCATAAGCTCTAGTAGTTGTTTGTCGCTTGTTTCGACGATCATTACCCCTAGAGTGATCATCCCTCTTTCTCTTTCCATTCTTGTCTTTCTCAGCTTCTTCCAATGCCAACGAGTCCATCAATTGTTGAGCGATAGTGATAGCGTCTGTTGACATAAATAATGTCTTAAAACATTGTTAGCATATTAACAATGTCTCTATGTTTTGATAATTACAAAGCATAAACTCATTAATCTAAAACTTATGACATAAACAAGTTTTTAGTGCTTAATATTTGTCTTTGCTTCCATATCACTTAAGGTATGAATAAACAAATGGTTTATTACATTTCATGATCAAAGGAAATTTTTCTAATCACTAGAATTTTTATAAAATGTATTAAACATCTTATATCTTTAACAAAATTACTTTTGGAATTAAAAGAATATGTTTAATTCATAATAAATATATGATTTCAAATTTCCAACCAAAAATGGCAAATTCTATCCAGAAAAATATTCCCCACTAAAAGACAAGAAAAACCAACGTTCTGAAATGGGCGGTCCCCTTAATTCCTTAGGCGGCCCCCTTAATCATTAAGGGGACCGGCCACTAATTAAGGGGACCGACCACGCTCCAGAACAGTGTTTTTCTCCCCTATAAATACTGGATCAGTTCACATTTTTTCCTCACCTTTTGCACTTTAAAACTTTCTGATCTAGATCTATTTCTCTATTCTCTCATCCTTTGATCATAAGTGTATATATTCTTTGTTTCAAAGTGATCCAATTTCCATCCACTGAAGTGCAAGAGAAGAATACTTCTATCTTCCTAGACAAGAAGTATTACAACTTGTTGTGATTTCCACATCCAAGTTGTTGGTGTATCATCAAGATTATTTACATATTCTTTGTGAAGATTGTTGTGAATATTTGCTTGTAGATAGTTATGGTAGATATAGATTGTGTGATTAGTTGATAACTTGGTGTGAAGAAGAAAAGCTAGGAAATCTATTGGTGTGAAGAAGATAGAGTTGAAGTAGTTAGTTGTGAAGTAGATTGATTTGAAGAAGGTGTGAAGAAGTTGTGACTTAGGTGTGAAGGTGTTGTGGTGTGATTATTGGTGTGTATATCGGTGTGTAAATTGGTGTGTAAGGTTTTCTCCGCCATAAGGAAGCTTGTTGATATAGTGAAGAAAACTCTGGAGTTAGGTGCTCGGGGAGTGGAGTAGGGCAAGGAAGGTGTCCTTGTAGCCGAACCACTATAAATCTCTTGTCTCACGGTTCGATCTTTCCATCTCTTACTTATTTCATTACTTATCATTGTTATATATTTCGTATTGATATTTGTTTGTATTGTGTAATACTTGAGATCACATATTATCGAATCTAAGTTTTAAAAATTAAGTAAACACTAAAACTATTTTTACAACTAATTAAAAAGACGTAAAACTATTCAACCCCCCCCCCCTTCTAGTTTTCCACAATTGGTATCAGGAGCCACGTCTAACAAGAATTTTAAAATATATTGTATTTTAAAACTTGTAACGATCTATGGAATCTGAAAAATATTTAGAAGGGCAATCTATGCAAAGACCACCACTATTTGAAAGTGATGGATTTTTATATTGGAAAAATAGATTCGAAACCTATGTGAAATCAAAAGATCTTGATCTTTGGCATATTATTACCTTTGGTGATTTTCCCCCTATTCAATATAATGTTGAAACTAAAATGGATGAAATTGTAGATTTTGAAAAACAAAATGATGATTTGAAAAAGAAACTAGCAAAAAATAATGAGGCTAAAATGGTTATTTATAATGCGTTACCACGCAAAGAATATGAAAGAATTTTTATGTGTAAAACCGCAAAAGAAATTTGGGATTCTTTACTAATCACTCACCAAGGTAATAGTCAAGTTAAAGATAACAAAATAGATCTTCTTGTACAACAATATGAACAATTTACGATTCTGGAAGAGGAATCAATTAATAATGCTTTTGCTAAATTTAACACCATTATCACAAGTTTAAAAGCACTTGATGAGACATTTTCTAGTAAAAATTGTGTTAGGAAATTTCTTAGGGCATTGCATCCGAAATGGCCAGCTAAAGTCACGGCTATTGAAGAATCAAAGAATTTGATGACATTGTCACTAGATGAGCTTATTGGCAACTTGAAGGTCCATGAAGAAATTATAAGAAAAGATTTGGAAACGGTTAAAGTCAAGAAAGAACAAGTCAAATCCGTTGCTCTAAAAGCCAAAAAGGAACTTTGTGAAGATAGTGACTCAAGTGACGAGAGTGAAGATGAAGAATATGCAATGGCCGTAAGAGAATTCAAGAAATTCTTCAAGAGACGAGGAAGATTCACTAGATCATCACATGACGATAGAAAATCGTTCCAAAGAAATAGAAGTGACAATTACATGAAAAGAAAATGCTTTAGATGTGGAAGTCCAAATCATCTCGTTGGTGAATGTCTAAAGCCGCCGAGTTATGATAATCAAGGTGCATTTGTTAGTAGAACATGGAGTGATAGTGACAAAGAAGAAGTGGAAAAACCAAGAGAAGAAAAGTGTTTCATGGCAAAAGCAACCGACGAAATATGCCTTGGAATTGATTTGGAGCCTGACGAATGGATCAAGGATAGTGGATGCTCGAGGCACATGACAGGGAACCGAAAGCTATTCTCTACATATAAGGCATACAACGGAGGTAACGTTATTTTTGGTAGCGACTTGCGTGGAAAAATTATTGGCAAAGGTACGATTTCTCAAGACTCACTTACTATTGAAAATGTTGAACATGTAAATAATTTAACATATAACTTACTTAGTGTAGGCCAAATATGCGATAATAAATGTAGAGTTATCTTTTCCGAATAAGATAGCGAAATAGTTAAGAATGGAAAAATTATAGGTAGAGGTATTAGGAAAGGAGGTGTATATGTTATGAAACTAGGAAACAAACCTGAAGATAGGATATGCCTAACGACCCTAGACGAAAACTCCACATTGTGGCATAGGAGATTAGGACATGCTAACATGCAACAAATACAATCTTTGGCCTCTAAGGAATTAGTTAGAAACTTGCCTAATCTAAAATATGACAAACATTTTTGTGATGCATGTAAAATTGGAAAACAAGCTCATGCTAGTCACAAAGCTAAGAATATAGTATCCACTACTAGGTGCCTAGAATTATTACATATGGATCTTTTTGGTCCATCCGCTGTGCGGAGCTATGGAGGAAACAAATATACCTTAGTAATAGTAGATGACTATTCACGATACACGTGGACTAGGTTTTTAAGTGAGAAAACCCAAGCCTTTGAAAAATTCGAAATATTTAGTAAAATGATTCAAAATAAATTAGGATGCTCAATAGTTGCCATTAGGACGGACCATGGTAGGGAATTTGATAACGAAGTACAATTCGGAAAATATTGTGAGTTAAATGGAATATCTCACAATTTCTCCGCTCCTCGTACTCCTCAATCAAATGGGGTAGTAGAAAGAAAAAATAGGTCACTACAAGAAATGAGTAGAACTATGTTAAATGAACAATCCATTCCACAAAAATTTTGGTGTCACGCCGTAGATACATCGACTTATATTTTAAATAGGGTATCAATTAGAAGAATTCTAGGAAAAACTCCTTATGAGTTATTAAGAAATAGAAAACCAAACTTAAGCTACTTTAGGGTATTTGGAAGTAAATGCTATATCTTAAACACTAAGGACTACCTCACTAAGTTTGATCCAAAATCATATGAAGGAATATTTTTAGGATACTCACAAAATAGTAAAGCATATATAATACTTAACAAACACTCCATGAAAGTAGAGGAATCACTAAATGTAACATTTGATGAAACACCACCACCTCCTAAAACGCTACCTTTAGAAGATGATGATTTAGTCGAAGATGAAGCCATTGAGGTTAGTAAAACAAAACCCATAGGAAATGATAATGAAGACATTCACTTAGAAAATAACGAAACCGTCAATATTAAAGAATCTAGATCACATCCATTAGATAATATAATAGGACATCTTAACCAAAGAACCCTTAGGTCACAAGCCCAAGATAAAAACAACTTCTTTTGTTTCCTCTCAGCAATAGAACCTAAGAATATTAGCGAGGCTTTAAAGGATGAAAGTTGGATTATAGTTATTCAAGAAGAATTAAATCAATTTAAGGCAAATGATGTTTGGGAACTAGTCCCAAATCCAAAGGATATGACTATCATAGGAACCAAATGGGTATATAGGAACAAGTTAGACGAGAATGGAATAGTTACTAGGAATAAAGCTAGGTTAGTTGCCCAAGGTTATAATCAACAAGAAGGAATTGATTATGATGAAACTTATGCCCCCGTAGCTAGACTAGAATCAATTAGGATATTACTTGCCTATGCTTGCGCCCTAGATTTTAAGTTATTCCAAATGGATGTGAAAAGTGCATTCCTTAACGGTTTTATCAATGAGGAGGTATATGTGGCACAACCTCCAGGATTCATTGACTTCGCAAAACCTGATTATGTTTATAAGTTAAAGAAAGCTTTGTATGGACTCAAACAAGCTCCCAAAGCTTGGTATGATCGATTAAAAGCTTTTCTTATTAAACATGATTATTCCATGGGAATGGTAGATAACACTCTTTTCACTAAAAGGAAAGACCCTAATCTCATCATTGTTCAAATATATGTTGATGACATTATATTTGGATCGACTTGTCAAGACATGTGTGATGAATTTGCCAAAATCATGCATGATGAGTTTGAGATGAGTATGATGGGTGAACTTAACTTCTTCCTAGGATTACAAATAAAACAATTAGAAGATGGAATATTCTTTAACCAATCTAAGTACATTAAGGAAATGCTTAAGAAATTTGGCCTAGAAGACTCAAAACCCATAAAAACACCCATGTCTACGGAGGTAAAGCTCACAAAGGACGATGAAGGTGAGTCCGTAGATAACACCAAGTATAGAGGAATGATAGGTAGTTTACTATACTTGACGGCAAGTAGACCCGATATCATGTTTAGTGTCTGCCTTTGTGCCCGTTTTCAAGAGGATCCCAAAACCTCTCACCTAGAAGCGGTTAAGCGTATCTTCCGATACATTAAAGGCACTATACACTTAGGATTATGGTATCCTAAGGAATCCAGCATAGAAACCATTGTCTATGCGGATTTGGATCATGCGGGAGACTACGTAGATAGAAAGAGCACTAGCGGTATTTGCACGTTTATGGGATGTTATCTAACGTCTTGGTTTTCGAAGAAGCAAACCGCTCTTGCTATTTCTACAACCGAAGCCGAATATGTAAGCGCCGGAAAGGCATGTCAACAAGCACTATGGATGAAACAAGCTCTCGTAGACTATGGCATTAGGTTAGAAAATGTCCCCATTATGTGCGATAACAAAGGTGCGATAGATTTAAGTAAAAATCCGGTGCAACACTCTAGGACTAAACACATAGAAATACGTCACCATTTTCTTAGGGATAATGTACAAAAAGGAAATATATCTATAGAAAAGGTTGCATCGGAAGACAAAATTGCGGATATATTCACAAAACCCCTTAAGCGTGAATTATTCAACCACTTGCGTTTAGGATTAGGAATGATGGAACAAGTTGACTAAATTATATTGAATTATTTCAAATTTATACTTGCATGAAATTTATTTTTCTTCCATTTCACCTTTTCTGAGTCTAGGAATCTATTTCGCACAAAACTAAAGATTGGGAAAATTTATTTTCTTTGCATAAACCTTTTTGTAAAACTCAATCAATTTTCTCTAAAAATTATTCTCACAATTTAGGAACCCCATGAAGATCATTTTCCTTGCATTGTTGACTAATTCTAAAAACATTGTATTTCAAAATCATGCATAAACTCTCCCATAAATTGTCAAGGTATATAATCTAATATATGTCTTTGACATTCATGATCGAGCAAAAATTGAATCAAGGAGATTATTTGGATTGTTTCTTAGGATCGTTATTTCTTTTTGCTTCTAGGAGTCGAAACAATCACAACTCCACATTTGTTGCATATAGACACTCACTAGGACAAATTTACTAATAATGGTGTCATCTTGATCCATAACTAGTTTTTCACTCACTAATTATCCTTGCCTTCAATCTAAGATAGGTGCCTTAGGAAGCTTAAGTGTGCTTGCCTTTGTTTACCTCCTATTGCTTATTATATGTTGATTATTTGCTCTTTTGCCTATATGTTTTTGCATGCATGCTATATCTTGATTAGATTAGACTCTATATTGCCTAAGAGAATTGAACTTGCTTGAATTCTAATCCAAACACATAACCTTTGTGCAAATTTTCTGCCAAAAACCCAATTCTGGCAACCTGGAAATCACCAGATGGGCGGCCCCCTTAATTTTGTAAGACGGCCCCCTTAATCATTAAGGGGACCGCCCCCTAATTAAGGGGACCGGCCATCTGATGGTCGGGTTTACAGAATCTTTTGTGCTTTTTAGCCCATTTCAACCTACATTTCCCAATTTTAACCAACCCACTTTGTCCCAATCTTCCAAACAAACCTTATCCATCCTTAAACACACAAATCTTACACTATAAATATCCCCAATCCTCAAAACTATCCATTCATCCCATCATGAACTCTCCAAACAAACCAAAATCAAAAGCCTCAAGGCTAGCAAGGATGACGGAAAAACCCGTTTGGCGAAGAAAAAGCCCTCGAAACAAATCCATCATAACCAATGAAATTGGAAGTCATTCAACACATCCAACTTCTTACTTCCCAAACTTTACCTCAAACCCACAAGGTCATTCATTTGATCCTCTTTACAAACCATACAACATTGGCCAACCATCTTCCTACAATTCCAACTACACAAATCCAACACATCCATACCAAACCTATGATCCACTTCACATTGCCACGGAAAAGCAAAAGTTCTGTGATGAAATAAACCAAATCCATGATCTTAGTGATCTCCTTGCTATGCATCTTGCACAACGCAACAAAGGGCAACCTCCATCATCACCCTATGCAAATTGCCTTCCCCACTCTCTCAATTAGGATCAAGTTACCAACCACACTCACTTTTGCCCTTGTTGCATATTCCTTCAAAAACAAATCCTCTACTTGAGTGAAGATATTTCTTGGATTGAATATCTTCTCACTTGTAATCACCCAATACCACCCTTAACACGATACAACATCGTGAGATCCACCTCTTCCGCTCCATACTCCACCCCATATCCCTCTCCATCTAACAACTAAGCTTCATGCTTATGTTATCCTTCAAGCAAATAAAACAATCAACCATGAGTTGCAAGCAAGTCCAAGTGCTCTTTCTAGGCAATATAGGACTATGTCTTTTCATTTGTTTTATTATGATTAATATGCCTTAAGCATATTAAATGTTGTAATGCTTTCAATGATGCTTGAATGAATCTATTTTTATAACTATTGCTTTGCATATATATGTGCCTTGTTCTTTTCTAATATTTTGTGTAGCCAAGACTTCCATAGCTCATTCCTTTGATGCTCTCAAATGAGGGGGAGTTTACATCAATGGGGAGCTTTAACCTTTTTGATTTTACAAAAAGGGGGAGAAGAGAATGTTAAACTCTAAATTCTTGTCTAAAAATTATTTTTTAGACCTAATGAGTTTAAGGTTTTGTAATCATCAAAAAGGGGGAGATTGTTGACATAAATAATGTCTTAAAACATTGTTAGCATATTAACAATGTCTCTATGTTTTGATAATTACAAAGCATAAACTCATTAATCTAAAACTTATGACGTAAACAAGTTTTTAGTGCTTAATATTTGTCTTTGCTTCCATATCACTTAAGGTATGAATAAACAAAGGGTTTATTACATTTCATGATCAAAGGAAATTTTTCTAATCACTAGAATTTTTATAAAATGTATTAAACATCTTATATCTTTTACAAAATTACTTTTGGAATAAAAAGAATATGTTTAATTCATAATAAATATATGATTTCAAATTTCTAACCAAAAATGGCAAATTCTATCCAGAAAAATATTCCCCACTAAAAGACAAGAAAAACCAACGTTCTGAAATGGGCGGCCCCCTTAATCATTAAGGGGACCGGCCACTAATTAAGGGGACCGACCACGCTCCAGAACAGTGTTTTTCTCCCCTATAAATACTGGATCAGTTCACATTTTTTCCTCACCTTTTGCACTTCAAAACTTTCTGATCTAGATCTATTTCTCTATTCTCTCATCCTTTGATCATAAGTGTATATATTCTTTGTTTCAAAGTGATCCAATTTCCATCCTCTCAAGTGCAAGAGAAGAATACTTCTATCTTCCTAGACAAGAAGTATTACAACTTGTTGTGATCTCCACATCTAAGTTGTTGGTGTATCATCAAGATTATTTACATATTCTTTGTGAAGATTGTTGTGAATATTTGCTTGTAGATAGTTGTGGTAGATATAGATTGTGTGATTAGTTGATAACTTGGTGTGAAGAAGAAAAGCTAGGAAATCTATTGGTGTGAAGAAGATAGAGTTGAAGTAGTTAGTTGTAAAGTAGATTGATTTGAAGAAGGTGTGAAGAAGTTGTGACTTAGGTGTGAAGGTGTTGTGGTGTGATTATTGGTGTGTATATCGATGTGTAAGGTTTTCTCCGCCATAAGGGAGCTTGTTGATATAGTGAAGAAAACTCTCGAGTTAGGTGCTCGGGGAGTGGAGTAGGGCAAGGAAGGTGTCCTTGTAGCCGAACCACTATAAATCTCATGTCTCGCGGTTCGATCTTTCCATCTCTTACTTATTTCATTACTTATCATTGTTATATATTTCGTATTGATATTTGTTTGTATTGTGTAATACTTGAGATCACATATTATCGAATCTAAGTTTTAAAAATTAAGTAAACACTAAAACTATTTTTACAACTAATTAAAAAGACGTAAAACTATTCAACCCCCCCTTCTAGTTTTCCACAGCGTCATGAATGTTTGTAGGCTTAGCAGATATCATATCGTTCTTTGTAGCTACGGGCAACCCATCAGTATACCTCTCAATCCTTTGAGTCTCAGTCCTAACCATATCGGGACAAAGTAAGGCTAACTCTCGATAACGGCGATTGTAAGTTGCCATATCGGTACCTTTCACCTTATGGTTCCAGAACTCAATCTCCAGCTTCTTAATCTCATTTCTTGGGCAGTAAGTCTGAATCAACAAAGACTTAAATTGCTCCCAAGTCATAGCATAAGCCACCTCACTCCCAACCGAATTTCGGTAATTGTTCCACCAAGTTAAAGCTTCATCCTTGAAAGTAAAAGAAGAAAACTTTACCTTCGCATTCTCCGCACAACCACTGACATTAAACACTGACTCAGTCTTCTCAATCCACCTAACCAAGTAAACCACTCCTTCAGTTCCACCAAACTCAATAGGTCCACAAATCTTAAACTCCTTGTAGTGACATCCGTTAGCACGAACAGGTGGAAATGTTCCAGCAGAATGGTTGGAATGATTTGACTCAGCTAGTAGCTCAGCAACTCGTTGCTCCACAAGTTGATTGATCATTGCTTGATCCACAGTAGGTGCATTAAGTGGAACATGATCATTGTCTCCCTGAACAGCAACATTTTGATTCATGTTGTTGCGGTTAGTAGTGTCCAGGTTATCAGGAGTAGGGGTCTCAACATTTTGAGTAGGACGGCGTCCTCGACGACCAGGGGTAGTCGTTGCAGGACCAGTTCTGGTAGCTCTAACAGGGTTTCGTAGTGGGGCCATTGATCTGAAACATCATACAAGTTCGTGAGTCTCCGATAGAACTTATCATATGCTCAACAAGAATTAAATCAACGAAGCCAAGTCATGGAAAGAATATCAACAATACACCACAAGACATCAATAAGGCGCATAGGAACTCAATTTCCATAATATCCAAAAGCCACATAATACCATAAAATAATAACCATCAACCATACAATAAAGATCCAACATTGTTCCAACTACCGAAAACACAAAGGTAATAATCGTTCCAACAAGACAAGTAATCAACGGAAAATACATCAAAATAGGATAACCAGCCTTTCTAACCGAACACTCCTCGGTTAAGAAAGCACAAGATAACATAGCTCAAACATCTAGCCACGCTGCTGGCGGAGGCTCCTCAACTCCTGCCTCAAGCCATCAAGATCTCTCCATAATGATCCTAACTCCACACTATGGGTGTCTCTGTCTCTCTTGAGGTCAGCCACCTCCTTCTCCAGCTCGGCATTCCTTTGCTATAACTTGCGGTCGGCCTCTCGAGCTATAACAAAACCTCGCTGTAAACTCTCGATATGCTCGTGAACCTCCATCAAAACTCTCCTCATCTCAGTACTCCTGCCCACAACCACAGTCATATCAACTCTCAGATCCGCTATGAACTCTCCAATAACCCTCTCAAGTCGATCAGATATACGTGCAACTCTCTCACCAAGATCAGTAATCTGAGTCCACAACCTACCAATCTCACCTAACTCTGCATGCTCAGCAGAAACCTCAGAAGGTGCATCCGACTCAACGGGACTACCAGGTGGCAACTCAACCAAAAACGGATGATCAGGTGAATCAGGCTCAATCGGAGGTATAGGTGAATCAGGCTCCTCAGCCTGAGCTGGCGGCACTAACGAATCATCATCATCAGGCATCTCCTCCTCCTGAGGGTCATCCTCCTCCTCAGGGTCATCATCATCACCCTGCTCAGCCTCCTGAGGGTCATCAGCCTCATCCTCACCCTCGTACTCCTCCTCCTCCTCATCGGAAGAGTACATCATCAATCGTCGTCTCCTAACAGGTGAACCATGTGGTGAAGGGGTAGGTGATCTAGGACGACGACGCAATGATGCAGGTGGCGCCTCAGACAGAAGAGAGTGAGCATCCAACTGTAAAGGTGGTGAAGTAGGGCGTACCGACATACGTGCCGTAGCTCGGTGGGCAAAACGTGGAGCCACACGAGCCAAAGCCTGATGAAGAGTAAGCTGCCTCGATGTACCAGGGAGCCCTAGAGAAGATGAGGGTCCACGCCTAGATGTAGCAGGTGGTGCTGAAGTAGAACCTGTCGGTGTCACAGTAGCTGCATGCATGGCAACCTGGTAAGGGTCATCAGGAGCCATGGTGAACTGTGCTGGCAATACCAGTGTAGTAAGAATATCCTCAACAAAATCGGGCGTATGGGAGGCCATAGTCTGTGACAACGGCGTAGGGTAGGTGTAAGTGTTTCAAAACAACTAAACCACGAACTCAAAATACCGTATCAAAAATCATCACATAATCCCAAATCATATATATAGCCAAGAAAGATTTAAAATCCCGCATTACCAAAATCATTCATAAAACAATTAAGCCATATAATTCCTCAAAACGCCATCATATCACTAAATCAATAAACCTCAAAACCTCAAATCATCTCAAGAAATCCCAAATCTAATAATCATCTCAATATACCTCAATAATAAACAATGATGCTTCGGCTTGGCGGGCTGGCGGGCAATGGTCGAGGATCGTTTTCCATAAAGATCAGTTATAGTTTAGGTGTCTATTTACCTAGTTCTCTATAACCTTGGCTCTGATACCAATCTGTAACACCCCCAAAATTTGATACAGCGGAAGACTCAACAAGCTTTCGGGGTGCTACGGGGATTGGTATCCATTCAAAGTCATGAAAGAACGAGATAAGGTAAACATAAGAAAAACACAACCAAAACGGGTTTCAAAGTTTACATTTATCCCAAGAATTATCCAAAGTAAGGCCCAAAAGAAATAAACATAGGTCCACAATAGTTATCAGAGTTTTAGAAATATAGATCCATAACCGGTGCCAATGCCAAGCCTCCAATCCCAAGCATCCATAGAGCATCACTTAATTACCTGAGAAAACGTGCTAAAAGTCAGCTTTCGCTGGTGAGATCATAGGTTTAAAATTCATAACTCAATATAGTGGACATACACGCAAAACGCTTGCTAGCTAGACTAGGCCTCAATCATCCAAACAAAATAATCCAACCAAAATATTCCATCCAATATAATCCAACCAAATCAAATCATCCCTATAGGTGCACGTTATAGCTTAAACCAATCTAATCAATAGCTTACCTAGCTCAAGTCTAGGCCTCGCTCTATAATCAATCCAATATCTTACCTAGTTCGGGACTAGGCCTCGCTCCACAACCAATCAATAGCTTTCCTAGTTCGGGACTAGGCCTCACTCAATAACCAAATCAATAGCTTGCCTAGCTCATGTCTAGGCCTCGCTCAATAACCAAATCAATAGCTTGCCTAGTTCGGGACTAGGCCTCGCTTAATCCTACCTAGTTCTATAAGCATAGCAAGTTTTAAATAAACAAAGCGATAATAGTCCACATAAATTATTTGCACGTTTCTCACCCCAAGTATTGAAAACAAAGTTCAAGAGTAAAAGTGGGGCTATGACTCACCTCAAGTTCAGCAAATCCTCAAAAAGAAACCGATAGAAGAAAGACGTGAGCAAACTCAAGCAACTCACGTAACGGCAACTACAGACTCGGCACTTCCTAACAATATCAAACTCGTTCAGAAATCATTTCCTCGAAATCAAATATTCCCATTCCCGAACGTATTCCATTTTACTTTCCAAAAATATCCATTTCTCGAATTAACTTCATATTAATTTGAAATTCGACGTTTGGTATCCATATGGGTGAAGGGTCGACACAACTCAAACCAAAAAGTCACAACGAACGAAATAATAAACCAACTATAGGTCTAATACTAGCCCAATTTATTATTTAAATAAATCATCGAAGTTTATCAAATCCGTCGATTTGATAATCTCCCATATTTATTTACGTAATATATCGTTCTAAAATTATACCCAACCTAAAGCACATTGCACAAAGAATTCTATTTGGTATATATCGTAGTCCAATAAATTCCCTATATATATCGTCGAATCGGCCAAATTCCACGAGATACCTAGTAATTTATTACCCTAAAACATATACCACAACCTATGGGCGTCGTGGGATACGATGCCCATTAATATACTCATTTTATATCGTCAAATAACTCGATCTAATCCGTCGATTAAATAAGTCACTTGATATATAAAATGTTTATATTAATCGTCATATATTCGTGACAACACAAAAGTCACAATATAAAGCTCACTTGGACTTTAAAGAACCACAACACGTATAACTCGATAAGTTTCCAAATTTATAAAAATCACGTTTTTAATTATTATTCACCCGACTTATTATTTATAGATATTATTTATAACAACATTCCGACATTTATTACACTATTTGCATTGTATAATAACCATCTTTATATTATTATAACGTTTACTCGTGATCGTTTTATTATTAATATACGCATTCATATATATATATATATATATATATATATATATATATATATATATATATATATATATATATATATATATATATATATATATATATATATATATATATATATATATATATATACGTTTATCACGTCTATATACTAATATAAACGATTATATTATCAATAATATTATTACGAATATTATTTTTAATATTTGACTTTTAAATATTTATCGAGTCATAGAATTTGGTCACATGTCCGAGTCATCACTCTCGGCTCATAGTCCAAGTCCAATAATAACCAAGTCACAATAATAAATCAACTCCGTCCAAATCAATCCCATAACCACGTGCTACAACATGAGGGTCCGACTACGGCACCCTACTAACCTATCTCCGTCATCTAATCGACCGTCTCACAATCGGTCCCCAATTCCACATTTGACAACACATCTCCATATCAAAACACAAGTAACCCAAGTCCAAAAGCTTCGGTCCAAAGTATGCCACAACATAAAAAAAAATAATAACACAATATCAACCACAACAATATATACCATATATACGGGTCGACTTACCAAGTCAAACCCGGGTCAACAATGAGACCACAAAATACAAGAAATAACCTCACCCGAGACCTTTTGGTCTCGGCTAGCTCTAATGAGCCACTCGACCCAAAACAGCCCACGGGGGCGTCGGCCGAGAACCAAGACAACAACAACAACAAGTCAAGAATAACAATCCGACCAAGTCACCAAATACCAATAACCAAACACAATAATCGGACCAACAAAACATCCAAGACTCCCAAACGAGTCAAGGGTAGGTCACATCGAGACTTAAGGTCTCGGTCGAGCTCCAAACGAGCCGTCACAAAACCAAACGCGACCCAAGAGTCACGCAACGAGTACCAAACTCGCGTCACACCCAAACCCAAGATACCAAACGGACCATTATTATCAAAACTTCATTTCCCCATTATTATTTTACAAAACCCATCCAGAACATAACGAGATACCCACGATTTAGGTACACATCGGGGCACACGAAAACAAGTCGTGGCCACTCACCTCCAAACAAGCTCCAAAATCCGATATCTTCAAAAACCCAAGAGAAAAGATGGTGTATGTGGTGATAACGTGGTGGTTTTGATTCGTATGAGGTGTTAGGTTGGTCCAAATCGCGCGTGGTTAGTACCAAAAGATAGATCGTGAAAAGATGGTTAAGATTATGGTGTTATTTTTGATGTTGGAGTGGCGGTGGTGGTGCTATGGTGGTGATAAGGGGCAGCGATGGTTGAGTTTCAAGGAAGAGAGAGAGAGTTGGTGAATTGTGTTGGTGATGGTGTGTGTTGTGTTGCTATACGCAGACCCACAAGGACGATTTTTGTGTAATATACTCAAAAAAAGAAAACTTTATTTTTAATAATAATACTAATAAGAATAATAAGAGGTGTAGGGGGTTTAAGTAGCCCGGTGTCAATACACGAACCAAACCCGAAACTTAAATAACGAAATGACTTTCTCAAACCGAACCCGTTCCAAAAATAATAAAATCCGATCCAATAATAAAATATAATTAAAATTGTTAGGTTAACCTAGTGCCGAAGTCAATGTAATGCCAAAATAACGATCTCAAAATAAATCATCACGAACGAATCAAACCAAATCATAAATAAATAATCGAATCCCATAAATATTGTACGATTAAAAATCACGTACCAACGTTCGTAAAATATCTCGTCACAATAAACTTTTCAAATATTCCAAAATCATAATTTTAATGTAATGTGGGTTTTAAAAACGGCTCCCTATTTTTCCAGTTGTCACAACTTTAGTATGTGCCCAGTAATTGTTTGTCGTTTGATTTTCTTTTCTTTATTAGGAATTGTTTTTTATTTTTCAAAAACTTGCAAGTATCAATAAAACATTGTGGTTTCTAGCTAACTCCATAACACATTTTTACTTTATTACGTACATTCTTATATGTTTCAATATTGTTATTTTATACTTTGCCTACATGGCGTGCATACACTAATTAAGACCCACGATGGCAGAAAGGATGAGTAAATCTACTAACTAACTCGTTGAGTAAGAGGGTTGCAAACCCATCAACATTGGATCACGCATCCTTGCTAAGCACCTTACTTTCAAGACGTTGAAGTAAGATTTCCTTGCGTATTCCACGAATGATGCGCAATATCGTGTACACTGTTCGAGCTTAGCACATTATGAGCCAAGACCCTGGGTCATTTAATAAGACTCTGCAAAAATAATGTAAGTTTACTTTCATACTTATTATTTATTTTAAGTCACGCACTTAATTTAAAGATAGGTTCCAAAAAGAGTATCTTAATTGATCTTTTTATATAAAGGATAACAATTTAAGAACGGATACCAAAACACGCAAAGCAAAGATATATAATTTGTTATTTATACAAATGATATACAAGTTACAAAAGCCTATATTTACACACTATGACGGTGCTCAGGACTATCTTCTGGGACAGCGGAGTACAAAATTGAATCACAAATAAAGCACTAAACAAACAAGGTTAAGCTTTGTACAAAATAAATAGGGTCGAACCCTTTATTTATTTGTAATAGTCGAACCACCATGCAATTGGTAAAGAAAAGAATAAAAGTAGCTTGCATGCATGGCATGTATATTATCATAATATACATATATACTGTACGATACATATATGTTGCCTTAATATGCATGGCATGTATATTGTGTGCATGGCATGATATACTTACTGTACGATACATATATATTTTTAAAGAAAGGGTTGTTTTTTCATCCGAATAATTTTGTGAAACCATGGGGTGTTTATATAGCCCTCAAACTTGTTCACCAAGTTAGAGTCTATCACCTCCTCAACTTCCACAAAACGACACTCGGACCCCTCCATTCATTTTCTTGTTTCGACCGATATTAACCAACACCCCATGGGTTTGGTTTTCATACTAATAAGTCCCTCATGTATTAGTTACTTTATTTGTGATTTAATAATTAAATATAACTATTTATATATTAATTATTTAACATCAATTCTCATACGTAAAGTGTGCAATCTCATGATCTCGAGTTCGATCCTAACATATGACTACTAAAATAATGTCCATAAACTAACAGCTCCCACTTGGACATATTTTAATAGTGTAATCACATTGGTTAGCGTATAGCAACACGTCGATGCCTCTAGTACGATCTCGAGTAAGGCTCCTGGAAAAACCTTTTAATGATTTCTCATTATTATTATCCTTTTGTTTCTAACACCACGTTAATAATGATATGGATCAAAGTCATTCCTTAATTAACCATTCTGTTTCTCGTTGTTAGTGATTGATCAAGATTACCAAATTATCTGAACATATTCATGGAAGATCTTGGGCACGGCCATGCAAACATCTTGACAACCCTACGAGGGGCCCAGCAGTATTAAACTTCAAAAATTATTTGAATTCATAAACTCCCTTTGATTACTTATCGTCCTCGCTCAAGTAATCACTCAAGAAAGAGTTTTGATATTCTATTGTCAATTTAATAAATATGACAATCATAATCTTTATATATATTTAATGTGTTTATAATAGAATATTCAATCACAGTTAATTGCTTAAGTGTGATTAATAATCTTGTCATAAAACATGCATTAAATACGTGCACAATATTGTCCATATGATTTCTATTCAAAGATTTAAACCACAAGGGTTACCTAATCTTTGAAGAAACTCATCTTTATTTTCTAGTCTAACTATTAAGATAAACCACATTTCTAAAATTGATTATCTTTATGGACAGCATCTTAATCATTCATATCATGTATACTATACCCAATTTCATATTTGATAATGTATCATAATGATTATCAGGTTTACAATAATCCTGTAAATTATAGCCCTCAGCATATTAATCAAATATCTGAGATATATTACTATGAATGATAATTCCATCATCTTGAGATTTAACATTTAAATGTCAAACTTTATTATCATGTTGAGATTTAACATTCAAATGTCAAACTTCATCATGATATTTACTGGTGTATTTTTAAAATATTATGTATCTTGTACTTTTATCTTTTAAAGATCAAAACTCTCACTTGCTTTTAGCAATTTAAAGACTATCTTTAAATACTTAGCAAATAAAGCAACAATACAATGTTCTCTTTTGGGATATTACAAATACTTATTGACTTTTCATGACTTTACGTTGTTAATAACCTCTTTATAAGTAGTTAAACAAATTTAGAACTTCAATTTAAGACTTAATGTAATTCATCACATTCATCACATTCCATCATATGATGATGTCTTATTAATCTTCTAGGTTGGAGTTTTATTAAATATGTCCAAGCCATACTCAATTTTTTAACCTTGACAACTTTTGGAAGAAAAGAAATCATAGTTATCTTTAATCAAACAATATAATAAGAGTTTGATTTTCCTAACTGAATATACCATAAACATTTGGTATTTCATTAGTATTAATATTGTAAGACAATCTAATAATTTTTAAGATAACCATATTCTTTTTAACTTGTCTATTTACCAACTAATTCATTTTAATGGTATAATAATATTTTTAGCCAATTACATGCTTTATAACACAAGTACTTTTTACAAAGTCACTTCATGTCCATGTCTTTACAAGAAAACATAAACTGTTATAATCCCATTATACATTATAAGTCATTTAACAATTTAATGACTTTATGTTTATGTCTTAATTAAAATATAACAAGATAACGTCTTACTTTATTATAAGTCTTGTAACAACTAAAAGACTTTATGTTTATATCTTTACAATGAAACATAAACATGTTTAACTAAAGTAATTATGAACACCATCTTTTTGTTTCAATAGTAATTTCAAGTTAATATATTACTTCACAATAATGTAAATAACATTATTTCTTCATTTATTTATGTCATTCCGAGAACACATAAATATTCAGATTGAAGCATCATTAGATTACTTAATTAATTTATGTCATTCCATGAATTCATAAATATACTAATTAAAGTAGTCTTGATATAATATTGACACATGTTCTAATAGGTATCTAATTTAGAAACTGCAAATTCTCATAGTTCAATTACATCAGTTGATCTGCTAGTAATGAAAATATGAAACTCACATTGTTGTTGCAATCTAGCTAAGTTCTCACATAACATAAATTGTAACACCAAGTGTTTCTTGAATTAGATTAGTATAATAGAATGTAATTCTCTTACCTTGCAGTCAAGAGAATCCATTAAATCATATCTTTATGAGTTATTTCTTGCACACATTAAAGATAACATTTCTCCCACTTGTGCATGGAACAACCTCATATAGTTGATAAACAACATGCCATGCATTTGTTTATGTGTTCAATATGATTGTGTCATAGATTTTAGCATAACAAGTAGATGTAGAACAATGTCTAGTAAGGAAACGTATAAGACTATCCTTAAAAGTATGAGTGTCTACACTTGAAAAATAATTATCTTTAGCTACCAAGATGTCAAAGCTTGTAACTCCCATTGGATTAAAGATCATTACAATAATTCCTTATTCAGTAATAAGTACACAATACTCCCACTGATTTTGACAACATTTAAAATGTTTTATATCCAGTGAAAGAAAATAGTGTGCTTTTAACTTTCCTACACCTTAAATGTCCATACGTAACAATTACTTATGCACTAAAGAGTGTATTCTACTACGTAAATGATGGACTATCCATCAAATGCTATTAACTTGAAAAATTGGGCATGCAATTTCTTCCTTAAAAGGTCTACCATCCTACAATGTATGTAGCACCTTTAGAATAGTCAAAACAACTAGTTTATTTTTAAACATTTTGCGGTAATTAGTCTAGCTTCTAATTATAATAACTCATAAAATGTCATACATAATTTTCTGTTAACCAAATATCATATTTGTTACTAAGAATTTAATCACCGAATGAGGATGATAAAATCTATATGGAAAATATTCGCAATTTTCTTAACTATTAAAAAATTTGGTATGAGTTATATTAGAATTTAGACATATCTAATATTCCTATTATCCTTTCTCATTCATGAAAAGGAATAGGATTGTGTCTCACTCTTCTTTCATAGAAATGAGACTTCTTTTGTCTTTTAAGTAAATTATTCTTAATCAAACATTTGTTTGAAAACAGAACGAGATCAATTTACCAAAGCCCAAAGTGCGTTTACGGTTTGAACGTTGCATTAATACATTAAAACGAATTACAAAATTCAATTTCAGTATTTTCGATAATTAGATCTTTAAGAAAATAAAATACCCATTGGTAAATATATTCATATAAACCATAGTATTTTCTTAAAGCTAGGATCCAAATTGACATAGTACCATTACATCCGTTGATCTGCTAGTAATCAAAGTATTCAACAAGGTAATTGTCGAACAATAATTGCCAATATCATATTGCAATTCCTAGATTTATGGGATTTACAATCACAAAACTTTTGTAATGTAAGCATGTTTGATCCCCATCTTAATGCCTTGAGTCCAAGATCTCACTTCCTACTCAATTTAAGTCGTCTAACTTAAAAACTGCAAACTCATAAATCCATCACATCAGTTGATCTGCTAGCAATGAATTTATGAAATTTACCTCTCCATTGCAATCTCGCCAAGTTCTCACATGCCGTAAATTACAACTTCAAGTGTTCTTAATTAAATGGCATTCGACTTAATTTTATAAGGGTATTAAATTTTGACGTGTAATCAAAATAATGTATGAAGAAGCATGCATACAACTTCATAACATTGATTTTATAAAAGATTTTTATTACCAATTTACTAAGAGTAAAATAACAAAGTTTTGATTGAGGTATCGGGTTCACCAATTAAATAATTACCAACAATTATCGTCCACTATATCGTACTTTTGCATAAGCCCTAAGGCTTGTGTTTCGGATAATCATTGTGGAATTGTGGTGAATTCATCCTTAAGATGACAATGTACGTAATATAGTGATATAGGTAAGTCTAGAGTCGGCACACAAGCAGTTGTAGAGAACCGGTAGGTGCATGAGCTTTAAAAACCCCTCTCTACAAGTACATTGGATGGCAACCTTCGGTCCGCCTTTCGCACACTATGTACAAAAACATCAATCAACCAATCCTTTGAAATTTAAGCTCTTAAAACCAAAACAATTTCGCCATTTATTTAGTCTATATTATTTTTCTATTAAAAAATTACCCTTTTCGTTTATAAACATGTCTAACATAATAATAAACAAAAGCAAGTAATATATAATAAAAAATAACAACCAAATAAACATATACATAACATAACAATTAAATATGTATAAAACATGTAGCCACATGCAAATCTTATTCAATAGTTCTATTAATAATCAAGTCTAGGTGTATAATACATTTATTCAATTAAGGCTTTCTTCTTCAAAGGAAAAAGAGCCACATACATCGATAAATCGATTGCGTAAGCGAAAACTAAACAAATACCACATAGCACATAATTGATTACTTAATATTGGAGTCTTTCCCAATTCGACATCTATTAATAAATTTACATGTTTCGATATAACTTAACATTTAATTAATTTATACAATTTAAACAATTTAAATTATCACACAATTAAATCCATGCAAATATGCACTTTTCATGGATTATGCTTAACAATTAACATATTGCACCAAGATCGTTTACTAAAACGCATAACCAATTACATGACATCCTAGGGTTTCTAATCATAATAAAAAATTCAAAATACAAAACCCTAAAAACCCTAATAGGTCAATCGACCTAATAAAAAAAATTAGGGTTAGGAATTAAAAAAAACCCTAAAAACATGTAACTAAACGAATCAAGATTCATTTTTTATGCGTTTTGATAATTAATTACACATTATAACGGCTCTAGATGCCACTATTCGAATTATAATATCATGACAATCATATAAATAAACCAAACACATCAAGTAAGCATATGCGGAAGCATTATAACAAGATCATATAACATCTAATTAATTAATCAAATATAAATAGTAAACGCACCGTAGTGATTCTAGCCCGAACAAGAATCAAATGCAATCTTCAACTCAAGAACCCTAATTAGGGTTTATGTGGATTATAAGAATTACCCCTTACCTCTTTTGTAATTCAATCCAAGAATCAATCAATAGTGTGATTGTATCACGTTCTTGTACACACGTACTATTAGCGATTCGATGTAAATGCTAGTTCTTGAATCACAAATAAAGCACTAAACAAACAACGTTAAGCTTTGTACAAAATAAATAGGGTCGAACCCTTTATTTATTTGAAATAGTCGAACCACCATGCAATTGGTAAAGAAAAGAATAAAAGTAACTTGCATGCATGGCATGTATATTATCATAATATACATATATACCGTACGATACATATATGTTGCCTTAATATGCATGGCATGTATATTGTGTACATGGCATGATATACTTACTGTACGATACATATATATTTTTAAAGAAAGGGTTGTTTTTTCATCCGAATAATTTTGTGAAGCCATGGGGTGTTTATATAGCCCTCAAACTTGTTCACCAAGTTAGAGTCTACCACCTCCTCAACTTCCACAAAACGACACTCGGACCCCTCCATTCCTTTTCTTGTTTCGACCAATATTAACCAACACCCCATGGGTTTGGTTTTCATACTAATAAGTCCTTCATGTATTAGTTACTTTATTTGTGATTTAATAATTAAATATAACTATTTATATATTAATTATTTAACATCAATTCTCATACGTAAAGTGTGCAATCTCATGATCTCGAGTTCGATCTTAACATACGACTACTAAAATAATGTCCATCAACTAACATTTTTATATTGTTCCATGGCACAATACAAGACTACTACCTAATCACAGATAATCTTGATGACTTTGTATGATGCATATGATGTACTGTAGTTAATATATGGATTAATAGTGTGTAGCAAATATATGTCAGAATTTTGAAGCTGGTTCAATGTAGCGCTGCAAATATATGGATCAAAGATTGGCTGCTCAAAAGGTTTACATCCTGCAACAATGGTACAAAGCCTGACTTATAACCCGTCTCAGTCTATCCCGGTCTTGTAGCCAATTACCCGAACCACTCATCTCTCCGTTCACCACTTCTAACCAAACCCATTTGGTATAATTCTAACCCATATGGTATTATGGCCAATTAACTCAACCACTCATTTATCCATTCACCATTCACCACTCGTCTCTCCATTCACCACTTCTAACTGCTCCTAAGAACTCATAGTCCATTTTGATTTTCAAAATGTCAAACACAGATCCCCTTTTGTGCATTACACTATTATTCTAACCATATTCGTATGTTCAAGAACCACATGATATACATAATGAATGAGACTGTAGAAGACTGAAAATGAACATAATCTATGAAGAGAAACCATTGAACAACTTACCATTTATTAAGAGATACATCGACTCAATATTTAGCACCAAAAGTTTATAAACTTACAACCAGGAAGAGTTTTAACATATTGATTAAACCAAACATGATTCAAAATCACGATACAACATCACATGAATTCGGAACACAGTCACAAATTCTAGTCAAAATAAGAATCCAAAGTGCCACCGGCAAATCAACCTCATTAACCATTAGGATCATGATCAAGCAATAGTTCATCCTAGTCTCAACTTTCTTCAGAGTCACTTTCAGACAGTGTAGTTAAATCAGGACTTAACGTTTGATGGTATAGTGAAACCTTTAGCTTCCAAACGACATAGAGTCTCGATATTGGTAGGCATCGATGTAAATGGTATTGAATATTCCTTGTTGATCAAATAATTGGGACATGAGAATGATGTTTTCACATGTTTTTCTCTGACAATATACCAGAGGTAGCTTTGGAATTTGGATCTTAATTTTACATGGCTAGGAGCAAGGTTGTAATAGGGTACATGAAATAGTAGAGAATTTATGTGATCCATCAGGATTCACGAATAAATCATTTCATTAGAAGTGAGTTAAATGCGCTTTATTTACCTTTAGTTAATAAGCATAAAGTGTTGGATTAAGTTTCAGTGATGGTGGAAGGGAGGCTCTGTAGTTGAATTTTGAGCAGTCTAAAAAGACTTGCCTTTTGTATTTGCCATTGAAAAAAAAAATAGAAAATCCTTCTTTAAGCAGTTGTTAGGCCTTACTACATTTTATTAATGCAAGCCTGAAATGTGTAAGTACTTCAGATAGTTGTAAGGTTCTTGTTAATACTATCTATGATTTGACTACACTAAGCACCCATCTAATGAATAACCTATAGCCATGAACGCTCATCAGCAACAACGATCCTACCATCAAGGTTCACCATCATATTACTCTAACAATACAACCATAAAAAAGCAATCCAACAATACGTTCCAATGTTCCATAATCAACTATGTTTGCCCAGATAAAGAACGAGCTGAGAAAAGGAATCAGACACGAATATTATATAGAACAAAAGAATGACATTACCGTGGCTCAACTAGTCCTATTCGAAGCCAAGTATCAGTTCAGGCCTGGTTCAAAGCCCGACCTATAACCAGTCTCAGTATATCCTGGTCCTATTGGCAATTACCTAAACTGCACATTCCACCTCTACCAAACTACGAGTGTGCGACCCATGTCTGGTCAAGACTCGACATGAAAGCATATGGTACATACTACGCCCATAGTCCATTTTTCTCAACAAAATGTCAATATGTGTTCCCTTTGTGCATTACAGTATTATATTCCATATTTTCAAAATTGAAAAACCACATGACATGCTTAATAAACCAGACTCAGAGTCACAGATCGAATACTGAAAATGAACACAGTTAATCAATCAAACGTGCTTGCCAGTTAGCCAAACAAAAGAAACAATTGAACTTCACCATTAACTAAGAGATACATGGACTCGATATTTGGCACCAATACTTAATAAACTTATAACATATTGTAAACAATTAGGCTTTTACGATTAAACTAACCATGATTCAAAACCACTTAGGAGATGCTAAGTCAAATGCATTTGAAATACAGTAACAATTTCTAGTCAAACAAGAATTCAAAGTGCCACCAGTAATTTAACCTCGTCAACCATAGGACCATTATCATGCAATAGTTCGTCCGAGTCTCAACTTTCTTGAAAATCACTTACAAAATACAGGTAAGGTTATATCAGGATACTTCATGTCTGATGGTAAAGTGAAACCTTTAGCTTCCAAACGAGAAAGAGCCTACCAACAAAAAAACAGCAATGAGTGGATAACGCAATATTAAAAAAGATGGAATGTTGAAATCAGGGCAAACTGCAGATAGAAGCTACAATCAGATTTCTTATGAAACATCATAGACATTCATACTCTTGTGTTTGTGACAAAGATATCGATGCTAGTTTATAGTTTCTTCATCAATGTACATATTTTTAACATTAAAGTAATTACTGTGATTGAAATCAGATACGTGGTATTGAGTATTTCTCTAACAAGTTAGTAAGCTACTGTAAAAAAATGTTCATCATTTGAAGTTGTGAAAGTCGCTTTTGAAACAGACATCTAAATGTTTCCGAGTATAGTCTTTGACTATAACTAAAAATAAGGGAGAATTGCATATATACCCACTAAAACTCAAAAACTTGCACATATACCAAAACTACAAGTTTTTAATGCTTGATGTACAATGTCAATTAAGCATGTTTTGGATATATATGCAAATATTTAAGTTTTAATGGGTATATATGCAATTGCCCCTAAAAATAAATAAATAAATAAAGTAAAGAAACTCCCAATATCGTCTTCTACGGATTATGGGTCCCAATATCGTCTTCCACGGTGTATGGAGGAGGTTGAGACGTAGACAGCCTTACCCCTACCTAAGGTAGAGAGGCTACTTCCGGTTCTACCAAAGGTAGAAAAGGACCTCCGGCCTTGCAAGGGGTGAGGATCTAAAGCCGAGTATGATCAAATAGTTTTACAAAGACACAAATTGCGACAAAAAATTAGAAAATGGATTTTTCACCTTTTGACATGATTTGCCAATTTTAAGCTCCTTCACATGGGAAAGTTTTAGTAACAATCCTTTAAGCATCTCTTCCTCTTCTTCTTCACGCTTTGTCTTAGCATGACACTCCTTCATATAATACAATTCAGCCTTCACTAAAAAAGACACGTTTAGCAACAAAATTTTTGACAAAACCAAAAGATCTCCAACTGTAGTAGCCTAGTAGGTGTTATTTTCCTTACAAGGGGCAAAAAACCAAACAAAATAAAGCCCAAACACTCATGGGCCGAAACTTTAACATCCTTTATATCACACACTATCACCACATATCACGCAAGGGCCGAGCAAATTCAACCGAAAACCAAACCGACTTTATTCGGTCCAGTATTTTTATGTTATATAGGTTTTCGGTTTCGGTTTTACTCGGTTCGCTATCACACTCTACTTCGGGTTGAAACCTTAACACCCTTTATATCACACCTTAACATTGGTTCGGTTTCAGTTTCACTAGGTTAACTTCACTTTTTTCAAAATCGGTTTTCGGTTCGAGTCAGGTTTTGTCAGTTCGGTTTGGTTTGAACCAAACGTGTGTTATCAAGTTATTTTGTTGAAGAGAAAAGAAGAGAAAAGAAAATAAGAAGTATGAAAAGAAGAGGAAAAATTTATAAGTATTATTGAGTAATTTTTTTTTTCTTAATCACCTCAAAAGTGATGGAATATTTTAGATTAAAAAGGTCTCATATCTTTCTTCCGGTGCATTTCTCTTCTTTTAAGATTCTTTCTTTTTTCTTTTATTGTTATTGTAAATTAATCTTAAAAACACGATGTAGAATCCCAAAATGAAAATAACGAGGGTATCAGCTCGCGCGTTGCCGCGGGATTTTTGTACACGTTAGTTTATCAAGTAAGCTTATCAATCGAATTTGACATCATAGATGAGGTTCACATCTTTCAAGCACATAAAACTCATGTCAGTTGATATAATTTTGTATGAAAGTATATTCTAACTTTGTAAGCAAAAATATTAAAGGTTCTCAAGCACAACTGAGAAACAAATTACAATGTATAGTAACACCCACATAAAATAAAAATGAAGAGAAAGTGATATTAGGAAGAACATCAACAGAGGACATACGTTACATCATATAAACTGAAACAATTATTGACAACTAACATAACTAAAAAATAAAAATACAAAGAATCATCGACATTTTACTTGCAAAAATATTGTTCCTCTCTTTATGATGCCCAACAACCTTGTCCTTTCATAACCTATCAACTATTACCTGTGTGCATACCATGGAAAAGGAAGCTAATGAGTAGGTCGATGTAGGCTCAAATGTTTATAATGAAATAATACACACTTAAACAGGGAATCACACAATGACAGTAGGATTTGGAAAATTTGCAGAAATTAGAAGTAGGCTTATAACACAGTAAAAAATGAGAATGTAAACCTTCAAATACAAACTGAACAAAGTTAAGTTGGGTTACTGGTCAGAATGGGTTTTGGTTATAAATAATACATCTGGATTGTGTTTATTCCAGCCTATCCAGTATTCAAAACATTTAGAAAGTTTAACAACTATAGCAATGAAAAAATTATGACAGCTAATGATATAAAGAAACTGCAATTACAGTCTAACACGGTTAACAATCGAATTAGTTTACTGAGTAGAGTTCCTATGTAAATTTTCGTTTGATTTTATACTTACCTACTACTATATGGTATGACATCCATATTACATCAAAAACAATGTTCATATCAGGGCCTTTGCTTTTTAAGTGCCATATCCTCTGCCCGCTTAAAGTTTCGTTTAGTAGACGGCAAACATATTGCTTATACCTAAACTTGTTTAATTAGTAGCGCGGAATACAAATATCTTAACTGAGATTTGTAGCTATGTCTCACAACCCTGTCCATTTTGTTATAGCTTTCTGAATTAGCAGTGGGGTGGCTTTCTATTCACAAATCCCACGCATACTTGGCCTGCTGCCTCATCTGGATACTTGTAAAAACACATATCACACTTAAATACTATTAAGTACCTTATGTTTGTTTATATCAAAACCAAGGGTGAAATGCATACGGCAACACTGCCGCTTCAGTAATGACTGACCGTAATGTGTATGCTAATGTTCCAAAAGGAAGAAATTTCAGCATACCTGAGTTCATAGTTTGAACTATGCAGCAAAGTCTTCCAATGGGACACATTTTTGTTTCTGCAAGTTGATGGACCATAATACACACTCATATGGAGAGAAACTGCATTCATATAATTAATGACTCGTTTAATCTATTGCTGGAGGTAGCCACAGTCTATTACCAGATATTTGCAATGAATAAACAACCAAAGGTATACCTTGACATAGTTGACAAAATCAAAGAGCAAACCCTGGTTATTGCTGCTGGTGGTGCTTTTTATAATGATCAGTCTCCAATGAGCGTCTAACTTCAATTGATTCCTTCAGCGTCCCCATTGGTCTATCCTATCCAGATTTCTTCTTACACTCTTCCTCATGTCCCATGTGCAAAGCATGTGATATTACATCCGATAAAGGCTTATCTTCATCCCCGGGCCTCAAGAATCGCTTCTAGATACCTCCAGTTTATTGAATCAAACGCGACTTCTTCCAGGTCGATTTTCGTAAATGAGCTAACTCTCCTTCATTTCAAATATACATTCCAACCATCATCCCTTACTCATGGAGTCTCTGTCAAGAAAAAATCAAACGGCTTTTTTAGCAATGGTAAAATTAATTTATGTCAACGAAACATAAAAGGAGAAAAAGAAGTAATCTCATAGGTGAATGGAAAAAGCATAAGGTCAAATGTATGTGTCAAATTGTGAGAGTACATACATGTTGGCGTTACTTTATCATAATGGTGAATACATACGTAACTCTGTATTGTGATAAGCTCTTCTACTAACATCACAGAGGCGAGTCTGATCTCTTATTTATGTTACCTGAACCTAAGGGGGTGCATTTGGGATAGCGCATACGCTTAAAAGACATGAAAATCAAATACACAAATATTATTACAACTTCGCATACCTTACAACCATTTTGTTTAAGTTAAAAACCTAATCCCCTCGAACATAGTAAACCACGTTTAATCTATTTTAAGATTGTCACTTTAGAGTGCTCATTCACACACCCTACAACAATATGATTACTCTTTCCCTACACAATCTGATAATCATAGTTATTCTTTTTATCAAACACTCTTAGAATGGTAAATAGTTTACTGAGACTTACCAACTTCAAGTTTCATATCAGACTTACAACTTCAAGGTGTACATTAATTATAAAGAACCAATACGATTTTACCTACAATAATCCGCACTTTGCCCTCATATCCACAAAATTTCCTAAATATTTGTTCCATAAATAGTGCTAATTTCTATTGTAACCTCTCTATATTCATTTGGTTCATTTTTTAACCCGTAAAATCTAACCTATATCACAAATGCAACCGTTGCAGATTGACTATCCACATCTTTCATACACAGAAACATATAATCTACTCCAGCAGAAAAGCTAGGACTGTGTAAAATGTAAAACACATATATACCTGCAATTGCATACATGATAGGAGAACTTAAGTTGACCAATGTTGCTTCACTGAAGTCCTCATTCCTGTCATCTATGTTACCTATTTAAGGTTAACAATAACCATTCAATGTTTTACATACTATATGAATTAAACATATTTCTGTAGAAAGATAAGAAAGTATCCATAGCTTTGCAACCATGGTTATTAAGTTTAGGTTTAAAAATTCACTGATAAAAGAAACAGAGTAACTATTTTGCGTTGTCATAAATAGGGTATTTGGAATGCTTCATTTTCTAATTTTCTGATTATGTACTTAATTTTAGGTAGCTAAGTAGCTCGGATATAATAGAAGACGTTTGTCTATATGCTAACTTTGTAGTATATTAAGCATGGTTTCCTTTGACACTTTCTAACAAAAGTATTCATTTTGGAGTTTTGCTGCATTTTTTTACTGGATGCACAAATTCAACCTTTATTTCTAAATAGCTATTCATAAAAATCTCATAAGGCTGAATAATAGGTTAATCCAAACATTACCTACATTTTTCTGGATTACCATTTGAAAATAACGATTGTCACTTAGGAATGACTTTCAGACGATTCGAATGTTTCAAAACAGCATAAGCAATAATAAGCAACCATAAACACCCGATTAAACTATAATCAAGTAATGAATGTATATTAGGATGTTGAAAAGCAAGAAAGGCGCACACCTGCGATGTAGCAGTGCCAATGAGAAAAGGCTTAAGACCACTATATAGCCCACCAATGCCCTACCTGCGTCAAAGCTATTCAAAACACATGAGTCATCAGTTTAGGAGTATTCTAAAATAATCATAGACAAATAATTTGTGGCAAGATTAATTTTAATTATTATTTTTATACAACAATTGTTGACACTGGGAAAAGTAAGTACATTAATACCTTGCAGCGAGTAGAAAAATCTTGAGCAGCAAGCATGGCAACATAAGGAGAAGATTCATCTTTCTCTCAAAACCGGGAAAACAAAACCCTCACACCAACTTCTTGTACAAAATGCACCAATCTGTAAACATAAGACTCATACATTATCATATTAGGGTTAAAAAAAATCGGTACATACAAAAAAAAAATATCAGTTATAGGCTATCAAAATTGTAAATTACTTGAAGCAATAATGAAAACTTACCTGAGGTCAGTGGATGCCTTGGTTGCGCACATTGAGGTTACTGAGGTGAGCATTTGTCGCACTCTACTATCCTTCCACCTTCTGCAGATGAGTTATAAGCTGTTGTCTTTGATATCCTAAGAGAAAGAAGATACGGAAAACAGTCATATGTTAAGATAACATGCATAGCAAACATGAAAACAGGTTTTGGTGAAAAAAGAAAGCGTAACTCACATGTGCCTTTGTCACCGTCTGTAACTCCCTTACTCCAAACAATCGCCTAAATCGACAAATGAAAAACAAAATCCAATAATTGGCAAACAGTTGATATAATTGACTGTAAGTTCACAAATCAAGTAAGAAAGATGATGGTATATATGACATACCTGAGTTACTCGAAATATAGTCAAATGATCCCCTGAAATTATATATAAAATATGTAAAGCCTTTAATCATACCAACACTAAACACGAACGATTACGTATCGTTGACAACTACATACCTATGAATATATTCAGTCACTCACTATACGCAAATGAAGCAAAACGCTCTGAACAACTTAGCCGATACAACCATGCGTAGATGCAAAGGCAGGAAAATCGCCATGGCTGCATTTGTATAAATGGCCCGCTAAGATACGACCATCCTCACACCTTTAAAACCGCAACATCGCTGCAACCACAATTCCGATCCAGCAATATCTTAGCCTGAAAAAAAGACTATAATAAGTAAATATAAGCAATCCTAAACACAACTTAAGTGAACTTAAAAAAAATAACAGTAAAAATTAACTGTCCTCACCACCATCTTCACCAAGCTACTTCCTCTCACCACCATCTTCACCAAGCTACTTCCTCGATAATCACCTTTAAACAAAACCAAAACTTTTGAAAGTCAAATCATCTACCTGCAATTCATAAGCATGTTATAAACTATAAAACACAAAAATATGAAAATCACAAAACCTAAAGCCAATAATCAAAAAAACGAAAAATAACAAAAACCCCAACTAAAAAAAATTAAAATTAAAAACCCTAATTTTACCTCTTATAATTGTTATAAAAAAAAACCCCTAAATTTACCTTTTTACCTGAGAGAAGCTTCAGGAAGAATGTATGTGTGGGAGAGATGTGTTTAGTATCTGTGTGTGTCTGGATTCTTCTTCACATATACTTCCAAATACATTGTCCCCCATTTAAAAATTGTTGTCCTGTAGATGTTTCTGTAGAAACACTCACATCTTGCACTGTGGATATCCCCTGGTCGGATCGGAGTCATGAGATCCATCAGTTTTTTTTTGGGTGTCGAAGCAAGAGGATGAGAGAGGAGGTGAGATAGAAGTGTGAGTGGGATCCGAAAATTGGGTATACTTTATTTCGGGTTTGGAAAAACTTTAAAAAAAAAATGGACCACCAAAGTTGCATCTACAGAACACGCTTTTTATACTTAAGTTATAATATAATATAATACATGTTGTTTGAGCACCCCTATTGGAGGAGTATGAAATTTTTTCCGTTTGTGGGCTTATGTCAAGTAGAGGTTATCATGTCTCATGTACTCTATATATGATTGGTTAATATTGCATTATAACATACTGAAAATTTTATTATTCAACAAAGCTAAATGATTTCAGTAAATATTTAACTATCTTATAATGAATAAAGAACTATTATAACTATAATACTTAAAATTAAGCCTTACAAGTTTAAAGACTTAAAGTACAAGTGATTCAAACACAATTAAACAATTAATACCATAAATGAAATATAATTAGACATTTACAAGTTTAGAAGCTTAAAGTACACAACACTTTGTTTTTGCCATTAAAGTTTAAAATTAATAACTTAAAATTGATCATTATATATATTAAATACAATTAATTAAATAGTCAATAAATACAATTAATACATTTATTAAAACACCCTTTACATAAGAAATACAAATTATCAAGCATATTGTACAACCAACTTAAACACAAAAACCTGCATTAAATGTCACTAATATAAATAATAAAGCATATTATACAAATTTTTAAGCCCGAACGAGCAATGGGTCAAATGGGATCGAGCCCGAATGGGCACGGGTCAAACGGGCTCGAGCCCGAACGGACATGAATTAAACGAAATTTTTGATATCCGTAAATTTATTGTCAAAAAGAACATAATAAACTAAAATATGTTCACATATTGTACAAACCAAGCAAACTACTAAACAAAAACATAAAATAAATAGTAAATAAAATAATACAAAAAAAACAAAATTTCATCAAACTTTTGCTATAAAAAACTAATCAGTAAAGCTATTGTCAGAAAACGTACAAATAAAATAAATTATTAATTAAAAAAAATTAAATTACAGGATGTCCGAAGCTGTATCGCGCAGAAACCCTGCTAGTAAGTCAATAAAAGATTTATCCAAATATCTTCCTATCATCTTTTGTTGTTTAATAGAACGACTAACCATTAAACATCATAAAAAGCTCATCTTAAAACTACACTACTATACAAATTTACATATGTCAATAAAAGAAAACGTTTCTAAAGTTGTTAGGCATTTGTATTTAAACGTCGATGATCATTTATGCATGTTAGTTATTGCATTTAAGATTTCGACTAATAGATGAACTTAAATACCTTTTTTTTTTTTTTTTTTTAATGGGTGTGAGAACTTATTTAAATATGTAATTTAGTGCTATTGTATTGCCAATAAAATATATTCACGTAAAAGTAAGCTTCCATTAAACTCGTTAAATCCATTTCATCACATATACTAAGTGAAATTATTTGATTAGCTTGTTTTCTAAGAATGGCCAGACAAGCTTATCCAGTTGTTAGGCTGGGCACAGAAAGGCCGGTCGATCGACTCAAACGATCGATTCTACTCGATCGTTGCTTTTGTGATGATTCGGTCGTGGGACGACAAAAACCCAAATGGGTCGCAGGCTAGATCGATTCACATTTCCATTTTGTTTGCCTTTTTGATCCATTTTGTTCATAGCATGGTATTTGCTATGAAGTTCATAGCATGGTATTTGCTATGAAGTAGCCTAATCATGCAAAAGTTCAAACTAAGTTGGGATGAACAACGATCAATGGTGAATGGTATTTGTTATGTTGGTTTGAACTTTTGCATTTACAAGTTGGGATGAAGAAGATGAAGTAGCATGTTATATATATGTATATATATTAAAAAAATGATGCAGGAAATTAAAAAAAAAATGATTTACACGTTAATGAAATTTGAGTATTTGCTAAAGTTTTTTTTTTTTTTTTTTTTTAAATAAAAAAACGGAACTAGGTCGTCCTTACTGGGGCACTGAATCGCCTGCAGATCGCTGGAGAGAGAAAGCTGACGTGGCAAGGAAAAGTAAAAGGATTGAATCCCATTACTGTGGGTAGCCTTAATAATAGTACTGCACGAAATTTTGGCAACGTATCCTCAAAGATGACGGTATTTTGGAAGATTCGATTTTGCCACATTATACTATCTATATAAAAGGCAGGCGTGCTGTTGGCAAAAAACGGTCTACAGTAACGGATTACGCACAAGGAATGGGGCCATTTGTGGTTCTTATGTATTGGTAGTACATTATGGTACTATGCAACTGTAGATAGTGGTCCATTTGTACAGCTGCTATTGGCTACAAGAGAGGTTCTCCGTTCCGTTTTCTACATGCATTCCCGTAAGACAACTGTAGCATTCACTGTTGGAGCCCGTAATATGGGTGTAATCACCCCGTTATTTTCCTGCCCTGTATTAGTGTATGTGGTTGGTATTATTACCACCAAATACTGCCCACAGATTGGGTTTATATCCTATAATACCACTATAGTTTATCAAATACCACCAACAATTTACCAGAACTTTCTTAAACCATATCCACCATTGCTAACACCACAAAGAAACAAAAAAATAGAAAATCTTTGGTTTACACAGGTATGAAATCCATTTGTCTTTCTTGCATGCTACACAGTTGTTCATTCCTTTTTTTTACTTCCATTTGTCTTTACTGAAACTTCTCTTCATGCAGGTTTTCAGCTTCAACAACATTTGATCTACTACAACTTCTTTGTCCACGTAGCTACAAGTTGTGCCAGGTTTCCTTTCTTCCCTTTGTTAGTATTTACCTGCATTTATTCTGTGTTAGAATATTACATAATGTTTACTAATAGTTTGATTATGCATATATCAAAAAAAACCTAATCTTTTAAACCCTACTGCTCATAAACATTTATTGCATCTATCATTATATGTATTAAAGTTTGTATCGCAACGTTCTCTTTATCAAAAAGTTTGTGCTTCATACTGTATGCTATATGTACACATTGTAACATGCCAGATTCACAAAACCAAACTCATAATTACTGCTCTTACCTTAATACTCAATATGGGATACATACGACACACCCTCCTCAGTTAGCTCCCATAGAACAGCCAAAATGGTGGGAAAACAAGGCCCAATATCAGCAGCCAATAAGCAGGCATGTGAGACAAAGTGGCATTAAAGAATCTACGCCTGTAGACAATCAGAATGTTCCATTTAATGGATTAGAAAAAGGGCCACCCGCTTTACGCCAGCAAGAGGATTTGTATCAATATCCGTCGCCAACCTTTTCTGAATCGGTGTATGATTCCAATTACAGCAAAAGGCCCCACCACCTATGTACAATCGATGCGATAAATGGACCTGCATTTGAGAACAGCAAAAAACAAAAGGGTAAGATCATTACTTATTTGCATGCATACATTTAACCTTCATTTATACTAACTACTTCTATTATGCATACAGGATTGGCATATAATAATGATGCATACACCATATACAGTCACTTCTCTGCCCCATTTCCTATGGCACGTGGTGAAGGTTCTTTTCATATACAAGATTTTCAGTCTATTCCAACCCCTTATGACAAATGGGCACATACACTTGAAAAGGGCCTTCCTAATGACAAACAGGGTAATGCTCTAAGCAAATGAAGATGTGGCAAAAGTATTTTAATTCAATCATTGGTTTAGCACACATACTGACGCTTATTACTGCTTTCGAACAGGTTTCTTTATACATCAAGGCAAACCTGTATGCTTGAAATGTCTAAATGGTGAAAGCAAGACTATTCTTTCATGGCAGGGCACAACTATGTGCACACGCTGTCTAAACACGGAAAGTGGCAGGAACGGTTATATAAACCCAGACACTGGAAGAGAAATACTACAAAAAAAATCAACAATGAAACATGCAGATACAAAAGTAGGGGAAAGACAGTCAACGAACGTGAATCCAAATACTTATGACAAAGGTATACACCGAAAAAATTAACACCTATTGATGTACAGTCTATACTCATACAAATTCTCTTCCTTTTTACAGGGCTGCCTGACCGCAAAGGTAAAAGACCAATTGTTGAATCTGAAAATGGTCAACATAAGACACCTTATTGTACATTTGAGGGTATCACAAGTTCATTCAACATTGAAGGTGATGACCAATAATGTCCATGTGATTTACTATCAGCCTTATGCATAAGTATATGTCAACTTATGTTAATGAAACCAAGGTATAAATTGCAGGTACAACTGACACAAGTCAAGTGGAAATAAACAAATATGCACCCAGGTCCAGAAAAAATCCAGGAAATCGAATCCCAAGACATACAGAAGTTAGACATCAAGAGAAAGCGCAAAGTACACCCATATTACCAACTAGCAATCCACGAACTACGCAAGGTATGAAAAAGAATATTGTTTCCAAACAAAGGAAAAAACTAAAAAAAGTATAAAAAATAAATGAAATAAAAAAAAAGGATAAACCAAGAAATTATACAATTTATTTTACAAACTACATATTGCTCATACTTTTTTGTCCTACAAATTTACAGGTGTATCGGACTTATATATTGACCTAGGTGACTGTCAATGTGTTTGTGAATACTGCGGTGCAACTTTCTGGTATGGAGAGCGGTTGAAAAGTCATTCTCAGCGTGGTAAAGTAAGATATGGTAAGTGTTGCGGGGGAGGGCAGTTGTATCTTAGAAATGAAAAGGATCCGCCACCGTATTTGAAGGAACTCTTCAGAGATAAGCATTTTTTAGACAACGTTCGTGCATATAATCAAATGTTTAGTATGGTTTCCTTTGGTGCGGAAATTGACAATTCAGTCAATGATGGAAGGGCTCCATATGTGTTCAAAATATCCGGTCAGATCCACCATTGGATAGGGACGCTCTGTCCTAACAATGGAAAGGACCCTAGGTTTATGCAGCTCTACGTCTACGATACACAAAATGAAGTTAAAAACAGGATGGAGCCTTTTGGTGGAATAGAAAGGAGTAATCTCAAGCGTGAGGTTGTCGAAGGTTTGATACAAATACTTGATGAACACAATGAATTGGTCCAAGTTTTTAGGACAGTGATACAACTTTACAATGTCCCAGCATCTAGAGAATATCAGCTCCCTTCTCCCGGAACTCTCGGAGCAATCGTATTTGAGCCTGATGCAAACAGCGAAACCGATTTCGACATGATTATAGAATACAAAGACAAAGAGCCAAAAAGAATTAACAAGCTACATAGTTCATACATGTCTCTTCAATTCCCGCTCCTTTTTGTATACGGCCAACCCGGCTACAATACAGATTTGACGTTGAAAGATGTCAATGGAAAAAGAAAACGGACAAAGGTGTCTATGAATATGTATTATAAATACCAATCGCACGAGCGTGTTAATCAGTTTGGACATCTCTTTAGAGGTGGAAGATTGTTCCAACAATATGTCGTCGTTGTATATTGTACCCTTGAACAAGAAAGATTGGATTTTGTAAGGGCAAAACAGAATCGGTTAAGAAGTGACTGTCTTTCAGGCATTTGTGATGCAATGTCGAGAGGAGATCATTTTGGAAATGATATAGGTCAAAGAATCATCCTTCCTTCAAGCTTCACTGGCGGCCCAAGATATATGTATAGCCATTACCTGGATGCTCTTGCCATATGTCGCGTTCTTGGGAATCCACAATTTTTTATTACATTCACATGTAACGTAAATTGGCCAGAGATAAAACGACGCATGGCAGAGTATCCAGGCCTGACACCAGCAGACAGGGCTGATGTAATATGCCGGGTTTTCGAGCAAAAGGTTGAAGACTTCCTAAGAGTACTTAAAGAACAAGATCTGTTTGGTCGATGCACCGGAGGTACATACTGATTTTGTGCAAATCGTTCACGAAAAATACTTAAACATTAAATAATAATTTCAAGTGCTGCTACTCAATACTGTTACTTACTAATGTATTTTATTTTTTACAGTTCTATACACAATTGAGTTCCAAAAGCGTGGTCTCCCACATTGTCACACGCTCTTATGGGTGGACACTAATGATAGAATTAAAGGTCCAGAAGAGGTGGACAAGTTCATTTCAGCTGAGTTACCTAACAAAACAACTGACCCAGAAGGTTACAGAGTTGTTGCTGATATGATGATGCATGGCCCATGTGGAAATGCAAATCCAAAAGCTCCATGTATGCAAGACGGTGTTTGCAGCAAGAACTACCCAAAAAAATGCACTGACAATACTTTCTTTGATCAAAACGGTCATATACACTATCGGAGAAGAAGGAATGGGGCTTATGTACCAAAGGGTGAACTCAAATTAGATAACACATACGTTGTGCCATATAACCGACTCCTTTGTCTAATGTTTCACGCTCACATTAACGTTGAGTACTGTGGATGGAGCATGTTGATAAAGTATTTATTCAAGTATATTTCTAAAGGCACGGACAGAATTGCGGCACGTATTGTAAAACCGATTGGTGATCCAGGACCATCATCATCTGCTCCTAACATACAGGTTGATGAGATAAAAAACTTTATTGATGGACGTTTCCTTTGTCCACATGAAGCATGCTGGAGGATACTTGATTTCCCTATTCATCATAGAGAACCAGCCGTGCAGATACTTGCAGTTCATCTTCAAGATATGCAGCAGATTACTTTTAGAGATTCAGAACCATTGGCCCATATTGTCAAAGATGATGGTAGGAAGCTAACAACACTTACAGAATGGTTTACATACAATAGGTTGTTTGAAGATGGACGTGATTTAACGTATTTAGACTTCCCTACTAAATACGCTTGGTATGAAGATCAAAAGATATGGAAACGACGGTCGATTAAAACAAAATACTCGATAGGCAGGTTAGTATACGTGCATCCGGCCGCAGGAGAACTCTTCTACTTCCGCATCTTACTGGCCCACCAAAAAGGTTGTAGATCGTTCATTGAAGTACGCACAGTTAACAATACCGTGTTGCCTACATACCGGGCAGCATGTCAAGCTATGGGCCTACTTGATGATGACAAGGAATGGGACATAGCCTTGCAAGAAGCGTCGATGTCTGCATCAGCAAAAGAGTTACGTACCCTGTTTGCACATATTCTCATGTACTGTGAAGTTGCAGAACCACTTATGCTTTGGGAAAAGCATTGGCAGTGCATGAAAGACGACATCCCAGCTAAAGCATCAATGACAAGTGGTGTTAGAAACCTTCATTTAAATGATGCGGAGATCAAAAGCTACATACTTTTTGAAATAGAAGCAATAATGAATAGCTGTTCGAGATCAGTGAAAGAATTCGGTTTCTCAATGCCTCCACAACATTTACTTGATCAATTGGAAAATAGGCTTTTGATGGAAGAAAAGAACTATAATCGTGAGGAACTGAGGGAAGAAGTTGGAAGATCAGTGGTCAAACTTAACAAGGAACAGCGCAAAATTTATGATCTTATAATTGATGCATGTAATAAGAGGGAGCAACAATTAATTTTTGTGTACGGCCATGGTGGAACAGGAAAAACTTTCCTATGGAAAGCAATTATTAATACTCTAAGGTCAGAAGGAAAGATTGTACTAGCCGTTGCATCTTCGGGAATTGCCTCCTTGCTGCTACCTTCTGGCCGTACAGCGCATTCAAGATTTAAAATACCGCTAGAATTAAACGATCAGTCCATGTGTCAGATAAAAAAAACACGATCCTTTCACAACTACTTAATGAAACAGACTTGATCGTATGGGATGAGGCACCCATGAACGACCGTCGCTGCTTTGAAGCACTGGATAGGACTCTCAAAGATCTCCTCAATAATCAGGATCAGTTATTCGGTGGAAAACCAGTTATGCTAGGTGGTGATTTCAGGCAAACACTACCGGTTAAAAAAAAAGGTACAAAGATGCAGATAATTGGATCATCGATTGCTAAATCATATTTGTGGCAGCATTTTAAGGTTTTCAAACTTAAACAAAACATGAGGGTTCTTAAACCAGGACTTAATGAAGATGAAAGGAACATGGTACGTGATTTCTCTTCTTGGCTGCTCGATATAGGTGATGGAAAAGTTGGTGAACCGGATGAAGACGATCCAGACGATGCTTCTTGGGTTACAATTCCGCATCAGTATTTAGTACCAAATGATGACGATGGCATTCAAGCACTAATTGATTTCATTTATGATGAAGAAACATTGAAAAACCCAACCGCCCAAGTTTTGCAAGAGAAAGCAATTGTTTGCCCCAAAAACGACACAGCTCAGGTGATAAACGAAAAGATATTGTTGAATATTGAAGGAGAAATGGCAGAATATATAAGTTCAGACGAAGCAATACCTGTTGGAAGAGATGGTGCTGCAACTGAAATGTTATACCCGCCCGAATACCTAAACACTTTCAAGTTCCCAGGATTGCCACCGAACATTCTGAAACTGAAGATTGGTGTTCCAATCATGATGATACGAAACATGAATCTTGGAGGCGGCCTCTGCAATGGCACAAGAATGATTGTTACAAACCTGTATTCAAGACTCATTGAGGCTGAAATTATTACAGGCACAAGAATTGGGGAAAGAGTTTATATTCCAAGAATCCCATTAACCCACAAGGATCCAAATTACCCTTTCATTTTTAAACGTAAACAATTCCCAATCAAAGTTTGCTATGCCATGACAATCAATAAAAGTCAAGGCCAGTCTTTGAGCAAAATTGGAATATATTTACCACAACCAGTTTTCAGTCATGGGCAACTATACGTTGCATTATCACGAGCAACATCACCCTACGGTTTAAAAATCCTTTTGACACCAGACCCTACACATCCCCCCAACACAACCAAAAACATAGTTCATAAACATTTCTAGAATCAAATTTGCTCATCAGAGGTCCATTCGAAAACAAAACAGAAAGGTGAAAATAGTCTCACGATCTAGAAAACAAAAATTTACAAAACTATTTTCCTATAATGCATCTATATCTAATTTTCTTTCTATTCACAGGTGCAACAATTGCAGAAACGGAAACTGAATCTAGCAGAACTACAGTAACAACACCCACAGACACAGCGAAAATACCAGCAACACATGAGCATGATCCAAAAGGTAATACAAGTTTTTCACCTTTACACAAAATTTCATAAAACAATACCAATAATCTATAATCATAATTTACATTCCTAATATTAGGCACAACAGCAGAAACCAAGAGTGTCGAATCATCAGAAAACATCATCACAGACAAAGACACGCAAACAGGTGCAAACCTCTTACCATTACCAAAATAGTAAAAAAAAACAGTAGATTTAATGTTAAATATTACCTTATGGTTTTTAAAAATGGTGCAGCAACCTCAACACCACCAACACCACACATCGGTATGCAAGCCAGATCCAAAGCAGATGACGCAAACCGCAAGACAATCAAGCGAGCCCTTTTTCTAGAAGAATCACCTGAAAACAAAAAAAATAAATCTTAAATATCCATCATCAAATAATGGCTACTTCTTTTGAAAACTATCAAACCCTACTAAAGGTGAATCTACAATCACCTTTCAATGTAAATAAGTAGCAGTAACAATAAAGGTTATATGTAGAATCACTTGCATCCTTTTGTGTTGTAGTTAATGACACTTATGTAAACATAACTATCCATCCTGTTCAAATGGAGTTATTACCTATATCTGCTACTAACATTGCAGATACATCTTTGTTTCTATAAATCTGTCAAATACTTCTCCAAAACTGGGTGAACACCAAGCTTCTTCAATTCCATAATAATTCCATGTCTATGCTCAATTCTCGCTTTCACTTCTTCAATCCTAGCAATATTCAAACATTTAGGGTATTTAGGAGTCATATCGTTTGAGTCAACTAGATTGTGTTACTGAGATTGAACAAACCCTATATACCGTATACTATGTGTTTTTACCAAATTCAATTGAACAAAAAACTATACATGGCGTTGGACAACCACACGCTCCAACCTTTTAGCCCAAAAAACATGTTCCAACCATTTTGGCCCAATATTAAATGATGTACTGCCAAAAAAAAAAAAAAAAAAAAAAAAAAAAAAAAAAAAAAAAAAGGCCCATTGGACAATTACAAAACCAAAACCCAAAATAAATACTTATACACTCACTTCTGAAATTTAAATATATATTATGTTTACTTAATTTTTTAAGCTTAGTAACAATTTTTTTTTTTTTTTTTTTTTAATCAATAAACACAAATAAGCATAAAAAAAAAAAAACAAAAAAAAAAAAAAAAAAAAAAAACAAAAAAAAAACGCCCCTCCAAAAATATTTTAAATTTTTGTCGACACAAACTGACCCGCCGCAACGCGCGGGCTACCCAGCTCGTTTCATTTAAAATGTACAAGTCACATCTTCCACAACACTTGTTACACTTGTCAACTTATTACTTGCAAGGATCTATATTTAATTTCAATCTTAAATTCTATGATTCTTTACACAAAAGATTAGAACTCTTTAAAAAAATAACTAAAAATAATTAAACGAGTACCCGTGTATAGCAGCGACGATATATAAAAGTATTAATATGTGTGTGCAATTTTTTTTAAAGTATATACGGTTGTGAAGTAAATGAGACCGAAGAAAAGTTAGTATTTTAATTGTAATCAGATATCTACAAATATAAAAGATTTTATTTGTCTTTTATAAGTATTGGTATTTTAATCAAATAATATTACTTATTTTTCAAGTTTTTAAGTTCTAAACAAATGTGTTTTTGTTTATATGTAGTATAAATACGAGTAAAAAGACAAAGAATGATCAAACTAATTCGTAGCGATATATTACAACGATTGTCAAGAGGTAGCATTTATATCTTAACATTCTCATGAATAGCTTAGAAAACAAATACAGTTATACAGGTTTGTTTTATAACTTACGGAATATTTCATACATCAAACTTGTCAAGTCCTTCAAAATCTGATTCTACACACAATAGATGTGATTCATTTGGCAGATCTATCATGTTATTTTTGCTCTCATTGTTGCGTATCAACACGGAAGATGAAAGAAACAAGCAAGACCAGGTTGATGGTCACACAAAAAGTTCACATTGTGTCCTGAATACTAAAATCATGCAACCACTTAATCTTCATCTAATAATGGTGAATTAAAACATCCTTTGTAGAGCCCAAACCACTACACGCATGACTATTACGATATGTTTGAATGCTTTCTATATCTAAAGCAGTGTTTTTTTCAGGACATTCATAGCTACTCTTTTTAATATAGTGTAAGATGTTCATAAGATACCTTATATTTTGTTGCTGAAATGTATACTACAAACATTTGTGGCACATGAAATCAAGATCACTTTATCCGTTTAAAGAGTTTACTTTGCTTAAACCTCGCAAAAGGGTCCTCATTAATTTGCTCAATTATAATGGGCTAGTTTGTCAATAATGGGCCTATCTGAAACTTGTGAAACAAATGGAATTGGACATATTGCGATTTGGTCCCACAACCTTACTTGATGTCAAAAAGTACCCATGTGACAATCCCTTTTTTTTTTTTTTTTTTTTAAACGGCACCACACTTGAAATTCGACCCCTAAGTTAAACCATCCAAACGGACATGCCCCGTGACCCGAACCGCTAGGAGCGCGCGAAGGAATCCCCTAGAACTCACTAATTCGCACTAAAAGGAAAATTCGGATTTTGTTTGTCACTTGCGAGACTCGAACCCGGGTAAAAACCCCTCCCCAAGCTCCAGAAGGAACTCAGGTTTGGTTATGTGACAATGCTTTATATCAGATCGTCCTCTATAGTCTATATAGGTTATGTATTTAAAGTCGTCATCAAATAGTTATGAAAACTGAAAAACAGTATCAGGCATATAAAGATAGTTATAATTAAATACTAGTAGGGTATCCGCGCGTTGCAGTGGCGGGTACTTTAAAATAAATGTTAATGACATCAAAAGGAAAAAGTGATAGCTAAGAGTTGTAAACCTTTCGGGCTCGAGCCTATTGGCCCGTGCTCGTTCGGGATCGAGCCCATTTGACCCATGCCTATTCAGGCTCGAGCCCATTTGGCCCGTTGCCCGTTCGGGCTTGAATATTTATATAATGTGCTTTATTATTTGTATTAGTGACATTTAATGTAAGAATTGTGTTTAAGTTGGTTGTACAATATGGTTGATAAATTGTATTTCTTATGTAAGAGGTGTTTTAATAACAGCATTAATCGTATTTATTGACCAGTTTATTAATGTTAGTAAATGTGTTTTAATTAATTGTACTTTTAGCTTAAAAACTTGTAATGCAGAATTTTAAGTATTTTTATTTAAAGATTGTATTTAATATTAGAAAATGTGTTTTAATTAGTTGTATTTTTAGCTTAAGAACTTGTAATTGTATTTAATATTAGAAAATGTGTTTTAATTAGTTGTACTTTTAGTTTAAGAACTTGTAATGCTTAATTTTAAGTATTTTTCTTAAAAGGCCTAAATGTTTTATAAGATTGTATGATATATGTTCATATAACTGTAACAGTAGCATCATCAAATAATTTTAATAATTCTTTTGAGCTAACTTTATTCTATTCATATAACTCTAACACAACTAATTAATAATGTACTATATTTATTGAGTTTAAACAAAACAAATGATGTGATTTTGAGAATAAACTTGGGTGAGAAGCAACGGATTAATTCAGAAACCTTGACGTCTAAATACATTAATTTTTAATGAAAGACAATGAGCATGGACTTGGTCACGTTAATTCTGTCATAAGTTGTCCATTGCAATGTAACCAAGATATATATTTTTCTGTTACTTCCTAGATTTTTAGGCACATGTAACTTAGGCTTACGGTTTAATTATTTATAACGTATCAAATTGTTAAATCCAAGAAGAAAATAGCTAGAAAGGACAAAATGTGAACATAACCTAGCTTGGCAACGTAAATCATGGAAGATGAATACATGGCTTACAATGTACACCATGCAAAGCCTACTTGTACATAGTTACGTGAACCACAAGTAACCTTATTAAGCTAAGCTGGACAATTTAGGCAGCTTAATAACTTGCAGAGAGAGAAAAACAAAGACTTTTAGAGAGAGAGAATCCCGGGCCCACAACAAAGAATGATTGAGACATTGAGTACTCACTACGATTCCATTTCATATCCATCTCCTATAAATAATCAAATCCATCCTTCACATCATTTCAAACTCGATCTTCAAATTATTCCAACAGAAATGACAGAAGAAGAGTTTCAAGAAGCAGACGTTATGTTCTCCGGCAGCAACGTCAAAAACTTTGAGAAGAAAGATGATTATTGTTCTGATATGGACGAGTCGTCAAGAAGAGCAAAAAGAAAAAAAGTAGACAAGAAGGACACGAAAACAAAGCCCGTAGCAGTTAATATATCCGTGAACATGGCTTTGTTTCGTTATATTGAGCCGAGTTTATTTGAATATGAGGATGAAGGTGATCAAGAAATGGTGCCACCTCATTTAATTGTACGAAGACGGCTACAAGATAAAATGGCGTTTTCAGTTTGTTCAGGAATTGGAAGGACATTAAAAGGAAGAGATTTGAGCGAAATGAGAAACTCCGTTTTAAAAATGACGGGTTTTCTTGAATCTTGATGATAAAGAATCACGATTTTTAGATGTTTTATTATAATTTAGCTTCGACTTTTGTTTGCAGAAAAATGAAGAAAATTTCGAAGTGATTTCGTGACAAAATGTTTGAAGTAATCAACATTGTGTTATTGTAAGTCGATGTAGTTCAATTCATTTGGAAACAAAATGTAACAAAATTGTTAGAATTAACAACTTATTTTTTTTTTTATTATTTGTACGATATATATTTATTCATTTACTTTATTAAACCTTGCAGCAAAAGTAAATAAATGTGAATTATAATGTACATATTTTGTTTCTATATTATATTTGCGTGAAGAAAGAAACATAAATATAACTTTAATTGTTTTACTTAATGTATGAATCTTATGCAACATAATATGTTGTGTATTCTTGTATTAATGACGTCTGTTTTTGCCTAATGTTTGGTTTCTGCTTGTGTGGCATAAAGTTCGATTTCGTGTTAATTATTTGATGAGTTTGAATGGGTTTGTTTGTATGAGTTCTGGTGTTGACTGTGTCTAAGAATTTGCCACAATCTTGTTGAAAAACAAACAATATTTCTAGACAAACTTTCAAGTGTTATGCGACGAAATGTTTCCGGCAATTCGGTTTTTGTTTTCCGGTAACTAGAATTATCGACTTTTTAGCCTACTAATCTTAGATAGTTCGATGTTACTTGATTACAAACTTATAATTTAAGTTACTGTACTTCAAAAGAAAATGGATTGTCAAAATGATTTTACAAGTCCAATCCATATATTTTAATCAAAGAAATGAGGATATACATATGTACAAGTTGACATTATATTATCCTAAACTTCTTAGTAATATAAACTATTTAGTGGATAATTATTCAAAATAGGAATAGCAAACATGCAGAACTGTTATTGTACAATACACATATGTGCACTGACATTTATTGTCCTAAACGTCTTAGTAATATATATAAACAAAGTTTATATGATAATCTTTAAAAATAAAAACATATAAAACTGTCATTTTTTTCGACTTGGTAGATCGAGATGAGTTGAAACTTGCAATGGAATATTGATAAATGGAAGATAACGAATTTGCAAATGGAATTCCATACCTAAGATTTTCGAGAGAGTGTTGTAAAAATAATCTGAGAAGGGTCTTGCACATAAACATTTTAATAATAAATTCTGCACCATCAAAATGTTTGGCTAAACTAAAGTAGCAAAAAATATATATACATATGTATATATATATATATATTGAAGGCTGCAGGACTAAAAATACAACAATGAAAAAAATTACACTTCGTTACCTAAATTTGAGTCTGGCCTGAGCCACACTCGGCTCCTTTATATAAGTTGGTAACACTATTAAAGTATTGTGATTTTGTACATGTCGACCCGGATGCGATTGTGAACCATGCAAAAATTTGAGCTTTCAAGTCTTTTCTTTTCTAGCTAGCTATGTTTTCGTGATTACTTATCTTATGTGTCATCCGTAACCAATCAACTGAATTTTAATTTATTAGTTCTCTAGATTGTCATGTGTATATTTCTTAACCCTTAACTATACCTTTGACCAAAACCAATATAATTTCAATGTACATCACCCTACGTTATATTTTGTCGTCTTTGTCTTTTGTTACTGGCCAATATATAATAAAGAATAAAAAAGTTATCACAATCATAGAAATGATCAGGAAATATATATATATATATATATATATATATATATATATATATATATATATATATATATATATATATATATATATATATATATATATATATATATTGTATCTTTATTTTCAGAACCCTGTTAAGTGCGGGATTGCGAGAACTCTAATTTTGCATTAGAAAACATGCATGTTCATATAAAACAAGTATGTTTTCTTACATACACCTTAATACACATACATGCATAACATACATGTTCATATAAAAACCTGTTAAGTGCAACAAATCAATGCAAAATGGTTTTATTTTTAGAACCCTATTAAGTGCGGGAACTGCGAGAACTCCAATTATACATTAGACAACATGCATGTTCATATAAAACATGTATGTTTTCTTACATACACCTTAATACGCGTATTAAGGTGTATGTAAGAAAACATACATGTTTTATGTGAACATGCATGTTTTGTAATGCTAAATTGGAGTTCTCGCAGTTCCCGCACTTAACAGGGTTCTGAAAATAAAGCCCATATATATATATATATATATATATATATATATATATATATATATATATATATATATATATATAGGGTGGGGTTATTATAAAAAGGGTCTTATAATAAAAAGTGTAGGAAGGATTGTGGGAGTGACATGTGTCACCCCCTTGCCACATCATATGACACATTATATGTATGTAACTGCATCACAATTAAAATACGATTCTTTTTTAAGTTTTGGTGCATCTTTATTATAAGTTACTGCATCATAGTTAATAGTTTGAGTGCATCAGCTATGTTGCAGTAACTTATAACCTTAATGCACTAAAATTTAAAACTGTGATGCAGTAACTTTTATAATCGTGATGCAGTAACTTTATAACTGTGATGCACTAAAAATTTTTGGCGGGAAAAAAAAAAAATTTTTTTTTTGCCCCAAAAAAAAATTTTTTTTTGGCGGGAATTTTTTTTTTTTTTTTTTGCGGGGGGGGGGGGGGGGGGGGGGTGGTGACATGTGTCATATGATGTGGCATAGGGGTGACACATGTCGCCCTCACAATCCTTCCTACACTTTTTATTATAAGACCCTTTTTATTTTAACCCAAATCTATATATATATATATATATATATATAACCAAGAGGTCAAGAATATGACTTGAAATACTACTTTTTTGCATGCTAGGTGTTAAGTTTGGAAGACAAAAGAAAACCATTAGAAGGATGGAGTTGTAAAATTTATTTCCCAATAAAGAAATTTTGCATTAAAAAATTAACTTGTGGTTATTGTGTGAAATTTATTTCCCAATGAAGAAATTCTACATTAGAAAACTAACTTGTGGTTAATTGTATGTCATTGTAGTAAGAAGTTCCCCACCACCCAAACATTATTATTAAAATTGTTCTAGCTCTAAAATAATACATTAACAAGAAATACTTAATTAGTCAGCACATACAAGTATACAACAATTTTAAACTCTAAACCAAGAATGTGTCTCACAAGTTGGAAAAATTTTATCATGTCAATAATTAATGTGATTACACCAAAATGTGTATTTTTGGTTTAAAAATGCCATAAATCTAATCACATTTTCTTTCTAGAAAAGTTTATTTATAAGATCTTGTGTTAAACATTGTTTTTCATCCTACTTAACATCTATAGAGCATTTAGTACTCACTTTGTTCTTTGTAACAATACGTATAGCATATCAAATGTTAAGCATTTAATCAGTATAAATCTGATTTAAATAGCTAATCTGGCCACATCTAACCTGTGAAAATGATAATAAAACATAATATTTTTAGGCACAAAAATAGTCATATTTTTTTGTCTCTAAATCATTTCTCGTAAGTCTCTCTTGTCTCAATGTGGTGGCAGGTTGACCGGGCTTGTGTGTGCAGATGGGTGTGGATTTGTAGTTAAGAAGGTATGGTCTTGGTGTATATTGTTCATTGGGTGATTTGAGAGTATGCAGTCATGAGTTGCCTGCTACTCTTTGAATGTGATTTGCTTATCACATGTTAGCATGCTTTGAGTATTATGTCTATTAAGCATGAACCATCAGAGATAATTTATCTGTTAACATTGTATGTTGACTTATTGATATCTGGATGGGTGTGTCCATCTCAGATGAATGTAAAATCTATAAGTTGATGTTGATAATAATATAAATCACTCATTTGCACCAAAAAAAAAAATAAATAAATAAAATTTATTTCTCATAAAAGATTTCAAGATAAAAGCTTACATATTTAATAAAAACATTGAGATCTAAATCTAGAAAGAATATATAGTTTATTAGTTGACTAATTTTATTCCATTTCTTGACATCACATGGTTGAAAAATTAAAGAAAGAATATAATCTTTGGAGTTTTATGAAGGCATACCAAAATCTAGATGGCATTGTTAAGATAATATGAGTATATATTTTGTTGTACTCCGTACATCTTAAGAAACCCCATATTTTCAGCACCACATAATCACATATTACACATACGTGACTCTTTTGTAATTAATTAAAATAAAACGTATTGAAAATTGACATTGTTAATTATTGTTATTTGAAGATGACATCATGGTTATCGTTTTTGGCTTCCTAAGCATCTATTGTCAACATCAAAAACGATAAATTTAATGAAACAAACAAATCACACGTATCTACAATAGACAACAACCACGTGTCTATGATCATAACAACCACTAATTAATCTTCTCTAATGAAAACCAAAAACTTTAAATAATACGACTATTTCAAAAAAATGGGAACAAAAGAAAACAATGAAAGTGCTTCAATGAAGGTTTCAACTCACGAGGGTTCGAATCTGGAGAAGGCAGGGTTTACTTCAATTTAAATGTCGTGCCTTCGGGCGGCTTAAGTAGAAGATTTTCCCCCATCGGGTTTCAAATTGGACTTGGATTTCCCTAATAAAAGTCAATTTTCAAAAAAATAAAGAAAACAATGAAAGAAGCAAAAGAAACTGTAAAAACTAAATGGAAGCCATAATTCATCTCGAAAAAGAGGTAAAACGTGTTTGCCTAAGATTATTCATTTTCTCAAGCTTATTAACATATATATTCACTTAAGCTTATGATATGATAGAGTTCATAAGCTATATTAAGATCAAGAACGTCATAAGCTCATATATCATAAGTATGAGCTTATCAATTTCTCAATAAGTTTATAATCTCAGCAAATAAGCTTTGACAAACGCACCCATCAATACGATAAAGTAAGTACAATGAGAAGAATGTCGATGGAAGGAAACGGCCAATGCGCTGTTAGCTGAAAAACGATAGTAAGGTGACAAAGAGCGACGATGATGACGGGTAACCGATCGATGTACGACATTTTCTAACAAAATATAAGTTTGGAAATTGGTTTTTGTCACTTCGACATGCAAATGTCATTTCAAATAAAACAAAACTTGTTTATCTTGAATTATTATAGATATACATCAATTGAAGCGTATGAGTGAAAAAAACAATAACAATAATGCTATGAGCACATGCGAATATGCGATTGAACCCACATAAACAAGCTCGTGGAGACATTCAAGGCGACACTTTTTAAACAAGCTAGCTTGTTATCACATTTATAGAATTTCACTTTTGGATAATCTTCAGATAAGATCATGACTAGTTGATTACTAGCCCAAAATGACAATAGATTTATCACATATATATTGTAACACCTCGAAAGGTGAAAGTAACGGAGTAATCGGATACATTTCAGGTTTCAACTAAATTCATAACGAAACCGATATGAGACTGATTGTTACAAAGGTTAGTTATAACAGTCTGTCACACGTCAAGTATGAAATAAGATATTTGAACCCATCATATCATATTTTCAGTTGAAACATGAAGAGTATTCGGATAGTTTTGCTTCGGCCTTGGAAATTAAAGCATTACAAATCTTATGAGTACTCTAACAAATTTACATAAACTTACAGTTGATCAAACCTAAACTTTACCTAATATCTCCCATGTGTCGCACTATTGTTCATTGTTAGCTTTTCGAGTCCCTCGGGCCTTAAGAATGGACCATGCCTTCACTTTGATTTGTTATATCAATCGATGGTTGAATTTAGTTATCTAAAGTATATCTTCTGATAAAAACAGACCCAACAAACTACTTTAAAATAAAAAGAACTTGCAGCAAATGATGTTTATGCAGTGACATCTTTTATTGTACACGACAAGACTATAAAAACGACATGATTTTGCAAATACATACAAATTCATAGTGCCTTATTCGATGTTTTGTATGCTTACATTTCTCACTCACATACGTAAATGATACATGTGATATCGTACAACTGTTTGAAATTTAACGGATACTACGTATTATTTATAAATACGTGTTTCTTAGAATGCAAATTTGGTGACTGTATGCGTTAGTAGATTTGGATTATGACATTTTATTACTTTAAGTTATCTTTGATAGCTAATCTTTCAAGAGTGTGTTATTGTATGCTTATGGCTGATGTTATCATGGTTTTTGTGGCTAAAAGTTGTTGCTAAAAAATGATTACAATTACATATATTAATTTTAAGTGGTCCAAGCTGCCAACATTTGACAAAGTTAACACCATTAAACATGAATGTCATTTTCACTTCTTTAATATTCTTTGACACAGTTTTTATTTGTTACGTATATAACTGATGATTTAAAATTATTGATTACATGTCAATTAACAAATAGCAATACTAAACAAAATTTCAAAAACTTACATTGTACTGATGTGGATAAAAAAATAAAATTGCTTGATTAATGATAATCTCATGAAACTGCACTTTTTAAGTAAAAAATTGATTGAAACTCTCACGGTGTTTCATTGAATAAACTCGGGAGACAAGCAACGGATTCAGAAAACTTAACGTCTAAATACATTTTTAACCAATATATATATATTTTGCTGTTACTTCTAGATTTTTTGGCACATGTAACTTAGGATTACGGTTTATTTATTTACTAACGTATCAAATTGTTAAATCCAAGAAGAAAATAACTAGAAAGGACAAAATGTGAACATAACCTAGCTTGGCAACGTAAATCATGGAACATGCACTACTACATTTTTGGGTTTAGAGACCCCCTCATCAAGACCCTTTATAAAATAAAACGGTCTTAAGAGTTGTTTTTGGCTTGCCCAAAAGTTTCAAGACCTGTTTGAAAGAAAAAACCCAGTTTTGATGTAAATAACAAATCAAGACCGGTTTTTCAACTAATAACATGTCTCATTATGCTTAAAATAGACCGGTGCTAATTGTGAAACCCGGCTTCTCTTTATTTTTTAGAAGCAGGCCCTTCTTTAACTGGTACCCGGTCTTGATTCCCAAAAAGTATAAGCGGGTCTTTTGCCCTCTTAAAATTTTTGAAAGGTTTTAAATATTTTTGAACATAACCCTACCTATGCTTTCCCCAACACATACTCACCCACACCCACACCCACACCCACCCACACCCACACCCACACCCTGGCGCTGCTCCGACTAACCACCGTCTTACAACTTCGTGGCACATCTCTGCCACCACCGCTTAATCGTAATATCGCCATACTATATATTTCTACCAAAGGTTTGTTAAAACTTGAATTAAATCTGTGTTTTGAGGTAATTACTATATGTATATGAAAATTGATATATTTGTTTTTCTCAAGATCAGTTAATTGATTGTTTGCATTAGTGTTTGTCACATAAGATTTTAAAGGTTATGTGGTTGAATTAGAGTTACTTTGGAAGCTGATTCATGTGGTTTAAAGCTTGCATAGAAAGTGTTTGATGAAATGCTTCATTTTTTTATATGTCTTCTTTGTTGTTGTTGTTGTATACAGATGCTTCATTTTATTTAATTAAGTATGAATTAAGATGATGGATGGTTTGAACTTTGAGGAATTTGTATTATTCTTGTCTGCTTCTTATTGCTTTAAGAACAGTTGATTTGATTGTTAAATTTGTGGTTTTGTAGCTTAAAGTCATCTTCCTTAATTAGTGCTTGTTGCATAAGATTTAAAAGGCTTTGTGAATATAAAATAGTTTGTTAGCAATTTTATTCATGTAGTTTAAGCTTGTTACTGTGCTCGAAATTTCTTTTAATAACTAATATGAAACAAGCAACTTTAAATTGCACACTCGAAGTTGTTTATATATGTTGAAAACAATAGGCTAACCATACTCAACACCACTTCTCTCACAGTTTACATTTATTTTTCTTATATGTGAAACTGATGGTACTTGGTGTTATTTATTTGGATGGTTATTATAAGGATGGTTCTTGTAAAGTTAGTTTATTAGTTACTCAATCAGAAGCATTGTTTCTGAGACTTTTTTTGGTAGCTTAGGAGTTCTGATTTTCAAGGTTCTATCGAGGTGCAGGTTGCTGACTATTCTTTAGTATGGAGGATTGATTTTTTTCCAGCAAGGGCTGCTTTGATTTGTCGGGAAGCTACTTACGTACAAGCTTAAACTGGTTATGGCTCGAAGGGCGGATGGTACATGGTATGCACCTTCTGCTATAATTTTAGCATGTCTAGGATGGGGTCCTTAGGTATGTGTTAACTACAAGGTGCATTGTGTTTATCAGTTATTTTGTTGGGATACTCTTATTGCTTGTATAGCTTGTGTTGTAATTTTGTTGTACTAGAGTTGGTTTGGTCAGAAAGCTAGTCGATAAAGATCCTGAAGTCACATGCCTTTTTCTCTGGGAGCTGGTCGATAAAGATCATGTAGTCGCATACCTTTTTCTCTAGGAGCTGGCCGATAAAGATCACTAATTGACATGATTGCTGGGGTGACCTTCCTACGCTGTACGCCGCTAATCAAGAGAGATTGGCTTTACCTAAGGTTACGTTTCTTAGCGTTTTATAAATCTGTTTTTCCTTCACGTTATAATATCAAATTGCTATTCAAATAGTAAGTTTCATGGGCATATTCATTCACTAACTTTTACTTATGATCTCTGCAGATTGAGGATATTGTTTGTGCAACTAAAAGAGCTTGCTATATATCTACATCAATGGCTACAACTGCTTAACTGAGAGTTTACAAATTTCGCGTAGGTTGTCAACTGAAACTTGTTTTAGGTGTTGTTCTAGTTAAAAGCTTACACATTGGTTGGTTGGAACATTTGATGTTTACAGTAGTTGGTTGCTTTACTGGCATGTATACTTATTAATGATGTTTCGAGTTGGCTTAAACTCAATATTACTTGTGTTACTCAAAATGCATGATTTGTAGGGCTGTTTCGGATTGCTCTTTGAATACACTTATAAGGGCTGTTTGGGATTGCTAGTTGGAAGTGCTATTATTTTCGATAAGCAATCTGAAACAGCTATTTTTTTAATTGTTAAACTAAGAAAAGAGACAGGTTTTACATTTTGAAACCGGTCTAAATTAGGTTTTGAGACCTGTTTTTAAGACCACAACCTGTCTTCATTTTGTTTTAGAGGCGTGTTTTAATCATCAAACCGGTCTTAAAAAGCGTAATCGAGACCTGTTTAGAAACCGGTCTCAATTTGATTTTCACATGGAGAGCCCCCCTCATATAGACCATACAAAACACCGGTCTTGATTTGGTTCTGAACGGGTCTCCAAAGTACTTTTTGTAGTAGTGATGAGTGCATGACTTATAATGTACACCATGCAAAGCCTACTTGTACATAGTTACGTGAGTCACAAGTAACCTTATTAAACTAAGCTGGACAATTTAGGCAGCTTAATAACTTGTAGAGAGAGAAAAACCAAGACTTTTAGAGAGAGAGAATCCCGGACCCACAGCAAAGAATGATAGAGTACTCACTACGATTCCATTTCATATCCATCTCCTATAAATAATCAAATCCATCATAAACAATTTCACATCATTTCAAACTCTTCATATTATTCCAATAGAAATGACAGAAGAAGAATTTCAAGAATCTGAAGTTATGTTCTCCGGCAGCAACGTCAAAAACTTTGAGAAGAAAGATGATTATAATTCTGATATGGACGAGTCTAGAAGAGCGAAAAGAAAAAAAGTAGAGACCAAGGACACGAAAACAAAGCCCGTGGCAGTTAATATACCCGTGAACATGGCTTTGTTTCGTTATATTGAGCCGAGTTTATTTGAATATGAGGATGAAGGTGATCAAGAAATGGTGCCACCTCATTTAATTGTACGAAGACGGCTACAAGATAAAATGGCGTTTTCAGTTTGTTCAGGAATTGGAAGGACATTAAAAGGAAGAGATTTGAGCGAAATGAGAAACTCCGTTTTAAAAATGACCGGTTTTCTTGAATCTTGATGATAAAGAATCACGATTTTTAGATGTTTTATTATAATTTAGCTTCGACTTTTGTTTGCAGAAAAATGAAGAAAATTTCGAAGTGATTTCGTGACAAAATGTTTGAAGTAATCAACATTGTGTTATTGTAAGTCGATGTAGTTCAATTCATTTGGAAACAAAATGTATGAAAATTGTTAGAATTAACAACTTGTTTTTTTTAATATTTGTACGATATATATTTATTCATTTACTTTATTAAATCTTGCAGCAAAAGTAAATAAATGTGAATTATAATGTACATATTTTGTTTCTATATTATATTTGCGTGAAGAAAGAAACATAAATATAACTTTAATTGTTTTACTTAATGTATGAATCTTATGTAACATAATATGTTGTGTATTCTTGTATTAATGACGTCTGTTTTTGCCTAATGTTTGGTTTGCGCTTGTGTGGCGTAAAGTTGTGTTATTTTTTTTATGAGTTTGAATGGGTTTGTATGTATGAGTTCTGGTGTTGACAGTGTCTAAGAATTTGCCACAATCTAGCTTGTTCAAAAACAAACAATGTTTCTAGACAAACTTTCAAGTGTTATACAACTAAATGTTTCCGGCATTTCGGTTTTGATTTTCCGGTAACTAGTATTATCGACTTTTTAGCCTACTAATCTTAAATAGTTTGATGTTACTTGATTAAAAACTTATAATGTATGTAACTGAGCTTCAAAAGAAAAAGGATTGTCAAAATGATTTTACAAGTCCAATCCAATATTTTAATCAAAGAAATGAGGACATACATATGTACAAGTTGACATTACATTATCCTAATTCCTAAACTTCTTAGTAATATAAACTATTTAGTGGATAATTATTCAAAGCAGGAATATCAAACATGCGGAACTGTTACTGTACAATACACATATGTGCACTGATTGTCCTAAACGTCTTAGTAATATATATAAACAAAGTTTTTATGATAATCTTTAAAAAAAAAAAAAAAAAAAAAAAAAAAAAAAAAAAAAAAAAAAAAAAAACTGTCATTTTTCTGGACTTGGTTGATCGAGATGAGTTGAAACTTGCAATGGAATATTGATAAAAGGAAGATAACGAATTTGCAAATGGAGTCCATACCTAAGATTTTCAAGAGAGTGTTGTAAAAATGTTCTGAGAAGGGTCTTGCACATAAACTTTCTAAACATAAATTCTGCACCATCCAGATTTTTGGCTAAACTGAAGTAGCAAAAAAATTTATTGAAGGTTGCATGACTAAAAACACAACGCTTTATAAAAAAATAACACTTTGTGACCTAAAACTGAGTCTGGCCTGAGCCACACTCGGCTCCCCGGCCGAGAGTGTGCTTAATATAAGCTGGTAAAACTACAGTATATATTAAGGTATGGTGATTTTGTACATGGCCACACTACAGTATATATTAAGGTATGGTGATTTTGTACATGGCCACACCCGGCTCCCCGCCGGCCGTGAGTCTGTGCTGTGCTTAATATAAACGGGTAAAACTATTAAAGTATGGTGATTTTGTACATGCCGGCGCAGATGCGATTGTGAACCATGTAAAAATTTAGAGCTTTCAAGTCTTTTTCTTTTCTAGCTACATATGTTTTCGTGTTTACTTATCTTATGTGTCATCCGTAACCAATCAACTGAATTTTAATTTATTAGTTAACTCTAGATTGTCATGTGTATATTTCTTAACCCTTAACTACCTTTGACCAAAACCAAATTAAAATGTATCATGACATACGTTATATTTTGTCGTCTTTGTCTTTTGTCACCCGCCCATAATAAAGAGTAAAAAAGTTATCACAATCATATAAAACCAAGAAGTAAAGAGTATGACTTGAAATAATAAATTTTTGCATGCTAGGTGTTAAGTTTGGAAGACAAAAGAAAACCATGGAATGATGGAGTTGTAAAATTTATTTCCCAATGAAGAAATTCTACATTAAAAAATTAACTTGTGGTTTTGTATGTCATTGTTTTAAGAAGCTCCCCACCACCCAACATTATCAAAATACTTAATTTCACACATATTATTAAAATTCTTCAAGCTTTAGAATAATATATAAACAAGAAATACTTAATCAGTCTTAGCACATACAAGTTGGCAAAAATTTATCATGTCGATAATTAATGTGATTACACCAAAATGTGTATTTTTTGTTTCAAAATGGCATAAATCTAATCACATTTTCTTTTTAGAAAAGTTTATTTATAAGATCTTGTGTTAAACATTGTTTTTCATAGTATGCAACATCTAAATTGCATAAATCGTCCCTGAACGTTGGTCAGATTGAATATTTCGTCCCAACTATTACGAAAGTGCAGAAATCGTCCATGTGGGAAACCTTTGAGCAATTTTCGTCACTGGTTGGGACGAAAATTGCATAATTCGAAAGTGCCAAATTGCATGTTTCGTCCCAATCATAGACGAAAATTTACTCAAAGGTTTCTCACAGGGACGATTTCTGCACTTTCGAAATGGTTCGGACAAAACATGCAATTTAGTCAAAGTTTAGGTACGATTTACACAATTAACTCTAAAACATATAATATTTTTAAGTTTTTAAATCTGATTCAATTTAGGTACAAAAGTAGTCACATTTTATGTCTTTAAATCATTTTTCATAAAACATTTTAGGATAAAGGCTTGCATATTTAATAACAACATTGAGATATAAATCTAGAAAGATCAAATATATATTTTATTTGTCGACTAATTTTATTCCATTTCTTGACATCACATGGTTGAAAAATGAAAGAAGAATATAATCTTTGGAGTTTTATTAAGGCATACCAAAATCTAGATGGCATTGTTAAGTTAATATGAGTATATATTTTGTTGTACGTCTTAAGAAACCTCATATTTTCAGTACCACATCCCAACCTATATAAAACACAAGTGTGCTTGCTATTTTTAGAAGCAACAATTCACCTCAAAACTAAAAAAAAAAAAAAAAAAAAAAAAAAAAAAAAAAAAAAAAAAACGTGAAAACCACACCACTAATAGAAAGATTTCGAAATATTTTGAAAAGATTTTCTGATAAAAAAATTCAACATAATAGTTGAAGGAATTCCTAATTTTTCTCCCTCTGATTTTGCCTTTTTATTAAACCGAAATTTTTGAATTCATTTTTGTAACAACCGTGGTTTTGGCAGGTCAGTTTGACTGATAGTCTTGACTCGGTTGACATTTGTTTGGTCTTTCCTCGGTGTTTGAAGTGATATAATTGTGATATAGGTGAGTTTTAGCACTAAATCCCTTTGCGTAAATGGTTTTATTGTGATTTGGAAAGTTTGGAATTTGGGAAAGTTCATTTTGATCACCTTTGTGGTGTAGAAATGACTTGTGTAGTTTTTGGTGTTTTTGTGTTTTTGCGTAACGAGTCTTCGTTCAAGTATTTGAGCGTTAGCAAGTTACGAGGAGTTTGTTTTTATGGGTTATGTTTCAAAAGAGTGTGGAATTCTAGTTTTGGAAACTTTGTTTTGAAAATGATAATTTTTTCGGTTGTCATAAAAGTTGAGGTTTATCGCGTAAGACGCTAGGATTAGCTATGGGTATTTATAAAATATGAAAAGTATGAGGTTTTGAGTGTAATAAATAAATTTAATAAAAATATATCAATGTATATGGTAAAAAATCTGCTAGAAGGGATAAGAGGGAAAAAGGAAACCCAATTTGAGTCCAAATATGACTCTTAGGCCCAAGGAATCCTAATCTAACCCAAACAAGCCCAACCCCTACCCATATAAGCTATACCAACGACCCTAAAGCCAAATTTCTGCAAATTTGAGTCGATCACAAGGGCAAGAGGAGAGAGGGGGAAAATTAGGGTTTATAGTTTTGAAGCTAAAAATCAATAATCAAGGTAAAATCTTTAAATCCTATGTTCAATTGTTTGATTAATTAATCGAATTCATGTAATATTAATTATGATGGATCTAGGGTTTGTAAACTTCTGTAAATTAATTTAATTAAAACATGTTGGGATCAATTAATGATAATATTATGATGATTGGTGAAGAGAATTGAGCGTAAAACATGCTAGTTATTGAGTTAGGGTTTGGACAGAAAATTATAGTTGTAACGATGTGAGTGTAAATAACAGATGGTGAAGAGTTAAGTCATGAATTTTAGGTCTAAATTGAAGTTTAATGAAAAAGCTTTCCAAAAAGTCCATCCACGATTGATTTCAAGGTCGGGAAGTTGGTCTTTTGATTTTTCTTTGTTAGGGTGTCAAAGCTGTCAAACCGGGACAGATTTTGGGTAAAAGTTTGAGGGTGTTTTGTGGTTGTAAAAGTGGTATTTTGACTAGGCCTTCTGGAATAGTTACGTATTAGGTTATAGTAGACTACCACGAAAAGGATTCGCGATAAAAACTTGTGGAAGTATTTTATGTAAATCAAAACTTTTTGGTGTGAGTTCAGATCTGAATTTGAGTAGTTGACAAGTTTGATTTTCTTTTGAGTATTTGTGTGTGTTATTGGTCCATGGCCTTCTGGGATTAGCTTCTATTCTTATGAGAGACCATGGTGAATTTTTAGTGTGAGTTGTTGAGCTTTATTTGTCGTGATTTTATGTGGGCGAATGTACCCAAAAATTATGCGTTTTCTGATTTTAAGAGTGCAAGGGATTTAGTGAGTATTAAGTTATGGTAGTGGTTAGTATGGTATCTAGGAGATCCATGGTGGGTCATATGAGTCTTAGACATCCATCATATGTGTGTTACATGGGTTATAGCTTATAGCTTGACCGTATGTAACGTAAACTTGTTTGTGTTGTATAGATTGTGATTTGTGTTTGTTGGAAGCTGCAAAGTTGAGGTGAGTTCATAGTCCCACTTTTATATTGTTTTTAAATTTGGGATGGAAATGATTCTTGTGTTAAAGTTGTTGTGATTATGTGTTTTAAATGCATGGACTTGCGAGTGTTATTATATATGTTTGCATGCTAAGTGATTATTGCGTGATGAAAATTGTGTGGAAATCGAGGGTAGAACCGTATCTGAGATAAGAAGGGTAGAACTATACCCAAGTGGTGAAATTTGTGTGGTAATTCAATTGGGAGGATTTTTATCCTGTTGCTCGCGCATGCGACTCACTTGATGTAAGAATTGGATCGGTGGACACGTTCCGTCCAAACTAAGTGGATCGGGGGACATGTTTTGTCCCATTGGTTGTTTTTAATTGTGTGATTGTGTGTTTACATGTATAATAACTTGTCTTGCTGTCATGCTATGTGGTATAATCACAGTTAACCGGTTGCCTACGGTGTGTGTGTCTAAACCTATGAATCTCACCAACATTATGTTGACGTTTTAAGCATCATCTTCAGGTGAGCATTCTAAGACCAAGGTAGAGAGCAACGATTAGGCGAGACCTAGTTTGCATTGGAAGGATTTGGTTTATGTCTGAATTTGATTTTGTTTGAATTTTGGTTGTGTTACGATTACGATTTTCATTTAATACCTTGGAGTTTATTGGAGATATTTTTGGATTACATTTGGTTATTTATTTTTGGTGTTTGGGTATTGTTACAGCACTTCGTGTTGTACTTGCTCTATTAATGTGCATGTAGTGTTTTCTCTATTAGACAACAGGTGTTGTGATGATATCCATGAAGTTACACACTCGCGTTTTCCGCCTTGGCGAGGTGTGACAATTTTTTAGGTGGATCAACCCCTAAAAATCTTCCATAACCCACACCCAAAAACCAGCAATAAAACAATCTCACACCAGGTACGTAAAAGCAAAATTATGCTTCAAGTTTACATATTTTTATTATTCATTTGGGGTTGCAGGCACACACTTTATTTCCATTTACATAAACAATAACCAATAATTATGATTCCAGTTTAGAGTAACAATAATCAAAATCGGGGTTGCAGGTACACACTCTGATTATCTTCTTCTAAGCTAATTTTATTTTTATGTTTTGTTATGATTGAATCGATTTAGGTTAGCCAATCAATTTTGTTTTATGATGGATTAGTGATTTCGAATTAGTTTTATATGCAATTATTGATTTTGATTTTTGATTTTAGTTTTGAAATCAATCTTATTCGATATGAATGTAACTGTATATTACTCTATTGATTTATTTTAATTTTATATTTGTGATTCCTCATGTATTGACAAATTTGTTTTATATATGACATTTTTTTAATTATTATTTTTTAATCAAATCCTATGTTAGTTCCAAGTTTCGTCAGTATAATTTAAGTTTATGATAATGAATCTGCATACCAAGTGTTTGATAAAATTCATGAATGGAATTATGTTGGAAACCTGTTGTTTTTTAATGTAGCTTTTTTGTGAAGAAATGGCATATCAAGCGTTTGATAAAACTTCTGAGTGTAAATTTTTCTAAAATACATATACTATATCAATGGTTTACTCATCATTTGTGTCTTGTGCCTATTGTAGCTGATGTTCTAGAGGAGATGAATTATTAAATAAATAAGCAGAGGCTATAAATAATGAACATTCTCAACATTACATACATATTTTCTTAGCACAAACATAATGAACATTTGTCCTTCGATATCATGTTTGTGTTTTAATCTATTTTTTTATTGTGTTTTTTGTTGTTTCATGAACAAGTCGCGTTATGATGACCGCTATGGTGGTACACGTCTCAAGTCTCAATGTTGGTCATTTGCCTTCACATACTAGATCACATGATCTGGAAGACATCCTTAGCAAATATGGAAGGTTAGTAGTTCGACCATCTATTATTTTATATCAGCTATTTGTGTTTAGTACATTAAACTCTATATACTGATAATATGATTAGTCAATTTAAGGTCTATATTCTAATTTGTTATTATGAACAATAACTCTAACCTCAATGGAAGGTGATGAAAATTATTGATTGAATTATTAAATGGCATGAATTTTACATTAGCGATATCAACTGCAATTTTTGTACATTTCGTTTTATGTTGCACAGTAGTGAATAGTAATCATTTGGCTTGGACATTCATGTTGCTATTTGGGCTTAAAATTTGGATTGATAAAGTGATTTCAAGTTATCCCTTAATCAACCCATAATATTTTGACCGCTTTAAAAAAACCACCCATATTACTTATCAAACTAAGTGTATTGGGATTGTTTATATGATTATTTGGTTTTCTCAATCTCCAAACTTAAAAGTATAATCAGTTTGAAATAGGCTGAGCACCGAAGGTTCAAAACCGAACCGGACCGACGAAACCGACAAAAACCGGACCGGACCGACGGCCCGTCAATTCAGTTTCGGTTTCCGGTTTTACATGATTTCGGTTTCAGGTCGGTTCGTTTCGGTCCGGTTCGGCCCAAAACCGACAAAAACATGTCAAAATACACATGGACCGACAAACCCGAACCGAACCGACGAAAACCGAACCGAACCGACGGCCCGTCGGTTCGGTTTCGGTTCCGGTTTTTCATGAATTTCGGTTCTCGGTTTTTTCGGTTCGTGTCGGTTCTGGCCCGATGCTCAACCCTAGTTTGAAATAAGCCATCTCAAACACCCCTTTAAATGGGAACATGTAGTTTATTTTTACCATGTTTAACTGATAATTTAAAAATAATAGGAACCATACATTTTATTTACTTCATTTTCATTTTTGCAATAGTGGTATATGGAGGACAAGCCTTGGTTGAGGAGTTTAGCCGTGCCTCCGCATCATATGTTTAGGTACCTATTCAAACCTTTTTAGCATACACCGTAACAATAATTAGTTTAAAAGTTTAAATGTGTAATCCCAAACACCCCTAAATGTATATTTCTGATAATGCATATTATAGGTTTCATATTCAATTGACCTCTTTAATTTTATGCATATAAAGTGATTGAGAATATTTCTATTAAAGACGAAGCTGGAAAACGAGTGGCATACCATGCATTAGGTTGTATATACTTCAATATTTTGTTATAGCTAAATACTATGATTAACAAATGATAGTATTTTCATTGGTGGATTTTTTTTTAAAATAATACAGATATTGAAATGCGATGTGTGTAGTGGAGCTAAAGAGTATTGTTGAAGAGGTATGTAACAATTGGCAATTTAGAGGAACAATTTACAAACCCGCATTACTTTAAAATTAATGATTTTTGGAATATTTGAAAAGTTTATTCGTGATGAGATTTGTAAACGTTGAACCGTGGTATTAAACTTTGTGATATTTATGGAAGTTGATTGTTAATTATTGGCTTGGTTTGGTATATTCGTGATGATTTATTTTCGAGAAATTTATTTGGCACTACATTGACTCCGGCACTAGGATAACATAACAAAATTTTATATATTTTAATTGTTTGGTTCGGTTATTATATATTTCTGGAACGTATCGTGAGATTTTAAATTTTTGGAATGAGCTCGGTTCGGGAGAGTCGTTTTACTATAAATGAGTTTCGGGTTTGGTCCGTGTATTATACACCTAGTTACATCACTTTATTGAAAAACAAATAGGATTTTACAAGAAATTAGTGGGGAGCCGAGATACTAACTGATCCCCCACAGCTCTAGCAACAACAAAACCAATCCTACTAAAAATATATGGAGCAGCACGTGCTCCAATGTCTTGGGTCATAGAAAATCGTCTAATGCGCTTTAATAAGGTCACTGCAACCTTTTCAAGTTCTCCAAAAAAAGAGAATGAAATTATTATTATTATTATTATTATTATTATTATTATTATTATTATTATTATTATTATTATTATTATTATTATTATTATTATTATTATTATTATTTTGAGTTAATACAAAAATCGTCTGTCACACCCCGCCACGGCGGAAACGCGCGGATGTAACTTCATAGATATCATCACAACATCTGGTGTCAACATAGAGAACAACTACATGCACATAAATAGAGCAATGCACCAACACACAGTGTTGTAACAATACCCAAACATAAATAACCAAAACAAAATCCAAAAGGTATCTTCAATAGATATGAAAGTACCAAACAAAAAACATAAAAGTATCAAAACCAAATCCAAATCAAGTCAAATCCTAAAACATAAGTAAGTCTCCATATGCAACTAAGTCTAGCCTAATTGCTGCCCTCAACTTTGGCCTTAGAATGCTCACCTGAAAATGATGCTTAAAATGTCAACATAACGTTGGTGAGATTCATAGGTTTAGACACACTTACACTCTCAAGGCAACCAGTTCACCGTGATTATAAAAACATAGCTGGACAAATAAATGTAGTTATCATACAAGCTACATGTATCCATAAACCAATCATCACACAAAAGGCAACCATCGGGCCGGAACGTGACCCCCGCTCCAAAACACATCATCAATTGGGTCGCATGCGCGAGAAACAGTATAAACATCCTCCCAATTGGAAATCACACAGCATCAATTAGGTCGCTAACCTAATCGGAATCACATATCACACAACATCAATTAGGTCGCTAACCTAATCGGAATCACACTTTCATGTACCACATAGCATTATTACGATAACATTATAAGTCCAAGCTTTTCAACCACACATAATCACAGTAACTCAAATCATTTAAGACAAGCATCATTCCCATCCCAAGTTTAAAAACAAAGTAAAAATATGGTACTATGAACTCACCTTAAACTCCGCGGCTTCCACAAAAACAACTCACAATCTATAGCACACAAAAATAATCCACATTACACAAGGTTCAGCTAAAAGCTACAACCCATGTAATACACATATGATGGATGTCTAAGACTCATATGACCCACCATGGATTTCCTAGACACCACACTAACCATTACCATAACTTAAAACTCACTAAATCCCTTGCACTCTTAAAATTAGAAAACGCAGAATTTTTGGGTACATTCGCCCACATAAAATCATGACAAATAAAGCTCAACAACTCACGCCAAAAATTCACCATGGTCTCTCATAAGCATAGAAGCTAATCCCAGAAGGCCATGGACCAATAACACACACAAATACTCATAATAAATTCAAACTTGTCAACTACTCAAATTTGGATCTGAACGCACACCAAAAAGTTTTGATTTCCATAAAATACTTCCACAAGTTTTTATCGCGAATCCTCTTCGTTGTAGTCTAATATAACCTAATACTTAACTATTCCAGAAGGCCTAGTCAAAATAATACTTTTACAACCACATGACACCCTCAAACTTTTACCCAAAATCTGTCCCGGTTTGACAGCTTTGACACCTTAACAAAGAAAAATCAAAAGACCGACTTCCCGACCTTAAAATTGATCGTGGCTGGACTTTTTGGAAAGCTATTTCATTATACTTAAATTTAGACCTAAAATTTGTGACCTAACTCTTCACCATATGTTATTTACACTCACATCTTTACAGCCATAGTTTTCTGTCCAAACCCTAACACATAATCTAACGCGCTTAACACTCAATTCCCTTAAACATTAAACATATTATTGACATCTAATCATCCTAACATGTTTTACTTCAATAATTTATAGAAGTATATAAACCCTAGATCCCATCATATTAAATATTACATGAATCGTAACAATAATTAATTAATTACACGTAAGGGTTAAAGATTTTACCTTGATTCTTGATTATTGCTAGACAATTATGAAACCCTAATTTTTTTTCTTCTTGAATCTCCTTGTGTCGACTTTAATTGCAGTAAAAAGGGGTAGGGGAGTTTTGATTTTGTATTTATAATTATATTAGATAACCCTTAAGGCTTAGAGTTGTATTTGGTATCAAATTTGGTTTCTTTTTTTTCCCCCTAAACCATATAATCGCCCCCCCCCCCTTAATTATATTTATTTTATTTTTTTATTAATTTATTTATCACAGTCAAAACCTCATACTTTTCATATTTTATGTATTCCCATAACAAAACCTAACGTCTTTCGCGATAAATCCTAATTTTACGACAAACCGGAAAATACTCATTTTCAAAATAAAGTTTTCAAAAATAGATTTTCACACACTCCATAAGCATTTCTTCACAAAAAAAAAACATTCCCGTAACTTACTAACGCTCAATAACTTGAACGAAGACTCGTTACGCAAAACCTCAAAACGCCAAATATACACAAGTCAATTCTACACCACATGGATGATCAAAATGAACTTTCCCAAAATCAACATCATCAAAAATCACAATAACAACCACAACGCGAAGGGATTTAGTGCTAAACCAAATACTAATCACACTATAACACACAATAACACACATATAACTATTCAAACCACACCAAACAAAGTTAGATTAACTCGAGGCTAAAAGTCTAACTAACCTGCTTAAATCACGGTTGTTACATCATCACCCACTTAGGGAAAGCTCGTCCCGAGATTTAACAGCTTGTGTCATCAGACTTTTCAGCAAACAACTTAGGATACTTAACTCTCATTTGATCCTCACGCTCCCAAGTAAACTCAGGACCACGTTTGAAATTCCATCGTACCTTTACCAATGCAATCTTACTACGCTTTATACTCTTAACTTCTCGGTCCATAATCTCAACAGGCTCCTCCACAAAGTGAAGTGTTCTATCAACCTTAATCTCATCTAGTGGCACATGAAAACTAGCATCCGCCAAACACTTTTTCAAATTAGACACGTGAAACGTATCATGCACACCATTTAATTCCTCAGGCAATCTCAAACGATATGCCACAAGTCCAATCCTTTCCGTAATCTCAAATGGCCCAACATATCTAGGTGCTAACTTGCCTTTCTTACCGAAACGCACAAGACCCTTCCATGGTGACACCTTCAACATCACAAAATCTCCAACACTAAACTCCAAAGGTTTGCGGCGATTATCCGCATAACTCTTTTGACGATCTCTCGCAGCCTTAAGTCTTTCTTTAATCCGAAAGACCATATCCGTAGTCTCTTGTACCAATTCAGGTCCAATTAACTGACTCATCCCAACCTCTGCCCATAACATCTAATGCTTGAATGATAGCTGTTATTATAAGAAAACTCAGCCAAAGGCAAATGAGTATCCCAGCTTCCTCCAAAATCAATAGCACAAGCACGAAGCAAATCCTCTAACGTCTGAATCGTTCGCTCACTTTGTCCATCGGTTTGTGGATGATAAGCAGTACTCATATCCAACCGTGTATTCAAAGCCTTTTGCAACGACTGCTAGAACCGCGAAGTGAACCTACTATCCCGATCTGAAATGATAGACACAGGCACATCATGCCTTGCCACAATCTCATTTATATAGATCCTTGCCAACTTCTCCATCTTCTAATCCTCACGAATGGCTAGAAAATGTGCAGACTTCGTCAATCTGTCCACAATGACCCATATCGTGTCATGTCCATTACTTGTGCGAGGCAATTTAGTAATGAAATCCATAGTTATATTATCCCACTTCCATTCAGGTATTGGCGGCTGTTGCAACAATCCAGAGGGCTTCTGATGTTCAGCCTTAACCTTCAAACAAGTTAAACATCGACTAACATACTCAGATATCTCCCTCTTCATTCTCGACCACCAATAAACATCTCTAAGATCATAGTACATCTTATCAGAACCTGGATGAATCGAGTATCTCGTCTTATGAGCCTCATCCATGATCACCTTTCTCACATCTCCCACTAGTGGAACCCATATTCGATCTAAGAAATATAGTCCACCATCTTCCTTCCTTTCCATCTGCTGATCTAAATCACGCAACATTTCAGCCACAAGGTTCTCATCCTTGAGAGCCTCCTCTTGTGCTGCCAATATCTTACTCTTAATTCCTGACTGCAATGTTATGCTCATAGCTCGCACACGCCTTGGCTTAATTCTTTCTTTTCTACTCAACGTATCGGCCACCACATTTGCTTTTCCAGGATGATGTCGTAATCACTTAACAGCTCCATCCATCTTCTTTGACGCATATTCAACTCCTTCTGATTAAAAATATGTTGAAGACTCTTATGATCAGTATAGACCGTACTCTTCGTACCATACAAATAATGTCTCCAATTCTTGAGAGCAAATACCACCGCACCAAGCTCTAGGTCGTGAGTGGTATAATTCTTCTCATGAACCTTTAGTTGTCGTGATGCATAAGCTATCACCTTCCCCCTTTGCATTAACACATATCCAAAACCTTGATTCAACGCATCACAATATACCACAAAATCATCTGGCCCGTCAGGTAACGTCAGAATAGGTGCATTACACAAACTATCCTTTGATGTCTGAAAAGCCACTTCTTGCTCATCTCCCCACTCATACTTTTTATTATTCTGAGTCAACATAGTGAGAGGCTTAGCAATCTTTGAAAAATTTGCTATAAATCTCCTGTAGTATCCTGCCAGTCCTAAGAAAGAGCGTATCTCAGAAGGTGTCGCAGGAGCCTTCCAATTCTTGACCGCTTCTATCTTGCTAGGATCTACATGTATACCTTCACTAGCACCTCTTGCATCCAAAATTCACATTTAGAGAACTTAGCGTACAATCTCTCATTCTCCAACAAACCAAGTATTAACCTCAGGTGTTCCCCATGCTCTTCCTTCGACTTGGAGTAAATCAGAATATCGTCAATAAACACAATTACGAATTTATCCAAATAGGGCCTACACACACGATTCATCAAATCCATGAATACCGCTCGTGCATTAGTCAACCCAATGGCATAACCATAAATTCAAAGTGTCCATAACGAGTTCTAAAAGCTGTCTTGGGAATGTCCTCCTCATGCATTCTTAACTGATGATAACCAGATCGCAGATCTATCTTTGAGAAAAATCTAGCACCCTGCAACTGGTCGAAAAGATCATCAATTCTAGGTAAAGGATACCGATTCTTCACCGTCAACTTATTCAACTCTCGGTAATCAATACACATTCTAAATGAACCATCTTTCTTCTTAACGAACAAAACAGGCGCTCCCCACGGAGAATGACTAGGTCGAATAAACCCCTTATCTTGAAGTTCTTTCAACTGTGCAGCCAACTCCTGCATCTCCGTAGGTGCCAATCGATAAGGAGCTTTCGCTACCGGCGTCGCTCCAGGAATTAACTCAATACAAAACTCCACCTGTCGTATCGGCGGTAATCCGGACAAATCCTCAGGAAAAAGGCCCGAAAACTCACACACTACTAGAATATCCCCCACTTTGAGTTCTCTAGACTTCGCACTCATAAGGGATTTCGAATTCTTCTCCACGCTTTCTCCTTGTACTGGCAGCACACCACCACCCTCTAATGGAATTCGAACCACCTTTTCATGGCATATTACTTCAGCTTTATGCCTAGCCAACCAATCCATCCCTATTACCACATCAAAGCTACCATGTCCTAAGGGTATTAAGTCAATCTTAAACGCAACACCCTCTAACACGATAACACACTCACGAATAATCTTAACAACTTCTATTTCTATACCACTACCTATTTCAATCAAAATACTAGGTCTAAGTTCACTAAACTCAACACCCAATATTCTAGCAAACTCAGTAGTAGCAAAACAATAATCCGCACCCGTATCAAATAACGTAGTAGCATAATGACCATTGAGAGAGAACGTACCAGTAACAACGTTCGGGTCTTGGCGCGCCTCGCTTGCATTCATTGTAAGTGCCTTTCCCTTAGCTGCATTTCTATTAAACCCTTGCCCTTGTCCTCCTTCAGTAGCCAACTGATTCCCAGGCCGTCCAAACATTCCAACAAGTTTGGGACACCCGTTACGCAGATGATCAGTACTACCACACTCATAGCATGCCCTGCGATTAACCCCTGCACCAACCAAGTTGATTGGAGTCGCTTGAGTAATCACTGCACGGCAGTCCTTAGCAAAGTGTCCAGGCTTGCCACACCTGAAACACACACGACATGGAGTGTTCTCGAGATGATAGTAACCACACTTAACACATCTAGGGGCATTACCCATATACCCCCTCTTCTCATTATTACCAGTCACAGCCGTAGAAGCTGTTCCCACATAACATGCTGCCATCATAGGATCCGTTGCTACGAACCCCTTCCCTTTCCTTTCTTTCTTATTGTCACCACTAAAACCAACTGTCTTAGTAGTATCAACCTCCTCTCGCTTCTTCTCTCCTGACTTTGCAAGTGTTCCACTCCTAACCGCTTCATCTGACAGTGCACCAGCCTTTTGAATAACACTTAGAAGCATTGTCGGCTCAGTCGCCCTAACCATCGAGCGAATCTGTGGAACCAACCCACGGATATACCTCTCAATACGCTTCGATTCAGGAGTTACTAGATGAGGAACCATCCTAGCTAACTCATGAAACATATCAGTGTACCCCATATGATTAGCCCCAACCATTGTATGATTTCATAACTCTTCTTCCAATTTCTGCATTTCATTGGTTGGACAAAACTCCTCCACCATTATGGCTTTGAAGTCCTCCAAGTCATACCCAAAGCCGCAACTCGTCCTCTAGCTTGCAGTTGCGTGTTCCACCAGGTCAACGCCTTGTTAACCAAGGAACTAACGACATACTTAACTTTCTGGCCCTCACTACATCCACTTATGTCCATCACCGACTCCATTTTCTCTATCCATCGAGTGAGTGCAATCGCCCCACCCTTCCCATCAAACTCCTTGTGCTTACAAGCCATAAACTCCTTATAAGTACACCCATTATTTCTGCTTCCTCCACTCCCAGCACTATCAGGATGAGCTCCACTGCCTATCTGCGCACTCAATTGAGTCATAAGTTCAGGCATTAAAGCTTCTAGCTGCTGGTTGATCATTTGCTGAAAGATAGGGTTGCTATCCCCAATAATAGGTGTCGACTTCTTGGACTTCTTCGGTGTCCGGAAAGATCCACTCATAGGTGACTTAGTGATAGGTCGTCTTGGTTTCCTTGGCGCCATTTCCTAAACACGCAATACAATAGAACCATTGGAGACCATTCACAAGATTCCACAATTTCCGTAATCATACCCAATCATCTACCTCCCATCACATGAGACACTCTAAATCATATACCAAATAAACCCAACTCTACCACACATAAGCATATCAACTCCCATCACATGAGACACTCGTAATTCACTTCCTACACAAAATGTTATACTCATCATCCTTCTTAGTTTCTCCCAAGAGTGTGAGTAAGCAACATCAACTCCCACCATCTTAATATGTTTGGTCCACCATTCCTGGGTATGATCCTGAAAAGTGCATGTGGCGAACTTAACCTTGTCTTCCTTACGACAGTCGCCACATTGAAATATTGTTTCTATTTCTTCGAACCATTTGAGAAATTCCTTTGTGTTTCTAGTTCCGCTAAAGGAGGGAGGATTGCACTCCATAAATTCCACGTGAGTAAGTTCCTTAGTGAGGGCGGTGGCTATGTTCTTGGCAATGACTTGTCCAACAGCAACTTGCGTCATGCTTGGAGTGGTTTGCTTAAATCTCTCTTCATCAACTCATAAGAGACCATGAGGATATAGTTAATCAAAGTCATCATATTCACAACACATGAATATAATACATGAAAATTTCGGTCTACGTGAATCGATATCACAAATAGCACAACCATTCCTTACATAGTAGAGTCACACTTGATATTTTTGTTTGTACAACAATCAAAAGACAACAAGTTCTTTAGACTATGTCCCACACTTTCTGTAGCTAGGATAATAGTAAAAGCTAGTGAGGATATAAGTCTGGTCTAGGGACTTCCTGGTGTCCCTCTGTGTGAAATCAGGTTTGTGGCATCATAAGGTCGAGATAGTCCTGAAGTGGTGTCTGAAGTTGTGCATCGATCAAATCTCAAACAATGTAGGTTCTGAACCATTCCTGAAGAATCTGCGGATGTTTCTGTTGAGTCCGTGATATTGATATTATCTACTAGATGTCATCTAGTTCATGGCAAGTGGGAATGGAAAAGGAAAACGACAATGATGGTACCAGTGAATGAAATACTACCCTCTTTCGTGCTACCTCGCGACATCTAAGAGGTAAAACTGAAGTACGCATTGTAGGACGACCAATAGTGTAATAAGTAGCTGACGGTGGTGATAGTGCCTGAGTAGTGGGTGCTCTACTAGTGAAGGAAAGAAAACACACTATCTCCCTTGAAATAAGCAATCTAATAGGTCCATTAAGATTAAGTCTGAATACTCTACAAAAAGGCATTCTATGTATGGGTTGAATGATAGGAAAACCCTGTTCCTATGGCAAATCAATAGTGCTAATGGTGGTGTAAGTGCAACTGGTGGTATAATGGTAGTGGAAGATGACAAGGCATCTGTAACACCCCCAATTCATGGTTGCAGCGGAATTCGAACTGGGTGTTACTCGATGGCACAATAGTCACAATAATAGAAAACGATCTCTAACCGAGTCGTATTAAAAAGATTTATCATTCAAATTATATAAATATCAGAGGTTACAAAATGAGGTCCCAAATGGTTACATGTTTACAATTTATATTAAATGAGTTTTTGAATGATAATAAAATTTATAGCCCTCTTGAGTATCCGTGCCATTCCGTGCCATCCTTGATCGTCATGAACCTGAAATACATGCTTGAGAGGTCAACACAAAGGTTGAGTGATATTCATAGAGTTTGTTAAATCGTTTGAACACAATATGTTGGTAGTGTGAGCTTGTAGACTCACACCAATGTTTGGAAAACAAAACAGGTAGGCTACGTTATTATACGCCCATAAAATGTATTATACACTAAGCTTATGCACCAAAACGTTAACGTGTACCCATATCGATCGGCAGATTTATCCCGGTAGGTACTTTGCTAACATACCTAAATCTCAAATATTAGTGCATTTGTTTGAACTTAGTCAATACAAATGGGATTCGTCAATCCCAATAGGCCTATTCACAATATTTGCGCTCACTATTGCTAGTGATTAAATGGTTCATAATAAGGGATCTCGGTTTAGCAAGGCAGGTACTTAGTGATAATAAAACAATCAGGCAAGCATACAATTTAAAAACATTGTGTTCGGTTAAAAATAGCATGTATTCCCCCCAAGGGTTTGTAAAACAATTAAGTAATGGAAAGTGGGGCTATGAACTCACCTTGAGTTGGATGATGTATAATGAGAATGACGGATATGCCGTAAGAACTTCTACGAGCAACCTAGAATAATTGTTGCAACTTAGGTTTGGAATAATGTCTAAGGAAACATAAACATGCCAATATATGTCTTGCACTTAGTCCATGATGTGGTACAATGTATAGTGTAAGTCTTTGAAAAGAAATGATTCATGAAACATGTATAGTTTACATATCGTTTACTACCGTTCGGGCCGACATAATTCAGAAGTCATGTAGTAAACGTTAGAGGAGCCAGGACACTTTAATTCGTAAATCCACAACTCATCTCGACGGCTTACATAATGAACTCCTCACATGAGGCTCCCTACTATTGTAGTAGTTGATAAAATATATATGTATATAAGTTTTGATCCGAAAAGTTACATGTCCAAGTACTTGAATAAACTTAGGAAAGTTTATTTTCACATGAAGATTGTTATTAGGATGAGTTTCTTAAATCTTGTATGACAATTACTTGTAAGTTCTCATGGTTCTTTAGATGGAGTAGATCCAAATTGTATGTTCAAGTTATCGCCAACTTCTCTAGTTCATGTATTTGCCTTGGTAAGTTTATATGGTCGTTAGCTCATGTTTTCGCCTTGGTATGTTTATATGGTCTTTATCCATGGCTTTGCCATGACCTTTGGTCATTGTTCCATGGTATTGAGACTCAACCTTGGCTCTAGCCATGGTTGTGGTCTTGATTCTAGGTCATAAGACCTCTTTGGTCTTTATAAACCATAACCTTTATATAGTGACTTATATATATGTAAATAGCTGTTAAGAAACTGATAAAAATCTCATTTGTTATTGGTTTTCTGGAGACGTGCTCCTGAGTTTTTGAAGAAAACGTGATTCCGGACAACTTTCGTGCTTTAACTTTTTCATGAAACGGACCAGAAAGGCCTCTTTTTGCGTGTTTAAGGTTTCTGTAACAGAAGGTATTTGGCAGCTTTGCGGCAAAGTTTTGGTAACTTCAAATGGTCATAACTTTTGACTCGTATACTCGTTTTAGGTGGTTTAAATTGCTATGGTTTCCTTGTTAAGTCCTCTACTACAATATGTAATGATCCAATATCATAATTTTACCATTTTGATCAGATTATACCAAGAAAGTCACTAGTTTACTTGTTTTAATAACTTATCTTAACAATCATTTACAATAACTTGTTTTACTCATTTTTATACATCATGGACATGATCACAAGACATAATATAGCATGAATGATATGTAAATAACATGATAATGATATTTAAGCAAGGAAGTGTATTAGAGTTGGCTTACAACTTTTGGCTTTCACTTAAGAAAGGGAATCAAGTATGGAACTAGGACACTAAACCTAAGCTTTCAACCAATCACCACAACCCTTGCTAACCATTCATCTAACCCTTGTGAAAACCCTTTAACCTCAGCCCCTAACACCTTGTATAGCTCCTAATTTAACCATGGAATCACCAAACAAACTAGAGATTCATGTAGGGAATCACTAAGCCTTTAACATTGGTATGTAACTTGTAACTAGGAAATGAAAGGATCATGAGCTTGTGAATTGAAGTTGGGCATTTGAATGATGAATAAATGAAGAGGATGAGCTCTCTTTTATACTTAAAATGAGGAGGTTAGGAAGTAACTAGGAAGATGCATGAGGAGGTGCAAGAGTTTAGATATTATGGAAGCTTAGTTGATAAGTTACTTACACATGTATGCTACCTAAAGTCCTCAAGACTTATCACAAGCCAACAAGGCTTGTAATAGCCATAATACACGTTTATATGGGATAAGGGGTGACTAGATGATAAGTCTTGATGTTATCTTGCTTACTTTGTGTGTTTTGGCTCCGGTAATCGCTAATGGTAAGTCGTTAAGTCATGAAACTTAAAATCGGGTATCCTAAAAATATGAAACTTATAAATATGTTAGAACTTATCAATATAACCTATCTTAGCATATTTAATGAGTGACAAGTTCTATCGAGTTGCTTAAACGCTGCTAAAACTGGAAACGCGGGTCTAAAACGCGTAATACGTAAAACGTACGAATATTGCATAAAATTGAGAAAAGTAAAATGTTACTTTTCTAATAGGATAAAAATGATTTAAAAATGACTTATAATGTCTAGACTGGGCTCAGTCTAGTGTCGGTTGGTATTAAATGTCTTTTAGACATCAAACCGTAAGCCTAAAAATCAAGGAATGACTTATAAAATCAAGGAATGATTTTTGGTCAAAGGAGGAGGGAAAAATATGTTGACTTTTTCTAATAAGTTGAAAACTCAAATCGTCTTAGAAACGCGGTGTAGGTATAGGCTAAGGTTACGGCTGAGTAAAAACGCTTAAAACTAAAAATTCCAGTTTTTCACGGCCGAGGCTTATTTTGGTCATGTTTTTCTCAGTCATGATTAATTTTCAAATAAATCATGAGTGTGTCAAACATTTTTCTGATGCGGGGTCACTTAACGCTGTCGAGTTTCGTTGTGCGTAGAATTTTTGAATGACGTTTTACCCTAAAACGTGTAATTCCTTATTAACTTTCACGAAAATGATCTGATGAGTGTCAAACTTTTAATTTGCCATGGAAATGATTTATCACTCGAGGCCAAGAAATAAAAATCAAATTTCGAGAAAATTTTCGGGAAAAATGAATAGTAAAAGTGAATAGTAAAATTTTCCGGGAATAGTAATTAAACTGAAATTGCGAATTGTTACAGCATCTTCAATGTCGGAATCCGATAAAAGGGTGCCAGGGTGAGTATCTGAAGACATGTCACTTGTGAACCAGGTCAATAAAATGATATATATATATATATATATATATATATATATATATATATATATATATATATATATATATATATATATATATATATATATACGAATATAAGTATAAATAACTCGCACAGGGTATGCATGAAACAACATGTATCATGATTATGCACTTATGATGAAATGATGAGATGCTATGATGATGTGGTTATAGTCTAGGGTCCAAGATACATCCTAGTTCGCTATAACCTTAGCTCTGATGCCAATCTGTCACACCCCCAATTTACCTGACTTGCAGCGGAATGGAATACCTGGGGGTGTCTGTCATAGCATCACAGTTACAGTTACATTGAACGACATAAAGTGTCGTTTGGAAAATACTTCGTTTGATCATTGAAATAATCCAGAGTTTACAAAATGAGGTCCCCAAAAGGTGTTGCATGTTTATGAAAAACAAGTCATACTAGATCAAACTTTTACATAAGTGCATGAAATAATGGTAAGACGCGTCGACTCCGCGACTCCATGAAGGTCCAAATGCATGTCACATGAGCTACCTTAATAACCTGAAATACATTGCTAAAACGTCAACACGAATGTTGGTGGATTCCATAGGTTTATAAAATGTAATGTTGTACGGCCACCACAAGTAAAAGTGCAAGATAAAAATCAAGTAAAATAGTACAATAAACCTTAAGCTCATGACCCCGAAGCTATGACTGATGAAATTATATGCCCCTCCCGAATGTTTTACCAGAACACTCCTAAAATGTCAAAATGAAATGCATCCGCTTACTGTTGGTAATATCTACCACGGATGGAGGCGTCACCCTCGATAAATCTATCCACTCACTCTCGCTTACCGGCAAACTAACGGTTCATGATAATAAATAGGGGACTTTAACTGGTTGGTAAGGCAACTTAAGCAATGTACATATGTTTTGGTACTTGGGCTCGTACTAAAAGGATTGATGCAATGTATTCCCCCCGTGGGATTTGAAATCAAAATATTGAATTGAAAACGGGGCTATAAAACTCACCTGATATGATGGTACCATGAACATGTAATGAGCTGAAAAACAAGGCGCGCACACTAGCCGCAACCTAATATGAACGATGAACGATCTACTTTAGATCATGAAATGATGTTATGAATGTCCATGCACATGTTTCATATACCACTCTACTCTTTGAAAAATACTTGGATGAGCCATATCAGTCAGCCATAAACTTTGGGTTTGTGGATGGAATCCCCCAAGAAGGGTTAAAATGGCAGTTCCTGCTCCTTGGTATAAAAAATATACATTTTCCAAGACTTAGGAAAATAAGGCAGCTAGAAAAATAAAACTAGTTGAAATGTGTGTATATATATATATATATATATATATATATATATATATATATATATATATATATATATATATATATATATATATATATATATATATATATATATATATATATATATCGTATGTGTCAATGTTAGTGTTGCAATCCTCGGTTTGAAATCCTTGAAATAACGCCTTGTAGTGATAAAAATATACTTGTAATCACTAATACTTCATTAGTTATGAATTTGGGTACTTGGTTAATATTTCTAGAAAATCTAGAATTTAGTACGTAGAAGTAGTATTATTATTAATACGAGTGAAAGCTGCCAATTATAGAGGATTTTTGCCGATATTGAAACGTGAATATCTTTGTCGTTATAAGTCCGTTTTACTTGTTCTTTATATCCACGGTTACGTCTTTTTGGAAAGCTTGGCTCCTCCGGGTTACGTCTAAAGCCTCTTTTTGTCGGACGAAAAACGTCCAACAGCATGAAATTTTCAGAAAAATACTTTTCGTCAACAAACTTGCAAAAATCATAACTTCTTCGTTATAAACTCTTTTTAATCCGTTTTTTCGCCTACGGATTCGTTTTTGAAAGTATTTTCCTAAAAATTTTGCCAAAGTTTCCTTTATGTTTACTGATTTTCCTGGATTTACCAAAATGGGACAGTAGGTTTATATACTTGTTACAAATCCATTTTTCATGTTCAAAACTAGTTTCTACTTCAACCAAATCTCTTGCAAACACCACAAAGCTATACTAATCCTACCATACACCTTCTTAGGGTGCCATGGGTTCCTAATCACTAGTAATCGTGTTAATTTAACAAAGGAACACCTAAATCAAAATCTAAGGTTTGTATGTTCAAAAAGTTAACAAAAATAATATGGTATAGCTAACTTGTACATGAAATTAAGCATGAAAAACATAAGATACAAGTGTTAATTAGATGAAATCATGAAAATAAAGTTGATAACTCACTTTGAAATAATGGGTGATTAGATGATGAGAAATCTTGTGTTACTTGTGTTTTTGTTGTAAGATTCTTGATTATAATGATAAAAGGAACAACTTTGAAGCTTTATACTTTGAAAAATAATGGATTGATCATGGATATTGGGATGAGGTCGTGGGTTTTGATGAGGAAGATGAGGTTGAGAGCTTTTTGATTCTAAAGAAATATGTATGTTATGTTATAAGTGTTTATGTAAATATATGTGATAAGTTATAATGTATTTTACTTGTACATAAGTCAAAGATGTTAAAAAGAAATCACATGGTGTCTAGGGGGGGGCATGGCCGGTTTTCAATGTGAACAAGAGAAGCAAAATTGGTTTTGAGTTGCTTAGGATAAGTTTGTGTAGTATTAGTTGTAGTTTAGTGTAAGTATTAGTTATAATCGGGTACCGGGTTTGCTAGAAATAAATATTAACGAAGTTAACCGGGACTTAATAAAGTCATAAAAATGTTAAAAATATGTTGGGTACAAGTACTGAGTGTTCGGGTGATTATTGTTTAGTTTTCACGAAAACCGTCGTAATATTCATAAGCTCACGTTATAAATAAAATAAATTTCCAAAATACCGGGTAAATTAATGTTATAACTTTTATGATGATAAAATGGATATAAAAATATGTCGGGACCATTGTGGGAATATTTAGATATATTCGTCGTGTTTATAAACCGGGTGTTAACGTTTATTATAAATAATTATAAGAAAAACGTTAAATGTATCAAATATGTAAATTTGAAAATCCTAAGAGTGGTATAACATGAAAATGCTGTTATGATGATATGCAGACTATCTCCAGTCCGTATGCAGTGTCCTTACTGATACTGAAATGAATTCGCACCTAAACCCATACGGTTACGCGAATTTTAATACCCGTAAACTAAATTTACGATGAAATGAGTAATGCAAGTGAATAGTGAAAACTTTTCCGGCAATGAATAGTGTTCAGTGAATAGTAAAATTCACAAATGTTTCTCAGAATATCAAATTGACCTCGAAAATGATGAATAGTAAAACGATGAATAGTGTTTTGATGAATAGTGTTTGATGAATAGTGTTTTTCCAAAGTTTGAGAAATGACCTGAAATGTTGAGTTGTGACACATGTGTACTTACTTCCAAAACCACACCTAACAATAGTAACATTTTATAACAAATAGCACGCAATCAATACTAACCAAAATGTACTCCCATAATATACATAATATACACCAAAATATCCAAACTCGCCCAAGGCTTCTCATTAAAACACGGGATAAATCCCAAAAATCCGAAGGAATTCACATTCCAACATACAATTAGCGTCAAAACAACTCAACAAAACCATAAAACATTAAAAACATAGCATTGAAAACAAGTCGTACGTAGTTCGAGTCCTATCTAAGACCTAAAACGGTGTACGCGCAGTGGACTCCAAGTCCGAATCCACTTCCTCCTCCTCGCTCACCCATCCATTCTTATTTCCATGATTTTGTGGTAGAGGATGTCTTGCAAAATCATCTTCACGATCTCTTAACTCTTCATTTATCCTATCCACAAAATCATACAATCCTCGGGGTCCAGCCCAAACTACCCCATCATCTTCCAGAAACTGAGGACACTTGCACGGGTACTTGGTGGTGAAACCTTCCTTATCAGCTACCTTTGTCTCATATCTCTCCACCATTTCCCCATTCACATTCTCGAGTGTCAGCTTCTCTTCAATCACACATGGTACCATGCTAGCGGGGACCAATATCCTCCTGTTGGTTCTCTTCATCTTCCCAATTCTCTTACGTCCCTTAGCAACTACAGTGGTCCAACGAAGCGTCTTTCGCGCAGGAGGTGCCATTCTATAAATGACACATACACGATGCTAAGTACAGGGTTCAATAGACGTTCAAAAACTTGGTAGAATAACTCATAATTTAGGAAAATAGACATGTAAAGATATTATACTTACACATAGGTCCTAAATGCAACTATATGAGGGACTCCTAAGCTATAGTCTAGGTTAAACCACCTAATTCTCTATAACCAAGGCTCTGATACCAATCTGTCACACCCCGCCATGACAGAAACGCGCGGGTGTAACTTCATAGATATCATCACAACACCTGGTGTCAACATAGAGAACAACTACATACACATAAATAGAGCAATGTACCAACACACAGTGTTGTAACAATACTCAAAGATAAATAACCAAAACAAAATCCAAAAGGTATCTTCAATAGATATGAAAGTACCAAACAGAAAACATAAATGTATCAAAACCAAATCCAAATCAAGTCAAATCCCAAAACATAAGTAAGTCTCCATATGCAACTAAGTCTCGCCTAATTGCTGCCCTCAACTTTGGCCTTAGAATGCTCACCGGAAAATGATGCTTAAAATGTCAACATAACATTGGTGAGATTCATAGGTTTAGACACACTTACACTCTCAAGGCAACCAGTTCACTATGATTATAAAAACATAGCTGGACAAATAAATATAGTTATCATACAAGCTACATGTATCCATAAACCAATCATCACACAAAAGGCAACCATTGAGCCGGATAAACATCCTCCCAATTGGAAATCACACAACATCAATTAGGTCGCTAACCTAATCGGAATCACACTTTCTTGTACCACATAGCATTATTACGATAACATTATAAGTCCAAGCTTTTAAACCACACATAATCACAGTAACTCAAATCATTTAAGACAAGCATCATTCCCTTCCCAAGATTAAAAACAAAGTAAAAATATGGGACTATGAACTCACCTTAAACTCTGCAGCTTCCACAAAAACAACTCACAATCTATAGCATACAAAAATAATCCACATTACACAAGGTTCAGCTAAAAGCTACAACCCATGTAATACACATATGATGGATTTATAAGACTCATATGACCCACCATGGATCTCCTAGACACCACACTAACCACTACCATAACTTAAAACTCACTAAATCCCTTGCACTCTTAAAATCAGAAAACGCAGAATTTTTGGGTACATTCGCCCATATAAAATCACGACAAATAAAGCTCAACAACTCGCACCAAAAATTCACCATGGTCTCACATAAGCATAGAAGCTATTCCCAGAAGGCCATGGACCAATAACACACACAAATACTCATAATAAATTCAAACTTGTCAACTACTCAAATTCGGATCTGAACGCACACCAAAAAGTTTTGATTTCCATAAAATACTTCCACAAGTTTTTATCGCGAATCCTCTTCGTGGTAGTCTAATATAACCTAATACTTAACTATTCCAGAAGTCCTAGTCAAAATACCACTTTTACCACCACATGACACCCTCAAACGTTTACCCAAAATGTGTCCCGGTTTGACAGCTTTGACACCTTAACAAAGAAAAATCAAAAGACCGACTTCCCGACCTTAAAATCGATTTTGGATGGACTTTTTGGAAAGCTCCTTCATTATACTTCAATTTAGACCTAAACTTCGTAACCTAACTCTACACCATCTGTTATTTACACTCACATCTCTACAACCATAGTTTTCTGTCCAAACCCTAACACATAATCTAAAGCGTTTAACACTCAATTCCCTTAACCATTAACCATATTATCGACATCTAATCATCCTAACATGTTTTACTTCAATAATTTATAGAAGTATATAAACCCTAGATCCCATCATATTAAATATTACATGAATCGTAACAATAATTAATTAATTACACGTAAGGGTTAAAGATTTTACCTTGATTCTTGATTATTGCTGGACAATTATGAAACCCTAATTTTTTTCTTCTTGAATCTCCTTGTGTCGACTTTAATTGCAGGAAAAATGGGTAGGGGAGTTTTGATTTTGTATTTATAATTATATTGGATAACCCTTAAGGCTTAGAGTTGTATTTGGTATCAAATTTGGTTTCTTTTTTTCCCCCTAAACCAGATAATCGCCCCCCCCCCTTAATTATATTTATTTTATTTTTTTATTAATTTATTTATTACAGTCAAAACCTCATACTTTTCATATTTTATGTATTCCCATAACAAAACCTAACGTCTTTCGCGATAAATCCTAATTTTACGACAAACCGGAAAATACTCATTTTCAAAATAAAGTTTCCAAGAATAGATTTTCACACACTCCATAAGCATTTTTTCACAAAAACAACATTCCCGTAACTTACTAACGCTCAATAACTTGAATGAAGACTCGTTACGCAAAACCTCAAAATGCCAAATATACACAAGTCATTTCTACACCACATGGGTGATCAAAATGAACTTTCCCAAAATCAACATCATCAAAAATCACAATAACAACCACAACGTGAAGGGATTTAGTGCTAAACCAAATACTAATCACACTATAACACACAATAACACACATATAACTACTCAAACTACACCAAACAAAGTTAGATTAACTCGAGGCTAAAAGTCTAACTAACCTGCTTAAATCAAGGTTGTTACATCGTCCTTGTGAAAACCTGGAAACACAAACACGCCAACACCCCATCCTTACTCTCTCTCTCTCGAAACTACAACACCACCGCCACCCTAAATCACCACCACAGCCACCACCGCCCCTCTCATAATCAAGATAACACCACCATCATCACCACCTCGTTCCGATCTATCTTTTGACATAAAGCACGCGCCCTAAAACCCATTTTATCACCACGTACGAATCACCACTACTACCTAAATACCACCATTTTGAAGCCGATTTGAAGGTGAGTGGCCACGATTTTCATATCGTGTGCCTCGATTCATGATTAAGTCCGTGTGTACACGGGTTGTTTTTGTTGGGTTTGAAATTTTGTAAATGGGAAATGAAGTTTTGTTAATGTTTTGATGGTTTGGTATCCGGGTATCTCGATTTGGAGTTGGTCGAATGGAAACCGAGAGCTCCATGCTCTCGGCTTGATTAATATTGAATCTTGGTGGAGTTTTGATTCTTGTTTTGTGTTTTGTTTATTATCGGGGGTGTTATCGATGCACCTCTTGGTCATGGCCGATTCTTGGCCGAGGTTTTTGATTAATATTAATGTTGTAGTGGTGAAATCGTGACCCTAGGGGTCGATTTGGTTTTGGTTATTGAGCTCGGATGAGCTAGCCGAGACCTTGAGGGTCTCGGGTATGGCCTTTGTGGTTCACATGTGAGCCGAGACTCCAAGTGAGTCCCTCGACTCGGGGTATTGAATTGGTAGTCAACCCGGATGACTTGAGTTAATTGGTGACTTAATTGTTGACTTGATATTATTGTTCTCCTTGTTGATTTTTATTATTGTTGTTACTTTGGACATTGGTTATATTATTTTCGTTGCTTGGGAATCGAGAAGAAAAATGTAACATGATTTGCATTGTAGAGTTGTGTTGATGAAATGTGATATGGGGACCGATTGTGAGACGGTCGAATTAGATTGACGGAGATAGGTTAGTCGGGTGCCGTAGTCGGACCCTATTGTTGTAGCACGTGATTTGGGATTGATTTGGACGGAGTTGGATTGCTTGTTTATGACTTGGTTATGTTATCTTTGGACTTGGACAATGAGCCGAGAGTGATGACTCGGACATGTGACCAACTTATATAACTCAATAAATAATATTAATTAAACGTTAATAATAAAACTCGTAATAATATTATTGGTAATATAACCGTTTATATAAGTATATAGACGTGAAAAACGTGTATATATATATATATATATATATATATATATATATATATATATATATATATATATATATATATATATATATATATATATATATATATATATAAATGCGTATATTAATAGTAAAACGATCACGAGTAAAATATTTTAATAACGTGACGATAATTAATATACTATGAGAATAGTGTAATAAATGTCGGGAGCGTTACTATAAATAAATAACTATAAATAATGACGAAATCTATTACGTTGGGTAATTATTAAACAAAATATGTCTTTTAATAAACGAGGAAAGCTATCGAGTTATACGGGGTTGTGGTCACTTAAGTCCAATAGGACTATATTATTATTATGTGACTTTTGTGTTTGTCACGGATATGTGACGATTAATACATCCATTTTCTATAACTACGTAACCTATTTAATCGACGGGTTAAATAGGGTCTATTTAGCTATATAAAATGAATATATTAATGGACATTGTATCCTACGACGCCCATAGGTTGTGGTACGTGTACAGGAATAATGAATTACTAAATATCTCGTGGAGTTGGCTAAATTGACGAATTTAGTAAACTTGACGATGTATATAGGGAATTTATTAAACTTCGATACTTACCATATAGTACTCTACATGCTATGTGACTTAGGTTTTGGGTATAATCTTAGAATGATATATTACGTAAATAAATATGGGGGGGTTACCAAATCGACGGATTTGATAAACTTCGATGATTTATTTAAATAATATATTGGGCTAATATTAGACCTATAGATTGTTTTATTATTCTTTTCGTTGTGGCTTCTTGGTTTGAGTTGTGTCGACCCTCCACCCGCATGGATACCAAACGTCAAACTCCAAACTAATATGAGGATAATACGAGAAATGGATTTTTGGAAAGTAAAATGGAATACGTTCGGGATTGGGAGTATTTGATTTTGAGGAAATGATTCTGAACGCGTTTATATTGTTAGGAAGTGCCGAGTCTGTAGTTGCCGTTATTTGAGATTGCTTTACGTCTTTCATCTATCGATTTCTTTTGCTGATTGCTGGACTTGAGGTGAGTCATAGCCCCACTTTTACTCTTGAACTTTGTTTTCAATACTTGGGGTGAGAAACGTGCAAATTGTTTTATGTGGACTATTATCGCTTTGTTTATTTTAAAATTTGCTATGCTTATAGAACTAGGTAGGTTATAGTGCGAGACCTAGTCTTGAACTAGGTGGACAATTGATTTAGTTATAGAGCGAGGCCTAGTCCCGAACTGGGTAAGCTATTGATTGGTTGTGAGCGAGCCTAGTCCCGAACTAGGTAAGCTATTGGATTGGTTATAAAGCGAGGCCTAGACATGAGCTAGGTAAGCTATTGATTGAATTGTTTTGAGCTATAGCGTGCACCTATAGGGTTGGTTAGATTTTGTTGGTTTATTTTGGTTGGATGATTGAGGCCTAGTCTAGCTAGCAAGCGTTTTGCGTATATGTCCACTTGATTTAGTTATGAATTTAAACCTATGATCTCATCAGCGAAAGCTGACTTTTAGCGCGTTTTCTCAGGTAATTAAGTGATGCCCTTGGATGCTTGGATTGGAGGCTTGGCTATGGCACCTGGTTATGGATTTATTTTCTAAAACTCTGATAAATAATTGTGGACCTATGTTTATTTCTTTTGGGCCTGACTTTGGATGAATTTGGGATAAATGTAAACTTTAAAACCCCGTTTCGTTGTGTTTTTCTTATGTTACTTTATTTCGTTTTTTTATGTCTTGTGTTGGATACCAATCCCCGTAGCACCCCGAAAGCTTGTTGAGTCTTCCGCTGTACCAAATTTTGGGGGTGTTACAAGGTACTTACAAATGGATCTGTTGGTTAGGAAAACTCTATGTAGAAAGAAAAAGTCGGTTGTGCGATTTGCATGGAAACAAATTGGGAAATTGTGATAGTCATATGTAGTCATTTGTTATGCTTGAATGATATGACAAAGACAGTGGCAGAATATGCTCGGTCATGGATTAAGGCTGCTCAAGAAACATCTTGAGGAGGCAAAGTCATATAAATCAGCACATGAGTGAAGTTGAATTTAAGGAACTAATGTAGAAGGCTTATTTGAAGTAAACACGTTTCATGCTCTTTATCATAGTAAAAATCATTTAAGTAGTTTTCTAACTAACTGAGCTTGATTAATCTTATTGGAACTTATTATTTACGCAGGCTTGGTGTGCCATGTTTACTTTCTCTAATCATCTGATCTGTCGTTTATGGCATCTTTCACTTTGTTGTAAGTTAGAAATATCACATCAATCACTTTAACAATCAAATATACATCTTAAATCTTATAAAGGTAATTAAATGTGTCATTCGCAGATTTAGTTGCTTCCTCTGAAACCAAGTAATATAAAAGAGTGTTTGGTTGCTGCTGTCGAAAAGAGTGTTTGGTTGCTGCTGTCAAAAAGGGTGTTTTGCTGCTGCAGTCTAAAGAGATTGAAAAGAGTTCAAAAACCATATTGATTCATCAGTTTCTCTTCGTGCCCAGGTTGGATATTTTGATTAAAGTGCTAAATGGTTTCGTATTTAGTGGCTTAATTTGTTTAAAGTACTAAATGTAGTTGTTATGGAGATACATTTACTACAATGTTGGTTTTGGCACTCCAAATTTCGATCACACGAGACCCTTTTGTTTTTTTTATATAATCTCTTTGTGATTAAGCCAATGGTTAATGAAACTACAGTTGACTTTTTATTTAACATGTCAAATAATATAATGGAACATCACATAATCGATAAGTTTTGCGGTTTTTAGGGATTGGATGGAATACAATTTCTTGATGCTTAATGACATGTGGCATTGGCACATTCATTTTTGTCATTCTAGATTTCCTTGAATATAATTGACAAAATTAACAAATACTAATACTGCGGCATTTCTTGGCATACCAGGAAAATTTGCCACTTGGCTGAGTCCTTCCATATGCTTTGTTAGACCAATGTTTAGTTTCCTTTTAGCGGTAAGGGTGCTAACAAGCTATTGTCCTAGTTTGTTAGCTTCTTCTTGTAGTAGCTAGCATAGATAATTCTGTTACAGCAAGTAAAGAAAACTCAAGTCAGTTTAGGAATCTATGGAATGTAGCCTGTGGTTTCCTTGCTGTCTAGGCCCTGACTACTACCATGCCAGTAATTGCCGCTCAGGTTCGACGCTTACCCACATTTATTATGTTAAAAAACTTATAACAGTAACCACCCTCTTTAACTTGCATCATTTTAGAGACAAAAGTGGAGAGTGGTAGATTCTAATATCCTCAAATAAGAGCGTTTGGTTTCAACTTCAAAACAGATGTGATCCGTATTAAGTTATAAAAAACACAAAGGCTGCATGAAATATGCTGCAAAATAATACAAATAAACGTAGTTGACCTCAAATGGTAGGAAAACCGAAGTGCCCATCTTCTTTTTTTGATTTTCATCTTGGATTTCGGGGGTGTTTAGATGTGCTTTATTAAGTAATTATGCATATCGAATCATTATAATTACATAATCATCTCTAATAGAATACACTGTGTAAATAGCTTTTTCTAGATGTGCTTCTGCTGTTTGAACATGTAACAATAAGAATTCTGGTGTTGAAGCGTTTTTGCATGTTCTAACAGTGTAAGAAAAGTGATAGAGAAAATAAACAAGCCATCCCTGACATACATCTTTTTTGCGAAAGTATAAGGATCTCAATTTAAGTTAAAAGAACGAATAATTAGGTAATTTTGGTTCAACTTAAAGGATTAGTTTTGTTTACAGCTTGTCCGAAATTTATTGTTTGGCCTAAATATATCAGATAGTCAGAAGCGATATATGTTTAGTGTGTAAAACTGATTATTAATAATCAGCTATCGGTTCCCAAGTGCAAACACTGAAGTATATAGAATTTTGATCAAACTTATAAGGTGTTTGGGCTTGTGTTTTGGAACTGACATTCTGATTGTTGCGTTTGCAAAATGTAAACTTCTAGAATTTAGTGTTCGGTAAACTATTTGATGATTGTGGTTATCCGCTAATTTTAACGAGAAAAAAAGTTTTTCAAACGCAATTCCATACACCCATAATGCTCTGAGTGGCACTTTGGTAATGTAGAAGTGTGGTCGTTAATGTTTAGTTTTTAGATTTTGTGAACCATATCCAAAATATTAGACTAAGCTTGATGATACAATAATTGTATTCACAAGGGTATGATACTACATAAACTACGAAATTTTACAATTCAAGTTTTGTGTCCTTATAATATCTGATATTATTGTCTCATTTTTGAAGGTCCCGACCATGTATACCAGGCTGATGTGAGGCTATGAGGCTTACAAGCAACTTTTGCTTCTGCTTGAAGACAACTGTGTCTGATGGTTATTATCAAAAGCCTTTTGTGGTTATATGCTTTGAAACATATATAGATAAGGACATGTTGACCCATGTTATGAGGTTGACTTATTGACTTCAAAATATAAAAATTTACTTTAACTTGATACTTAACAAAACTAAAACTATAAAGGATAAGTTCCATGTCAAAACTTTGCCGTTGCTGATTTTTAATAAAATAATGCTCATGCAACCACGTACTTTTAAATATATGTAGTGATGGAAGTTTTTTAAAGAAAGAAAAAAAAATATGAGAACTGTAACATGATCTTTGATTTATCAGCATTGCATATATTTGAATTAAATGTAAGGACTAATATTGGTGAAGTTATAATTTTAATTGTATTGGATATGAAGATGCTCAATATTTTCAGTTTCATTATGATTGTTTGTCGTTGTATATTCATGGGTGTGATAAAGATGATCGTATATGATCCATAATCGTGAATCAATGTATGAATCGTGTTTTTTTTAATTGTATTGGATTTGAACATGCTTGACCATTATATGGATTTGAAGATGCTCGCTATCATATCAATATTTTTATTGTCATATAATATTTTACACTAAATGGTTGAATGGGTTGATTTTGTTACTAATATCACACAAACGATATTTAGTTGAGCTGTCAATACTTTGTTGCGACACGACGTCAACTACACTGATGAAAACATTTACTCTCTTTTTTTCGCTATTCATACATTGTTTTTGTAATTCCTTAAACACTGTTTATTTTTTTATATATTCATGTAAGTCATTAAATATTTGTTGTGGTCTTTTGAGATAATCCACTGTATAAGTTAGTCTTATAATATCACACATACATGACTCTTTTGTAATTAAAATAAAAGGTATTGAAAATTGACATTGTTAATGATTGTTATTTGAAGATTACATCATCATTATCGTTTTTGGCTTCCTTTCTATCCATCAACACCTTAAGCATCTATTGTCAACATCAAAAACGATAAATTTAATAAAACAAACAACCCACACGTCTCTACAATAGACAACAACCACGTGTGATCATAACAACCACTAATTAATCTTTTCTAATGAAAACCAGAGACTTAATAATACGACAGAGTTGAGTGGTCCGGTGTGAAACTATGAATGAAGCCCCGTAAATCACAAAATAACTTAATTATTATGAAAAATTTAAATATATTTAAACATGTATAATCACTAAATGACATATATTAAATCGGAGGCCTCTTCACATAATATTTAAAAAGAGCTATAAAAATTCAAGTTAGACATGTATAAATACTAATGGACATATACTAAATCAAAAGCCCCTTATAAATCGTATCCTTGTGTGACTGCCCCGCTTGCACATGCTAATCATCGCTACTGAATACAACTATTAAAAAAATTGGGAACAAAACAAACAAAAACAATGAAAGAAACAAAAGAAACTAAAATCTAAAATGAAAACCATAATTCATCTCGAAAAAGAGTTAAAAAGGTATTTGTCTAAACTTATTCGATAGGCTAATAAGTTTATCAAAAGATAGATAACCTCATAAATTCATTTTCGATTAACATATTCACTTGAGCTTATGATATAATAGAGTTCATGAGCTTATCAATTTTTCAATAAGTTTATAATCTCATTAAATAAGCTTAGACAAACGCACCCGTCAATACGATAAAGTTAGTATAATGAGAAGAATGTCGTTGGAAGGAAACGGCGTCCAACGGTTAGCTGAAAGAACGATAGTAAGGTGACAAGGACCGACGATGATGACGGGTAACCGATGTACGATTTTTTCTAGCAAAACATAAGTTTGGAAAATGCTTTTTGTTACTAGACATGCAAATGTCATTTCAAATAAAACAAAACTCGTTTTATCTTGAATATTATAGATATACGTCTATTAAAGCGAATGAGTGTAAGAAATAATAACAATAATGCTATGAGCACGTGCGAATGTGCGATTGAAATTTGAAACCACATACATAAGCTCGTGGAGACATTCAAGGCGACACTTTTTATGTTTATTCGTCGACCCTTTTGGATGATCTTTCAGATACGATCAGTGACGGAGGAAAAATGAGTGTGGGAGGCATTTTTTTTTTCAATAATAATAAAATGCAGAAAAAAAATCGTAATGATAAATCGAATATTTTTACTTAGAGATGAATGATTTATAAGGCTTTAGAGCGTTGAATGTTAGGTTTTAGTGGGGGGAGGGGGGGGGGGGGGGGGGCAATTTGAGTTTTGGGTGGAGGTCACTTTCGAAAAAAGCTCAAAATTTTAAAAAGATTACACTAAAATTTTAACTTTTTCGGCTAGCCGTGAGGAGCACCGGCCCTCATACTTACGCTATAGATCCGTCCCTGGATACGATCATGACTAGTTGATTACTAGCCCAAAATGACAATAGTTCAATCACATATATTCTAACACCTCGAAAGGTGAAAGTAATCGAGTAATCGGATACAAATTTGAGTTTTGGGTGGAGTTCACTTTCGAAAAAAGCTCAAAATTTTAAAAAAAGTTACACTAAAATTTCAACTTTTTCGGCTAGCCGTGAGGAGCACCGGCCCTCATACTTACGCTATAGACCCGTCCCTGGATACGATCATGACTAGTTGATTACTAGCCCAAAATGACAATAGTTCAATCACATATATTCTAACACCTCGAAAGGTGAAAGTCATCGAGTAATCGGATACATTTCATGTCTCAACTAGTAGCTTGTTATCCTGGATTTATAACGAGCTCAAATGTATTACTTGCATACCGATCTGAGACTGATCGTTACAAACGTTATTTATAATAGTCTGTCACATGTCAAGTATCTATACTACTATATAATATATTTGGGACTATTCTATAATTAGAAATGCTTAAAAATTCAGACTTTTACTTACTAATTATGTAAACAACCACCCCTAATAATCACCCCCAACAATTTATAACCACTTCAACAACCACCCCCAACAATTTATAACCACCTCAACAACCACCCCAACAACCACTTTCCACCACCCCACCTCCCTCCTCTTCACCCCAACAATCCGCCCCCGCATCGCACGGGCACCTTTCTAATGAAACATGAAATTTGAACTCATCATATTTTCAGTTGAAACATGAAGAGTATTCGGATAGTATTTTCAGTGTATCATACCTAAACTATACCTACAGTCCCCCATGTGTGACACTATTGTTCATTGTTAGCTTTCCTAGTCTTCCGGGCCTTAAGAATGAACCATCCTCCACTATGATTTTGTTATATCAATCGATGATCGAATTCAGTTGTCTATATCATTGGAATCTATTTGTGATTAAAAAGAGTCTAGAGTATATCTTTTTGATAAAAACAGACCCAACAAACAACTTTAAAATAAAAAGAACCTGTTGCAAACGATGTGATATCGCAAATACTTACAAATTCATAGTGCCTTGTTTCTCACTTACATACGTAAATGATACATGTGATATTGTACAATTGTTTGAAATTTAGCGGATATCTATACTATCTATAATGGAAAAATAGTCAAACTTGAAAAGTTGAGTCTTAAAAGTTGAGTTTTGAAAGTCAAATGTGAGAGAAAATTAATGTAATTAATACTCTAATTAAAAAACCTCATTACTTAAAAGTACAATAATTTATTCACATTGTACAACCAATTAAAAACATATCTATCAAATTAAATACAACCAATTAAAACACAAACCGGGTTGACCCGGTAATTTGACCCGTTTTCGACCCAACCTAGCAAGTTGACCCGGTTTAAATCGACCCATTTTTCGACCGGAACAGTTCAATCGGTTGAACTACCCGGGTCGAACCGGGTTTCAAAACATTATCCATTACTTAAAAGTATAATGATTTATTCACATTGTACAACCAATTAAAAACATATCTACCAAATTAAATACAACCAATTAAAACACCGGGTTGACGCAGGATGCTTCAAACCCGGCGGATTGACCCGGTTTAATTTGACCCGTTTTCGACCCAACTTAGCAAGTTGACCAGGTTTAAATCGACCCATTTTTCGACCGGAACGGTTCAACCGGTTGTACCACCCGGGTCGAACTGGGTTTCAAAACATTATCTTTTACTTAAAAGTAAAATGATTTATTCACATTGTACAACCAATTAAAAAACATATCTACCAAATTAAATACAACCAATTAAAACACAAACCGGGTTGACCTAGGACGCTTCAAACCCGACGGATTGACCCGGTTTAATTTGACCCGTTTTTGACCCAACCTAGCAAGTTGACCCGATTTAAATCGACCTATTTTTCGACCGGAATGGTTCAACCGGTTGAACCACCCGGGTCGAACCGGGTTTCAAAACATTATTTTTCGTTTATAACCGATAAACTATTTTTTATCAATAAACTATTTGTCGCTATAAAATCCCATTGCTATACACGGGTACTCGTCAAGTTATTTTTAAATAAGTGTTTCTTAGAATGCAAATTTGGAATTATTTAATTATGACCGTGTATGTTAGTAGATATGGATTATGACATTTTTTTAGTTAAGTTATCTTTGTTAATAGCTATAGTAATCTTTCAATAGTGTTAGGGCATTGGGTATGGTTGTGCCATGGCTTCAAGTCGTGGCTTTAAATAGTGCTGCCACGTCAGCAAAAATTTCCACGGCATCAGAAATCTCACGGAATCATATTTTGGCTGTAACCGTTGGCACCAGAAATTCTGGTGCCGTCGGCCATTTTTTTCTTTTACATAAAATAAAATATACGCAATATAAACTAATATAAACTTCATTAATTAAAAAAAAACACACATTATATTTTAAAAAATGCATAAAATTAAAAACCTAGTACATAAACATAGAAATAAAAGCCTAATACTCGTCGGTAGGATACTTTGCCCAGAATCGAGCTTGTTGTGCTTTCACGACCGCCGCGTTGATCGGATCCATCCTGCTTGTATCCATTTGTAGCACCTGCATCTCCTCGGTAATCTTTCGAGATTCACATAAAGTAACTCTCGCGAGTGACTCTCGCTCGAGAACATTCATCTTTGCCTTGCGGTCTAACTTGCATTGTAGTTGCAACATTTCTTAAAACAATGTCGGGTTTGAACTGGAACAAGCGGTCGAGTTTGACGAACATTGACTCTTAGAAACCTGGTACATGCCGTCTGGCCATGGCAACTCGTTGGGTCTAAAATGCCCGGGCTCCTCGTTCGTAGGCCGAAGACGGTTACGTCATGCCAAAGTCGAGTCGGGATTTTCCCACTTGTGCTTGTCTTTCAAAAAGTCCCAAGCGGTCAAGTGTCTATAGTCAAAACCCGTTGATCTTTTAAACAATATGTGGCAACGAGTCATAATCTTTATCATTCTCCCTACTCATAACCGCCATTTCATCCACAACCGTATTAAACTTTTTGATATCCTTATTCATTGGAGTCCACTTTCCCGTCAACATGTTTTTGGTACGAAGAGTATAGTTGAGCCTCTTGGCTTCCTTGTTGTATGCGTCGAGCACTTTGTACCAAAACGTATCCCTTTGTTGATCCGCACCCGTTTTTGGATCCTCGAAAACTTGAATGTAACACTCTGCCAAAAGATACTCCTCTTCTTGGTTTCAAAAAGTTCGAGGTTTTCGGGACGGGCCTACATCTTTATCGACGTCTTTGTCTTTGTTGGTTTTCTTCGTCTTCGCCTTTGTCTTTGGCTTCTTCGCCATCGTCTTTGTCCTCGATTTTTTGAGGTCGGGGTCGGGACCACTTCTTCTTCATCGGATTCTGTTTTATCTTCATCTTCGTCTTCGTCTACTATATGAACCGAAGCATGGTCCGAACTTGATTGGGAAGGGATGGTTTGGTTTGTTTGTTGAGTTTGAGAAAATTGATTATATTCGTGTTGTTGTTGTAATTTCCATTGACTAAATAATGCTAGATCGTCGGGATTCATATATGGGGTTTGGAAGGTGGGAAAGTAACCGGGATTCGAAGACGATCCCGGATTGTTATCGGGATTCGAAGACGATCATGGCATTTGGTTCGTCGGATCGTTTAGCATGTTGTTAATCCATGGTGAGTTTGGATTCATTTTGGATGGAAAAAAAATAATAGAAGTAGAGATTAGTAATAGATTGGAAGTGTGTGGGAAGTATGAAATAATAAGGGGTATTTATAAGGTTTTTTGGGTTTAATTGTGTGAATTAAAGTGTATTAAATGGGAAAATGGCAAAAACAAACATACATATAGCCGTTGGTACAAACGGTTCAATTTGAAAAAGTCTCAAACGTTCCATTTTTTCAAAAATAAAAAACAGCCATGGCGTGGGCTGGCCACCACAGCGCAAGTGACCATGGCGCCAATCTTAGTGTGTTGCGCCGTCGTCGGTTTTGAGCTGGTGGCCATGGCGCCAGCCATAACGCAACCGCACGTCCTGCTCTTATTATATGTTTATGGTTGATGTTATCATTGTTTTTGTGGATAAAATATGTTGCTAACAAATGATTACATTTACATATATTAATTTTAAGTGGTCCAAGCTGCCAACATTTGACAAAGTCACAAAGTTAACACCATTAAAACATGAATGTCATTTTCACTTCTTTAATATTCTTTGACAGTCTTTATTTGTTACTCGTATATAACTGATGATTTAAATTTATTGATTACATGTCAAACAAATACTAGCAAATTTAGATACTAGTAAACAAATTTTCAAAATATACGATACTGTAGTAAAAAACTTCTAATTATATAAAACTATCATTGTCTGATGTTTGGATTAAAAAAAAAAAAAAAAAAAAGCTTGATAAATGATAATCACATGAAACTGCACTTTCTGGGTAAAAAATTGATTGAAACTCTAGCTGTGTTTCATTGACCAATTATAGCCATTTATACAGATAAAGAAACAGTCAATACAGTTTAAAAAAATTCTCTAAACGACAAGCAGTGGCTCATACAAAAACCGCTAGAGAAGTTAATTCTATAGCTTTTAGATTCATCGACAGATACAATGACGACAAATACAGCATAAATCAGGTATTTTGCCTGCAATTAATACGACAATGCATGTTTTGGTTTAGGGTCTTCGTCTCTGCTACGTCTTGGTTGGTTTGGAAGCAAATTTGCATATATCATTGGCAGGAAATGACTGCATTGTAAATGTGTTTCTTACATCCTTAAAGAGTTAAGAGGCGCTCTTAGCCCACTGGCACGAGAACCAGATGAAGTGCCAGCCAGTTCTGATAAATAAACAATATCTTCGGTCACAGTATCATATACTCGTTGATGTTGGAAAGTCATAATTGCTTTCCTGAAAAATTCTTCGATCATACAGTGGCGGAACAGCAATGCCACTAAGCTATTAGGGAATAAATAGACTCAAGCCCGGTTTGTGGGTTTTATGTTGTCTTACATAAGCTTCAAGTGCTTAACTACCTGACATTTTAGTCTGGAAGCTTAGAATCTTTTAAGAAAATACAGACCTAGCTTGGCAACGCAAATCATGGAACATGACTTAAGATTTACACCATGCATAGCCTACTTGTACACAGTTACGTGAGCCACAAGTAAGCTGATTGATTAAGCGATTGCTTAATACTAACTTGCAGAGAGAGAAAAACAAAGACTTTGAGAGAGAGAGAAACCCGGGCCCACACTCAAACAACAAATTAAGAATGATTGAGTACTCACTACGATTCCATTTCCATCTCCTATAAATAATCAAATCCATCATTTATTCATTCACATCATTTCGAACTCGATCTTCAAATTATTACTGTATTATTCCAATAGAAATGACGGAAGAAGAATTTCAAGAATCTGACGTTATGTTCTCTGGCAGCAACGTCAAAAACTTTGACAAAAAAGATGATTATTGTTATGATATGGACGAGTCGTCAAGAAGAGCGAAAAGAAAAAAAGTAGAGAATAAGGACACGAAAACTAAGCCCGTGGCAGTTAATATACCCGTGAACATGGCTTTGTTTCGTTATATTGAGCCGAGTCTATTTGAATATGAGAATGAAGATGATCAAGAAATGGTGCCACCTCATTTGATAGTACGAAGACGGCTACAAGATAAAATGGCGTTTTCGGTTTGTTCAGGAGTTGGAAGGACATTAAAAGGAAGAGATTTGAGCGAAATGAGAAACTCCGTTTTAAGAATGACGGGTTTTCTTGAATCTTGATGATAAAGAATCGCGATTTTTAGATGTTTTATTAAAATTTAGCTTCAACTTTTGTTTGCAGAAAAATGAAGAAAATTTCGAAGTGATTTCGTGACAAAATGTTTGAAGTAATCAACATTGTGTTATTGTAAATCGATGTAGTTCATTTGGAAACAAAACGTAACAAAATTGTTAGAATTAACAACTTGTTTTTTTAATATTTGTATTATATTTATTTATGAGGCGAGTTATTTTGCGGACTCAAAAAAACATACATTCTCACGGACTAATCTGGGCCGTCCGTTTCATTGAATTAAAAACACAGATCATATGATTAAAAAAAAACACGGAGGGACTAAAACTGTAAATATAACAAACTTACCCCACCAAATCAAACGTCATTATCCACACGTCCTTCTCAAAACTTCCAAAAACAGTTTTCTTTCTGTCTCTCTCTACTATCAAAATCAAAACAAAAAAAATTTTAAAATCAAAAATTAGTAGTGATTTAACCATAAAAATCAACTAGAAATCACAAAAATGGATGCTTCGAAGTCTGAAGAAACAGATACAGCAAAAAAAACGAAACAAAATGAACCGACTCAAAATCCGATTAATGGTATGACACTCATTTCGATCTCATTTATAATATTGTTATTGATTTAGTGAATATTTTTGTAAACACAAGTGATAATGTGCATATAACAAGTTCTGGCTAGTTTTTGAGTCGCTTCATTTTCCACCGTTTTTTTTTTTTTTTTTTTTTTTTTTTTTTTGTATTTCTTTCTGATGCTGTGAAGATAATACGAAAGAATAGAAGATAGGTTTGAGTAATCACAAGTGATAATGTGAATATAAGATGTTCCTACTAAGTTTATGGCAGTTATTGTGATGAAAAATGGTTTGATTGTTGATTTTCTTGAAAAATATGAAAGATTAGATGATAGGTTTAAGTAATCACAAGTGATAATGTACATATAAGATGATTCTTCTAGGTTTTCGACAGTTTTTGTGATGAGAATCAAGTTGTTTGTTATACTTTGTGATGCTATGTTTAAGTAATCACAAGTGATAATATGACAGTTATTGTGGCAAGAAAATATGAAAAATTATATGATAGATTTAGGTAATCACAAGTGATAATGTGAATAAAACAGTTTTCTCTCTAGATATCAAAAATATCACTAGGGATATGACATGAATCTCTAGTGATATAAAAAATATCACTAGGGATATGAAAAATATCACTAGGGATATGACATGAATCTCTAGTTTGATACCAATCACAAGTGATAATGTACATATAAGATGTTTATTCTAGGTTTTCGACAGTTTTTGTGACGAGAAACAACTTGTTTGTTATACATTGTGATGCTATGTTTAAGTAATCACAAGTGATAATATGACAGTTATTGTGGCGAGAAAATATGAAATATTATATGATAGGTTTAGGTAATCACAAGTGATAATGTGAATAAAACAGTTTTCTCTATAGATATCAAAAATGTCACAAGTATCTCTAGTGATATGACAAGTATCTGTATAGATATAAAATACTGCCATTGAAACCACAAGTATCTCTAGTGATATCACAATTTTACAGTTTTAGATGATAGGATTAACTAATCACAAGTGATAATGTACATATAAAATGTTTCTATTTGGTTAACGGCAGTTTTTTGTGATAAGAAATGACTTGTTTATTATACTTTATGATGATGCAGATAAAACTAACCAAACAGAGGTTGAAGATGCTACAACATCTACTAAAGGTAGATTCTAAAAATATAATATTATCACCTGTGATAATCTGAAAAAAAGTTAACAGGCATGCATACAACTCTAACTTCTATATAATATCTCAGGTGATACAGAGATAAAACCTGAAGAACCACCAGTTATAACAAAGATGAGGAAAAAATCAGTGGGTCAAAAACTACATAATGCAAAAAAAAGATTAGAAAAATCTGAAAAAAGTGACACATCATCAAAAAGGACTAGGGTTGGAAATGAAAAGAAGTTTGATGAAGATTACAAAAAGATGAAGGAGGCTGGAAAAGGAAAAGTTAATGAAGGTGAACAAGCTGATAAGGAGTATATAGAGGTTTCTGAAGAAGAAGAAGAGATAAAACACATATAAAAGAAAGAAGGTGGCTGGAAAAAGGAAAATTGATGAGAATATAAACAGTTCAGAGGATGAAGAGACAATTGAAGATGTCACAACAAGCAAAAATACAAAAAAGTACCAAACATTGAGGCCAAGGGCAACTTCAGTACCACTGTTTGAAGTAATGAGATGTTTGACTTCAGAAAGAAAAAAAGTGATAATCGAGATGGGATTTGGAGAACTCATAGATTTTCCAATTGGGAAAATACCAACAAAATTAGCATTCTTCGTGATTAACTCCCTTCAAACAGACACTATGAGTTTAAAGCTTCCAACAGGAGATATCACAATTTTACCTACAACTGTGAAGGAAATTTTTGGAATACCAATGGGGGAAAGAATGCTGGAAAGGCAAGAAGGAGAAAGAGATTCTGACGACCCATTCTTTGAAGAATGGAATTCACAGTTCCCTGAAAAGTTAAAGAAGATCACAACAAATAGTTTATCACAAGTGATGGTTGAAACAACAAATGCAGATTACATGTTCAAGATGAACTTTCTTATGTTGTTTGCAAACACCATGGGAAGTTGTGACAATAGTTCAGAGTTGAAGTACACAGTGTTAAAGAATGTTTTGCAAAATGATAATGTCCAAGACATTGACTGGTGCACTTACATATGGGAATGTGCGAAATATTCAAAGACAGAATGGAAAAAAAGCATAAAAAATAAGGAGGTTGTGTATTATGGGCCTATAACATTCTTAATGGTAAATCCTCAATTATTATCTAATTATACAACAAGTTATAATTTACCACAAGTAACAATTTATATATTTACATTTTTTATGAAACAGTTGGTGTATCTACATTACACAAGGATTGCTGGTATGGAAGTGAAGCGTAAAGTTCCAGCCTTCAAAAGCTGGAACTCAAATCTCATGAAAAAAAGAGAGACAATTGAAGTCGATAGAAAAAAATTTGGACAGGTGGAGATACTTGAAGAAATGAATGAAGAAGAACAAATAAATAGGAAGGAGGTAACATATGAAACTTAGTATATATATAATGAAAAATCACTTGTTATAATACAAAGTTTTATATCACAAGCTATAGTATGTTAATAATGGTAGTGTAATTTAACTTACATTACAGGAAGTATATCAGATGATACAAGAGAGAATTGTTAACATTTTGAATGAGAGAGAAATATTGGAACAGACAATCGATGAGAATCTCAAAATCTTTAAAGATGATGTCACACTGAAGAAATACAAAGAGACAATGTGGCAAATCTTCAGGCAACCAATTGATGATTTTGAATATAAAAGTGAAGAAGAAAACAACAATGAAAATGATGCTGTAGAAAGTAGTCACCAACAGCAAAAGGATGATGAAGTTGAAAATAAAATACAAGAAGCTGGAGAAACTGGTGAACAAGATAGTGAAAAAAAACAATGAAAATGATGCTGAAGAAAGTAGTCACCAACAGCAAAAGGACGATGAAGATAAAAATAAAATACAAGAAACTGGAGAAACTGGTGAACAAGAGGATAGTGAAAAAAATAAAAATGCTGGAAACAAAAGGTAACAGTTACTAAAATATGTTAATTTATACTAGAATATCACAAGTGATATTACATTAAAAACTAATATTTGTTTATTTGTACTAGAATATCACAAGTGATATTGCATCACAAATTATAGAAAGTAAATTATCACAAGTGATATTCAATTAGATAATATAAAATTACTTGTTTGTTATTGAATTGTGAAATAATATTGCATTACAAATTATAGAAAGTAAATTATCACAAGTGATAATCAATTAGATAATATAAAATTACTTGTTTATTGCAGTGAAAACAAAGATGATAATGAAGACAAAATAACAAAAGAGGTGACAAGTCAAAAAAATGAAGCTGGAGAAACTGGTGGACAAGATGATGGAAACGATAACAAAGATGGAAACAAGAGGTAAAAACTAAAATTTGTTTATTTATACTAGAATAAATATAGTAATAGAGTAATATATTGCTTAAAAAATTATAGAAAGTTATTTATCACAAGTGATATTGATTTAAAAATTATAGAAAGTTATTTATCACAAGTGATATTGCTTTAAAAATTATAGAAAGTTATTTATCACAAGTGATATAGTTTTAAAAATTATTGAAAGTTATTTATCACAAGTGATATTGCTTTAAAAATTATAGAAAGTAAATTTATCACAAGTGATATTCAATTAAATTTTGCAATAAATTAAATTTATTGCAGTGAAAACAAAGATCAAGCTAAGAACATCAATGATACAAAAAGCACAGAAGAGCAGCCAAAAGCATTAAAGCGATAACATTCAGAGGATGAAGATAAAAAGATGAAAAAAAGAAAAACAAAGCCATCTGTCTACCTACAATCACCCTATGTAAAAACAAAGGTGAAGGTAGAAAATAAACTGACAAAAGATGAAAAACTCCTTGGAAGAAGCATCTTTTCAATGCAAGGAGATGAAATGTAAGATTAACATGAAATATAATTTTGTTTCTTATTCTTATGGGTACAAGTTAAAATATTGAAAAATGCTATTTTTTTTTATACAGAGAAACAGTTTTCAATGACAAAGATGGAAATATGATGATTAGAATGAGCATACAATCGCTAGCACCAAGCTTAGAAGTTGAAAGTCCGGTGATTGACATATTTTCTTCAATCCTTAATAACGAGGAACGATTTTCAACAAGGACTTTCAAACGTCACTATTTTCACACAGGGATGATGATATGAACTGATTAATTCCCAATTATAGCAATATTATTAAATATATTTATGTCTTAGATTAATTATTATTACTTTAAAATAACAGCTACCGGGGCTAATAGAAATCAAGAAAATAAATGAAAAGAGAGAGAAAAAGAAATAGAAAAACTGATAAGTAAACAGTATGATGTGTTTCAAGATCTTCTGAAGATACAAATGAAAGAAGATTTGCAAAAGATGCAAATGGAAGATGTTGACCTGGTATATAACTTGTGATATAATTAATTTATCTGTCAAATACTCTATAATATTAAATTTATTTACATGATTTTTTCTTTCTGTCAGGTGTTCTTTCCAATAATATCAAGTGAACATTACTATCTCATAGTTTTCAACATACAGAAAGGAAATGATGTTATCATTGACAACAGCGACTCAGATGCAACATATGATGGGAAGTACAAAGACAACTTTGATTTAGTGGTAAGAACAGATTTATATAACAAGTGATAAAAAAGTTATATTGGTCTCTAATTGTCATTTTCTTTTATCTTTTATACTTTCAGAAAGGTGTTTTCCTAATGCATCTAACAACTTATGGACATACAAAAGAAGATATCATGAAGGAAAATTTCAAACCAAAGATATTGAAAATGAGATGGAGAACTAAACAAGAGAGAATAGATTGTGGAATATACATGATGGCACATATGGAAAGCTATGAAGGAGAAACAGCTGCAACAAAATGGAAAACAGGATTCCTTGATGAAAAAGACAAAGGACACAGGGAGCAGATAGATAACTTAAGATCAAAGTATGCAGCAAAGATTGTTCTTCACGAGGAAAATGAAGACGAAATAAAAGAAAAGATGACAGAATATGCATACCAGTTTGCTGCAGAATACCAAGAGGAAGAAACAATGAAAAAGGTTGTCAATGAAGCAATTAACAAAAAGAAGGCAGAACTAAAGAACATAGGACCAAGTGGAAGCTAATTATGTATTTTTATTTAATGTAAAACAGTATGCAACTTTGCTTTGTTAACTTGTTTAGAAGTAGGTTGATCAGATTATTTTGGTACTAACAGAAAAGGCAAAATGTTGCAGACAATGTTGGAATTATTATTACTGTAACTTGTTTAGAAGCTAGCCTATAATTGTTATTATTATTACTTATTATTATTACTAGTAATATCACTTGTGATATTCAGAATATCACAAGTGATATTCTGAATATCACAAGTGATAATCTGAATATTACAAATGATATTAATTTAAAAAACATTATTTGAAAATCAATTATAATATTTAGAATATCACTTGTTATTTTCAGGTTACAAAAATATTATTTGAAAATTAATTATAATATTCAGAATATCACAAGTGATATTCAGAATATCACAAGTGATAATATGAATATTACAAGTGATATTCATGTTACAAAACATTAGTTGAATATAATTTTGAATATCACAAGTGATAATCTGAATATTACAAGAGATATTCATGTTACAAAACATTATTCGGAAATCAATTGTAATATTTAGAATATCACTTGTAATATCACTTGTAATTTTCTGAATATCACAAGTGATATTCAGAAAATCACAAGTGATACTCATGTTACAAAACATTATAATTGAATATCACTTGTGATACTCAGAATATCAATTGGGATTTTCAAACATTAGTTGAAAATCACTTGTAATATTCAGAATATCAAAAGTGATACTTCGAATATCACTTCTAATTTTCCTTTTTTATCTTATAAAAAATAATAAAAGCATAGAAATTATAAAAAACTAAAACATACAAATTAAGTTATCACTTTGTATCTATTGTGATAAATCATAACAAAAAACTGTCTTAAAAACTAAATCTCTAATCATTGACGAATTGGACTATTTTCCTTTTTTGTCTTGTTCATCTTGTTCTGCAATCTTTTTCATTATTGCGTCATTTACAATCTTTTCTGCTTCTTTATTGTCTGGGTTCTCAGCTGCAAACCTCAACGCATAGTCTGACATGATTTTTTTCTTTTCGTTTACTTCATGAAGCATCATCTTTGCTGCGTACTTTGCTCTCAAATTGTTGGTCTGATTTTGATGATTTTTGTTTGTTTCTTCTAGCATGCTTGTTTCCCATTTTTTCTTTCCTTCATAATTTTTCATATGCATCATCATGTACAAACCGCAATCTATTTTTTCTTTCTTTGTCTTCCACTTCATGTTTAAGATTGTTGGTTTCTTTTTTTCATTCATATAATCTTCAGCTTTTGGATGAAGATATGTTGACAAATGTTTTGCAAAAACACCACTCTGAAAAATTGAAAATACAAAGTGTCATTTACATAGTAATATCACAAGTGATATTCAGAATGTAAAAAATGATAATATGAATATCACAGGTGATATTATAAATATCACAAGTGATACTATGAATATCACAAGTGATACTATGAAATATGACAACTGATATTGAGTAAATTAAAAAGAAAGTGTTTCTTACCACATATTCATAGTTTCCTTTGTACTTTTCTTCATATGTTGCAACAGAATCACTGTTATCAATTATCACAGATGTTCCTTTCAAGATGTTGAAAACTATAAGGTAATAATGCTCATATGCTATGACTGGGAAGAAAACCTGTAATCATAAAATTTTAAAAATGATGTTACTTTTAAAAGAATATACTAAATTCATTTATTAGTTAAGAAAAGTTATATGATATACCAAATCAACATCTTCAAATTGTAGCTTGCTTATATCATCTTCCATTTGAATTAAAACCATATTTGAAAACTCTTCGTATTGTTTTTCAATCTTGGTTTCCATGGGCTCTGGTTTATCCTGTATTATTCCGGGCAGCTGATTGATAATTAAAAACAAGTTAAATTTAGTTAATTCATATTTACATTCAATTATAAATACATTAAATTTAAATTAAGTATATCTTACCATCATTGATGTATAAAAGTAATGTCTTTTGATATCTTTCTCTAACTCCCGTTCCTCGTGATTTAGGATAGAAGCAAAAGTATCAATCACAGGAGTTTCAATCTTCAATCCTGGTGCTAATGATTGCACATTCATTCTCATCAATTCTACAGATTGATCCCTGAAAACTTGCTCTCTGTTTTTCCCAATATAACAGGTGATTTCAATAAGAAACTACACATATTACTAATTTCTTTAATGTATCACAGGTGATACTACTTAATTATTTTATTTTTTAAAAATAACATCTTAGGTATCACCTGTGTTACATTTAAATAAAGTTCATAAAAAATTAAAGTTAATCTTACGCTTCGTTTTCTTGCATACAAAAGATGCTTCTGGACAATAGTATTTCATCATCTGTAAGCTCATCAGTTGTGCTGACTTTTTCATACATATACGGTGATTGCAGGCACCGATACTCCTTTTCTTCATCATTTGGCTCTTTTTCTTTGGATGGTTTTGACCCTACTAATGGGCTGTCAAATCCTAGATTAAATGACGGCTGAGAACCTGGTGTGAATTCAAAAATGTGCTCCCTACTTTTACAACTAGATGGACCTGCTTGTTCATTTTGTTGTTCTTTCTGTGAAGATTCGCATGCTTGTTCCGTCTGTTTCTCTTCAACGTTTTCCTGAGCCCAAAATTTTTGCCATTCACCTTCTTCGATAACTTCAAAAAATTCTTCGTCAGTTAAGTCTTCAAGCTTTTTTGAAGCAAATTTGGCTTCTCTCTCTTTCATTTCTCTGAATTCTTTTTTAAGTTCTTCATCACTTTTATTCACTAATTCGTCAAAAATTGATAGATCATCTTGAAAATTTTCAGCTTCATTCATTTTTTCATCCTGAAATAAAAAAAAAATAATAATAATAAAAAAACATTAAAAACACATAATATAACAAGGGATATTAAATAAACAAAAAAGCAAAAACCTAAAAATTAAAAAATAAAAATTAAAAAAATAATATAACAAGTGATAACTAATACTATATCACCAGTGATACCTCATATCACCTGTGATACTTAAACAAAAAATACTTAAAAGCAGAAAAATTAAATGTACCTTGTGTCTACTGCTGACATCGTTATTTTCCGAAACTACATCATCTTTGCTACTACTTACAACTTTATTTCCTGCAGCTTCATCCATTATATTACATGTCCCATCATTGTTCACTGAAACCTCTTCCCTTATTTTACTCTCGTTGTTTGCTGTATCTTCATCATTTTCATTCCCTTGCATATCATCTTGTTTGTCAGCTTCATCATCATCGACTATCATAGATTCTCCATTGTTGTCATCTTCATCAACGCTCGTTGAAAATTTGATAGAGCTTGATTCTGTTGATGATGAATACAACGGACTTCTTTGATTGGATTTTTCATTTGGGTTTATGAAAATCTCATTCAATCTATCTCTATATTGATTAAGCCTTTGATCATTTCCAAACTTGTATATAGTATCTATGATTGTTTCTTCAAACCATTCTTTATCACTCAAAATGTTTTCTATTTTATCTTCTAACATCTGATAAATTTCCTGAAAATCAATTTAATGTTGAAAAAAATATTAGTTATATTTTTAAAGTCATAAAATAATATTATTCATATTATAATATAATATCACAAGAGATATCATACACTCACCTGTTTTTGAGCAGTTCTTTCTTTTTTATTTAGACCTCCTAGATCTCCTATTATCTCCACCATCCCAAAGTATTTACTAACATCCATTTCTAGAGTTTCCCTGCTTTTCAGCAAGTTTGAATTCCAGCTTTTGAAAGCTGGGTATCTTCTTGGCACATTCATTGCATCAAACTTTGTATATTGTAAATATGCAAGCTGTTTCAACAACCATTATATCAGATGAAACATAAATAAAAAACATTCATATGAGGTATCACAGGTGATACCTCATATAGACTTTTTTAACAAATGAAAGTAATTGATAGTATTTCAATTATTATCAATTACTTTCATTTGTTAAAAAATATTGATATTCTGAATATCACAAGTGATTAATCACTTGTGATATTCAGAAAATCACAAGTGATATTCTAAGTATTACAAGTGATATTCAACTAATAATGTTTTGTAACATGAATATCACTTGAGATTTTCTGAATATCACTTGTGATATTCAGAAAATCAAAAATGATATTCAAAAATAATATGTTTTTTATTACATATAAAAAATAAATTATTACATATGTTAAAAAACAAATTATAATTCATTTATATGCATGTAAATATTTTTTTTTTCAATCATAACTTGTTTATTAAAAAAAAAAATAAAATAAAAATTTAGGAGTTACCATCAAGAATGTTACTGGCCCAAAATAGACAACCTTCGTCCTATCCCTCTTTCTTATTGCCCAAAATTTTTTTGATGATTTCGCACATTCATACACATAACTGCACCAATCTATTTCTGTCACGTCATCTTCTTCAAAAATGTTTTCCAATACTGTGGTCTTTACAACATGGTTGTAATCACATTCTCCAAATGTATTTGCAACTAACATTAAAAAGTTCATTCTAAAGATGAAATCAGTGTTTGTTGTCTGTAATATCTGCTTTGATATTGAATTTATAGTCAACTTCTTTTCATCTTTGTATTGATCCTTCCATTCTTCCTCAAATCGATCATTCTTTTCTATTTCTCCTTCATTCCTTTCCAACCTCCTTGAACCCTTTGGTAACCCAAGAACAAACTTCACTGTTTGTGGAGAAATTTTTAAGTTACCCGTTGGAAGCCTAAGGTTCATTCCTTTTACATCGAGGCTATCTATTACATAAAATGCAAGCATTGTTGGTAATTCATTAATTGGAAAATCAATCAAGTCTCCGAACCCCATTTTTCTTATTTCTTTCTTTCTTTCTTTGCTTAACCCATGCATTGCTTCAAAAAGAGGCTTAACTGTTGCCATTGCCCTCAATTTAGTATACACCTTTCTTTTCTTCTTTATATCATTTTTATCAATATCAGCATTCTCACATTCATTCATTTTCCTTTTTCCTTTTGATTTTTCACAATTCTTGTCTTCAACTACATTCTTTTTATCTTTTTCAGTTTCTCTTCTCTTAGAATCAACGTCTATTTCAGCTTCTTTTCTTTTTACAGAATCTTCTTTTTCAACCTGATATTTTATACAAACAAGATTATACATCAATGAAAGTTACTTATATAACTTGAGATACTTGTGATATCACTAGTGATACTTGTTATATCACTAGTGATACTTGTAATATAACTAGAGATACTTTTGATATCACTAGTGATACTAGTCATTTAAAATTAACATAGTAATGAATTTTTAGAAAAAAATAACCTGTTCATTGGCTTCCGGTGCTTCTTCATCTAATTTTCCTGCTTCTTCCTCTAACTTTTTATCTTTCATCGGATTTTTCATTCTCTTCGCCTGTTGTGCTGCTAATAGTCAATGCAAAACTTTACAACGTTTTTTCTTACATCCTAATCTTGGTAACTGTTTTTTTGTTTTCGTTATTCTTGCATTATCTGCATTTTTTTAATATAACAAGCGAAATATAAGTTATCATTATTTGAATTTTAATATTGTGAGCAGTGTTGCAAAAATCGGCCTACAAGGCCGATTAATCGGCGATTACAAGCTGAAAGGTCATGGACCTTGGAGCGAATTACAAGGTAATCGGCCGATTAATCGGCCTTGGACCTTGGAATCGGCGATTAATCGGCCAAAAAACGCTACAAGGCCCTCGACCGCCTCGGGACCGATTCACGATTTTTGCAACATTGATTGTGAGAAATGTTCATATATTAATTACAGAGTACATCTTTATAACAGCTTAACATCTAATTTGACTGAAAAAACTCTCGCAAAACATTTCACTACTTAATTAACCTATTGCCTAAATAACATTAACTTATAATTCAGTAGATAACTTAGCCTAATACACTAATCTTCAAATAATCACAACTTGTACCAAACACAACTTAAAGTTATCTATTAAAAAACTAACAATAAATAAGCTAAAAAAGTTTAACAATAACAATAAATATATTAAAAAACTAAAAAAAGACAATGATAAGCTAAAAAATACAATAATTAGCTAGGGTTTAAATTGACAAAAGTTTAAGAAATGGAAACGAATAATATTGAAATGAGTGTCATACCATTAACCAAATTTTCTTCAATGTTCTTTCCCTTATCTTGTTTTTCAGCTTCCGATTGATTCATTTTTATGTTTTTCAAAGATCAAATCACTGGAGATAGTGTGTGTGATTTGATTGTTAAACTTATAGATAGTGTGTGTGAGTTTTTTTGCAGATCTACGTCAAAATGATCGGTTAAGCAATTTGGGGGAATTTTTTTGTGCAATTTTACAGTTTCGGTCCTTGTATTTTTATTTATTCGAATTTATGTCTATAATTTTTATCAATCACTAGAGATATGATTATTTTTTATTATTTATTTATTTAATTATTTTTTTATGTCTAATTTTTTATTTGTATAGTAATTTTTTTTTATCACTGATGATATGTTAAAAAATTAGGCTTAGTGATTGCTTTAATATGGGCTAAATGTTTATCACTTTAACAGTCCAATAATTTGAGTTTACTTATTGGCCCAAAAAGGAATCACTTATATAGATACAAGATATTAGGTATCACCTGTAATACATATATACAAAATATAAGTATCTCCTGTGATACAATCAAAAACACACAAATGCTTAAGTAATTCAAAGGCATTAAAAAAATTTAAAATTAACTTCAATTGTCTACCCAGAAACTAGAACAAATATAATACAAAAACACCATCACTTTTTGCATATCTAACAATTTAATCATAGATGCATTAATATTATGCAAAATCCATAACAAAGTATAGCACAATCTCCATCACCAGGGAATGTGGTTCAGGTCCTAACAGAGCACCATCATTCTTAGGTAACCACAAACTTGGGACAGTTGTCCATCATATTCCGTGGCTCAGCAGCACCACAATGGGTTCTTGCATATCTAATAGCTAATACTAGTTTAACATTCATTGTTTAAAAATCTAAAAACACATAAAACATAAATTGTCTTTGAAATAAAAGCATTAAAATAAACTAATGCTTTTCTTTTGCTGCCTTTCTAATCATAGCTGCTTCAACAATCTTCTTCTGCTCTTCTTTATCATTGTGTTCTTCATCAAACTTGATTGCAAAATCTGACATCATCTTACTATTCTTGTTCGCATCATGCAACAGGATCTTGGAAGCATACCTCATCCTCATTCTTTTCATCTGTTCAGCATATTGACGGTTTCTTTCGTCCAAGATATTTGTCTTCCATTTTAGTCCAATTTCACCTTCAAACATCTCCATATGCATCATCATATATAGCCCGCAATCTATCTTGTTTTCTTTTGTTCTCCAAATTAAATAAAAAGTATTCAAATTAAATAAAATCTATCTCTAGTTATATTAAAAATGATTTTATAATAAAAGTATTTAAATATAGATTAGAACAAACGTAACTCACCACAAAATCAACTACTTTTTTGTATTTCCCATCGTAATCTGCATCAGAAATACTGTTGTCCAGTATTACAGTTTTACCTTTTTCAAGGTCAAAAACTATTACATAGTAATGATCATGAACGACGATGGGGAAGAATACAAGATTTACATCTCTCAATCTGAAACTTGTTTCATCCTTGTTGACTATAGCCTTAAACACCTCAATCTGCTTGTTCACGTCTTTTTTCTCTTTCTGAACCTCTGGTTGCTGTTTTATCACAAGATATAAAATATAATATAAATTGAAACAATATTATAAATCAATGGCATTTTTATATCACTAGAGATACTTGTCATATCAATAAAGATATTAAATATTATTTAAAATGAAACAATATTATAGACACTTATGATATCACTAGAGATACTTGTGATATCACTAGAGATACTTTTGATATCCAATTTAAATAAATAATGAATTTTTACAAATAACTAACCGTTGCTGCCAATGGTAAGTAGTATCTCCTCTTTTCAGTCTTCAGTTTTCTTCTCTCTTCTTCGTTCAGCACAGCAACGAATGCATCAATTACCAAGCTATCTATTAGAATTCCTGGCGAAAGCGATTGCATTGTTACTCTTGGAACTATTGTTCCCTTTCCATCATCAAACACATTGTCCCTGTATTACAGTATCACAGGTGATAAATATCAGTATCTTTATAATATACAAAATATCACTAGTGATAAAAATCATAATTTAAAAATTTAACAAAAGAATCTTACAGGATCTCTCCTTCCATTGAAAAAAAGCTGTATGCCAACAGTCTTTCATCTTCTGTCAACGCATCCACAACATTACAAAATTTGTTATTATACGGTGACTTTAAGAAGATTGATGGCTTAACTTTTCTTTTTCCTTCTATTACTTCATTTTCGATGCTAGCTTCACCAACATCCTTTTCAGTTCCGAATGGGTTTTTTTGATTTGATGGGCTTTCAAATTCTGGAATTTCAGATTGTCTTGCAGCTTCATTAAGCCCCTTTTCAGCTTCCTTTTGAACTAGCTCTTGTTCAGCTTTTAGCTTTAAAGCTTCTTGATTTTTTTCTACTTCATTCTTTTTCTTTGCTTCTACTTTTGCAACCTGTATTAAAGATTATTATATTGAATCACTTGAGATATATGAAGGTATTTAATCACTAGTGATACTGCATAAACAAAACTATTCGATTAATCTAACCTTCTCTGCAGCCTCTTTTTCGGCTTGTTCCTTTGCTGCAGCTTCTTTTACGTCCTGTTTTTTAATTTAAAAACAAAAGATTAAATATATAAAAGGTATTTTATCACTTGTGATACTGCAAAAACAAAAAATATTCAATTAATCTAACCTTCTCTGAAGCCTCTTTTTCAGCTTGTTCCTTTGCTGCAGCTTCTTTTAAGGCCTGTTTTCAATTTAAAAACAAAAAATTAAGTACATAAAGGTACTTTATCACTTGTGATAATGCATAAACAAAACTATTCGATTAATTTAACCTTCTCTGCAGCCTCTTTTTCGGCTTGTTCCTTTGCTGCAGCTTCTTTTTTAGCCTTTTTTTTTTCAATTTAAAAACAAAAAATTAAGTACATAAAGGTACTTTATCACTTGTGATAATGAATAAACAAAACTATTTGATTAATCTAACCTTCTCTGCAGCCTCTTTTTCGGCTAGTTCCTTTGCTGCAGCTTCCTTTTTGGCCTTTTTTTTCAATTTAAAAACAAAAAATTAAATATATAAAAGGTACTTTATCACTTGTGATAATGCATAAACAAAACTATTCAATTAATCTAACCTTCTCTGCAGCCTCTTTTTCAACATGTTCCTTTGCTGCAGCTTCTTTTACGTCCTATTTTTAAATTTAAAAACAAAACATTAAGTATATAAAAGGTATTTTATCACTAGTGATACTGCATAAACAAAAATATTCAAATAATTTAACCTTCTCTGCAGCCTCTTTTTCAGCTTGTTCCTTTGCTGCATCTTCTTTTAAGGCCTGTTTTTTAATTTAAAAACAAAAAAAAATAAGTATATAAAGTTACTTTATCACTTGTGATAATATAAACAAAACTATTCGATAAATCTAACCTTCTCTGCAGCCTCTTTTTCGGCTTTTTCCTTTGCTGCAGCTTCTTTTTTGGCCTTTTTTTTCAATTTAAAAACGAAAAATTAAATATATAAAGCTACTTTATCACTTGTGATACTGCATAAACAAAACTATTTGATTAATCTAACCTTTTCTGCAGCCTCTTTTTCAGCATGTTCCTTTGCTGCAGCTTCTTCACGGGCTTGTTTATCAAATTGTTCATCCACATTTTCTCCTTCTACATTCAAATTTTTCACATCATCATCATTATCATCACTCTCACCAACATCACTTCCTCTATCATAATCACTCCCACCTTCATCTCCATCATTATTCTCATCATAATCATCACGTCTTATACTAGGGCCTGCCTGATCATCCACTGGTCTCCCAAATACATCAGTTCTTATTCCTACTTGGAATTCCATATTGAACATTTCTAAATACCTCCCTATCGTTTCATCCCCTCTGTAAATCTCCATGCCTACTTTGATTGAAGTTTCTAATTCTTTTTTCTCTCTTAAGAGTCTATCAAAGTTTTCTTGTATTCTCTCATATACCTCCTGTGTTTAAAAAATATATACATATATATATATATATATATATATATATATATATATATATATATATATATATATATATATATATATATATATATATATATATATACACACACATAAGAATGTATCCACTAGTAATATCAATTAATAAAATAATTTATCGTTAATTAATTTATCACAAGTGATATCTTACCTGTCTGATCTTTAGATTTTCATTTTCTTCATTGTCTTCATCTTCTTCAATGACAATCACCAAGCCAAATTCTTCTTTAGCCATCTCTATTTCCTGCCTTTGCTCTACTAGTCTTTGGCTCCAATGTTTAATGGCGGGCCATTTGCGTGGGACATGAATTTCATCAAATTTCGTGTAATGCAAGTAAATGAGCTGCTTTCAATAAAAAAAAAAAACTTGCATTAAAATACAATTAATTTTCAAAATCACTGGTGATACTATACATAACATTTCCTATTAAACAAGCTGTTTTCAAGTAGTATCAATGGTGATACTATAGATTAATAGTATAACAAATGATAAACAAAAATACAAGTTATTATCACTGGTGATACTATACATCACATCTCATAGAAAAGCATGTTTTTAAAGTTAAATGTTACTTACCGTGAACGTAACATGAGGTCCATAGTACCAATTTTCAAGCGTTGTATCATCCCACTTTTTCTTACTTTCTTTTATGCAATTCCAAATGAATACGCACCAATCTAGGTTGGGTATGTCTTCTGATGACATTACATTTTCCAAAACATCATACTTCAACATAGCAGTATTACGACAAGACCCAAGGCAGTTAGCAAAGAGCATCAAGAAATTCAAATAAAAAATGAAGTCTGTTCCTTCCGATGTTCGAATTATCTCAGATAAACTCGATGTTGTTCTTTTCCTAGGGTCACGGGAGAGCTGTGCCATGAATTCGCAGTGGACTGAGTTGCCTATCAACCTTTTGTCTTCTGCATAGAATGACAGTGGTCCCATTGGTATTCCAAGTACTTCTTTGATTTTACTTGGAGTTATTTCGATAACCCCGCCATTTGGTAATTTCACCTCCATTGAATTGACATCCAAGTGTTTTAAGATGAAGTATGGTAGTTTTGCGGGAAACTTGATATATGGGAAACCAATTAATGAGCCAAAACCCATTTCCCTCACCCTTTGTCTTCTCTCTGGGCTCAAACTATGTATAGCATCATATAAGGGTTTCACAGTCGTCTTCGATCTTAATGACTTGAAAAATTTCCCTCTACCCTCATCTTCATCTTCTGCCTCTTTCAATTTCCCCTTACCCTTTTGTTTTTGAAGTTGTAGTTGGTGTACATCTTCATCATTTTGCAGTCTATTTTTTACCTTCCTTTTAACAACCTTCTTCTCCTTTTCAACGTGCTTTTTATCATTTTCAACCCTTTTCCTTTTCTTGTTTTCAACTTCATTTTCCACAACAACTATTGCTTTTATCGGTTTCTTTTTTTTTTTTTTGCTTTCAATCTTGTTTTCCTTTGCTTCTTCCTCTAAACGTTGCTTCTTGGCTACACTTCTTGTTGTAGCACTTGGTGATTCTATTTCTTTTCTTTTCCTATTTGGTGTTGCTTTTTTCTTCTTTTTCGCAGAATCATCCTCTTCTTCTTCATCTACATTTGAATCCTTTCTTCCTGTTGATTTCTTCTTTGCTACAGTCTTTTTCCTATTTTGCATATCTGTTGCTCGTTCACGTGTGGATTCTTGTGATATCTCAGCTGTGCCTTCAACGGTTAATTGTGTTGGTGTTGCTGTAGAAGGTGTAGATGAGTTATGGCTTGCTGATGTTGAAATTACTGGTGTTATCTCTGGTGATAACTTAGTTTGTGTTTTGCGACATAATGCCTTTGTTGGTGTCAATGCAGGTTTTCTATCAATTGTCCTTGTTCTTGGTGAATTTCGAGTTCCTGTCAATGGTGATGATTTGGTTGGTGTTGTTTTTAGTGGTGAGGATGTTGATGTTTCAGTCGCATCTGTATTTTTCTTTTTTCTGAACTTGATTCGAAATTTCGTTTTAGCGGATTGTTTAGTTGTTTTTTTTTGTTCTGTTTTTGTCATACCTGCAAAAAAAAAAAAATAAAATAAATAAAAAAAAAATAAAAATCCCAAGTAAGTTTAATGAATGAGATATGTGATAAAATAAAATCTGAATGTGTGTGCGCCATATAATTTATATCATTCTACTGCTATTATACATACACATTCTAACAAATGTGTATGTATCACAGTTGATATACATAATATAAAATGACAAAATTAAATACGTCACATACATTCAGGTTTCATATCACAGTTTATTCTTGTAAAGTAGACATACTTATATCTCAAAATATACCTTTACTTTTAGCAATCTCTGAAGATGCTCTACAAAATGGAGTATTCAAAACTGCATTTACAATTTTTTTTATTTTTTAAATAGTAACACAATGTTTGCAATCTTTACGTGTAAAAGCTTTATCAACTTAAAACTAACCATTAAGAGCTTGTATCGCTTCCAAATCAGAAAAAATGTCACCATCTACATTTTTTTCAAAAAACAAAAGTTTAATCTCTCAAAAATCTCATCATATATAATAGTAAACAGTACCAGTGCTCATTAACACATGTGATAAACTATAGAAACTGAATAAAAACACTTCAAATCTTATTCATGGCATATGTTAAACTACCACAAAATGAATAAAGGCACTAAAACTGTTTTATCACAAGTGATATACTACCAAAAACTGAAGTAAGCAACAAAATACTATAATCATCATCATGACAGATCTTCTACTACAAAAAAACATAATAAAATAACTACAACTGTTTTAACAAAAGTGATATACAACAATAATATTTATAAAAAATATTCATAAAATAAGTATAAAAAAAATCACCAAAAAAATACACAAATCTTAATAAATAGCAATAATATTCATAAAATAAGTACAAAATCAATAGATATCCTAATGAAACAACTAAATACTTAGTCGGAAGCAACGTACCTTCATCTTCAGTTTCAGTAGGTTTATTTTCAACCTCTTTCTTTTGAAGATCGGCTTTTCCACTTGATGATTGTTCCATTTTTGTGTTTTTTAAATGATTTTAACAGTTTAAATCGGTTGATTTTGAATTTATATTGAAGTTATAAATGGAGGTTACAGAGAAAGTGGGATATCTTTTTGATTGCGATTGTGCGGAAAGTGAAAGGTGTGGGGATAAGGTTAATGGGATAAGTTTGGTGAATCCTCAAAAATGGTCCCTCTGTATTTTTAAAATGACACTTGGTATGTTGCATATTTTGAAACCTAAAAAAAAAAAAAAAAAAAAAAAAAAAAAAAAATACTCCCATTCTATGGAAAAAACTTCAATTGCTTACCCTTATTTTGGTGAACCAACATGATGACCAAAATCTAGGGCTATAAAGAAAATAAACGTTAAGTGAAAATTTCATGAAACATCTAGTTAAAAATTAGTTTATGTTCATTTAGTAAAATGAACGAATATGAACAAAAGTCTTTATTCGTCAAATTAGGAGTACATTAAAGTTCATTTATGTTTATTTATCTTTTAATTTAATAATTCAATAACAAAACAACACTCATAAAACAATATATAGAATATCATATATAATATCACAAGAGATAAAAAAATTTCAAAAAATCAAAAACATTAAAATATCACAAGTGATAAAATTATTCATGCTAAAAGTAAAATATCACAAGTGATAAAATATCACAAGTGATAAAATTATTCATGCTAAAAGTAAATTATCACAAGTGATAAAAAAAATCCAAACAATATAGCTTAAATTTTCAGCTATTAATATTATTCATGCTAAAAGTAAAATATCGTGATAAAATATCACAAGTGATAAAATTATTCATGCTAACAGTAAAATATCACAAGTGATAAAAAAAATCCAAACAATATAGCTTAAATTTTCAGCTATTAATCACAGTTAATGAAAAAATAATCCAAACAATAGAGCTTAAATTTTTCAATTATTAGTCTCCGCCGCCTCCGGAATGTCCCCGCCAACTCCAGCACTGATGCGATACAAATCAGCAACTTTTTGTTTGTTTGGACAAGTGCGTCTGTTATGATCTGATAAGCCACAAATACCACAACCAGCTTGTCGCTTTTTACTTTGTTCAAAAGACTGCTCTCGTCCACTCTTGATACGGTGCTTATCAACCTTGTTCTTATCACCCTTCTTGTTTGTCCTTGTTGGATTCCTAACTTTAACTTTCTTAGGCTTCTTTACCCCCATAAAATCTAAAACAACATCAGAAACTTTGGTACGTGGAACACTTGGAATATCAGCTTCAAATTCTGACTTCAACGCTTTAAGCTTATCAACAAAATCACTCAACTTTGGCTCATGATTCCGCAAAATCTGACAACAATCATCAACTAAAGAAGTAGCCTGAACAAAAAGAGTAGAAATATTTTCATTCTTCTCACCATAACGATTTTTCTTCCTTCTTAAACCAGGAGGTATAAGGTCCCTTGTCCAACGCTTCAACAGATACTGATTAGGAATTTTTTGAACATTGCAATTCTTAAAAACACAAAAAACATGTCAACACAAAATCCCACAACGAACAAATAACTGACAACAGCAAACAACGGAATTGTCATTTCTATTATGCAACACCTTCATTAAACAAAAAGGAAACAAAATGTTATAACATGTGATATGTTTCTCACTAATATTAGAAAAAACATGTTATAACAAAATATTAGAAAAATCATGTACCTTATACTCTCTCGAATATTTTTTATACAGATCAATTTCTTCAACCTCTTCATCTGAATCTTCTGGTGAATTAAACTCAGTCGGATCTGGCATAGAATCTGGAATTATAATTTCCTCACTAATAATACAAATGTCAGATCCCTCTTCTGAAATTTTTGACTTAATTGAACATAACCATGATCCTGCAATAATCTCCTTTTGCACATGAACAAACAAAGAACGAGTGTAAACCCTTGCTGCATGAACTTCAATAGCTAATGGCGTCAACAAAACAGGAAAGGAATCAAACGACTGATGATCTAATCTTTCTTGTTTGTATCTCTGTTTTTCCATTGCAGAATCATAGCAAATCATGAACTTAACAAGTGTCGCACCAGGGCTAGTGAAATGTGAGAAGAAAGAATTCTCACTCTCTGACCTAGAGGTAGTCCTCATTAAACCACAAAGTGGAGAATCAATAAAAAAAGCCGGAATCCATGAAGATCTAATCTTGTACATCTTGCACAACCACTTATGATTAACAAGACCAAACTCTTCCATCAAATTATTCCATTTAAGCTCAAACTCATCCGGCCCAATATACATATTCCAAACTATCTTATTGAATTTACTTTTAAAATCAGTATCATCATAGATCCTAGAAACAATCTGTAACAAAAAAATGATGCATCAAAATACTACTTTAGACAGATAACACAAGTAATATAAATACAAATATCACAAGTAATAAATGCAAAAACATCAACTAATAAAAGAATAAATACAATATTTCAAGTGATAAAAAATGCAATATCACAAGTGATATAATGCAATATTTCAAGTGATAAAATGCAATATCTCAACTGATAATGCTTTTTGGCAGATATAAATACAATATAACAAGTGATAAATGCAAAAATCTCAACTGATGAATGAATAAATGCATCATTTGATTAATCAAATTAATAAATGCAATATCTCAAGTGATAAATGAAATATCTCAAGTGATAAAGTTTTTTGGCAGATATAAAAAGTGATACAACATATGAATACCTTTTTCGGAATCTTTTGCATGATATGCCACATACAAAGCCTATGTTTGGAATCTGGAAGTTCAGATTCAGTTGCCCTTCGCATAGCACCATCTTGATCAGTTACAAAAATATTAGGAGCTTTTTTGAACGCTTGGAGTAACCATATATAAGATTCCGTAGTCTCATTCTTAAGAAGGCCAGAACCAAGAGTAACAGATTTCCTATGGTTGTCTATTCTAGTGAAAGGAACAAAAACCATCTTATATCTGTGAAAATGTTAAAAATATCTCAGGAGATATTAAAGGTTAAAAATATAAAAAATTAAATATCTCAAGTAATATTAAAAAGATTATAAAACTTACTTGTTTGTTCTGTATGTGGTATCAAAAGACACAATATCACCAAACTCCCTGTAATTGCACTTTGCAACTTCATCAGCCCAAAACAAACCAGTCAACTCCGCATTATCAACTAGATAATCAAAAGAAAAGTCCACAGTATACTTTTGCCTATTTTCCATACGGTTAATAAGCATCTGAGCATCAGCATCTCCTATAAAACAGTTTATGCCACGCACATAGTTCTTAAACTCAACTTCAGTACCATGAACAAGTGAGGCAGAGCCTTTCAAACCAGTATACAAATTATGAGCTTTAACAGGTCCAAGGTTTACACTTCCAGCTTTAACAATAAACATCTGCTCAGCATACGTTAACTGCTTCTCAATTTTTGACAAATGCTTATACTCAACCCGATCAAGTTCATGATTATGTATAGGATCAAACTTCTTAAGCATAAACTTAGTCGTACCAGGAATCATATCAAATACAACCCGTGCTTTGCAACCAGTAACTCTAATGTTCGAAGTCCTAAAACGTTTGTTACCTTTCTTAGAAACTAAAGTATTCAAATATAATTCCTTCGGACAACCTTCCCTATTGCACACAAAGTACTTTTGTTTAACATAACCACACCTTAATCTTTTCTGAGAAGAAATTCTAACACCAAAACCAGCCTCAGAAGCGTATTTCCTATACATACTCTCACAGGCATCAAGTGAATCAAATTCAGTCCCCAAAACAGGCAAAACACTAAGAGAAACTTTGGGAACCCAATAAAGCGATCCACCAGGAGTATCAATAAAGTAATGATGAGCAAATGAATCAGGAGTTTTCGGAACTTTAGAAGCTGCAAATAATAAAAATAAAAACAGTAAATATCTATAAAGAAGAACATAAAACAACTAATATACATATAAAATCACAAGTGATATCACAAGTGATATATCACATTTGATACAAAAAGAATTTTAACAATAAATATATATAAAGAAGAACATAAAACATGAGTTATATAACTTGTGATATTCGTAAAAAAATACACATAAAAATGATAAAAAAAACATAAACATGACATATATCACAAGTGATACTTATAAAAAAAACATAAAACATGACACATATCACAAGTGATACTTATAAAAAAAACATAAAACATGAGATATATCACATGAGATAAACATCTATAATATAAATCACAAGAGATATTTGTAAAAAATTGATACAAAAATCATGCAGAACATAAAACATGAGTTATATCACTTGTGATATTCGTAAAAAATAAACATAAAACATAAAACATAAAATATGAGATATATCACAAGTGATACTTATAAAAAACATAAAACATGAGACATATCACAAGTGATACTTATAAAAAAAACATAAAACATGAGATATATCACATAAGATAAACATCTATAATATAAATCACAAGAGATATTTGTAAAAAACTGATACAAAAATCATGCAGAACATAAAACATAATATATATCACTTGTGATATATAACTAAACTGGTATATCACAAGTGATATTAGTAAAAAGCAAAAATAAACTTACAACTAGAATTTTGATCATCATTAGAAACAGCAACAACATCTGAAGAAGATGAATCAGAAGCATTAACCACATCAGCTGAAACTGATTCTTCAACTACTCCATCTAATGCATCAAAAGCATTAACCACGTTAGCTGAAACTGAATCTTCAGCCACTCCATCCGATGCATCACAATCATTAATCACATTAGCTGAATCTGAATATTCATCCTCTCCATACAATGCATCACAATCATTAACAAAATCAGCAGAAACTGATTCTTCAATAACCGGTTCATTCAAATCAAAAAACACCATTGATGATAACGAGAACGAATGATAATGAATTGATGATAATAGATGATTAATTTGATGATAATAGATGATTAATTTGATTAGATTAGGGTTTACAAAATTTGGGGAAACTGAAAGTAAGAGAGAGAAAGTTAGTTGGAAACGAAAGCTGTGTGTGAAAAATGAGGAAATAATAAAAAATAAACTATTTATATGATGGAGGAAAAGACAAAACTAAAAATAAATCTTAGAATAATATGGACCGTAAGATTAGATGTAAACGGACGGTCCAGATCAGTCCCTCAGTTTGTAGAAAAAAACTGATCCGCAAATGAACTTTTCTCATTTATTTATACATTACTTTATTAAATCTTGCAGCAAAAGTAAATAAATATATGTGAATTATAATGTATATATTTTGTTTCTATATTAGATTTGCTTGAAGAAAGAAACATAAATATAACTTTAATTGTTTTACTTAATGTATGAATTTTATCCCCTCGCCAAAAAGCAGTGTTTGAATGTCTCCGAGCTCCTCATGCTCAAAATTTCTTGACAGTTATCCCCATTGAAGGATTAGGCCAACATATGTCGGCTTTAGAGTACCGGACTATCCTTAAGTACCGGCTGATGATCCCTTTGTTTCCAGTTGATGAGCCTTGCCCAATCTGCCGGAAGGTTTGTTTGGATTCTTTTGGCGATCATGCGGTCCATTGCAAGGAGTTACCCGGTTTCAAATATAGGCATGATTTGGTCAAGGATGTTCTGTATGATGTTCTTAAACGAGCAGGAATTTCTTTCAAAAAGGAGGCCCCTGTGAACTTTCTGACGGATCCGCTTGAAGGGAGGTCTACTTTACGGCCGGCTGATATACTTGTGTTTGGGTGGGCCCGGGGGAAACATGCTTGTGTGGATTTTACAGGGGTGTCCCCTCTCGTTGGGCTCAAGGACAATGGGTTTGCTGCGGGACAAGCTGCGTTGAAAGCGGAATCGAGCAAAGTTACTAAACACGAGAAGGCTTGTTTAGAAAATCAACATGTGTTTATTCCTTTTGCTTTTGATACATTTGGTTTCCTAGCTTCGGAGGCAAGAGAGTTTTTGACTAGGGTACAACGGGTTGTGCAAAGTAATTTGTCGACCCTTAAGAAACAAAACTTCATTTTTAGTAGGATTGTGTTTGCTATCCAAAAAGGGGTTGCGGCGCAACTTGTTGCTCGCTTGCCTGCCATCTTATTGTAATTGTTATTTATCCACATGAAATGGGAATATCAACATAATATGTTGTGTATTCTTGTATTAATGACGTCTGGTTTTGGCCTAATGTTTGGTTTGTGCTTGTGTGGCGTAAAGTTGTTATTTTTTTTATGAGTTTGAATGGGTTTGTATGTATGAGTTCTGGTGTTGACAGTGTCTAAGAATTTGCCACAATCTTGTTGAAAAACAAACAACATTTCTAGACAAACTTTCAAGTGTTACACAACTAAATGTTTCCGACATTTCGGCTTTTGTTTTCGGGTAACTAGAATTATCGACGTTTTAGCCGACTAATCTTAGAAAGTTTGATGAAACTTGATTAAAAAAACTTATAATTTAAGTTACTGTACTTCAAAAGAAAAAGAATTGTCAAAATTATTTTACAAGTCCAATCCAATATTTTAATCAAAGAAATGAGGATATACATATGTACAAAGTTGACATTATATTTAGTGGATAATTATTCAAAATAGGAACATCAAACATGCAGAACTGTCATTGACAATACACATATGTGCACTGACATTTATTGTCCTAAACGTCTTAGTAATATATATAAACAAAGTTTTTATGACAATCTTTTAAAATAAAAACATATAAAACTGTCATGTTTTTGGACTTGGTAGATCGACATGAGTTGAAACTTGGAATGGAATATTGATAAATGAGAGATAACGAATTCGCAAATGGAAGTCCGTACCTAAGATTTTTGAAAGAGTGTTGCACGAATGTTTTGGAAGGATCTTGCACATAAACTTTTTAGACATAAATTTTGCGACATACACGTTTTTTGCTTAACCAAAGTAGCAACAAAAATATTGAGGATTGTACGTACCAACAAAACAATGCTTTATGAAAACGTTATAATTCGTGACCTAAAATTTTTCGGTAAGTCTGTACTTAATTTAAACTGGTAAAACTATTAAAGTATGGTGATTTTGTACATGTCGACCCAGATACGATTGTGAACCATGTAAAAATTTAGAGCTTTCAAGTCTTTTAATTTTCTAGCTAGCTATGTTTTCGTGTTTTACTTATCTTATGTGTCACCCGTAACCAATCAACTGAATTTTAATTTGTTAGTTAACTCTAGATTATCATGTGTATATTTCTTAACCCTTAACTACCTTTGACCAAAACCAAATTAATTTCAATGTATCATGACCATACGTTATATTTTGTCGTCTTTATCTTTTGTCACCCGCCCATAATAAAGAGTAAAAATGTTATCACAATCATAAAAAACCAAGAAGTCAAGAATATGACTTGAAATAATAATTAATTTTTTGCATGCTAGGTGTTAAATTTGGAAGACAAAAGAAAACCATGGAATGATGGAGTTGTAAAATTTATTTCCCAATAAAGAAATTCTGCATTAAAAAATTAACTTGTGGTATTGTATGTCGATGGATTTATGAAATTTATTTCCCAATGAAGAAATTCTACATTAAAAAATTAACTTGTGGTTTTGTATGTCATTGTTGTAAGAAGTTCCCCACCACCCAAACATAACGTATTTAAAAAATATATAAAAAATATATAACGTATTTAAAACTTCAAAAAAATCGCTAATATATAAAATATACCGCTTGTTGATAGTAACAGTTGAACGCAGCGATAGACGCGTGCATAGGAGTTCATTTCGAGTTCAATTAATCTTTATTGCGTTGGGTTCTCGGCATAAGGGTTTTAAAATGCTTTAGAACTCGCCTCCAAAATCCTTCTCTTGTTTGACTGTCGCCAACTTATTTGTTCACGGACGAAAACGTATATAAACGAACGAAAACGGATGAAAACGTATAAAATGGACGAAAACGTAAGAAAATGGACGAAAATATTTGAAAATTGACGAAAACGTATGAAAACGTACAAAAACATCTGAAAACGGATGAAAACGTATATAAACGGACTAAAACGGATGAAAACGTATAAAAACGAACGAAAACGTTTGAAAACGGATGAAAACGTGTAAAAACGAACGAAAACGTTTGAAAGTAGACGAAAGCGTAAAAAAACAGGCGAAAACATTTGAAAACAGACGAAAACGTATGAAATCGGAAAGAAAAAACGTTAATTATTAAAAAAAATGAATTGGCAAAAAAGGTAAAAAAAAAAAAAAAAAAAAAAAAAAAAAAAAAAAAACCGTGAAAAAAGGGGCATTAAAAAAATGAAAAAAAAAAAGTTAATTAGAAAAAATAGACAAAAATAAATAAATAAATAAATAAAAGGAAAGACAAAAAGACAAAGAAAAAAAGGAGAAAAAACATGGACTTAGGTTTCCATCTTTATTCTCAAGTTAATCCTCAATCATTAGATCAAACTAGATGGATGGTGAAGAATTGTTCCTTGATATGCACCAAAGTAAACGTATGCCATTGAATTTTCCCCTACAATCATACAACAATTTTAAACTCTAAATCAAGAATGATAAAGTGGCTCGGTTTAAATAACGAATAACGTGTCTCACAAATTGGCAAAAATTTATCATGTCAATAATTAATGTGATTACACCAAAATGTGTACTTGTTGTTTCAAAATGGCATAAATCTTTTGTTAAACATTGTTTTTCATCGTATTTAACATTTATAGAGCATTTAGTACTCACTTTATTCTTTGTAACAATACGTATAAGCATATCTATACTATAATGCATGAAGCACTCTCTCTCCAAAATTTTCAGATTTACAAGAAATAATGCATGGTTTATAACACTTTAATGCACATAATTTTCAGAATTACAACAAAGTAAGCATATTGTACAACAAAAAATAGCTTGATGTCATTTTAAGACCAAAATTCTACCAAACAACATTAATGCTATTAAAAACACCCCTTCACCAAAAATTACAACGATTTAAGCACAATGTACAATACCTTTTAAGTAATACAAGTCATAAAACACAAAACACAAGTATGCAAAACACAATGATTTTAAGGTCAACAATTTATTCAACACATATAATTAATACACTAATTAATTCACCCCTTCACCAAAATATACAATTATTTAACTATAATGTAAAAGCTATTCAAGCTACTAACCCAAGTACTTAAATAAAGCCATTAGGCTGGGCAGAGTGGTCGGTCGACCGGACCGGTCGCCCCTGCGCTGACCGAGTCGCCGCCACTGCAACCACAAGGTCGGACGGCTCCAAAATTCACAAACCAGTCACCTCCTCGACCGATTAATGCATTCCACAAAAGAAGAAAAAAATGTATCATTAAATATCAAAACAAAGACGAAGATGAAACGAAAGAAGAAAAGAACAATAATCAAGAAAGCCAAAACAAACATCAAACTTATTCCATCTATGGTCCACGAACAGAAAGTATGCAACAACAATAAAACCCAACATCTACATCTACCTCAGTTCTAACCCCATCCCAAAACCACCATCACGGTCAACACAACATTAAACTTTAGAGAGAGTTTTCGTTTGATTTTCAAGAAAAGGGTCTGATTTTCTTGCAAAACATAGATTGTTGGTTATGTTCGGTTATCAAGATAATAAATAAAATAAGAGTATGTGATGTTTGTGTGGCTGCAAATCATGGATGCGTATTTTTGTGAGGGAAATTAAGGCAGGATTGAGGTAATTTAGTTTTTGTAAATGTATTTATAAGTCCTAACATTTGGGTTATATACCGGTTTGGTTGTTAATTGGGTGACCAAATGATATCACAAATTATTTGGTAGTTTTATCATGGGCCTTAATAGATATTGATGATTAAAGTTTGTTTAGGCTGAAAATGGTTTTAGACTAATTACCTTGGTAATTGAATCGTATATTATTTGTATCGTATAGTTGATTTTGGGCATATTTGGTTTATGTGAATAGTGTATATTAAAAATGAAAATGTAGGGGATATAATAGAGTTCATAAGCTATTAAGATCAAGAACATAAGCTCATAAATCATAGGTATGAGCTTATCAATTTTTCAATAAGTTTATAATCTCGTCAAATAAGCTTAGACAAACGCACCCATCAATACGATAAAGTAAGTACAATTAGAAGAATGTCGATGGATGAAGGAAACGACGCCCAACAGTTAGCAGAAAGACGATAGTAAGGTGACAAGGACCGACGATAATGACAGGTAACCGTACGACTTTTTCTAGCAAAAAATAAGTTTGGAGAATGCTTTTTGTCCTCACTAGGCATGCTAATGTCATTTCAAATAAATCAAAACTTGTTTTATCTTGAATTATTATAGATAAACATCTATTGAAGGGAACGAGTGTAAAAAATAATACTAGTAACAATAATGCTATGAGCACATGCGAATATGCGATTGAAGAAATAAGCTCGTGGAGACATTCAAGGCGGCACTTTTTATATTTATTCGTCGACACTTTTGGATGATCTTTCTCTATCATGACTAGTTGATTACTAGCCCAAAATGACAATAGTTCTATCACATATATTCTAACACCTCGAAAGGTGAAAGTAATAGAGTAATCGGATACAAATTTCACGTCTCAACTATAACTATATTGAAAAGATGCTACTTTACTAGTAGCTTGTTATCCTGGATTTATAACGAGCTCAAATGTATTATTACAAACGTTATTTATAATAGCCTGTCACATGTCAAGTATGAAACATGAAATTTGAACTCATCATATTTTCAGTTGAAACATGAAGAGTATTCGGATAGTATTTTCAGTTTATCATACCTAAACTATACCTAGAATCCCTCATGTGTGACACTATTGTTCATTGTTAGCTTTCCTAGTCTTTCGGGCCTTAAGAATGAACCATCCTTCACTATGATTTTGTTATAACAATCGATGATCGAATTCAGTTTTCTATATCATTGGAATCTATTTGTGGTTAAAAACAAGTCTAAGGTATATCTTTTGATAAAAACAGACCCAACAAACAACTTTAAAATAAAAAGAACTTGTTTGCAAATGATGTTTATGCAATGATGTCTTTTATTGTACATAACAAGACTATAAAAAACGATGTGATATCGCAAATACTTACAAATTCATAGTGCCTTATTTCTCACTCACATACGTAAATAATACATGTGATATTGTAAAATTGTTTGAAATTTAATGGATATTATTTTTAAATACGTGTTTCTAAGAATGCAAATTTGGAATTATAGTTATGACTGTGTATGTTTGTTGATTTGGATTATGACATTTTATTACTTAAGTTATCTTTGTTAATAGTAGTAGTTTTGTAATCTTTCAAGAGTGTTATTAGAGCACTCGGTGTAGGCAACTCGTTCAGCCTCACCGTCCGACATGGAGTGGGCAACGGCGAGCCGTGTCTCGCTGCCACACCAGGAGACCCTCGCCATTGTTCGCCGTTGGACTGCTGTTCGTGGGCACGGCGAGCAAATTTTCCTGACAAGAGTGGGGCCCATGCGTGATATCTCTACTTGTTTTATAGATGGATTTGGGTGTCGATATACCAACGGATTAGACGAGTGAGGGAGATGATGATGATGGCGGCTGTGGTGTTCAATGAACCAAAACAAACCTTTACCAACTCATAATAAGCACACCCTAGATCCTTCTTGTCTAGTTGAAGGTGACGGCGGTGTTATGGCAGTGGTATGGCGGTGGCAGGTGGTGTGGCTGAGAAGTGGTGCAAGAGGGAGAGAGGAAGAGGTGTAAGAGTGAGAGATAGGATAGATCTGATTTTTTTTATTTATTATTTTTTTTAAATATATAATAAAGTTGTATGTGGTTGGGCCCAAATGAAGAAGTTGATGTTTGTTATTTGGTGAGAATGGGGGTTTGGTATGAAGAGGTGTTGGGTGATGTGTCACACGTTGAGCTCGAAGAAGGAGCTTGAGCTTGTCAAATACACCTAATGCTCTTATATGTTTATGGCTGATGTTGTCATGGTTTTTGTGGCTAAAAGTTGTTGCTAAGAAATGATTACATTTACATACGAGAGAATTGCAAAAATCGTCTTTAAAGTTTGGTCAAATTGCACGTTTTGTCTCTAAAGTTTGGAAAGTGCAAGGATCGTCCTTGTGGAGAAAACTTTGGTGCAAATATCATCCCCACAGGGACGATACTTGCAACAAAGGTTTCCCTCAAAAGGACGATACTTGCACCAAAGGTTTTCACACACGGACAATCCTTGCACTTTCCAAACTTCAAGGACGAAACGTGCAATTTAGCCAGACTTTAAGGACTATTTTTGCAATTCTCTTTACATATATTTTAATTTTAAGTGGTCCAAGCTGCCAACATTTGACAAAGTTAACACCAGTGAACATGTCATTTTCACTTCTTTAATATTCTTTGACACAGTTTTATTATTTATATAACTGATGATTTAAAATTGATTACATGTCAAACAATTAGCAAATTTAGATACTAAACAAAATTTTAAAATATATGATACCGTGGTAAAAAAAAATCTAATTTATATAATACTTACATTGTGCTAATGTTGGAAAAAAAAATTGCTTGATACATGAGAATCACATGAAACTGCACTTTTTCAGTAAAAATTGATTGAAACACTCACCGTGTTTCATTTATACAGATAAAGAAAAAGTCGATACAGTTAAAAAAAAAATGTCTAAACGACAAGCGGGGGCTCATACAAAAACCGCTAGAGAAGTTAATTCTATAGCTTTTTAGATTCATCAACAGATACAATGACAAACAATACAGCATAAATCAGGTATTTTGCCTGCAATTAATACGACAATGCGTGTTTTGGTTTAGGGTCATCCTCTCCGTAATGTCTTGGTTGGTTTGTAAGCAAATTTGCTTATATCATTAGTAGCAGGAGATGACTGCTTTGTAAATGTGTTTCTTACATCCTTAAGAGGGGCTCTAAGCCCACTAGCACGAGAACCAGATGACGTGCATTTGAAAGACGATATAACTGACATGAATTTCTCCATGGACTTTTCTGCTATTTCGGCATATTTTCCCAAATGAGAAATGTTGCATCCAAATTTCTCATCATCATCTTGTGTCACTTGCGTTTGATCATCAATATCGCTTGTACACACATCTGAGATATATAAAATTGTAAATATCAGCAATAATTCGCTCAGTAATAAGTGGCTATAAACCACAAGCAGATAAAATAAGAGCACTAGAAATGAAAAAAAGAAGGTACCTTGATTAAGAGTTGATTGACTTGCCCGCATGTATTTTTGGTTTATATTTTCCTGTGCAAATAGATATACAAGTAATTAGTACTATGCTTAGACACAAAAGTTAAATGAACTCAAGGTACTTACTTTTTGTAAGCTATCGTCGACAATGGAAAATTTTCTTTTCATGGCAAATCCTTCAATGTTTGGTGTCTCTATATACCTTTCATTTGCGTTTTCTTGATTGTTGTCCCTAAAATAACGGCTTGTATGTAGCTTCTTGTTCTCTACTGCCGTTTTGACCTCAACCGAACCAAAAACAGACTTGGGTTCACCATCAGAAGTTTCATGCTTGTTTGCAACCATGGCTTCATCAACACCAGCTGGCAGGTTTGTTTTCGTGTTAGCCTGATCATTTTCTTCCGTATTGTTGTTCTGAAAGTAACGACTTCTGACAAAGACCTTTTTCGTTTGCACCCTTGTTTTGACCTCACTTGCATCCAAGGAATAACTAGAATCCAACTCCATTGAGGTTATACAAGTGTGTATGATGGGATTTGAGTGTTGTACTCTTCTCGTGTCATCTGCAAGAAAATTAATATCATAACTATTTCTTAAAGTGTATAATAAGACGTGTCAGATTATTCAACAAACGTATTCTTTTCTAACCATGAGATAGCGATTCCAAAGGCGTTGAGTTCCTTCTTGGAGCAATCGTATCCACCTAAGAAAATAAAGCAATTCATCTCAGAATACAAGATATAAATCTTTTAAGAGTTACTCAAATTGAAAATTTCACTCACAAATCTTCAGTTAAGTCAATAATCTGCGGAATTGCATTTGTTGGACTTGGTGGTTTTGGTGAAACTCGAGGGGCCCTGAATTTCCTCTTCGCTTCCAGAGATGCAAAACCTTTCAGCATTAAGGATAAATCGAAAAATACTAATGATAATCAACTATAAAACAAGGGATAATTATATGACTAGATCGTTGCCCTATGGATTTTCACTTTTTAGACCAGGAGATAATTTTATTTCGAAAATAGACCGGGCAACTTGTACAACGGGACACTTGTCAGCTTATGAAATTTGACAAGTGTCCCATTGTACAAGTTGCTCGGTCTCCCGATCTATCGAAAAAGTTGCCCGGGCAACTGGTCTAATTTGGTAATTTTCCCATAAAACAATTATAAAGTTTCCTTTACAGTTTCATTTAGTAGGTTGCGTTAATATATGAAAATTAGTGAAATGTGATCATTGGTCCCGTTTAGTCAAGAAGCGGAAGTAACTGAAAGTCTATAACAATATGAATTTCAAGGCATTGTTTCGAACAATAGCAATTTTGGATACAGAAGTAATTGGTTACGAGATTTTTCTGTGCAGGCAAGTCCAGCTTTTTGCTTGCAGCTCCAGATTTAAAGCTTTAATTTATATCAGATCCTCTATTGTCTATATGTATCTAAAGTCATCATCATATAGTTATGAAAATTGAAAAACAGCATCAGCCATATAAAGATAGCTAGTAATAATTAAATATGTTCATATAACTCTAACAGTATCATCATCATCATATATTTTAATGCAGTATTTGTTTTGAGCTAACTTTATCCGATTCATATAACTCTTAACACAAGTAATAATGCACTACGTACGTTGAGTTTAACTGTTTAAACAAAACAAATGATGAGATTTGAGAGTAAACTTGGTGACAAGCAACGGATTCAGAAACCTTGACATCTAAATACATTTTTAATATAAGACAATGAGCATGGACTTGGTCTTATTAGACGATGTTAATTCTATCCTAAGTTGTGCATTGCAATGTAAACCAGGATATATATTTTGCTGTTACATCTAGATTTTTATGGCACATGTTACTTTAGGATTACGGTTTATTTATAACGTATCAAATTGTTAAATCCAAGAAGAAATTAGCTCAAAACAAGACACAAATAGCTAGAAGAATTTTAGCTAGAAAGAACAAAATGTGAACAGAAGCTAGCTTGGCAACGTAAATCATGGAACATGAGTACATGACTTATAAGAGCACACGGTCTAGGCAATTCGTCCAGCCTCGCTGTCCGACGTGGAGTGGGCAACGGCGAGCCGTGTCTCGCTGCCACACCAGGAGACCCTCGCCGTTGGAGTGATCGTGGGCATGGCGAGAAGGAAAACGGGAGGGTTTGCAGCTTTTTCAGTAGTAAACGTTGTATAACATTTATTTTTAAAACGTTAACTTTTTTTTTCTCTTCTCTCTAGAAACTAACATCTTTACCCCTATAAATACTACACATATTTTACACATTTCAATCAAATATACACAACTTGTATTTCAAAACACTTAACCATATAAAAGCAAAAACCATGAGTGAATCATCTTATTCCGATGTTAGTAACTTTGAAGAGTTAGAGGAGCTTGAGCTGATTATCCAAGAGTTTGAAAACGAGCAAGCGTTGCAAAATCAAGAAGCCGGACCTTCACATCGTCGTAGATACATCCCGCGTGAATGTGAAGCTGCTGAAACACGTCTACTGGCCGACTATTTTGGTGACCAACCAAAATATAATGAAGAAAATTTTCAGCGTCGTTACCGTATGAGCTGTGACAACCGGCAATTTAGGGAGTTATTTTGAAAACCCGCACTACGTTAAAGTTCGTTTAAAATTTTTATTTGGAATTTTTATTCACAACGAACTTGTAAGACCTATTTTATGGATAATTATGTTTTTATGACGTTATGGAATTCGTGATTTATTTTAATAATTCATTTTGATATTATGCTCGGTGATGTATTTTTAAATTCTCACTTAGTACTACGTTGACTCTGGCACTAGGAAACTTAAAAGTTTAAAAACTTACGAGTTTTAATACGTTGGACATTTAATAACGTATTTATTATAAATTTCGGTGGAATATATATATAGCCCGTCTAATGGTGAAAAATAACGAGTTTCGGGGACGTACAATATTTTTATCGTAAGTTTTCACTTACGTGAGGGGACGTTTTTATTAATTAAACTTGGGAGTAAAAGGTTTGGTGTGCAAATAATAAGAAAACTTAGTTGAGGGAAAGTGAAAATACCCTATTAAAAACCCTAACCCTAACCCATATTTATCATTTTCACTCAATCTCACCCACTCCCTTTCCTCTCTTCTTCCTCACCGCCGGCCACACCCAAAATCCGGCCACCACCGCCGTTATCCACTGTACACCGCCACTCCAAAATACTCCCCACCTTCTTCTTGTTACGTTGTGGTGATTCACGCGCCCAAAAACCATCCCCCTCGCCTCGTTCTACCACCACCGACGCCACCCACATCACCTTCACCATCTTTCTTGGTTTATTATTGTAGATCCACGGGTAAGTGTGCACGAGGTGCATCGTTTTTGTTGAAAAACTTATTCAAACCCACGAATTTTTATTAATATGGATCGGTGTTGGGTCACTGAATTCCCCACATCTTCTAACAAGGATTTGAACGTAAAATAACCTAAGTGCAAACAAGTCACTGAGTGAACAGTAACTCAGTGAGTCACCTTCAGGATGCTAAGACCGAGCCTAAGAAGAAAGGTTCTCCATTCAGTGAGGCGGAACTCAGTGAAGTGTGATCTAAGCCAAGAAGAAGGTGATGGGTTCAGTGAGGATGACAATAACTCACTGAACCCCAATGACTCCTCAACAACTTAATCGTACTGAAGACTGATGACATGAAGACTGAAGTTTTGGCGGGACTGGGCGGGAAAGTCTGAGCTGCTTTATTAAAGTGCTTTATCACTTTAATGTCAAACTTTCCCCAAATGGTTAAAACCAGTCTGCCATCAGAAAGTGCCTTTTGGATCTAACTCAAAGAAGGTTCCTTGCCAGAAGAATAATATCTTTCAAGATATTGTTAAGGAAGCTTTAGGTCCAATGTATATTTAGTTGTTCTATACTTGTGTATAAATAGGAAGCAAATGTGAGGAGTAAAAGTTGACAAGTTTGTGCAATTAATGCAAAGCATTCACAAACCACTTTACTCCTCCAAAGAACAACACAAGCCCCTGAGATAGCTCAGTGGGTAATTTAAGTTGTCACTCAACTAGTTGAGTTTATAGAGGAGTCCATACAATACTTGTCAATTCAACCCCAAGTGTTATTCCGCAAACACTTGGGTACGATTCTTTGTGATTAACTTCTAATAAAGAATTAAACGTTGGAAAATATTGTCTCTTATTTTTACGTTACTTTATTGTTAATCATTTTTCATACATCTGTGTTCAAGTCATATAACTTGGTTACTTTAACTCTTTAGTTACTGATAACCAAGTAAAAGGGACCAACAAGTGGTATCAGAGCCTCTGATTTGTAAAACTTATACCTGTTTTCAAAACCTAAGAGTGCTCAAGTTTTTAAAATCAAGATCCCACTATGACTGATATAGATGTTCCCCAGCTTGTTGATAAAAAGGGTGGAAGTTATTCAGCAACTGCCCCTCGACTTGAAGCTGGCAAATTTAATAAGTGGAAAAAGCGAATGCTTTGCTACTTAACTGGGATGGAACCTTATTACATCAAATTGATTAATGAGGGTCCATATGTCCCAACAACTGCCCAAGGTTTAATCAAACCTGAAGCTCAATGGATCCCAGATGAAAGGAGGGTGGTCAATCAAGACTAGCGCCTGAAAAGCATCATTATATCATGCCTTCTTGATGATATAATGGAATCAGTGATCAACTGTCCCACTGCCCAGCAGACATGGACTGACCTGGTTCATAGCTATGAAGGGCCTTCTGATACCAAAGAGAATAGAATCATGGACCTGAAGCTTGAATTCAATACCTTCAGGGCCAAGGATTCTGAAAGTCTCTCTGAGACTTATACTCGGTATTAGAGCCTCCTGAATGAGCTGACCAATGATGGTGTTATACTGTCAAAACATGAAATCAATGTTGGTTTTGTCAACAGTCTCCCTGAGAAGTGGTTAAACTTCTCTCAGGGATTGAGAAATGTAAACCACATTCAGAACCTTGAGCTCCCTGCCATTTATGGGAAGTTTGTCTATGAAGACAATCTTATCACCAGGAGATACCCTGGTAAAGCTCAGGAGACCAAAAAGGCCTTGACAATTACACCCATATCAACTGCTTTCTATTCAAAAGGTGTTGTGCAGGATTTTCAGGATGGATCTGATGATGAGGTTGACCAAAGAACCAGTGAGGAGTATCTTAATGATCTTCAAATTGAATTTCATGAAAGAGCACTCCTTGCTAATTCAAAAAGGTTTTTTAAGAAAAACAAATTTCCTTCTAAAGCTAATGACAATACTGAATGCTTTAAATGTGGCAAAATGGGGCATTTTGCTAAAGATTGTTTTTCAAAAACAACCTCAGAACCATCTTTCAAATTTTCAGGCCCCAACAAATTTCAACCAAAAATGCTTCAGTCTAGTCAAAGATTTGAAAAAGTCCCTCAAATTGACTTTGAAGCAAAGTACAGAAGGCAAAAGCTAAGCTTGCCCTTCTTGAATCATCCTCAACAGTCTCTCAGCCTCCTCAGGCTCCAAAGCCTACTCAAGCCAAGAACAAAGGGCTTGTTGCTGAAACATATGACTGGGATGAGGTTGAAGTGTCCTCTGATGATGATGAAGTTCACATCAGTGCCCTGATGGCTCTGTCAGAAGACAACAAACTTGCTGTGGGAAAGAGTCATGCAAGAAATGGTGAATGGGTCAACATCACAATGAGGAAGGTAAATCTTTTACTTTCTATGGATGATAATGATGATTGAAAATCTTACTTAGACTATATTAATGTTGATCTTAAGTATGTTGAAGAGCAAAGACTTAATTTGTATTCAAAATTTAACAAACTTAGTTTTGAATTAAATCATTGTAGAGATGAATTACTTGCCTTAAAACAAGCCAAACTTGAAAGTGTCACACTTCAAATTCAAAACTCTGAACTTGTAAAACAAAATCAAGCTCTTCAGGAAGAACTTAAGAAAGAAAAGGAAATTATTTGGAAGTGGACTCAGAAAAACCCCAAACTTTATGAAACACTGAGTCTCTCACCCACCCCAATAAGGCTGGTCTGGGTGATGATCAACTCACTGAAGTTTCAGGGGAGAGTAGCCATTCCACAACTTTTCTATTAACCAACATACTCTCTAGCAAAGAACTAGCTCCCAAACCCAGTGATTGGATTGAAAGAAACAATCCTGATAGTAAATTACCAAATTTTAACACTGGAAGAATTCTGGAGCCTGAAAGTCAGGCTATAAAGGAGCTGCTAGGAGTCACTGATGAACTTAGTACTACTGAGTCCATCACTGAGTCTAAGTTTGATTCACCACTCCCTCCACTAAAACAACTTCAGGGAGCAGAACCCAATTCTGACCTTGCACCATTAGTCTTTCAACCACATTCTCCTAAAGAGAAATCAGGGTTAGGAAGGACTATACTGAAAAAACCTACTCCTGCACCCACTGAACACCAAAAACCTTCAGTAACTACTGAAGTGAAGCCTGAAAGCACTGATTCAAAGGTTGATTAGCTTGCTGAACTTGTCAGGATGCTGAGTGAGAAAATTGAGTCTACTGAGAAAAACTCTGACTCTAAATCTACAAAGCCCTCAGTATCCTCAGGTTCTTCCAAACTAAAAACCACACCCAGACCCTCAGGGAGATGTGAACTGTGCAATTATCCAAATCACAGCACTGATAAATGCTACAGAGTCCTGTTTTGTATGATATGCAAACAAGAGGACCACAGAACTTGTGATCACATCCCCCACACTGCCTCTTTAAAGGCAAGGGGCCAATACAAAACCCAAGGCTATCAGTATGCCACACCTTCCAAACAAAGACTGAAGGCTAAGCCTTTCTCACCATGTCCTCACTGTGGTTTCAATGATCATCTTCCTGATGATTGTATGATGAAAGAATGCTGTGACATCTGTGGAGATCCCTCCCATGAAACCAGGGGGCATGACAAAGTGATTCAGTCCAGAAGGAAAAACCAAACCAACACTTCTCAGTCACCTGATGCATCAACATCCACAAAATGTAAAACATGTGGAAGCTCAGGTCACACAACTTTAGACCATGATTCACTAACTGAGTTCAAAAAGTCCCTGAGGACTAAACCCACTAGAAGGTGGGTCAACAAGCAAAACTAACCCAGTTTACTGTTTGTGCAGAAACACATCAAGGATCCTACCTGGCATCTAGACAGTGGATGCTCCAGAAGTATGACTGGTGTGAAAAGTTTTCTGCATAAATATGTGGAAGAACCAGGACCCAAAGTAGTATTTGGTGATAACTCATCAGCTCCCACTGAGGGTTATGGTTCAGTAAACTGCAATGGTATAGTTTTTACAAGAATAGCTTATGTTAATGGTCTGAAGTACAACCTGATAAGTGTTTCCCAACTATGTGATGCCAAATACATAGTTCAGTTTGATGACAAGAGAGGGACCATCTTTAATGCCAATAAGGAAGTTGTGTTGATTGCCCCTAGGAGGGATGATGTATATGTCCTTGACATGTCATCCCTGACTCAAAATGGGACTTGCCTATTCTCAAAGGCAAGTGAGACAATCAACTGGCTATGGCATAGGAGACTCTCTCATCTCAACTTCAAAAACATCAACAACCTGGCCAAACAGAACAAAGTTCTGGGCCTTCCATCCCTGGTGTATACCAAAGACAAGCCTTGTTCTGCTTGTGAAAAAGGAAAACACCACAGGGCATCATTCAAAACCAAACAAACCTTTTCCATCAAAAGCTGCCTGCATCTTCTTCATATGGACCTTTTTGGACCTGTCAGTACAATGTCCATACACCATGAGAAGTACACTCTGGTCATAGTGGATGAATACTCAAGATATACTTGGGTTTACTTCCTGACTAAAAAGAGTCAGGCAGCTGAAACCATCATGTCATTTGTCAGGAACATTGAAAATCAAAATGATGTCAAAGTTAAACAGATCAGGACTGACAATGGTACTGAATTCAAAAACCAAGACCTTGAGTGTTTTTGTGATGAGAAAGGAATTTCTCAAAATTTCACTTCTCCCTATACTCCTGAACAAAATGGAGTAGCTGAAAGGAGAAATAGAACACTCATTGAGGCAGCAAGAACAATGCTGAATGGCTCAGTCCTCTCAAAACATTTTTGGACTGAGGCAGTTAAAACAACCTGCTACACTCAAAACAGGTCAATCATTGTGAAAAGGCATAATAAGACACCTTATGAGATATTCAAAGGAAGGATTCCTGACATCAGCTATTTTCATGTATTTGGGTGTCCTGTGTTTATACATAATCACAAGGATCACTTAGGTAAATTTGATGCCAAAGCTGATGATGGATACTTCCTGGGATATTGCTTGGTCTCTAAAGCCTTCAGGGTGTTCAACACAAGGAGACAGCAAACTGAGGAAACTTATCACATTACTGTTGATGAGAGCACTGAATCCATCAGGTTCTCAAATTCCTCAGTAGAAGAAATTGGTATTGATGACTCATCAAGATATCCTCCTGATGAGTATCATCCTGAGAACAATCCCTCAACTCAATACCAAGCTGATGCTGATGTCTCCTATTACATCATCCCTCACAACCTACCCCAACCACCTATCAGTGAGTTCATAGAAACTCAGCCTGTCTTAAATGAGATTGACACCACTGAACAAAATGTTCAGGAACCCACAGAACAAATTGTTCCTACAGTTGTCACTGAAGTACATATTGATGAGTTACCTCAAGTTCCTGAGTCTGAATCTAATCAGGCTCCTACAAGCTCAAATTCCTATCCCAAACCCCAGGATAGCTGGACTAGATCCAAAATCATTGAGCTTGTGAACATCATTGGTGAACCCACTGAAGGCATGCTCACAAGAAGCAAGGCTACCAAACTTAAGGCTGCCACTGCCAATATATGTCTTTATGCTGACTATCTCTCAGAAATTGAGCCTAAAAATGTCAAAGAAGTCCTGACTTATGAAAGTTGGGTTCAGGCCATGAGAGATGAATTGGAACAATTTGACAGAAATGATGTCATGACCCTTGTTGAATGCCCCCAGGGTGTTTTAATCATTGGTATGAAATGGGTCTTTAAGAATAAGACTGACGAGAATGGCACAGTCATCAAAAACAAAGCAAGACTGGTTGCCAAAGGATATAATCAACAGGAAGGTATAGACTATGAGGAAACCTTTGCACCTGTTGCTAGAATGGAAGCCATCAGGATCTTCCTTGCCTATGCAACTTACATGAACTTTAAAGTTTACCAAATGGATGTTAAAAGTGCATTCCTGAATGGTAACATCAAAGAAGATGTTTATGTGCAACAGCCTCCTGGTTTCGAAAGTAGTGAATACCCTAACCATGTCTATAAGCTGAACAAAGCCCTTTATGGACTGAAACAAGCACCCAGGGCATGGTATGAAACTCTTTCAGCCTTCTTGATCCAAAACAAGTTTTTCAGAGGAAGAATTGACAACACACTGTTCATCTACAGAACAAAGGATGATGTCATTCTTGTCCAAGTATATGTTGATGACATCATCTTTGGCTCAACAAGTTACAAACTTTGCAAACAATTTGAAAAACTTATGACCACAAAGTTTGAAATGAGCATGATGGGTGAACTCACATACTTTCTTGGACTCCAAATCAAGCAAACTGATAAAGGAATATCCATTTGCCAAAAAAAAATACCTCAGGAAGCTACTGAAGAAGTATGAGCTCACTGACTGCTCTTCAGTGAAAACCCCTATGGTTCCTCCAAACAACCTTGGCCCTGATCTCACTGGAAAATCAGTGAATCAAACCCTATACAGAGGAATGATTGGCTCCCTAGTGTACTTACTTGCCTCAAGGCCTGATATCCAATTCTCAGTCTGCCTGTGTGCCAGATACCAGGCTGACCCTAAAGAATCACATCTCACTGCTGTCAAAAGAATCATCAGGTACCTGAAGGGTACTCCAAACCTTGGTTTGTATTACCCAAAATGTTCAGGATTTGATCTCAAAGGGTACACTGACTCTGATTATGCAGGATGTAACATGGATAGGAAAAGTACTTCAGGATCCTGCCAATTTCTTGGTGGTAAACTTGTGTGTTGGAGTACAAAGAAACAACAGTCAGTGGCCATGTCCTCAGCTGAAGCTGAATATATGGCTGCTGCAGGATGTTGTGCAAATGTACTATGGATGAAGAGCCAACTGAGTGACTATGGCATTCAGTATAAAATGGTACCTATCTTTTGTGATAATACAAGTGCCATAGCCATCTCAAACAATCCAGTACTTCATCAAAGAACCAAACACATTGACATCAGATACCACTTCATCAGGGACCATATCTCTAATGGAGAAATTGAACTACATTTCATCCCCACTGAGTATCAGCTAGCTGATATCTTCACTAAACCTTTGGATGAACCCACTTTCACAAGATTGAAAGCTGAACTGGGCATGTTGGACATAGAATCAGGGAACTGATCAACAGTGTTCCAACATGATGTATATTCTCTAGGTCCCTGATCACATCCCTTCCTGAAAGTTTTTTTTAATGATAATTTATTCAGGGGGCTGTGGATGAAAAATGGCATTCAATACCCTAACTAAATGTTCTGAATACTTAGTTAGTAAATGTCCCAGGTAGGTAACTGATTCCTATTAAATATAGGAATATATGTCACTTACACAACTGGCATCCACATCGTGGGCCCCCACATCTCTTTCACGTAACACCACTGAGCATTAAATGCTCTCTCACACACAAAAAGTGTGATGATTTTTCCTCTGCAAAAGTGCATTATTTGCAGAGGCACCCCAAAGGGTGAGAGAAAAGGGGGTAGTGGGAATTGTGATATTTAATGCGGATCTCAAAACTATATTATTATGCCGTTTCGGTTGAATATTATAAGTTTTTGATATCCGCAACATCACTACCTTAATTCCCACTATAAATACCCCCACAGAAAGGGAAAAAACACACACGCTTTTAAAATCATAACTAAACTCTTGCAAATTGTTTTCAAAACTACGTGTGTTTCCCTCACCAATACCATTTTTCAAAACCAGGCCTTTTTATTACCAAATGGCTTCTTCTAAGGTCGTAAAATACGCACCCAATGTGGATTTCCAAATGGAAAGCGTAGACCTTACCAAGAACAATGTGGTGGGGAACTTTGCCTACCCTGCTGGGTACCCTGAATACAGGGATGTGGTGAAGTTCCTTCAGAAATGCTTCCTGACCACCTCATTCACAAAGACCCCCTCAGTCATCTATCATAACTACTTGAGGGAATTTTGGTGCACAGCGGTGGTTGAAAACCCTGATGCGCCAAAAGAGGCCAAAATAAAGTTTACAGTCAAGAATGGAACTAAGTCCCTAACTCTTGACTATAAAACTTTTGTCAAAGCCATTGGGCTTGACTACACCACGACCTTCACTGCACAACCCTCTGAGAAAGAGGTAAAGGAGGTCTTACTGGAATTGGGACCCTATGACAAAAATCACCCTGAGGTGACACCAGGGTCCCTATTATCCAAAGCCCCAATAATTAAGACCTGGTTCCCAGCTCCCTGGAGGATTCTAATGATATTTGTCATTCAGGTTCTCTAGGGAAATAAATCCTCGACTGAGCAATTAAACACTACTCAGGCAATGATAGTGTTCTGTCTCATTGAGGGTAAAATGATAGACCTTGGAGAAATCATCTTCAGGGACCTCATAGCAAAGTTAGGGGGAAGTCTAGGCAAAAACATATGTCATATCCTAGATTTGTTTCTTGTGCCCTACAAGACTTGCTTGGGTCTGAGTATGATAGGCCTGACGCAATAGGTTTTGAGCCTAACGTCCTACACAAGGCAAATTACTCACGTGACCCTCTTGAGGTTACACCTGTCACCTTGACATTGTACATGCGTACTGCTATCCAGGGTGACAATAAAGTTTCACCAGTCCCCTCTCCCACCAAAAAGGTGAAGAGGAAGAAGGGACAGGGGTCCAGGAAGGTGGCTCAACCCAAGTCACTCGACACTGAGACCTCTGATCCCAAGCCTACAATGAGGCAACCACAACAGCCCTTGACTGCTGACACCATGAGAATTATAACCCAGTCACTAGGCCTGCAACAAAAGCCAACGGAGGGCACTGAGACATCACACTCAGTGTCCTCGGGCATACCCGTTTCCAAAGACTCTACTGTCATAAACAAGACAGTTGAGCCGAAACAAACCAAACCTTCACATCCTGCTAAAGGCTCTGGCAAATCACAACCAGAGTCTCAGGGAGTAAGGGATCCTAAATCCTCGGTGAGGCAGCACTACTCCACTGAGAAGGGGGTCCACAAACAATCACATCCTGCTAAAGGCTCGGGTAAATCACAACCCAAGCATCAGGGAGTTCATGTTCCTAAACCTTCGACAGGCCAGAACAAGCCTGTTGGAAAAGGGGACTCAACCACTCATTTGCCTGATGAGGACATTCGCAAATCAAAGCTTTTGTCTGAGGGCACCCCTACTCATCCCCAAGACTCAGTAGGAAACACACAACCCACTGATAGGGACACAACTTTCACGACTCCTAGTGATGGCACTGAGAAACACCCATCAGTGTCTGAAGGGGTCACGGAGGACAAAGATTCAGAGGGATATAAACCACCCGCTGATATGGAATCCAAAACCACTCCCGGAGGTGCGCAAAACTTGGGAACTGGCCTTAAAGACCAGGTACGTAAAACCCAACCTACCGGATTTGAGGGGTCAGGACCTGGCCAAAACGAAGGCAAATCTTCTTATGAAGAGGAGCCGGATAACCTCCATTTGTTGCAGATTACCTCCCTGGTGGATGCTAAGGCATTCTTATTTTCTAATGATGAATTTAACAGTGATGAGGAAGTCTTCACGGCCGGAGATGATATGGAGGATGAGGAGACAGTCCCTGAACCTGTTACTCAGTCTCCTCAAACCTCTAACCATGACGAAGATGAACAACATTCCGAGCCGGAAACCTCATAAGACAATTCAACTCCTCTCACTGAAAGAGCCCTCCAAAAGTTCATCAAGAAAATGACCAATATTTTGTACAGGGGGGGTCACTGAAGAGGTGTTTGACATGCATGCTGAGCAAGCAGTCCACTATCACCTTCTCAAAGATGCTGTTGAAGACTATAATGATGATGTCAGGGAGCAAAATTCCACTGTCTGTCACTCCCTGACACAAATGGCTTCACACATCAATCAGTTTTTGGAATCCCTTAAGGAGCTGGCTACAGGGGTTAAGTCAGTTCAAGAATCAGTCAAGGATGATCCTGAGCTGAACAAGAAAATTCTTCAGGCATCTGAGACGTATCAGGTCAACTCGGCGGCTCTTACTGAGTTACTTGGTTTGATAAGGGATTCAAATGTTCAGAATCTCAGCTCCACGGTGGAGTCCCTCAGGTCTTCCTTCACTCAGTTGGAAGCATCAGTGACAGCTCAATCCCTGAAGTCCACATCTCTGGCATGGACAATGGGATCCAGGATGACTGCCCTTGAAAACTCTCAGGCTTCACTTGACTCCAAGGTATCTCTCATTCATCAGGATACTGCGGAGATCAAGTCCATGATGACGGAAATGTTTCAAGCCTTCAAGGGTACTTCTACTTCATCTTCAGTAACTCCAACACTTGCCATCACTGCAGCTCCGGCAATTGTTGAGGGGGAGAATGTTCCTGAAACCCCTGTTACTGATGAACAAGAAGCTGGACAGCCCTCTCACACTGAGGGGGAGCATGTCACTGAAGCCACACCAATCACACAAGTTCCACCACAAGAGGAACCAGTCTCCTCCACTCTCTTTCAGGACAGAGGAAAAAGCATAGCCACCACCTCAGAACCTGAAGTAAGACTCCAGCCTACCTCCACAATGGTGAGAACTGACCCTGATGAACCTATCAGGGTCCCATTTGCAATCAATGGAAAAATCTATCAACTCACCAATGAACAAATACAAGACTACATGGAGAGAACTGAGAAAGTGGCAAAGGCAGCTGAAGAAGAGAGATTGAGCAAGCCTGAACTGATACAGGTTGTTCATGAGGAGGCTGAAAAGATTGGTCTGGATACTGAGGCACTAGCTACTAAGCAAGCTGGTGCAGCCTTTAAAAAGGCTCAGGAAGAACAGATGATTGCTCTGAAAAAGGAAAGGGAAGAGAAGCTGAAAAGGCAAGCTCAAATCAGGAAGACCAGGGTTGAAAGATATCATTGGGTGATGAAGGAAAGATTGAAGCCTGAAACCATCACTGACATCAAAATCCACAGGAATACCAAACCCGCAATGGTCACTGTCTTCAGGGGCTGATAAAAGAATCATGGACACTCATAACCCATTCAGATTCACTGACTTTGGGATCACTGAACTTGATGAACTCCGTCCCATCATTGCCAAGAAAAATGGTGCCGTTGTTGATCAACTTCTCAAGTCACTGAGTGAAAGGTATGACAGACTGAGAGCAATGCCTGAAGCCCTCAACATTCCCTCCCTTCTTCCTGCTCCAACAACAGGAACTGCTTCATCAACTACCACCAGGAGAAAAAGAAAGCACATTGATTCCGAGCCTGAGATCAAGGTCCCAGGATTGGATTGTGATAGGTCTGTTCCTGAAGGAATCACCTTCGTGAACAATACCGTGCTTGAACACCCTGAACGAGGTCTATGCTTTACGGATGAATATGGAGACCTTGCCTTCCAAAGGTGGTCTGATATAGACAAGGCAGGGGTCACGGCAATGGTAACGTACCTGATGTTAGCTTCTCCTATACAAAGTGGTGCAAACCAAAGGTTCTGTAAGGACCTTAGGACCAAGATTGAGAAGCATCCTGAGAAACACCTGCTGAGATCAAAGAAAGCTAAGATTGAGGGACTTGGCTATCATCTGAACATCTGATCTGCAACAACTATCTTTATTTTGTTTGTAATTTGTAGGAAAAATGTAATAGCTATAAATAAAATGATGTTTTGTTTAAATAGTTATGTCCTACTTTCAATTACAACAAACATTCAGTAAGAGAAGATGTACCGTGACAACTCATGCTGAATCAAGTAACACTTAGGCTATTTGTATGTTCAAATAGGGGGAGATTGTTGGGTCACTGAATTCCCCACATCTTCTAACAAGGATTTGAACGTAAAATAACCTAAGTGCAAACAAGTCACTGAGTGAACAGTAACTCAGTGAGTCACCTTCAGGATGCTAAGACCGAGCCTAAGAAGAAAGGTTCTCCATTCAGTGAGGCGGAACTCAGTGAAGTGTGATCTAAGCCAAGAAGAAGGTGATGGGTTCAGTGAGGATGACAATAACTCACTGAACCCCAATGACTCCTCAACAACTTAATCGTACTGAAGACTGATGACATGAAGACTGAAGTTTTGGCGGGACTGGGCGGGAAAGTCTGAGCTGCTTTATTAAAGTGCTTTATCACTTTAATGTCAAACTTTCCCCAAATGGTTAAAACCAGTCTGCCATCAGAAAGTGCCTTTTGGATCTAACTCAAAGAAGGTTCCTTGCCAGAAGAATAATATCTTTCAAGATATTGTTAAGGAAGCTTTAGGTCCAATCTAACTCAAAGAACGTTACTTTATTGTTAATCATTTTTCATACAACTGTGTTCAAGTCATATAACTTGGTTACTTTAACTCTTTAGTTACTGATAACCAAGTAAAAGGGACCAACAATCGGATTTGGAGAAAATGGATAAAAGTGATAATGGGTTTTGCTAAAAACGTGTTAAATCTTGGTTTGGTATCCGGGTTTTGATGTTTGGTTGGGTTTTGATGCGTGGTCGACCCTAGCCGAGGCTCCCCCTCCTCGATTTTTATTGATTTCGGGTCGTTGTGGTCATTTTGACCCGTTTTTCTGGATGGTTGACCATTTTTGGTCATGGTGATTATTTGGCTTAATTGATTTGTCCCATGGTTTGATTATTTTGGTGTTGGTCGACTCTTGTGGGAGCCGAAGACCCAAAATGGGTCGAATGGGGTCATTTGGGTCGAGCTCGTGTGAGCTAGCCGCGACCGTAGTGGTCTCGGGTGGGACCCACGTGGCTCTTGGTATATGATTTGACTTTGGTTGACTTGATATTTGACCCGTGTACGGTTAATTTTTGAGAACCGTGGTTGATGTCGAAATATATATATTTCGGCTAATTTTTATTTGTTATGGTTATTTGTGTATATATTGATTGGTTATCATCATTATTTCGGCTTATTGGATTTTTAAGCGGATGACGAGTTATTTCGGGAAACGTGGTAAACTCAACCCACGCTACATTGGACCATTTCTTATCTTAGAAAGAATTGGGCCCGTAGCTTATATGTTGGAATTACCACATGAACTGAGTAAAGTTCACGACGTGTTTCACGTTAGTAATTTGAAGAAATGTCTTTCTGATGAGATGCCTATTATTCCAATGAAGGATATTCGTGTCGATGAGAAATTGAATTTCGATGAAGAGCCAATTGAGATTTTAGATCGTAAAGTTAAACGACTCAAGCGAAGTCGCATTCCGCTCGTCAAGGTTCGTTGGAATTCCCGACACGGACCAGAGTTTATGTGGGAACGTGAGGATGAGTTCCGGAAGAGATATCCGAAGCTTTTCGCTTCGTAGATAAATTGTTCCGAGTGAAACCCGGGATGGGTTTCTTCTGAAACTGGGAGGATGTGACAACCGGCAATTTAGAGAGTTATTTTGAAAACCCGCATTACGTTAAAGTTCGTTTATAATTTTTATTTGGAATTTTTATTCACAACGAACTTGTAAGACCTATTTTATGGATAATTATGTTTTTATGACGTTATGGAATTCGTGAATTATTTTAATAATTCATTTTGATATTATGCTCGGTGATGTATTTTTAAATTCTCACTTAGTACTACGTTGAATCTGGCACTAGGAAACTTAAAAGTTTAAAAACTTACGAGTTTTAATACGTTGGACATTTAATAACGTATTTATTATAAATTTTGGTGGAATATATATATAGCCCGTCTAATGGTGAAAAATAACGAGTTTTGGGGATGTACAATATTTTTATCGTAAGTTTTCACTTACGTGAGGGGACGTTTTTATTAATTAAACTTGGGAGTAAAAGGTTTGGTGTGCAAATAATAAGAAAACTTAGTTGAGGGACCTAAAGTGAAAATACCCTATTAAAAACCCTAACCCTAACCCATATTTATCATTTTCACTCAATCTCACCCACTCCCTCTCCTCTCTTCTTCCTCACCGCCGGCCACACCCAAAATCCGGCCACCACCGCTGTTATCCACTGTACACCGCCACTCCAAAATACTCCCCACCTTCTTCTTGTTACGTTGTGGTGATTCACGCGCCCAAAAACCATCCCCCTCACCTCGTTCTACCACCACCGACGCCACCCACATCACCTTCACCATCTTTCTTGGTTTATTATTGTAGATCCACGGGTAAGTGTGCACGAGGTGCATCGTTTTTGTTGAAAAACTTACCCAAACCCACGAATTTTTTTTAATATGGATCGGATTTGGAGAAAATGGATAAAAGTGATAATGGGTTTTGCTAAAAACGTGTTAAATCTTGGTTTGGTATCCGGGTTTTGATGTTTGGTTGGGTTTTGATGCGTGGTCGACCCTAGCCGAGGCTCCCCCTCCTCGATTTTTATTGATTTCGGGTCGTTGTGGTCATTTTGACCCGTTTTTCTGGATGGTTGACCATTTTTGGTCATGGTGATTATTTGGCTTAATTGATTTGTCCCATGGTTTGATTATTTTGGTGTTGGTCGACTCTTGTGGGAGCCGAAGACCCAAAATGGGTCGAATGGGGTCATTTGGGTCGAGCTCGTGTGAGCTAGCCGCGACCGTAGTGGTCTCGGGTGGGACCCACGTGGCTCTTGGTATATGATTTGACTTTGGTTGACTTGATATTTGACCCGTGTACGGTTAATTTTTGAGAACCGTGGTTGATGTCGAAATATATATATTTCGGCTACTTTTTATTTGTTATGGTTATTTGTGTATATATTGATTGGTTATCATCATTATTTCGGCTTATTGGATTTTTAAGCGGATGACGAGTTATTTCGGGAAACGTGGTAAACTCAACCCACGCTACATTGGACCATTTCTTATCTTAGAAAGAATTGGGCCCGTAGCTTATATGTTGGAATTACCACATGAACTGAGTAAAGTTCACGACGTGTTTCACGTTAGTAATTTGAAGAAATGTCTTTCTGATGAGATGCCTATTATTCCAATGAAGGATATTCGTGTCGATGAGAAATTGAATTTCGATGAAGAGCCAATTGAGATTTTAGATCGTAAAGTTAAACGACTCAAGCGAAGTCGCATTCCGCTCGTCAAGGTTCGTTGGAATTCCCGACACGGACCAGAGTTTATGTGGGAACGTGAGGATGAGTTCCGGAAGAGATATCCGAAGCTTTTCGCTTCGTAGATAAATTGTTCCGAGTGAAACCCGGGATGGGTTTCTTCTGAAACTGGGAGGATGTGACAACCGGCAATTTAGAGAGTTATTTTGAAAACCCGCATTACGTTAAAGTTCGTTTATAATTTTTATTTGGAATTTTTATTCACAACGAACTTGTAAGACCTATTTTATGGATAATTATGTTTTTATGACGTTATGGAATTCGTGAATTATTTTAATAATTCATTTTGATATTATGCTCGGTGATGTATTTTTAAATTCTCACTTAGTACTACGTTGAATCTGGCACTAGGAAACTTAAAAGTTTAAAAACTTACGAGTTTTAATACGTTGGACATTTAATAACGTATTTATTATAAATTTTGGTGGAATATATATATAGCCCGTCTAATGGTGAAAAATAACGAGTTTTGGGGATGTACAATATTTTTATCGTAAGTTTTCACTTACGTGAGGGGACGTTTTTATTAATTAAACTTGGGAGTAAAAGGTTTGGTGTGCAAATAATAAGAAAACTTAGTTGAGGGACCTAAAGTGAAAATACCCTATTAAAAACCCTAACCCTAACCCATATTTATCATTTTCACTCAATCTCACCCACTCCCTCTCCTCTCTTCTTCCTCACCGCCGGCCACACCCAAAATCCGGCCACCACCGCTGTTATCCACTGTACACCGCCACTCCAAAATACTCCCCACCTTCTTCTTGTTACGTTGTGGTGATTCACGCGCCCAAAAACCATCCCCCTCACCTGGTTCTACCACCACCGACGCCACCCACATCACCTTCACCATCTTTCTTGGTTTATTATTGTAGATCCACGGGTAAGTGTGCACGAGGTGCATCGTTTTTGTTGAAAAACTTACCCAAACCCACGAATTTTTTTTAATATGGATCGGATTTGGAGAAAATGGATAAAAGTGATAATGGGTTTTGCTAAAAACGTGTTAAATCTTGGTTTGGTATCCGGGTTTTGATGTTTGGTTGGGTTTTGATGCGTGGTCGACCCTAGCCGAGGCTCCCCCTCCTCGATTTTTATTGATTTCGGGTCGTTGTGGTCATTTTGACCCGTTTTTCTGGATGGTTGACCATTTTTGGTCATGGTGATTATTTGGCTTAATTGATTTGGCCCATGGTTTGATTATTTTGGTGTTGGTCGACTCTTGTGGGAGCCGAAGACCAAAAATGGGTCGAATGGGGTCATTTGGGTCGAGCTCGTGTGAGCTAGCCGCGACCGTAGTGGTCTCGGGTGGGACCCACGTGGCTCTTGGTATATGATTTGACTTTGGTTGACTTGATATTTGACCCGTGTACGGTTAATTTTTGAGAACCGTGGTTGATGTCGAAATATATATATTTCGGCTAATTTTTATTTGTTATGGTTATTTGTGTATATATTGATTGGTTATCATCATTATTTCGGCTTATTGGATTTTTAAGCGGATGACGAGTTATTTTGGACTCGTGGTATATATTGAAGAAGTGTTGACGAAAAATGGTTTTGGGGACCGATTGTGAGACGGTCACTTAGATTGACGGAGATAGGTTAGTCGGGTGCCGTAGTCGGACCCTATTGTTGGAGCACGTGGATTGGGATTGTGTTGGACGGAGATACTTTTGTATTTATGACATTTGCTTATTACTTTGAACTTGGACAATGAGCCTAGAGTCATGACTCGGACATGTGACCATTTCGTATGACTCGATAACTATTTACAAATAAAACATAAGTAATAAAACTCGTAATAATAGTTATTGATAATATAAACGTTTATATGAATATATAGACGTGAATAACGGATATATAATTATATAAGCGCGTATATTAATAATAATAATAATCACGAGTCATATTATAAATAATACGACTAGATATATATTATGCTACGAAAGTGGCGTAATATTATTGAACGTATTATTATTATAAAAATGTGTTATAAAACGAGAAACTCTCGACAATTACTAAATATTAAACAAAATGCCATTTTATATATATAACGAGTAAACTTATCGAGTTATGCGGAGTCGTTGTCACTCGAGTTCAGGTAAGTTTTATTTGTGACTTTCGTGTTGTCACGGATATATGACGATTAATATAAACGTTTTCTATAACTAAATAACCACTTAACCATAGGGTTGAACCGGGTTATTTGGCTATATGAAATGAATATATTAATGGGCATCGTATCCTACGACGCCCATAGGTTGTGGTATATGTAAAGTGTAATAAATTGCGAATATATATATCGGAAATCTGGCCAATTTGACGATGTATATGAGGAATTTATTAAACTACGATATATACCATATAGTATTTATATGCTATGTGCTGTAGGATTGGATGTAATCTTGGAACGGTATGTTACGTAAATAAATATGAGGATTGTTAAATCGACGGATTTGATAAACTTCGGCGATTTATTTAAATAATATATTGGTCTAATATTAGATCTATAGTTCATTTTATTATTCTTTGTGTGACCTTTTTGGTTTGTTTTGTGTCGACCCACCACCCGTATGGATACCAAACGCAAATACAACAAACTAATACGAAATGGATTTTCGGAAATAAAACGGATTTCGTCCGGGTTTGGGAATATTTTGAATTTGAGGAAATGATTTCTGAACGAGTTAATATTGTTAGGTCGTGCCGAGTCCGTAGTTGCTGTTTCGTGAGTTACTATACATCTTATTTCTACCGACTTCTTCTTGCTATTTTCTGGACTTGAGGTGAGTCATAGCCCTACTTTTAATCTTGAACTATGTTTTTAATAGTTGGGGTGAGAAACGTGCAAATTATTTATGTGGACTATTATCGCTTCTATATTCTTTCTAAAACTTGCTATGCGTATAGACTAGGATGTATTGTCAGCTTTAGTCACATATATTTTGTGTGTACTATTCAAGGTTGGCTTATTTGGAATTGTCAGCTTTAGTCACACGGTTTCGTGTGTACTATTCAAGGTTGGCTTATTTAGATACTGTAGTGTGCACCTATAGGTTATTAATACTTCGAAGGTTATCCGAGTATTTATGATATTGCGGGGGTTACCCGAATATCTATGTTAGAGCGGAGGGTATCCGTGTGTTAGGATTGGAGCGGAGGGTATCCGCAGGTTTTTAGTGAATCCTTAGTCTAGCTAGCAAGCGTTTTGCGTATATGTCCACTATATTGTTAGATGAATTTAAACCTATGATCTCACCAGCGAAAGCTGACTTTTAGCACGTTTTCTCAGGTAATTAAGTGATGATATGGATGCTTGGAATGGAAGGCTCGGCTAAGGCTCTTGGTTTATGGATCTATTTTTCTAAACTCTGATAATTAATTTTGGACCTACTGTTATGTTATTTTGGGCCTGACTCTGAATGATGTTGGGATAAATGTAAACTTTAAAACCCCATTTTGGTTGCGTTTTTATTATGTTTACTTTATCTCGTTCTATTATGTCTTGTGTTGGATACCAATCCCCGTAGCACCCCGAAAGCTTGTTGAGTCTTCTGCTGTATCAAATTTTGGGGGTGTTACAGATTGGTATCAGAGCCAAGGTTATAGAGAACTAGGTAAATAAACGCCTAAACTATAACCGAATTTTTATAGAAAATGATCCTTGACCACTGCCCGCCAGCCCGCCAAGCCGAAGCATCTTCTATTATTTGAGGTATTAGGAGATATTTGAGATGATTGTTAGATTTGGGATTCTTGAGATGATTTAAGGTTTATGGATTTTAGTAATAAGATGGCGTTTCGAGGAATTATCTGGTCTAAATGTTTTATAAACATTTTAGTAATGCGGTGTTTGAAACTCTTTTTATTGAGATTATATGTTTGAATCATTTGATGAGGATTTTTGGTATGGTATTTTGAGTTGTGATTCAGTTGTTTTGAAACACTTACACCTACCCTACCCCGTTGTCACAGACCATGGCCTCCCATATGCCCGATGTTGTCGAGGATATTCTTACTGCACCGGTTTTACCTGCACAGTTCACTATGGCATCTGATGATCCTTACCAGATGGCCATGCTTTCAGCTACTGTGCCGCAGACAGCTTCTACTTCAGCACTACCTCTGCATCTACGTACTTACCCTTCATCAGGCTTTGGCTCGCGTGGCCCCATGCTTTGCCCATCGAGCTACGGCACGCATGTCGGTACGCCCTACTCCATCACCTTTACAGATTGATGCTCACTCTCTCCTGTCTGAGGCGCCACCCACATCATTGCGTCGTCGTCCTAGATCACCTACCACATCTCCACATGGTTCACCTAGTAGGAGACGACGATTGATGAGGTACTCTTCCGATGAGGATGAGGAGGAGTACGAGGGTGAGGATGAGGCTGATGACCCTGAGCAGGAGGATGACCCTCAGGAGGTTGAGCAGGGTGGTGATGATGACCCTCAGGAGGAGGATGACCCTCAGGAGGATGAGATGCCTGATGATGATGATGTGTTAGTACCACCAGCTCAGGCTGAGGAGCTTGATTCACCTGTACATCCAATTGGGCCTGATTCACCTGATCATCCGTTTTTTTTTTAGTTGCCACCTGGTAGTCCCGATGGGTCGGATGCATCTTCTGAGGTTTCTGCTGAGCATGCAGAGTTAGGTGAGATTGGTAGGTTATGGGCTCAGATTACTAAGCTTGGTGAGAGAGTTGCACGTGTATCTGATCGACTTGAGAGGGTTATTGGAGAGTTCATAGCGGATCTGAGAGTTGATATGACTGTGGTTGTGGGCAGGACTGCTGAGATGAGGAGAGTTTTGATGGAGGTTCACGAGCATATCGATAGTTTGCAGCGAGGTTTTGTTACTGCTCGTGAGGCTGACCGCAAGCTATGGCAAAGGAATGCCGAGCTAGAGAAGGAGGTGGCTGACCTCAAGAGAGACCGAGACACCCATAGCGTGGAGCTAGGATCGTTATGGAGAGATCTTGATGGCTTGAGGCAGGAGTTGAGGAGCCTCCGCCAGCAGCGTGGCTAGTTGCTTGGGTTATGTTGTCTTGTTGCTTTCTTAACCGAGGAGTGTTCGGTTAGAAAAGCTAGTTATCATGTTTTGATGTATTTTGTTCAGTATTCGTCTCGTTTGGAACGATTAGTATGTTTTGTGTTTTCCGGTAGTTGGAACGATGTTAGATCTCTATTGTATGGTTGATGGTTATTAATATATGGTATTATGTGATTTTGGGTATTATGGAAATTGTGTCCCTATTCGCTTTATTGATGTTACGTGGTGTATTGTTGCTATTCTTTCCATGACTTGGCTTCGTTGAATTACTTTTGTTGAGCATATTGATAAGTTCTATTGGAGACTCATGAACTTGTGTGATGTTTCGGATCAATGGCCCCACGACGAAACCCTGTTAGAGCTACCAGAACAGGTCCTGCAGTGACTACTCCTGGTCGCCGAGGACGCCGACCTACTCGAAATGTTGAAACCCCTACTCCTGACAACCTGGACACTACTAACCGCAACAACAGGAATCAAAATGTTGATGTTCAGGGAGACAATGATCATGTTCCACTTAATGCACCTACTGTGGATCAAGCAATGATCAATCAACTTGTGGAACAAAGAGTTGCTGAACTACTAGCTGAGTCAAATCATTTCAACAATTCGGCTGGAACTTTTCCACCTGTTCGTGCTAATGGATGTCAATACAAGGAGTTCAAGATTTGTGGACCCATTGAGTTTGGTGGAACTGAAGGAGTGGTTTACTTAGTCAGATGGATTGAGAAGACTGAGTCAGTGTTCAATGTCAGTGGTTGTGGGGAGAATGCGAAGGTAAAGTTTGCTTCTTTTACTTTCAAGGATGAAGCTTTAACTTGGTGGAACAATTACCGAAATTCAGTTGGGAGTGATGTAGCTTATGCCATGACTTGGGAGCAATTTAAGTCTTTGCTGATTCAGACTTATTGCCCAAGGAATGAGGTTAAGAAGCTAGAGATTGAGTTTTGGAACCACAAGGTGAAAGGTAATGATATGACGACTTACAATCGTCGTTACCAGGAATTGGCCTTGCTTTGCCCGGATATGGTGAAAACCGAGACTCAAAAGATCGAGAGGTATACTGATGGGTTGCCTGTAGCTACAAGGAATGATGTGATTTCTGCTAGGCCTGCAAACATCCATGAGGCAATCACTATTGCTCAACAACTTATGGATTCGTTGGAATTAGAAGGAGCTGATAAGGAGAAGAATGGAAAGAGAAAGAGAGACCAACACTCTAAGGGTAATGATCACCGAAGCAAGAGACAAGCTAAGGCTTATGCTATTGGGAATGGAGATAAGAAGAATCAGAACAGTGATGCACCCAAGTGTGGTCGTTACCACCAGCATCATACTGGATGGTGTAGTGTGAAATGCCAGAGCTGCTCAGAGAAAGTACACATAGCTAAGGATTGTAGAGCTTGACCTCTTGTTATGGTTCAGGCTGATCCTGAGATGAGAAACAAGGCAGATGTTACTTGTTATGGGTGTGGAAATAAGGAACACTATAGGAACGAGTGTAGAGAATCGTGGAACCATGGAAATCAAGGCTCGGGTGGTAATGGGTACAATCATGGAAACCGTGGAGCTGGAGGAAACCGTGGACGACAAGATAATGGGGACCAACGTGTGGAAGCTGGAGCTGCTCAGGGAAGAGTGTATGCACTCGGGAACGAGAGAGGAGAAGATCCGAACGTCGTTACTGGTACGTTCCTTCTCAATAATCGTTACGCTTCCATACTATTTGATACTGGTGCCGATAGGAGTTTTGTGTCCACTACGTTTGCACCCTTACTAGAGAAACCCCCGATGGCCTTAGGAATTGGATATGATATTGAGTTAGCAAACGAAAATATAGAAAGGATTAATACCATCATTCGTGGTTGCACGTTAAATTTCTTGAACCACCCTTTCAATATAGATCTTCTACCCGTCACGTTAGGAAGTTTTGATGTTATCATTGGTATGGATTGGTTGTCGAAGTATCGTGCTCACATACTTTGCGACGAGAAGATCGTGCGTGTGCCATACGGAAAGGAAATCCTAAATATATTGGGAGATCGGAAGGATTCTAGGAGCCCATCCCGATTAGCAGTTATTTCTTGCACTAAGTTACCAAAGCTAATGGAGAAGGGATGTTACCTTTTCTCGGCTCAAATTTCTGAGAAAGGTGGGATGAAGAAAAAGGAAAGGTGCATTGGAGATGTGCCTATAGTTCGTGATTTTCCTGATGTGTTTCCCGATGATTTGCCGGGAATCCCGCCGACTAGACAAGTGGAGTTTCAGATTGAGTTGATACCTGGTGCTGCACCTGTAGCACGAGCGCCTTATCGTCTTGCACCTACCGAACTAGAAGAGTTGTCAAAACAATTAGCGGAGTTAGCCGAAAAAGGATTCATAAGACCAAGTTCTTCACCTTGGGGAGCCCCAGTCTTATTTGTGAAGAAGAAGGATGGATCGTTCCGTATGTGCATTGATTACCGAGAGCTGAACAAGTTAACGGTGAAGAATAGATACCCGTTACCTAGGATCGACGACTTGTTTGATCAACTCCAAGGATCGAGTGTGTATTCGAAGATCGATTTGAGATCGGGATATCATCAACTTCGAGTTCGCGAGGAAGATATTCTGAAAACGGCTTTCAGAACCCGTTACGGGCATTACGAGTTTCAGGTGATGCCGTTTGGGTTGACTAACGCACCGGCGGTATTCATGGATCTCATGAATCGGGTGTGTAAGCCTTACTTAGATAAGTTCGTGATTGTGTTCATCGATGACATCCTGATTTATTCAAAGAGTGAGAAGGAGCATGAGGAGCATCTAATACTCATCTTAGAATTGCTCAGGAAGGAGAAACTCTATGCCAAGTTTTCGAAATGCGAATTTTGGATTACGACGGTACAATATTTGGGTCATGTGATTGATAGACAAGGAGTCCATGTGGATCCTGCTAAGATTGAGGCAATAAAAGATTTGGGCTGCACCTACAACCCCAACCGAAGTTCGTCAATTTTTGGGTTTAGCTGGTTATTACCGAAGATTCATTGAGGGATTTCCGAAGATAGCTAAACCATTAACCAAATTGACTCAAAAAAGTGTTACGTATGAATGGGGAGATAAAGAAGAGGAAGCATTTCAATTGCTTAAGAAGATGTTGTGTAGTGCTCCTATCTTAGCGTTACCGGAAGGTAACGAGGATTTCGTCGTCTATTGTGACGCCTCACATAAAGGATTGGGAGCCGTGTTAATGCAACGAGAGAAGGTGATAGCTTATGCTTCCCGACAGCTCAAAAAGCATGAGAAAAACTACACCACCCATGATTTGGAATTAGGTGCTGTGGTTTTTGCCTTAAGGATATGGAGACATTACTTGTATGGAACAAAGTGTGTTGTGTTCACTGACCATAAAAGTCTACAACACATCTTGAATCAAAAAGAGCTCAATATGAGACAACGACGTTGGATTGAGTTGCTAAGCGATTATGATTGTGAAATTCGCTACCATCCTGGTAAAGCAACCGTTGTTGCTGATGCTCTTAGTCGAAAGAAAAGAATACCACCGTTACGAGTTAGGTCATTGGGAATGACTATCGTATCGCCATTACCGTCTCAAATACTTGAAGCTCAAACGGAAGCGTTGAAAGCAGAAAACAGATCTGCTGAGAATATATTTGGGATGGCTGAGAATGAGAAAGGATTTGTTAAGCGTTCTGATGGATTGCTATGTTTTGGAGATCGGATTTGGGTACCTTTATATGGAGGAATTCGGGAGTTAATTATGCATGAGTCGCATAAGTCGAGGTACTCTATTCATCCTGGGTCTGACAAGATGTACCAGGATCTTAAGAAGTTCTATTGGTGGCCAAACATGAAGGCAGATATAGCATCGTACGTTAGTAAGTGCTTGACATGTTCTAAGGTTAAAGCCGAACATCAGAGACCGTCAGGATTACTAACGCAACCAGAACTTCCAGTCTAGAAATGGGAGCGGATTACAATGGACTTCATTACCAAATTACCGAGGACAGCTAGCGGTTGTGACGCTATCTGGGTAATTGTGGATCGTCTGACAAAGTCTGCTCATTTCTTAGCAATTAGTGAAGATGATAGTGTGGATAAACTTGCGAGGTTGTATGTGAAGGAAATTATTTCTCGTCATGGAGTCCCGATATCTATTATTTCGGATCGCGATAGCCGTTTTACGTCAGCTTTGTGGCGATCACTTCAAACGGCTTTGGGGACAAGACTTGATATGAGTACTGCATATCATCCCCAAACCGATGGTCAAAGTCAGAGGACCATTCAGACTTTAGAGGATATGCTTCGTGCATGTATCATAGACTTTGATAAAGGCTGGGAGAAGTACTTACCCCTTGCGGAATTCTCCTATAATAATAGCTACCACACAAGTCTTAAAGCTGCACCATTCGAAGCTTTGTATGGCAGAAAGTGTCGTTCACCTATTGGTTGGGCAGAAGTTGGAGATAGCCAACTCACAGGCCCTGAACTTATCTTGGAAACTACAAAGAAAGTAGCTCAGATTCGTGATCGGTTGCAAGCAGCCAGAGATAGGCAGAAAAGTTACGCCGATCAGAGACGTAAACCCTTGGAGTTCTAGGTTGGAGACAAAGTGATGCTGAAAGTCTCGCCTTGGAAGGGTGTGATACGTTTCGGGAAACGTGGTAAACTCAACCCACGCTACATTGGACCATTTCTTATCTTAGAAAGAATTGGGCCCGTAGCTTATAGGTTGGAATTACCACATGAACTGAGTAAAGTTCACGACGTGTTTCACGTTAGTAATTTGAAGAAATGTCTTTCTGATGAGATGCCTATTATTCCAATGAAGGATATTCGTGTCGATGAGAAATTGAATTTCGATGAAGAGCCAATTGAGATTTTAGATCGTAAAGTTAAACGACTCAAGCGAAGTCGCATTCCGCTCGTCAAGGTTCGTTGGAATTCCCGACATGGACCAGAGTTTACGTAGGAACGTGAGGATGAGTTCCGGAAGAGATATCCGAAGCTTTTCGCTTCGTAGATAAATTGTTCCGAGTGAAACCCGGGACGGGTTTCTTCTGAGACTGGGAGGATGTGACAACCGGAAATTTAGAGAGTTATTTTGAAAACCCGCATTACGTTAAAGTTCGTTTATAATTTTTATTTGGAATTTTTATTCACAACGAACTTGTAAGACCTATTTTATGGATAATTATGTTTTTATGACGTTATGGAATTCGTGAATTATTTTTATAATTCATTTTGATATTATGCTCGGTGATGTATTTTTAAATTCTCACTTAGTACTACGTTGACTCTGGCACTAGGAAACTTAAAAGTTTAAAAACTTACGAGTTTTAATACGTTGGACATTTAATAACGTATTTATTATAAATTTCGGTGGAATATATATATAGCCGTCTAATGGTGAAAAATAACGAGTTTTGGGGATGTACAATATTTTTATCGTAAGTTTTCACTTACGTGAGGGGACGTTTTTATTAATTAAACTTGGGAGTAAAAGGTTTGGTGTGCAAATAATAAGAAAACTTAGTTGAGGGACCTAAAGTGAAAATACCCTATTAAAAACCCTAACCCTAACCCATATTTATCATTTTCACTCAATCTCACCCACTCCCTCTCCTCTCTTCTTCCTTACCGCCGGCCACACCCAAAATCCGGCCACCACCGCTGTTATCCACTGTACACCGCCACTCCAAAATACTCCCCACCTTCTTCTTGTAACGTTGTGGTGATTCACGCGCCCAAAAACCATCCCCCTCGCCTCGTTCTACCACCACCGACGCCACCCACATCACCTTCACCATCTTTCTTGGTTTATTATTGTAGATCCACGGGTAAGTGTGCACGAGGTGCATCGTTTTTGTTGAAAAACTTACCCAAACCCACGAATTTTTATTAATATGGATCGGATTTGGAGAAAATGGATAAAAGTGATAATGGGTTTTACTAAAAACGTGTTAAATCTTGGTTTGGTATCCGGGTTTTGATGTTTGGTTGGGTTTTGATGCGTGGTCGACCCTAGCCGAGGCTCCCCCTCCTCGATTTTTATTGATTTCGGGTCGTTGTGGTCATTTTGACCCGTTTTTCTGGATGGTTAACCATTTTTGGTCATGGTGATTATTTGGCTTAATTGATTTGGCCCATGGTTTGATTATTTTGGTGTTGGTCGACTCTTGTGGGAGCCGAAGACCCAAAATGGGTCGAATGGGGTCATTTGGGTCGAGCTCGTGTGAGCTAGCCGCGACCGTAGTGGTCTCGGGTGGGACCCACGTGGCTCTTGGTATATGATTTGACTTTGGTTGACTTGATATTTGACCCGTGTACGGTTAATTTTTGAGAACCGTGGTTGATGTCGAAATATATATATTTCGGCTAATTTTTATTTGTTATGGTTATTTGTGTATATATTGATTGGTTATCATCATTGTTTCGGCTTATTGGATTTTTAAGCGGATGACGAGTTATTTTGGACTCGTGGTATATATTGAAGAAGTGTTGACGAAAAATGGTTTTGGGGACCGATTGTGAGACGGTCACTTAGATTGACGGAGATAGGTTAGTCGGGTGCCGTAGTCGGACCCTATTGTTGTAGCACGTGGATTGGTATTGTGTTGGACGGAGATACTTTTGTATTTATGACATTTGCTTATTACTTTGGACTTGGACAATGAGCCGAGAGTCATGACTCGGACATGTGACCATTTCGTATGACTCGATAACTATTTACAAATAAAACATAAGTAATAAAACTCGTAATAATAGTTATTGATAATATAAACGTTTATATGAATATATAGACGTGAATAACGGATATATAATTATATAAGCGCGTATATTAATAATAATAATAATCACGAGTCATATTATAAATAATACGACTAGATATATATTATGCTACGAAAGTGGCGTAATATTATTGAACGTATTATTATTATAAAAATGTGTTATAAAACGAGAAACTCTCGACAATTACTAAATATTAAACAAAATGCCATTTTATATATATAACGAGTAAACTTATCGAGTTATGCGGAGTCGTTGTCACTCGAGTTCAGGTAAGTTTTATTTGTGACTTTCGTGTTGTCACGGATATATGACGATTAATATAAACGTTTTCTATAACTAAATAACCACTTAACCATAGGGTTGAACCGGGTTATTTGGCTATATGAAATGAATATATTAATGGGCATCGTATCCTACGACGCCCATAGGTTGTGGTATATGTAAAGTGTAATAAATTGCGAATATATATATCGGGAAATCTAGCCAATTTGACGATGTATATGAGGAATTTATTAAACTACGATATATACCATATAGTATTTATATGCTATGTGCTGTAGGATTGGGTGTAATCTTAGAACGGTATGTTACGTAAATAAATATGAGGATTATTAAATCGACGGATTTGATAAACTTCGGCGATTTATTTAAATAATATATTGGTCTAATATTAGATCTATAGTTCATTTTATTATTCTTTGTGTGACCTTTTTGGTTTGTTTTGTGTCGACCCACCACCCGTATGGATACCAAACGCAAATACAACAAACTAATACGAAATGGATTTTCGGAAATAAAACGGATTTCGTCCGGGTTTGGGAATATTTTGAATTTGAGGAAATGATTTCTGAACGAGTTAATATTGTTAGGTCGTGCTGAGTCCGTAGTTGCTGTTTCGTGAGTTACTATACATCTTATTTCTACCGACTTCTTCTTGCTATTTTCTGGACTTGAGGTGAGTCATAGCCCACTTTTAATCTTGTACTATGTTTTCAATACTTGGGGTGAGAAACGTGCAAATTATTTATGTGGACTATTATCACTTCTATATTCTTTCTAAAACTTGCTATGCGTATGGACTAGGATGTATTGTCAGCTTTAGTCACATATATTTTGTGTGTACTATTCAAGGTTGGCTTATTTAGATACTGTAGTGTGCACCTATAGGTTATTAATACTTCGGAGGTTATCCGAGTATTTATGATATTGCGGGGGTTACCCGAATATCTATGTTAGAGCGGAGGGTATCCGTGTGTTAGGATTGGAGCGGAGGGTATCCGCAGGTTTTTAGTGAATCTTTAGTCTAGCTAGCAAGCGTTTTGCGTATATGTCCACTATATTGTTAGATGAATTTAAACCTATGATCTCACCAGCGAAAGCTGACTTTTAGCACGTTTTCTCAGGTAATTAAGTGATGATATGGATGCTTGGAATGGAAGGTTCGGCTAAGGCTCATGGTTTATAAAACCAACACCGGATGTGGCACGGGCCACACCCAATTTTGAGTCACGAAGTGTAATGTACTCTTAAAAAGTGTCGTTTTTCAATACGTGCAACCCCCAATAATATTTTTGCTACTTTATTTCTTTATAGTGGAACTTGAGTTTAACCCAAAAATACTACAATATATGATGCAAATTTTAGTACTTATAATAGAAAGAAGTTATGCAAGAATTTCAAAAAAATTTGTGCAACACCCATTTCAAAATCCTGGGTCTGTCCCTGAATGTACACCATGCATAGCCTACTTGTACTGAGTTACGTGAGCCACAAGTAAGCTGATAGATTAAGCTAAGGACAATCTAAGCAGCTTAATAATTTGCAGAGAGAGAATCCAAGACTTTTAGAGAGAGAGAAGAAACCTGGGCCCACAACAAAGAATGATTGAGTACTCACTACGATTCCATTTCCATCTCCTATAAATAATCAAATCCATCCTTCACATCATTTCAAACTCTTCAAATTATTCCAATAGAAATGACAGAAGAAGAATTTCAAGAATCCGAGGTTATGTTCTCCGGCAGCAACGTCAAAAACTTTGAGAAGAAAGATTCTTATAATTCTGATAGGGATGAGTTAAGAAGAGCGAAAAGAAAAGAGTTAGGGAAGAAGGACATGAAAACTAAGCCCGTGGCAGTTAATATACCCGTGAATATGGCTTTGTTTCGTTATATTGAGCCGAGTTTATTTGAATATGAGGATGAAGGTGATCAAGAAATGATGCCACCTCATTTGATAGTAAGAAGGCGATTACAAGAAAAAATGGCGTTTTCGGTTTGTTCCGGAATTGGAAGGACATTAAAAGGAAGAGATTTGAGCGAAATGAGAAACTCCGTTTTAAAAATGACGGGGTTTCTCGAATCTTGATGATAACGAATCGCGATTTTTAGATGATGTTTTATTAAAATTTAGCTTCGACTTTTGTTTGCAGAAAAATGAAGAAAATTTCGAAGTAATTTTTAGATGATGTATTATTGTAAGTCGATGTAGTTCAATTCACTTGGAAACAAAATGTAACAAAATTGTTAGAATTAACAACTTGTTTTCTAATATTTGTATTATACTTATTTATTCATTTACTTTCTTAAATCTTGCGGCAAAAGTAAATAAATGTGAATTATAATGTACATATTTTGTTTCTATATTTGATTTGCGTGAAGAAAGAAACATAAATATAACTTTAATTATTCAAAATAGGAATATCAAACATGCAGAACTGTTATTGTACAATACACGTATGTGCACTGACATTTATTGTCCTAAACGTTAGTAATATATATAGACAAAGTTTTTATGATAATCTTTTAAAATAAAAACATATAAAACTGTCATTTTTTGGACTTGGTAGATCGAGATCAGTTGAAACTTGCAATGGAATATTGATAAATGGAAGATAACGAATTTGCAAATGGAAGTCCATTGGACCATACCTAAGATTTTTGAGAGAGTGTTGTAAAAATGTTCTGAGAAGGGTGCACATAAACTTTTTAAACATAAATTCTGCACCATCTAGATTTTTGGCTAAACTGAAGTAGCAAAAAAAAATAAAAAATTGAATGTTGCAGGATTAAAAACACAACGCTTTAAGAAAAAGATTACACTTCGTGACCTAAAATTGAGTATGGCCTCAGCCACACTCAACTCCCCGGCCGGGAGTCTGTGCTTAATATAAGCTGGTAAAACCAAGGTTTTCAAGATCGGGATCCTACCCAGGATCGTTTTCGTCTTTGCAAGATTGTGATCGTAAGATCGGATTGGGATCGTAAGATCCTACTCTAATGTTATTTCTTAATAGTTTTTGTAATATTATACAAATCTACAAATTATTATACATTATAGACACAAAATATTATAAATGTTTCATAGAAATATTATTCTAAATTATGATTATGAAATGTTTAAAAAAATTAACATGTTGTTTTTTGAATCTTACAAAAAGACAACTCATAAATTTATAGTTTTTTAATTTGTAATCCGAGAAAAGTAAGATCGGATCGGATTAGATCTTAAGATCGTATGGTCAAGATTGGGATCCTATAAGATCTTAAGCTTGCAAAGATCTTATGTAGGATTCAGATCATTTTTGCTTTACAGTATCGTAAAATCGTAAGATCATAAGATCAGGATCGGGATCCTGACAACTATGGGTAAAACTATTATAGTATGGTGATTTTGTACATGGCCACACCCGGCTCCCCGCCGGCTGTGAGTCTGTGCTTAGTATAAACTGGTAAAACTATTAAAGTATGGTGATTTTGTACATGTTGACCCCGATACGATTGTGAACCATGTAAAAATTTAGAGCTTTCAAGTCTTTTTCTTTTCTAGCTAGCTATGTTTTCGTGATTACTTATCTTATGTGTCATCCGTAACCAATCAACTGAATTTTAGTTTATTAGTTTACTCCAGATTTTCATGTGTCTATTTCTTAACCCTTAACAATACCTTTGACCAAAACCAATATAATTTCAATGTATCACCCCTACGTTATATTTTGTCATCTTTGTCTTTTGTCATCGGTCCATAATAAAGAGTAAAAAAATATCACAATCATAGAAAACCAAGAAGTCAAGAATATATGACTTGAAATAATACAGTAATTTTTTGCATGGTAGGTGTTAAGTTTGGAAGACAGAAGAAAACCATTAGAATGATGGAGTTGCGAAATTTATTTCCCAATAAAGAAACTCTGCAATAAAAAATTAACTTGTGGTATTGTATGTCGATGGAGTTATGAAATTTATTTCCCAATGAAGAAATTCTACATTAAAAAATTAACTTGTGGTTTTGTATGTCATTATTGTAAGAAGTTCCCCACCACCCAAACATTATTATTAAAATTGTTCTAGCTCTAAAATAATACATAAACAAGAAATACTTAATTAGTCAGCACATACAAGTATACAACAATTTTAAACTCTAAACCAAGAATGATAGAGTGGCTCGGTTTAAATAACAAATAACGTGTCTCACAAGTTGGCAAAAATTTATCATGTAAATAATTAATGTGATTACACCAAAATGAGTATTTCTTGTTTCAAAATGGCATAAATCTTGTGTTAAACATTGTTTTTCATCGTATTTAACATTTATAGAGCATTTAGTACTCACTTTATTCTTTGTAACAATACGTATAAGCATATCAAATATTAAGCATTTAGCTAATCAGACCACATCCAACATTAGATAATAAAACATATTATATTTTTATGTTTCTAAATCCGATTCATTTTAGGCACAAATATAGTCATATTTTTAGGTATTTGAATCATTTTTCATAAAATATTTCAGGATAAAAGATTACATATTTGATAACAATGTTGAGATATAAAACTAGAAAGATCGAATATATATTTTATTTGTTGACTAATTTTATTCCATTTCTTGACATCACATGGTTGAAAAATGAAAGAAGAATATAATCTTTGGAGTTTTATTAAGGCACATACCAAAATCTAGATGGCATTGTTAAGATAATATGAGTATATATTTTGTTGTACGTTTTAAGAAACCTCATATTTTCAGTAACACATAACACATCTATATTACATATAATGTAAAAACAGTCAAACTTGAAAAGTGAAATTCTTGAAATTGGTCAATCTTGAAAATCTTGAAATTCTTGAAATTGGTCAATCTTGAAAAAATGGTCAATTTTCAAAAGTGTAAATCTTAAAAAATCTTATTAAAGGAAATTATGAAATATAATTAATACTCTTATTAAAACACCCCATTACTTAAAAGTACAATGATACAACCAATTAATACAAATCACAAACCGGGTTGACCTGGGACGCTTCAAACCAGACGGGTTGAACCGGTTTAATTTGACCCGTTTTTAACCCAACCTAGCAAGTTGACCCGGTTTAAATCGACCAATTTTTCGACTGGAATGGTTCACCCGGTTGAACCACCTGGGTCGAACCGGGTTTCAAGACATTATGTTTAATTCCTAAATATTCAAACTTTTATTATTTTTCATTTATAACCTATAAACTTTTTTTGATGAATAAACTATTTGTCGAATAAACTATTTGTCTCTATAAAGAATGTATCGTCAAATTTTGAAAAGTGAAATCTTAAAAATCAAAGGTGAGAGAAATGCATAGTATAATTAATATTTTTATCAAATTAAAAACAACCAATTAAAACACCCCTTACTGCAAATGATGTCTAGCTCAGTTGGACAGATGCATCCGTGGTTTTACCCAAGGTCTTGAGTTCGATCCTAAGGGATGGCAAGCCTTGGGGTTTTTCCTTCCGAATACTTGTTTCGGCCCTTGGTCAACATCTCATTGTCTAAGGGTTCGTGCAAGGCTTCACCTTTATACGGTGAGGTTTCCCTGATGTCGTATCCCGACTGAATGTTCGAAAAAAAAAAATACCCCTTACTAAAAAGTACAACAAAATTTTCAAAATGTACAATTTAAACAAGCTACAACATAATCTAAATATAAAATAATTAACACACTAGCTAATGTTATTTTACACATTATACAAATTAATAAAATACACAAAGCTTCATACAAGCTAACAAGTTGATGGTACATATAGTTTTGAAAACTGGACCGGACCAACAGGTTCAACCGGGAACCGGTGTCGCCACCGGTTCGTCTAACTAATAAAAGTCATACGAAAACATATATTTCAAAATGAAACTATTAATACACATCGAAAACCGGGTTGACCTGGGACGCTTCAAACCCGGCGGGTTGACCCGGTTTAATTTGACCCGTTTTCGACCCAACCCGTCGGGTTCACTCGATTTAAATCGACCCATTTTTCATCCAGAACGGGTCGAACCGAGTTTCAAAACATTATGTTTAATCTCTAAATCTTTAAACTTTTATTATTTTTCGTTTATAACCCATAAACTTTTTTTATCACTAAACAATCTGTCGCTATAAAATCCCGTTGCTATGCACGGGTACTCGTCTAGTATTACACATACGTGACTCTTTTGTAATTAAAATAAAACGTTGAAAATCGACTCTTTTGTAATTATTTGAAGGTTACATCATCGTTATCGTGTGTCTTCTTTCTATCCATAAACACCTTAAGCATCTATTGTCAACATCAAAAACGATGAATTTAATAAAACAAACAAATCACACGTCTCTACAATAGACAACTATCATGTGTCTATGATCATAACAACCACTAATATTTAATCTTCTCTAATGAAAACCAAAGACTTAATAATACGACCAGGCCCGTCCCATTTATTTGAGTAGTATGGTGCGAAACTATTAATGAGACCTTGTAAATCACAAAAAAATTTAACTATTATAGAAAATTCAAAACATAATATACTTAGACATGTATAATTACTAAAGGACATATACTGAATCGGAGGCTCTTTCACATAATATTTAAAAAGAGCTATAAAAATTCAAGTTAGACATGTATAAATGCTAATGTACATACTACATATACAAAATCAAAGGCCCCTCGCAAATTGTAGACTTGTGCGACTGCCCCACTTGCACATGTTAATCAGCAACTGAATACAACTATTTCAAAAAAATTGGAACAAAACAAACAAAAACAATTAAAGAAGCAAAAGAAAATAAATATAAAATGAAAGCTATAATTCATCTCGAAAAAGAGGTAAAAAAGTGTTTGTCTAAGCTTATTCGATAGGCTAATGAGTTTATCAAAAGATAGATAACCTCATAAATTCATTTTCTATTAACATATTCACTTGAGCTTATGATATATATATATATATATATATATATATATATATATATATATATATATATATATATATATATATATATATATATATATATATATATATAATAGAGTTGATGAGCCTATCAATTTTTCAATAAGTATATAATCTCATCAAATAAGCTTAGACAAATGCACCCATCAATACAATAAAGTAAGTACAATGAGAAGAATGTCGATGGAAGGAAACGGCCAACGGTTAGCTGAGAGACGATAGTAAGGTGACAAGAACCGACGATGATGACGGGTAACCGTACAACTTTTTCTAGCAAAAAATAAGTTTGGAGAATGCTTTTCGTCCTCACTAGGCATGCAAATGTCATTTCAAATAAATCAAAACTTGTTTTATCTTGAATTATTATAGATATACATCTATTGAAGCGAATGAGTGTAAAAAATAATACTAGTAACAATAATGCTATGAGCACATGCAAATATGCGATTGAAACCACATAAACTAGCTCATGGAGACATTCAAAGCAACACTTTTTATATTTATTCGTCGACACTTTTGGATGATCTTTCTGATAAGATCTATCATGACTAGTTGATTACTAGCCCAAAATGACAATATATAGTTCTATCACATATATTCTAACACCTCGAAAGGTGAAAGTAATCGAATAATCTGATACATTTCACGTCTCAACTATAACCATATTGAAAAGATGCTACTATACTAGCAGCATGTTATCCTGGATTTATAACGAGCTCAAATGTATTATTACATACCGATATGAGACTGATTGTTACAAACGTTATTTATAATAGTCTGTCACATGTCAAATATGAATGATTACAACTTATTGCAGCAGTCCTTGCATCAATGCACATTTATTGGGCATCAGTTTTCTTAATTCCTAAAACTACTGTGAAAGAAATTGAAAAAGTTTTGAAGGGGTTCTTATGGAGTCAGGGTATGTTGAAAAGAGGAGCTGCTAAAGTAGCATGGAAGATTATTTGTACTCCAAAGAGTCAAGGGGGATTGGGAATTAAAAGACTTGGTCCATGGAATGAAGCTTTGCTATGTAAACATTTATGGAATATTGTTGTTCAACAAGAAAGCCTATGGGTTAAATGGGTTAACTTGGTCAAATTAAAAGATAAAAGTATTTGGGAAGCTGATATTGAAGATTCTAATAGTGGCACTTGGAAAGCTATACTGAGCTTAAGAAATAAGATTAGAGGGAGTGTTTGGAAAAAGATGGGTGATGGTAGAAATACAAATGTGTGGCATGATAAGTAGATTGATAAAGGGCCTTTAAGTGATTTTATAAGTTTTAAAGAAAGATATGAGGCCAGATACTCTGAAAAGATGACTGTTGCTGAATGCATTGTCAATGGAGAATGGATATGGCCAAGGGAATGGTTGCAGAAGTGTGACAAGTTAAGAGATATCCCTGTTCCTACTTTAATTGAGGGTGTTGCTGATAAAATAGTATGGATGGGGATTAATGGTAAGGAAGATAAGTTCTTTATAAGGAGTGTTTGGGAAAGATTCAAAGAAGATAGAAATGAAGTTAACTGGAAGGATGTTGTGTGGTTCTCACAATGTAATCCCAGGCATGCTTTCATTTTGTGGTTATCCTTACATGGGAGGCTTGCTACACAAGATAGAATCATGATGTGGAATTCTCAAAATAATCTTAAATGCCCCTTATGTGGAAGTGTTAATGACTCTCATGAGCATTTGTTTTTCAAATGCAAATACTCTGAGGAAATCTGGAATGCTATAAAAGACAAACTTAAAAGGAAGAATTGGGATATGGATTGGAGGAATGTGATAACAATGATTGCAAGTGGTAAGTGTGGTAATAACATCTTAAGTGTTCTGCATAGAATAGTAATTGCTACTACCGTATACTATATCTAGCATGAAAGAAATCAAAGACTGTTTGAACAGAATGAGAGGAATAGCAAAAGCCTATTGAATGGGATAATGGAAAGTATAAAACTGCAATTGTTGAGTTTAAAGGTAAAGAAATCTGTAGCAGTTACTCAAGTTTGCAAAGAATGGGAAATTCAAATGGTAATTGCATAGCTCAGCTAGATAAGGGTGTTTGGTATTAAGGAGTAATAGTTGCAGTTTACACTGTTGGTTTTCTAAACTGGAAAAGCATAGTGTATTGTTCTTTTGCAAACCATAACAATGATTTATCTTAGTACTTGGAGTTCTAATGGTATGACTATTAGGGGTGGCAATTCGGGTCGGGTTCGGGTTGGCGGGTTCGGGTTGTCAGGTTGGCGAGTCAGAAAACCCCAACCCGAACCTGACCTATTTAAATCATCGGGTCAGATATGTCAACCCTAACCTATTTACACATAACCCGAACCTGACCCACTTAACCCGTATATATAATTGGGTTGGCGGGTTAAATAGGTTATACGGGTTGGATATGTTAAATGGGTTTCGGGTTGACCTGTTTAACCTATTTTTTATACAAAAGTTGCCATATTACATGAATTAAACACGTTAAACGGGTTTGTGGGTCGACCAGTTTAACCCATTTAACCTGTATAATAAAATATGAATAATTTTTAATTTAATTAAAAAATCTTAAACGGGTTGACGGGTCGACCCACTTAATTTATTCCCAACCCGAACCTGACCTTTTTAATAAACGGGTTAGATGGGTCGACCCAAACCTGACCTGACATCTATTTAACTCAACCCGAACCTGTTAATTTTCGTGTCGGTTTCAGGTCAGGTTTCGTGTCGGGTCAGAAATTGCCACCCCTAATGACTATAGTCATTGAATCCTCATTCTCCTAACAGTTGGGCCTTGGGAGGGGACTGTTAGGCTTTGATGGATTTAGTGAGAGGTCTAATTCATTAGAATGTACCATAATATAAGATAATTCATTGTGAAGGGTATATGGTTTGGGTGGGTAGTGTATGATGGGTGGAATAGCGAGGAGTGAAAGATGAACCTGCTTGGTCCACCCAATACACTGCCAAAGGAGGTAATGGTTGGTCATCATGGAGGGTGAGTGTTTCCAAGCAACTGAAGCCTTTTTTTGAGAGGGAAATGTAGGTTGTTTGGAAGAGCCCCCCATGGATGGGTTATGGGTGCCTAGTGATGCCTTTCTTCTCCAATCCTTGATTACTATGGATGTTGGTTGAGTGATCTTGGAGAGGAGCGGAAGGGAAATGTAGCTAGATGGTTCTTGGTGCATAAAGGTGATGCTATGTTCTGTTGCTGATGTAGCAGGAATTTAGATTCTCTGTTTTTCCTTGAGACAGAGTGTTGTCTGAAATGTAGGAGATGTTTGATAGATATCAGGTACTGATATGTAGGTTGTATGTTCTTCTTTATAGCTGATTTTGGGAATGCCCATATCAGATGTGTTTATGATGTACAAAATAAGTCTTTGGTCTATAATATAATTCACCTTTTTGCACCAAAAAAAAAAAAAAAAAAAAAAAAAAAATGTCAAATATGAAACAAGATATTTGAACTCATCATATTTTCAGTTGAAACATGAAGAGTATTCGGATAGTATTTTCAGTTTATCATACCTAAACTATACCTAGAATCCCTCATGTGTGACACTATTGTTCATTGTTAGCTTTTCTAGTCTTTCGAGTCTTAAGAATGGACCATCCTTCACTTCGGGGGTGTTTGATAGCTACTGAATGAAGTAATTAAGTGCCCATCTATGAATCGGTCAGAGAATGAATTGTTTGATAAAATTTTGATGTGCCTCTGAAAGATTCCGCATGACTCTGTATCATTTTGCTTGGGGTCCACGCCTAACCATTCAGTATGCACGTAAATCATCATTGCCCTTGCATTTTTCTCATTTTTTTAACAATTGCACTTCATTTATTTCATGGTGCCACATAGTATCTTATATTTGTTTATTACTTTATTTATGTAGTATCATTTTAGTATATTTGTTTACTATAATAATTATTCGTGGAGCATATCACTTAAATTTTTAGTGTAAATATCTAAAGCTTTTGCTCAAAAATTCGGAAATCGACAATATATAAATACAAATCGAATTATATTGATTTATATATTCGTAATTTATATTGTTCTATGATTTTTCGATAGGACTATTTACATTTTTTTTTTGTTTATTCCAACATTAATTTTTTTATATTATATTTTTATTTGAGTCAATAATTTTTTTTATCAAACGGTATATTTTGTTCAATATAAAATCAGATAGAAGGTTAAACTGGTAATTTCAGGCAACTCAGATTGCTCATTCAGAACAAATATCAAACAATCATTTTCATTTAGAATCAGGTTCACTCAGCATTTTGGAATCATTCAGCAGCTTTGATTCATTCAGCACTAAATCATATTTTTTTATCAAACAACACCTTCGATTTGTTATTTCAATCGATAATCGAACTCAGTTGTCTATATCGATCATTGGAATCTATTTGTGATTAAAACGAGTCTAAAGTATATCTTTGTGATTAAAACAGGCCCAACAAACAACTTTAAAATAAAAAGAACTTGTTGCAAGTGATATTTATGCAATGATATCTTTTATTGTACACTAGTTATAATTCTCGCGCACGCGCGAGTTTTTTTTTTTTTTTTTTTTTTTTTTTTTTTTTGAAATAATTATTTAAAAATTTTGTTTTTTTTTTTAAAATTTTTTGAAATAATTATTTTAAAATTTTAATCCTATTGTTAATTGCATCTTATCTATATTTTTTGTATTTATCTTCTATTTGTGTTGTGGATAAATATAAAATAAATGATTTTTTTTAAAATATCTTATATATATTTTTTGTATTTATCTTCTACTTGTGTTATGGATAAATATAAAATATTACCTAATAAGAAAATAATCTTTTTTTTAAATAAAATTATTACTAAATCAGGTATGAATTTATTTTTTTTGAAATGCAAAATTGGTTTTATTTTATTATATAAAAGATGACAAGAATTTTGCAAATACATACAAATTCATAGTGCCTTATTTCTCACTCACATACGTAAATGATACATGTGATATTGTAAAATTGTTTGAAATTTAATGGATATTATTTTTAAATAAGTGTTTCTTAGAATGCAAATTTGGAATTAGAGTTATGACTGTATGTTAGTAGATTTGGATTATGACATTTTATTACTTAAGTTATCTTTGTTAATAGTAGTAGTTTTGTAATCTTTCAAGAGTGTTATTAGTATATGTTTATGGCTGATGTTATCATGGTTTTTGTGGCTAAAAGTTGTTGCTAAGAAATGATTACATTTACATATATTAATTTTAAGTGGTCCAAGCTGCCAACATTTGACAAAGTTAACACCATTAAACATGAATGTCATTTTCACTTCTTTAATATTCTTTGACACAGTTTTTATTTGTTATATAACTGATGATTTAAAATTATTTATTACATGTCAAACAAATACCAAATTTAGATACTAAACAAAATTTAAAATATATGATACTGTAGTAAAAAACTTCTAATTTACATAAAACCTTCATTGTACTGATGTTGGATAAAAAAAATTGCTTGATAAATGATAAAAACATGAAACTGCACTTTTTCGGTAAAAAAATTGATTGAATCACTAACTGTGTTTCATTTGTACAGATAAAGAAACAGTCGATACAGTTAAAAAATGTCTAAACGACAAGCGGTGACTCATACAAAAACCGCTAGAGAAGTTAACTCTAGCTTTTAGATTCATCGGCAGATACAATGACAACAATACAGCATAAATCAGGTATACGACAATGCGTGTTTTGGTTTAGGGTCTTCGTCTCCGTAATGTCTTGGTTGGTTTGTAAGCAAATTTGCTTATATCATTAGTAGCAGGAGATGACTGCGTTGTAAATGTGTTTCTTACATCCTTAAGAGGGGCTCTTAGCCCACTGGCACGAGAACCAGATGAGGTGCATTTGAAAGACGATATAACTGACATGAATTTCTCCATTGACTTTTCTGCTATTTCGGCATATTTTCCCAAATGGGAAATGTTGCATCCAAATTTCTCATCATCATCTTGTGTTACTTGCATTTGATCATCAATATCGCTTGTACACACATCTGAGATATATATAATTGTCATATCAGCAATAATTCGCTCAGTAATAAGTGGGTATAAACCATAAGCAGATAAAATAAGAGTACTAGAAATGAAAAAAGAAGGTACCTTGATTATCAGGAGATTGACTTGCCCGCATGTATTTTTGGTTTATATTTTCCTGTGCAAATAGATATCCAAGTAATTAGTAATATGCTTATACACAAACATTAAATGAACTCAAGGTACTTACTTTTTGAAAGCTATCGTCGACAATGGAAAATTTTCTTTTCATGGCAAATCCTTCAATGTTTGGTGTCTCTATATACCTTTCATTTGCATTTTCTTGATTGCTGTCCCTAAAATAACGGCTTGTATGTAACTTCCTGTTCTCTGCTGCCGTTTTGACCTCAACCGAACCAAAAACAGACTTGGGTTCACCATCAGAAGTTTCAAACTCGTTTGCAACCATGGCTTCATCAACACCAGCTGACAGGTTCGTTTTCGTGTTAGCCTGATCATTTTCTTCCGTATTGTTGTTCTGAAAGTAACGACTTCTGACAATGACCTTCTTCTTTTGCACCCTTGTTTTGACCTCACTTGCATCCAAGGAATAACTAGAATCCAACTCCTTCGAGGTTATACAAGGGTGTATGATGGGATTTGAGTGATGTACTCTTGTCGTGTCATCTGCAAGAAAATTAATCAGATAACTATTTCTTAAAATTGTATAATAAGATGTGTCAGATTATTCAACAAACATAGTCTTTTCTAACCATGAGATAGCGATTCCAAAGGCGTTGAGTTCCTTCTTGGAGCAACGGTATCCACCTAAGAAAATAAAGCAATTCATCTCAGAATACAAGATATAAATCTTTTAAGAGTTACCAAAATTGACAATTACACTCACAAATTCTTCAGTTAAGTCAATCTGCTGAATTGCGTTTGTTGGACTTGGGGGTTTTGGTGAAACTCGAGGGGCCCTGAATTTCCTCTTCGCTTCCAGAGATGCAAAACCTTTCAGCATTAAGGATAAATCGAAAAATAATAATGATAATCAATAATAAAACAATTTAAAGATTTCTTTACAGTTTCATTGGTTGTGTTCGTATATGAAAATAAGTGAAATGTGATCAGTAACTAAAAGTCTATAACAATCTGAATTTGAAAGCATTTTTTCGAACAATAGCAATTTAGGATACAGAAGTAATTGGTTAGGAGATTTTTCTGTGCAGGCAAGTCCAGCTTTTTGCTTGCAGCTCCAGATTTAAAGCTTTTAAGATCGTATGCTCCATCGAGTATGGGTCCTTCCTTAACACACTCTCCCTGTTATCAAAAAAAGAAAAAACCACAACTGTTAAAGGATAGCATTTCTAGTAGTCATATTTGACAGTTAGTTTCTTAAAAAACCACAGTTGGAAAACAATCAAACACACGCACACACCTGGATCGGCGAGTTGGTAAAAGGATCAATATCTCCACTTGCTATGCCTTTGGCTAGATTTTGGGGTATCGATGTATTAATTGGTCAAGGAACAGAAACTGAGAACACACAACAAAATGCACAGATATGTAAATTCAAATGTTAAAGTAGTACTGTAAGGATATGGTCCTAAAAAATCCAAATCTTCATCAATATTGCCAGACAGTTCTGATAAATAAACAATATCTTCGGTCACAGGATCATATACTCGTTGATGTTGGAAAGTCATAATTGCTTTCCTGAAAGATTCTTCATACAGCGACGGAACAGCAATGCCACTAAACTTCAAGTGCTTAACTACCTGACATTTAGTGTGGAAGCTTAGAATCTTTTAAAAAATACAGACCAAGAAAGAAAGACTACAATGAAAATGGCACCTTATCGTAGCATTTGAATTTTTTTATTAGTGCATGAGCTTTTTTCAAGCCCATTCCTGGCAAAGATTGCAAATAGTCGCAACCGCTAAGAATACACATTTCAAGAATCATTTGCTTGGTGAAACCCGACAAATTTAGTTCTCGGTTGTTTTGCAGTTTCGAGTACTGAAATTCAACACCTTGCCCAAATTTGTCCATCTTGTAGATGATCTGAGAGAAAAAGTTAAAGGATGTGTCACGGGCAAAACTTATAAGAAGCAATAAAGAAGAATAGTTGAGCAGATTACTAACTTACCCTTGGGCAACCAAATGGTATTAAGTCTGAGTCTTCGGTAATGACAGCGTCTACATGCTTGCTAATGGCTAAAAATGTCATTTGCGCATCAGCCTCGTAAGGGGCCACGACATATGATATATTTTCTTGTTTTAGAACCTTCAAAATGAGGATACTTAGTTAGGGAATAAGGTACACACAGTTACCACCATTTATATGCACATATTCAGAGAAAAGGCATAAGAAAAAAGACATGTTCTTTCCAACTATTTAATTGTGGTTTTTTGATTCGTTGAGGATTGTAGCTCGATTCACAATATGAGCTAGCATACATTTCTGATAGACTAATGAGTACTTCATACTTCATCTTGGTGAATGGTGATGCACATGCGGTTGAATGTATAACTTAACTTATGGCGTTTATTACCTGAATTAATTCATACGCGATTGCAGGTGATATATCCACTGCTTTTTGATAGCATTCATAAGCCGCTGATGAATTTCCGCAAGATTCATGCTCAATAGCACGGGCTAGATTTTCCTTTCTTGACCTGTGCATAAAAACACACACATGATGACCACATTAAACTTTATAACAGATGATAAAAACCAGAAATATCAATGTTAAGTCGTAATGCAGTTCATACAAATGAATTGCCAACCCATAAAAGCTACTTATATGATTAAGGCATGGATTCTCAAAAGTGTAAAGTATTACCTTGCTCGTTTAATCTCCTGCTCGTTCTTCATTGGTAAATGGCCTCCGTCAAATACTAAAATAGGTTTAACACCATAATGCCGCAACAAATTCACTCGGTGCATACAATAATCAACATGCCTGACATATTAAAGACACATCAGTTCAGATAAAAATCTACCCAAGTCCAAACAACATAAATAACAAAGGAAACAAGGGTAATTTCCAATTTTTAGATTAAAAACTTGTTAGAGACGTTGCTCTCAATTATGTAGGACATCTGATATAATAAATTTTCAAAATAAGATAAGTTTGACCAACTGTCACAAAATGATTCAAACACACGATGACACACATGCCAATGGATGAAATTTCCTTTCTTGAGACAATGTAGACTCTAAACTAAAAAAGGTCACGGAAACTTTCAATAACTCATGATCAAAATGAAACACTAAACTCAATCTGTCAAGTTCAGCATTTCTGTTCCTATGAGAAAACATGTGTAACTGACATTGACAAAGAACCAGTTCAGGTAATACAAACTTGATAATCCCCATTTGAGCATACATTGGCAAACTATCAACCCTATTAACCCTAGCACAGCATCAGTAAAAACAGGACTAATTCAAAAATCACACCAACCACTTCCAAAACCCCATCAACCCTATTACAATACCAAATCAAAACATATTAACACAAAATAAAACATACCCATTACACAAAATGCAATCTTAATCAAAACCCATAAACAAAAAAAAACAGCATTACTTACAAACTAGTCGTAATTTCCAGAACCCTAAAAACCCTATTACAATACAAAATGAAACATTTTACAACAAATTAACAAAAACTAAAACATACCCATTTCACAAAATGCAATTTCAAACAATACCCAGATTTCAAAAAGTGAAATTTACTTTTTAGTAGGCAGTGATTTGCATAATTCTTTGCTGCAAGAAAGAGCTCCTTTGTGCAGCCATGAGTATGTGTCAACAGCAACTGAACAGCCTTCAAGATCCTTAATGTGAATTGGAACCATGATTGATTTCAATAAAGGTAAAAGCCCCTGAATCCCCATTGTTGGTTATTGAAGGAAGAATGTATGAACCCTAATTTTTGGTGTTGGAAGGGGGAGCGATTTGTCCCCAATTTTTTTTGGAAATGGCGGGAATGTTTTTATTTTAGTTGGAGGTGAGTGGGTTTTTTGGTAGTAGCATTAGGTTGGATTAAAATTACTTAACTTTTTGTAACTAAAAATAAATAAAACTAATTAAACCACTACATTACCCCTCTAGTAGAGAGTAGGGCTGAGCATCAAAGGTCTAAAACCGAACTGGACTGACAAAACCGACCGAACCGACGAAAATTGAGCCGACCAGACAGTCTGTCAGTTCTGTTTCGATTTCATGTTTTACATGTTTTCGGTTTCGGGTCGGTTCGATCCAAAACCGACAAAAACATACCTAAATATAACTAAACCGAACTGAACCGCCGGCCCGACACAAAACCGAACCGACCTGCATGTCGGTTCAGTTTCAGTTTAGGATTTTCATGATTTTCGGTTTTCGGTTTTGTCGGGTCGGTTTTAGCCCGATGCTCAACCCTAGTATGGAGTAGTAAAGCACTTTACATTCTCACAAGATATATGGAGACACCTTGGTCAAACCGCATACATATGAGAAAAACTCGCCTTATGTTGAAAGATATGAAAGGCGCCAAGCCATACATATGACTTTTATTGAATACGGTTTTCTGAATATGTAAACGTAATGGAATTAAAAAAAATGTGTTTTTAACTTACTTTTGAGTTAGATAATTCACTTTAGGTTTATCGAAACTTTGATAAAAATCTACTTGAAAAGGGTACTAATATCAAAAAGCTCATAGAAAAAACATATGTTTCTTAGGCAAAAGCATATTTAAATGAAATCAAATATGACACATATTGATTTTTAGAGTCGATATGCACAATACAAACTAAATCAATTTTGAATAATCCTAAAGTTCCGGAGGCAAGCCCCTAGAAAGATACAAGTAATTTTGCGTCCAATCAACATGTGTTAAATGCTATCAACTAATGAGTCGAGAAAAATGCCACATCCAACAATAATTATTAAATTCGTCACTTGAGTTAGGTTGAAAATATTCATATCTTTACTTCTATAATCATATATAAGGTAACTTCAAACCTAACTCCTAACCAACTTTAAGATTAAACCATATAACTCATAAACATCTAAATTCCCCCGATACCTTCTTCCAACATTTAAAAAAAAAAAAAAAAAAAAGTTTCCTCCAATACTTTCTTCCTTCTTTTTACACATAATACTCATGATTTTCAGTTCAATTGAATCCAATTTGAATTTGATTCGGTTTTTATTTCTACCAAAAAAGAAAAATTAACCGAACTAAACGAACTGAATAACCCAAACAGCCCGACAACCGAACTAATAAAAGAACCGTACGTTATATGAACCTCACACTCTACAAACACTTGTCTGTAACAAAAGTCTGGCCCAAAGAGTTTCAGTAACCAAAACAAAAAACCCGGCCCATTTAAAACCCCTGCAACAACTTAACAGGTTTTCTTTCTTGCTCAGCCGCTTAAACCCCTGCAACAACAACAACCACCATCACTACCACCTCTCACATACCCGTTCAGGTAACTAACTATTTTTCATTACATGGTACCTTATTATAATAAGTTTAAGAGTTAAGAACCAGTTTTATGGGTTTTATTCACTAGGGTTTAAGGAAGATTAATAATTAAAGATAATTGATTTTTCTGAATATGAATGTTTATGTTCATGGGTTTTGTGATAAGGGTTTATGGGATGATTTTGGTCTAGTTAAGAGCATTGTATTTAGGGTTTAACCTCATAATTTAAAGGGTTTCTTGAATTATCTACTTTTATTAGGGTTTAGCTATATATATAGTGGCTGTTTGTTTAAGCTCTAATGGGCTTATTAGCTTTTTGGAGAAATTTATTAGCACATAAACTCCATTTTTGGGCTTATGACCTTATTTATTTGAGTTTATGAACTTTATAAGCTCATAAGGTCAAGTGGATAAGCTCGCGTATTTGCGTCGTCTTATGTTGTGTAAGCCCATTTTCCCTGGCTTAATTTGTGACTTGTGAGCTTATTATAACTTAAAGATGTTAGTTAAGTGTAAGCCCATTTTCCCTGTCTTAGTTTGTGACTTGTGAGCTTATTATAACTTAAAGATATTAGTTAAGTTCTTTTGCTGGAAAATAAGCTGAAAAAGGGCTTATGTGAGCTAAGCCGAACCAAATAAGCTCATAAGCCCAAAATTAAGCTTGAACAAACACCCTCTTAAAAGTTCCATGTTTAGGCACTTTGAAAGTAATAAAAAAGGGCTAATTTGACGTGTTTCTGTTAACTCGTGCAGCGGAATTTGAACTGCGAGTTTTTGAAGTAGGGGAAGTTATATTCTTTTAGTTTGATACAAAAAGTCAAAGTATGAGCTTCCCGACACATAAAGAGAACTATAAGTGTGTTCAGTCCTTGCAACAATTTTACTCGGGTGGACCCTACACTGTTTCTTCCGATGGAAAGTTCATTGCTTGTGCTTGCAATGACACTATAACTATAGTTGATTCTTCAAATGCTTCTATTAAGTCCACCATTGAAGGCGATTCAGAGGCTGTTACGGCTCTCGCTCTTAGTCCCGATGATAAGTTTCTCTTCTCGGCTAGTCATAGTCGTCAAATCAGGGTTTGGGATCTCTCAACTCTCAAATGCTTGCGTTCTTGGAAGGTAAAGTTTACATTTTTTTTTATTTACTGATATTTAACTGATCTCACTTGTTTTTTTCGTACAATTTATCTATTATCGGACCATTTGCAGGGTCACACGGGTCCTGTAATGGGTATGGCATGCCATGCTTCTGGTGGTTTGCTGGCTACTGCTGGAGCTGATGGGAAAGTGCTTGTATGGGACGTTGATGGTGGTTTTTGTACACATTTCTTTAAGGGTCATACAGGAGTTGTGAATTGTGTAACATTTCATCCTGACCCCACTCGTCTACTCGTAAGCTCCTATGTTTATTCGACTCAGATATTGTTCTTTAATATAGCGTTTGTTGCTTTAAAGTACGAGTATAAGTTATGATATATTGTTTGTACTTTCAGCTTTTTTCTGGAAGCGATGATACAACTGCACGAGTTTGGGATCTCACAAGCAAGAAATGTGTTGCAACTTTAGAGAGGCATCGTTCTTCCGTGACTTCTGTTGCAATAACAGAAGATGGATGGACTCTTTTGAGTGGTGGTCGAGATCAGGTATTTTTCAGCTCGTTTGCTTTATGTAATCACATATGTACCAGATCGCTACCAACAATCTTGATACTAATGTAAAAAACTGCTAACTTCAGGTTATAAACTTGTGGAACCTTCATGACTATAGTTGCACAACGGGTGTGCCTACAAATGAAGCAATTGAAACTGTATGCGTTATTGGTTCCACATCTACCTTTGCTTCGTGTACTCGAGGCAAGAAAATAAGTGACAAGTCAGCATTCCAGTTTTTGTCCGTTGGTGAACATGGAATTGTACGGATATGGAATTCTATTGGGTAAGGAACTAAAATCTACATATATTAATGTAATATCCATCAATTCAATTTTATATAATACTGATAATTTTGTGTTGCAACAGTGCAGTGTGTCTATATAAACAAGCGTCATCGGATGTTACTGTGAGCAAAAATGATGAAGAAGAAGCTAAAAGAGGTTTCACGTCTGCTGTGATGTTACCCTCCGGTCAAGGGCTGTTATGTGTCACTGCTGATCAGGAGTTTCTTTTCTATTCTCCATCCGAATTAACCGAAGGCAGTTTTCAGTTAAAACTTGATAAAAGGCTCGTGGGATATAACGAAGAGATAGTTGACATGAAGTTCTTGGGCGTTGAAGAACAATTTCTTGCTGTTGCTACGAGTGTTGAACAGGCAAGCTGAACAATCTATTGATGTTACATTTGATTCTTTTTTGTATTCTAATGTTGTATCCTTTCAGGTACGAGTGTATGATCTTGCCTCGATGTCGTGTTCTTATGTATTGGCGGGTCATACGGATATTGTTTTATGTCTTGATACATGTACAACAAGTTCTGGAAGAACGCTAATTGTAACAGGGAGCAAAGATAACACCGTGAGTTATCTTTTTCTTATTACACTGACATGTGTTTTTTTTTTTTATAAATAAAAGCTAAATGAAGTTAAAAATTCAAATCTGTTTTTCTACAGGTGCGCTTGTGGGATGCAAACAGCCGAAGCTGCATCGGAGTTGGAAGAGGACACACAGGAGGCATTGGAGCTGTTGCCTTTGCAAAGAAATCACATAATTTTTTCGTTAGTGGTAGCAGGTATAAAAAGGTGATTCATGTAAGATGTTTGTCTTTCGTAAATGATTAATTGTCATTAATCAAATTTCTCTTTTTCAGTGATCGTACACTGAAAGTGTGGAGCTTAGACGACCTTCCCGACGATGTGAATGATTCATTTGTTTTGAAAAGTAAAGCAGTCAGAGCAGTTCACGATAAAGATATTAATGCTATAGCAATTGCGCCAACCGATGGTCTTGTTTGTACTGGTTCTCAGGCAGGTTTTCATTCATTAATAAAGTAAATATTTTCAGCAAATGGTTTACAAAATTCTTTTATTAATCTTTATTTTGTGATCAGGATCGAACAGCGTGTATATGGAAGCTTCCTGATTTAACTCCTGGTGTTGTACTAAGAGGACACAAAAGAGGAATATGGTCTGTTGAATTTTCACCAGTTGATCAGGTTGTTATAACCGGCTCTGGTGACAAAACTATAAAGGTTTGGGCCATAGCAGATGGTTCATGTTTAAGAACCTTTGAAGGACACACATCAAGTGTATTCAAGGTTCAGTTTCTTACACGTGGTGCTCAGTTTGTTTCTTGTGGTAAGGAAGTGTTTTATCATATCATAAAATTATTGATATGTGATTGTTACACGGTTACACCTAATATTTTTGTTCTTTTATTTAGGTGCTGATGGTTTGTTAAAGCTCTGGACTTATAAGACAAATGAATGTGTTGCTACTTATGATCAACATGAGGACAAGGTTTAAAGATTGTTTTTTAGTTAATTATAATGTGTAAATTGTCTAGTTTTACTGAACGGGATTTGGTATCTAGGTGTGGGCCTTGGCTGTTGGTAAGAAAACAGAAATGTTGGCAACTGGTGGCAGTGACGCTGTAATAAATCTGTGGCATGATTCTACTGCTGCAGATAAAGCAGAGGCAGCCGAGAAAGAGGTACCGTGTTTGACAATTAGTTCAATTTGATAAAATAGTACTCTATATTCGAAAATGTAAATATTTATTGCCTATGCAGGAGGAAGTTGTATTAAAAGAGCAAGAGTTAGATAATGCTGTATTAGATGCAAACTACACCAAGGCAATTCATCTTGGATTTGAGCTTCGTAGGCCCCACAAGCTATTCGAGCTATTTGGTGCACTTTGCAGGAGGGATGATGCCAAAGACCAGGTTCAAAAAGCTCTCGGTGTTCTCAGCACAGAAGAATACCGTCAGTTATTGGAGTACATCAGAGAATGGAACACAAAGCCAAAGCTTTGCCACATTGCTCAGTTCGTCCTATTTCAAGTTTTCACTCTCATTCCGCCAACAGAGATAGTTGAGGTATTTACTAATATCAAAAGAATAACGTGATTTTGTGTATGTAAGCCAAGATTCTTTTGAACCAAAGTTGACATATTTTATGTTTTTTGGTTTAAAGATGAAAGGAGTCGGGGAACTTCTTGAAGGGCTCATCCCATATTCCCAGAGGCATTACACCAGAATAGACAGATTCGAAAGAAGTACATTCTTGCTGGATTACACCCTTAATGGGATGTCGATTGTTGAACCAGAAACGGGTGTTGTAGAAGACCCAAAAAACGAGTCTTTGGTGGATCCTATGGAGGTTGTGGCTGAAGAGCAAGAACAGGAAGACGGTTTAAAGAAGCGTTCTTCCAAGAAACGGAAGTCTCACAAATCAAATGGAGGAAACAAGAAAATTAAGGTGTAGTTCTCCATCAACATTGCATGTATTACTGCAAATGGTATGATCTTTTTTATGTTTTCTTTCGTTCTAGAATTTTGTTAGAGCTCTAGGACGACGACAATGAGAATGTATGGAAGTTAAGCTATTCGAGTCTAAATTGTATTTCTAAAATATACTACTTCACAAAGCTGTTGCAATAGTTTGTGTAAATTGCATTTCTCTGTTTTTAGTTAAAGATTTGACAAATTTGTTTTACAAATAACATTATTCTGGTAATTTGGACCATTGATACTTTAAAATAGTCTTAACTTGTCTAGTTATTAATTACGTTCAAACACAGTTGAAAAATTATTCAATTCTGTTTTTCAAAGGATAACTTTCTTTTTTATTTGCTTCTTGAATGTTGAATGATTAAGAAATGATGACCATATTGAATGACTTTTGTTCAGAGATTTCATAAGGTCATATACTCGCCTCTTGAATTTGCTACGGTCTAAAGAGAGAATATGTTTGTCTATTTCGGATAAGAGTTGAAACACAAAAATAGTAACAGACTAAACTTACATTTTTTATTTATTACAATGTGGCAAAAATCGGGAATCAGTAGCCGGACGGTCGACAACCTTACAACGATTAATCTGTAAAAGCGGGATTAATCAGATTGACATTCCAGAGACCAAACTAAATATCTTAATTGATTCTCAAACATCAATAAAAGGCTCCAATTTTGATTATGAGACCCATGGTGTGTTATAAGTGAAATAAATGATCCGCAAATTAAGTAGAATGCCTAAATTATTAATTTTTTAAAAGTTAACCGATTAGTCCGATTTGACTGATTAGTGTGATTTTTTACTGATTCGGCCAATTTTTAACTGATCAGTGGCCGATTTTCTCCACCGATTTTCAAAAATCAGCAAGGCAAAAGGCCGATTTTTGCAACATTGATTTATTATAAGAAGAATTGCATATACACCAAATGAAACTTGTATATTTGTATATGTTTTTAATGCATAATGTACGATGCTGTTTAAGCATATTTTAGAAAACATGTAAGTTTTTTGTGGGTATATATGTAATCGACCATTTATTTTAAGTAGGACCAAGAGTAGAGGTTAAAATTGTGACTCCACACCAAATTCGTATCTCCCTTTTATAAAATTTCTTTTTAATATCATACTATATTATAATGGAGGAAGACCTTCTAATATTAGAATACTTAAAATTAAGCCGTACAAGTTAATAATCTTAAAGTACAAGTGATTCAAACACAAATGTTACTTCTAGAAATTCCTCTCATATTTAATTCCAGCATACAATTAATACTAACATTAAATACAATAAATAAATCATTATGTACATTAAATACAATTAATTAACTGGTCAATAAATACAATTAATGCACTTATTAAAAAACCCTTACATAAGAAATATAAATTATCAAGCATATTGTACAATTAACTTAAACATAATTCCTGCATTAAATGTCACTAATACAAATAATAAAGCATATTATACAAATATTCAAGCCCAAACGGGCAATGGGCTAGAGCCCGAACGAGCACAGGTCAAACGGGCTCGAGCCCGAACGGACACGAGCCAACAGGCTCGAGCCTGAATGGACACGAGCTAAACGAAATTTTTGATATCCATAAATTTATTATCAAAAAGAACATAGTAAACTAAAATATGTTCACATATCGTACAAACCAAGCAAACTACTAAAATAATAATAATAATAATAATAATAATAATAATAATAATAATAATAATAATAATAATAATAAGAGTCGAGTTATTCTACAAACCAAACATTTCTCACATACCAAGGGACTCATCCCTACCATGCATCTAAAAAGGAAATCAATGGTTGAGATTAAAATCATTTTAATATTTCACTCATTTTTTATAATTTAAATATCTCTCAAACCGTTAATCGTTAAGCGAAAATAATTACACCATCGCGACGGGCATTTAATTATTTTTCTATAGACGGACACTTTGATATACTTTTAAAAAAATCGCTTTTTTCACGTTTTTTTTTCGTGGCTGAAACTAAAAAACATAGTTTACAAGTATTTAACGCACACATAAAACTAAAAAAACACAATTCATCTAATACAATTAATATACTAAATTAGATTTTAAGTAAATACTATTTATAAAACATAGTTTACAAGTATTTAACGCACACATAAAACTAAAAAAACACAATTCATCTAATACAATTAATATACTATTAAAAACGCACATTCACCAAAAAATACAACTATTTAAACACAATGTACAATATAATTAAGCTTTCAAAATATTAAGCTTCCACCACTTCATCAAAAAAATACACTATTAATACAATTAATACACTATTAAAAACACTCATTTACAAAAAAAATACAACTTTTTAACCATAATATACAATATAATTAAGCTTCCAAAAGAAAAATATGAGATCCAGTAACCGGAAACAATAATTCGAGATATTCATCGCCGCAAATTTTATTACAGGATACCCGCATCCGCATTGCGCGGGTACCCTGCTAGTCTCTTACAAAAAAGGATCGTGATTAAGATAGCCACATCAAATTTAGAGTAAATTGCAAAAATCGTCCTTTTGGTTTGGCCAAACTGCACGTTTCGTACTTGTGGTTCATTAAGTGCAAATATCGTTCTTATTTTGCACTTTTACGTGCACTTTTGGTCCTTCAACAGTGAAATTTGGCAAACAACAAGGACGATTTTTACAATGATGGAGGGCCAAAAGTGCACGCAACAGTGCAAAATAAGGACGATCTTTGCACTTAATAAACCACAAGGACGAAACGTACAATTTGACCAAACCACAAGAACGATTTTTGCAATTTACTCTCAAATTTATTTGCACCAAACACAATTCAAACTTCAAAATTTTCACATTTCAATGATAATTGTCAAATGTTGTCTACTCACATATCCATGATGATCAAAATATTATCATCTTAGAAGATCAAGACTCTGTTTTGGATGGCTATATTTTCTCCTTATAACGTTTTTCAATGTTTAATAATACAAGATTTACTACACCCAAAAAGGTATTTCAAAATCAATAATTAGAAAGAAAACAAAAACACATAAAACATTCAAAGCTGCCTATTTAGTGAAAAAACTTAACAAGTAAACACTTAAATAAGCAATCCCGTGCATGTGGTTTAGGCTGCTTATTTGATTGTCTATTGATTTGGGTGAAAATCAACTTATTATAGTATAGTAGTATATTATCGAAATGATTCGCGTGAAATACGGATCACCCGAGTCGTATCCGAGTGAAGGTGAATGAAATCAAGAATATTGATTCGTGTAAATCGTGAATTGAGAAGCGGTGAAAGAGAAAATAGTGATCAAGAAATTCAAGTATTAACAAACAAAGATTAATTATGCAAGAAGTACAAGCTAGTTATGCACAAAAGTTGAAAACGTAAAAACGGAAATTCAAACGCGTTTATTAAAATGTAACTTTTAACGAAAAATGATCCTACAAACGTGAAATAATTTTCTAAAAATCTTAAACTATTAAAAATGAATTTCCAGAAAAAGAAAATTATTTTTTTGACTTTTCTTTTATTTTCTATGAATTTATTTTGATTTTTGTAATTTTAAATGAATTAAAAATAGAAGAAAATAGAAAAATAAAGAGGAAAAATGAAAATTTAATTCTGAAAAATCTAAATTATAATAAAAGAATTTCCTAAAATATTTTTGTATTTTTCACAGCTTTTTCTGAATTTTTATGTATTTTTGTTTATTAAAAGTTATTTAAAAATGATAAGCAGAATAGGCACAGGCAGATACAGAAGCAATACTGATCAATCACACCACAAATTCCAACTAAGATAAAGCTCAGAAACAATCACCAATCACAAATTCAAGCTCAGATTATCAATTGCAGACCTAATACTCAAACAGACACCCTGTCCCAGACAAGCAAATGGACAGGTACAATAAGCACTCAAAATAAGCTCTAAAATGCAAACTGGTGGGGGCAAAAGTATCACTGCTATACTGAGATACAAATTCAATTCAATGAGAAACCAGAATCAACTATATAATGCTCTGAAATCAATCAAATGCAGCAGCCTGTACAACTATATTCAATGTAACAGTTGACTAAACTTGCACTATTAGATTGACTAAATCCAACTTTGATCCAATTAAACTACTTTTAAATGTTAAAATAAGCCAATTTTCCACTTATTTAAACCATAATAACCTAAGATGCAACTACTCCTTAAATGATACTAACTGATTTATACTAAAATCACAGTTAAGCTAAAATAAAAACTAACTTTTACTTTTTATGGACTACTAAACTATTCTAAAAATCTAAATGTCAATTACTATCCTAAGTGAATCTATGTGATACAGCAAATCAATGAACAATCAACAATATCACTTCAACATCTGTCAATTCCAAACACCCCTGCAACTAGTACTCAAAACTACTCCTACTTAATCCAATTCTCAAATCACCACAACTATGAACAACAACAGTACACATTACTAGTATGATCTAATAAATCTCAAATTAACCACAATGAACCACACAAACTCAGATCAACAAATGTAACAGTATAAACAATAGAAACTCATATTATGTCTAAACAATCAACCAAATGATCAAATATACTCTAATTAATCAACTAAAACTATAAACTCATGAGATAAGACTAATGAAACAGTAACTACAAGTTTTACTCTAAAATCAAACAGTAATAATGAAGAAAAACTCAAATCCAAGAATTTACCAAAGCAAATCCCCCTTAGCTAGAACAGAGGGGGCTCACTGAGCTTGCCTATCTCTAGGATAGGCAGGACCTTCCCTTTTTGTCCTAGCTTATCCAATGTACCACCTCAGCAAACACTTAATCACCTCCTTTGACTATAGTTGACTGATTATTATCACTTGTGATATTGTAATGAAACTGATATACAACAAGCTACAGAGCTTGTGTATAAAGCTTATAAGCTGATGCAGCTTATTTGAGACTTAACAAAACTAATTTGAAACATTTTTTTATTTGTTATAATTTTCTGATTTTTTTTTTCTTTTCTGTAAATGACAAAAGTTGAAATGAAAGTAATAGTAATAAAGCTATTAACAGCTAAGATTGAACAAATTAAGAAAGTTATAAGGCAGAATAAGCAGTTTGAAATGATTGATAAGCTAAAAGATATAAAAGGAAACTGAAACTTTTATTAAAAACTTAAAATGAATATTACAATAACTAAGCTAATTACAATCTAATAAAATTTTGACAGAGTTTCACTACTAAAATCCTACACACTGAAATGGCTAATAAGGACCTCTATATATAGGAGAGGAGTGAGGTGAAGCTCATGGATTGCCAAGCTGGCAATCCTTGTGAGTTGTGCTTGTTTGAAGCCTTTGAGCACCCTTAGATCACTATCCAATCATTTCCCATCAAATATAAGCCCTTTGATCATATTGGTGACGTGTTCCAACCAATAGTCTTCTGCCACATGGCCCCTCGTGTGCTTCTTCGAGTCTCTGACACTCTGACATCACATAATCCTTCTAGAAACAAACTTGATTTGACCACCTTGCCCTTAATTACGGTAATAATTTGTCTTGGGGGGTTAGAGTTCATGGGGACCTGGTAAAAGGGAGAATTGGGGATGAATAAAAGGGGCGGGGACGCGGGGTATATTTTTATTACTTATTTGACCACTTTGTTGACCTTGACCCGGTGTATATAATATTTTGACCCGTGGCTTGTTGGATCGGTTTTGGGTATAGAAAAGGAATGTTTGGGCTTTTGGATTTAATTTGGGCTTGGCTAAGGATTTAATATTTGGACCAAGACATTTCAATGGGATTATTTTTCAAATTTGTGGTAATAACATTCAAGGACCAATTCTGAATTTTATGAAACTTGGAGGACCTTTTCTGTTATTGTTCCAAAACTGAACTCCAAGGGTATAAGTTGCCATATTTGGATATTTAAGGGTTGAATCTGACTTTTCTTCATAAATTTCCATGAGGAACTGAATTTGTAAATTCTGAAAAGTATAAGGACCAAATCTGCACTTTTTTCAAACTTCACACAAGGATCACTTTTGCACATATATCATTCTCTGAGGACTTTATAAGCTCAAAATGATTTCCAGCTTGACTTTCTGACTCTTTCTACTCTCATGCTCGTTATTGCCGGGTTTTTGCTTATTTTTCGTCATTTTGTGAAATATCCGTTCTTGCACATTCATAAACATAAAAACACACAATCTTTGGCATTTGTTAGCATAATTAGTCTATTTGGGTCCGTTTTTGGCTATGAAAAGGTATGTGAATTAACACATACCATCTATCGTTAACCTTTTTCACTATAAATTTTTACCTAAGTAGAAGAGTAAATAGCTAAAGCCTGTGCATGTTGTTTTTCTAAATTGCATCCGCAAATCCCACTACTTCGAAAGTGTTTGTACAATCTCCTTCCATTTTACTAGAATATACGAAACTTTCAAAGTGAACACGCAGTTCATACAAGGGGTCTTGTTTATGTTTGTTAAAAATAGCAGTACTAGTGAACAGTAGTGACACCTCACAGTTCACTACTTCTAAAACAAACATTAAAAAATTAGCATTTCAAAAAAATACTCACAACTTATCCTTTTTTTTGCCAAACAACCATTAAAAATCACCACTCAAAAAGCTCAGCACAACTCAGCGCTAAACATACAACAACAATAATTACATGCCCCAACTCTCTCAAATTTTTTTGAAAGAGATTGTCTAACTAGTGCCCTTTTGCTAAACAGTCACTAAAATCAAAACACTCATTGCTCATCGCTCATCGTTCATTGCTCACCACCTCAAAAAGCTCCACACTACTCAGCGCAAAACGTACCCATAACCCAACAACAATAATTACATGCCCCAACTCCCTCAATAAATTTTGAAACTTACAAAAAACACATAGATAGTTTTTGCAATTTACACTAAAATTCTAGATAATTAAATAAAAAAACACTATAAAATCCCATAAGCATAACCCAAACCCGACCCGATCCGCCCGACTTGAAAGAATATAAATAAAGAAAAACAATGGCAGACTTTACATTCTTTTCATCATCACGTCTCTCCTTCAACCCATTCGACTGCTGCTCCCCCTTTATTAATCAATCACTTCAGGTAAATTCACATCTTTTTTAACCCATCTTTTATAGTCCCTTTATTATACTATTTTTATCACTTTTATGGGTTTTTTTTTTTTATTGCTATTAGGGTTTAATGATTTTTACAAACTAAAGCTGTTTGATTTATGGTTTTTAATGGATTTTCTTTGTGGGTTTTTAGTATCTGTTCATGGGTATTTGGTTAATTGGTTTAATTGGCTGATTTTAATTTGTTTAGGGTTTAGGGTTTGGGTTAGGGTTAGGGTTTTGGTTGGATTGATTTTGGGGGAAATTTATGTTTTTTTCATCTGGGTTATGTGATTCTAAGTAAGTTGTTAATGGGTTTATGTTAATTTGTTGGTTAAGTAGTTTTTTCGTAAAAATATGGCAGTCGTTTAGTTTGGTTATTGGCGAACTTTATAGTTATCGTCGGGTTAAGTACTGCTTTTTGGTGTTTTAGTTATTTGCCCTTGCGTTAGTCGTTTTTTGGTTAAAATTTACGGTTTTGTTTAATGTTACGCAGTGCAATTTTTATCGCTTGCTTTTCTTAGCACGTTTCAGAGAATTGTTATGGTTTATCTTATTAAACGTTATTGGTTTATTTAGTTTTATCGTACATATGGTGCTATGGCAGTCGTATACTTTGGTTATAAAGGATTTGATGCAGTTTGTGTTAGTTTTTGACGAGTTATTGTCGGAGTAAATACTGCTTTTGAGTGTGTTACTTGTTTGTCCGTTGTGTTAGTTGTGTTATGGTTGATATTTACGTTTTTGTTTTGTTTTACGCAGTGTAATATGTATTCGTTGCTTTACTTAGCACCTTACAAAGGGTTTCGTTATAGTTGAAAAAATGGTGAAGGTTAAAACTTATAAGCGATTTTGATGCGGTTTCTGTTAGATTTGACGAGTTATTGTCGAATTTAGAGTTTTTTTGTTTAGGATTCGTTAAAAGGTATATCTCAGTATTTCAACTGTTTTTTCTGATATACTTTTGTTGGTATTTACGTATCTTTTTTGTATCTATGCAGTGGTAGTTGTATTCGTTGCTTTCTTTAGCACGTTACAAAGAGTTGTATCAGAGTTGATAAATATGGTGAAGGTTATATTACCGGGGTCTAAGAAGAGGCCCGGGGAGGCATTAGAGGGTGGAGATCAGAAGAAGCAGAAGATGGATAATGGTGTTAGAACCGAGTGTGGGAAGATTCTAAGAACATTAATGACACATAAGTATGGTGGACCTTTTAACCAACCGGTGGATCCTGTGGCGCTCGGGATTCCTGATTATTTTGATGTTATCTCTCATCCAATGGATTTTGGGACGATAAGTAAGAAGTTGGAGAAAGATGTCTATTCTTCTGAGGAAGCTTTTGCTGCGGATATGCGACTCACGTTTGCTAATGCCATGAGATATAACCCTCCTAAGAATATTGTTCATTTGATGGCAAAAGAGTTGAAGGATCTTTTTGAGAAAATGTGGAAATCATTTGAGGTGAAGTTGGTAAAGCTGAGGAAAAGCGTTGCAGAACAGGGCAAGTTAAAGAAGAAACCCTTAGACACGAGCAAGATTGCCAATAGTTTACCGGCTAAAACCCCAGAAAAAAAGACGGATAAGAAACCAACTCCTTCATTAATTTTAAAATTCAAGAAAGCCGAAGATGCAAGCACAATTACAACTTGCTCTGTGCATAAGGCTTTGGTATCTAGAGAAGAAAAGATTAGCCTTAAAAGGGAGCTTATATCAGCTGTAAGAGGCGATTGGAGCGGATCTTTACGTTGGTTTTTAAGAAAACATGGTTTGTTAAACCCGAGCAGAGAGAAGATTGAGAATACTTTTAATTCGTTTAACGATGATACTTTACTGGAGTTGAGTAGAGCATTAAAAGGTTCATTAGGTACAAGTACGGAAAAGGTAATTTTTTGCTACCTTACGCTTGTATGTTGATTGTGTAGTTTTTTGAAAATATGGATTGACGCGAGTTTTGCATATTGTGCAGGGAAAGGAGGATCATGGAAGTGCACAGCAGAAGATGGAAATAACAGAGAGAAAGAAACTTGAAGGTGAAATTGTAATACCTTGTTATAGTAGGCGATAGTTAAATTTCAGGGTTAGATTTGGGAACATAGTTAAATTCTGGTCAGTAATTACGTACTGATTTTGAATAACTTTTTTATTTACAGAAAAGTCAAATCTTGAATCACGAATCAGAGCTGCTCGAGCTGCTAAAGAAGCATTGCTTGAAAGTGCAAAGTCTGATTTGCAATTGAGACGTGATAAAGAAAGAGAAAAAGTAGAAAAGGTTTGGTTTTTACCGAAGGCTTATTCTATAGAACCATACACATCATCGGTTTATTTTATTATTATGTTATTCTGTGTTCAGATGGAACGAACAGTAATAATTGGCGACAATCTGACTTTTCTGAGAGAGCTTGAGAAGCTCTGCCAATATTCAGGGATAAAAAACCCGTTGGAGAAAATCGGATTGCGTTTGAAGGAAGAGTATTATGGGTACGAATATTCAGATGATGATAATGGTATTATCTCTGATGAGCTAGAAGACGGTGAGATCTTTTGACTATAAACTGCTCTGCGGTTACTAGTAGAGTTCTATTGCTGTGAACTGAATTAGTAGAGTTTTGTATTTGGTGTAAATGACCATTTATTTTTTTTGCCGGGACAACATGATAATGTTTCTGGTGGTACTTCTTGTACGTTAAAAGAGTTGACTCGTGTAAATATATAATTATAAGGGACACTTATATTAGACCATAGCAGTTTGGCATTTTGTGTTCTCAGTTATCAATCCCTCTTTTAATCCGGCTTTGCACATTACTATTGGGTTATGTTTCTGTCAAGGAGAAGTGTCTACTTGTCTAGTGTGGAATGACTGTATCTTGCAATGGTTAGTTGATTAGTATGTTGGGTCATCATAAGTGAGCCTAGAGATGTGATTGATGGCTAGTTGATTAGTATGCTGGGTCTGCATAAAAGAGCCTACAGATGTGGTTAAAACAATTCAGTTTCAAGAACAAGTTTCATAAAATTATAATCTTCAGACTAACGTTTGAACGTAGTGCTCAACTCGATCTCTCCATGTTTGTCCGCGACATGGCCTGACTGTCAAAATCAAAGTATATACAAGGAGAGCAAACAATATAGTTTGGGTTCTTGATTGTCATCTTACTGAAATAATCAAATTTTGATTCAGCAGTTGGCTAGATTCGGTTGTTTATAACTTTATATTGCTTTCAAACTTTATATATTGTATTTTCTTCAAATCAAGCTTAAAGTAATTTTAACGATCGAGCTTAATATCAGACTTTAATCTTAGATAAACATAAAGTAATTTTAGTAAATCATAAAGGGTAAATTCATAATTGTAACTAGTTATAGTGCCCGCGCACGCGCAGAGTTTTTTCTAATTTTTTGAATAATGTATTTTTGACCAGTTGTAATTTTAATTCTAGCATAAATTGGTTAATGTAGGTCATGATTAAAGCGTATTTACTATAATGTGTCTACTTTCAAATAATCTGATATGAAACGTGATAAATGGTCTGAGTATCTCAAACTGTACAAAAGTTATCCAATATATTTTCTAAATGCATATATCTATTAAATTGTATTATTATCATAATGTTTGTAACATTTATTCTAATTATCTCCATCCTCGATCAAATAAACTTGAATGTTTGTTGTGTCTATGCATGTATTGTTTGATGTGGGACTTATTTCTCAGAGCGGAATTGTCATCGTCAGAAATCTGTTAGAAAATGTATCCGTCAAATAATTTTCTTGTACGTAGATGATTTTGTTGAAACAATGAGTGCAATGTAAATACAAAATTCCAATGACTGAGAACTAAAAGGACAACATTGATATTGTAATAGTAATAAACATAAACATATTCATGATGCAAAAATAAAGTTTAGCAACAACAAAATTTACCTCCATTTGCAAAAGCAATTTAACTTATCGTCTAGCAAATCAGTCACCAATAATCACCTCACAAACCACGTTAATAAACACTATGAAAAAAACATAACTCACATTTGCATGTAATATGAATGACACTCGACATTAGTTCCAAGGTGTTTTATGCAAGTCAAACTATTACCTCCAAAATTTGTTGAAAACTTCTCAATTAGCAACTTCCATCACTGGAGTTTCGTCTCCGACTGAACCACCACTGTCCGGACCACCAACAAACCTGTTTCGAGTACTTAGTGAATAATGATTCAATAACTGATTTTTTTAATGGGTAATCATGAAAAATCCTAAGCCGATTTATTAACAACGCATATAAAGTGACATCCTAGTTCATACATTGATCTATATCACTTATGTATAAATTGCATAAACATGACTTATCATTCCAAATAGTTTTCATCAGGGATCCAAATATGCTTTTATAAAATTAAGAACACAGTGGCATCATACTTCAAAATAGATTATTTCACTCACACAAATCATATTAAAAAAATTCACTACTAAAATCCCAAAGTTCCTCTAATATAGTAAATTAAAACAATTATATAATCTTATAAATTTGTTCAACTTGATCGAGAGTAATATGGGAAGAATATACACAGGCAAAATACTTGTAAATATACAGCTAAACCCCTTTTGTACTCTTCTCACTATCGATTCACATGAGAGAAAAAAAAAAAAAAAAATCACATATTTACATTAAATTAAACCCCTAGATTTCATCATGTGTTCAATATTTATATTCTAATAAGATTTAAATATAGTCACGTAGTTGTTTTATGTTCAAACCTTTGATCATCACTATTTCAATAGAAAAAAAGGAGTTCTTATTATTATTATTATTATTTTTGAATGCACAGATATATTAAAAAAGGAGTTCTTATTTATTTTTATTTTTTTTTAAAAGGAGTTCTTATAGTTACTTGCCGATGAAGGAATCGGAAGTGAGGGTGGTAAGGTGATTAATTTTCGGGTTCAATAACAACAAACTAAAGAAAATGTTGCTGTGAATATGATTTGAAGTCTTGTTGCTTCGAAGCATGTTGTTGTTGAAGAATTAAATTAGTTTGTTCACACGATAGGGTTTAGAGTTTTAGGAAGCATCACGTGTTATGGAATCAACTTTTTTTTTTTTAAGTATAGTTGGGTCCAAAAGAATGGGAAAAACACCTTCAAGTACATGCGTATATTTTGCTTTTTAATTTAATAATAATAAAATTTTAATTATTACTTAGGAAACAATCCTTTTTTTTTTTCAAAATGTAAAGTCAGGTTTTGGTTTATTATATAAAAAAGATGTTATATATGTTATTGACCGACAAACACAATTATAAAACATGTTATTTTCTCAAACAGTGCCCGATCCAATAAATGTATGAACTTTAAATTATTTAAAAAGATCATATCACCTGCAACGCCATAACATTAACGAATATGGCAACCCACGTTGCTGAGGTTTTTTTTGCAGCAAATCTTTTTGCTGCATGTGTTTCGTTATATGTTTGTAGTGACGTTTGCATAATCTTTTTTTGCTTATAAATCTTAATTTGCTTTTCACCGGTGATTAAAATGTGATCATCTTATTTTCAACACTAACTATTAATTTGCTTTTCACCATAAGCCATGAATTACTTTTCACGAAGTATTTAGAGTTAACATTCTAATAAGCATTGCATGAAAGAAAATAAGAATTAAAGTCTCAATAACATTAGATAAACCGTGAAATTACATTTGTATCAACAACCTTAATGATACATTTAAACTCAACAGACCAGTCTTGTTCCCGCCTCGTAACCCGAAGCATTGTACTGCTTTTTGATGTAACATATCCCCATCAGAATTCAATCTTGAACACTAAATACTTAATTTAATTTAGCCTTCAAATTGGGAAACAACTTTAGCTATTCCTCTAAATCCTTCACCCGGGAAACGTATACCTTTTCCCAGTGCCCATTAGCATTCTTATTTGTATTTGTATGTTTGTAATGCAAGGATAATGGACCAACTAAAAAATATACCCAGTGCCATGTAGCCATAAGACCCTGCAATTACTGACATTGATGTGTCCCACTGGATTACGTGGCGACTCGCGTCCCATATTTGAGAAATAACCAAATGAACAATCCCAACAGGCAGATATAAAACTTAATAATCATGTAAGCTATAAGCTTATTTGTACCAAACAGCCTCTTACTATAGTATATAGTGGTATTAGACTATTTGTGCATATTCGAAGACGCGTACGACTGTCATATTAGATCCTAACGATCATAACTTTCACATACTCCATATTTACATTACCTGAAGTAAATACTATCGTCTTCAGACACGTCAAGAACAGATTGCAGCTTTAAGGCTTCTGATAATGTTTCACGGAATACTGGGTCATGAGGGAGCCAACATTTAGTTAATTTCACTTTACACAATTTCACCCAGCCTAACAAACTTACAGCCACACAGCAAGAACAACAACAAAAAATAAACTGAAAACGAATAATTTAAATATGAAACTAATATATGAAATCAAATTTCAAGTTATTTATCTGGTTGAATACATAGTCTTATAATAACGTGTTTTTTTGGGTTCAGAGGTGAAGAATGTGTTGCGACTGAATGTACAACGAAATATATAGGAAGAGATGTGGATTCTACAAAAATATAGTTACTTATGAGAATGCAACTTACATCCTAGAAAAGACCACACAAAGCGAAGCCCGTACATTAGCTTCTTTAAGGACTCTATCTCGGCCTCTGTCTCTGCCCTTTCCTCTTCCTCTTTGAATTAGTTACAGTTAAACTAATAAATCACTACAGGAACCATAACCATATTTAAACCAAATTGGCGCTGTCAACTTTTAAAAACAGATTATCGTTGGACACAGATTAGTTAGCGGCTATTAGATATCTGAGCTGCTATATATTGGGTTTTACTTAGTGGGTAAACTGTATTTGGCCATTCGATAAGTAATCACATAATATTCAGAGATTGCATAAACTTCTTCAAGTAGAACTAAACTTAGTATCCAGAAACTTAAGAGCATGCACAAAGAATACTAAAGTGAAAGTTTTACTCGCCTGGTAAGGTGAAGTGATCACAAAAAGTAGAACCGTAGAAAAAAAAAATAAAAAAAATAAAAACAAAATAAACGCACAATTCATGATTCATAGTACGAAAAGCTTACCACAAATTGTCCATTAATGAGAAGCTTGGTATATTTTTTCAACCTATATCGATTTATTTGATACAATAAAATATATATATAAATATAGTAAGATAAGCTTAAAACACACATGTATTTTCGAGCATAACATATATGAGCCTCATGTAAGTACCTACACCTGAGTTCCCCAAATATTTGCAAGCGAAAAAACAATATATGGATCCGCTTCAAATTTTCACAACAAAGTAAGCGCTAAAAACACAAATGAGTCCTAAACTACACTACTATCCTTCATCGATAAGACCATTCCGCATAACTTTAATTCCTACCATTTTATATGAAATGTAATTCTAAGAATAAATTGTTACGGACCTTTTTGTGAAATTCATCTTCAAATTCCGTTCCCCAAATAGATTGCCTACCTGTCCCATCTCCGAAGGGGTCTCCATTGTGTATAGTAAAACCTTTTATAGCCCGCTGAAATAGCGGATTATCATAGTATCCATTTTTACAGTGTGATGTGAAATTCTCCACAATTTTTGGACATTCTTCTAGGTGGTGTCAAAGTTGATTTGCAGAGATCAATATAGCACTTGTTTAACTGTTTCAATAAACAAAGATGGGTAAACACATATTATAACATCATAATTTATCGTGAAAGATAATATGATTATTGACCATACCTCTCCTATTGTTGTATCATTCTTTTCCCCACAGAGAAGCTTGGCAGCAAAACATAATACAATCTATACCAAAAGAGAATAGAAAATCAGTTCCCTCAAAATAAAAAGGTATATATATCTTAAGACTGCACATGAATATGTAACGAAAGATTAAATTGTAGATACAATACAACGTGTACCTGTTGATGCAAAGGAATGGACCGTACAACGTTAACTATTGGTGATTTCTAAGCCCTTGATAAAGCAATAGCCATATGATCAACCACTCGACATTAGTTCCAAGGTGTTTTATGCAAGTCAAACTATTACCTCCAAAATTTGTTGAAAACTTCTCAATTAGCAACTTCCATCACTGGAGTTTCGTCTCCGACTGAACCACCACTGTCCGGACCACCAACAAACCTGTTTCGAGTACTTAGTGAATAATGATTCAATAACTGATTTTTTTAATGGGTAATCATGAAAAATCCTAAGCCGATTTCTTAACAACGCATATAAAGTGACATCCTAGTTCATACATTGATCTATATCACTTATGTATAAATTGCATAAACTTGACTTATCATTCCAAATAGTTTTCATCAGGGATCCAAATATGCTTTTATAAAATTAAGAACACAGTGGCATCATACTTCAAAATAGATTATTTCACTCACACAAATCATATTAAAAAAATTCACTACTAAAATCCCAAAGTTCCTCTAATATAGTAAATTAAAACAATTATATAATCTTATAAATTTGTTCAACTTGATCGAGAGTAATATGGGAAGAATATACACAGGCAAAATACTTGTAAATATACAGCTAAACCCCTTTTGTACTCTTCTCACTATCGATTCACATGAGAGAAAAAAAAATCACATATTTACATTAAATTAAACCCCTAGATTTCATCATGTGTTCAATATTTATATTCTAATAAGATTTAAATATAGTCACGTAGTTGTTTTCTGTTCAAACCTTTGATCATCACTATTTCAATAGAAAAAAAGGAGTTCTTATTATTATTATTATTATTATTATTATTATTATTATTATTATTATTATTATTATTATTATTATTATTATTTTTGAATGCACAGATATATTAAAAAAGGAGTTCTTATTTATTTTTATTTTTTTAAAAGGAGTTCTTATAGTTACTTGCCGACGAAGGAATCGGAAGTGAGGGTGGTAAGGTGATTAATTTTCGGGTTCAATAACAACAAACTAAAGAAAATGTTGTTGTGAATATGATTTGAAGTCATGTTGCTTCGAAGCATGTTGTTGTTGAAGAATTAAATTAGTTTGTTCACTCGATAGGGTTTAGAGTTTTAGGAAGCATCAATTGTTATGGAATCAACTTTTTTTTTTTTTTTTTTTTTTTTTTTTTTTTTTTTTTAAAGTATAGTTGGGTCCAAAAGAATGGGAAAAACACCTTCAAGTACATGCGTATATTTTGCTTTTTAATTTAATAATAATAAAATTTTAATTATTACTTAGGAAACAATCCTTTTTTCTTTTCAAAATGTAAAGTCAGGTTTTGGTTTATTATATAAAAAAGATGTTATATATGTTATTGACCGACAAACACAATTATAAAACATGTTATTTTCTCAAACAGTGCCCGATCCAATAAATGTATGAACTTTAAATTATTTAAAAAGATCATATCACCTGCGATGCCATAACATTAACGAATATGGCAACCCACGTTGCTGAGGTTTTTTTTGCAGCAAATCTTTTTGCTGCATGTGTTTCGTTATATGTTTGTATAGTAGTGTTGAAGTAAAACCCTGCGGTTGTTGTTTCACTTCAGCAAAGTCTTTCGGAGTAAGCTGCAGCACAGGATCTCTCCGTCTACACAAACAAAGAACACGTCAGACTCGCCTCGGGGTATTCCCGAGACCGACTCCGGCGTGAGAGTAAGTATGGAGGGTAAAATGAAGGGTATGAAGGAAAGTAGGTGAATACTGTGTGTGTGTTAGTTACCTCGACATAAATGAGATAGGGGTATTTATACTACCTTACTTCTGAGCAAATAGTGTCCTCCCCATACCTGTTAGGTAATTGTCAGAGCACGTGGGCCGACAAAATCCCTGAAAATCTGGCTGAGCTTCGGATCATACCCGTCCAGTAGCCGGACGGTTAGTGTAACCGAAGAAAAAAATGTCTGAAGCCGAAGCTAAATCCAGAAGGCTATGTGCCTTCCGTGTACATACGCCAACATGTCCCCCCCAGTATTGGAGTATCGGTTTAAAACTGATAGTTCAATACTTGAAAGAAAATTACGTCTTTGTCGTAACACTACGGATACTGACTAACGGACGGTCTGGAGGGTTCCATTATGGGCTTTCGTTACAAACTCTAATTGGGCTTTGAAAGAATCGGGCCCATGGGCCGAATAAAATATCATTTCTCTTTGTTTACAGCTGGATGCCGCTATCTTTCTCCTATGCAGATCGGACGGCCTACTTTCTTCCACGTGGGGTGTTACTGTGTGACGCGACGTTTCACGTTCTTCAACGACATCCCCTATATATATCTGTGCACCTCTCCCCATTTGTTGCCATTCACTGTACAATTCTCCGAAACGTCTTCACACACACATATAACTCTTCATCGAGCGTCCGGTTCATTGTTCTAGTAAGGTGCGTTCCCTACTTTTTGTAATTATCTTATTCGTGTAGCCTTCGACATCTTTTAGTTATGACTATCAGTGAACCCGGGGAAATGAACAGACCGGTAAGTCAACCTATTACCGATAGACCTGGTCCTTCATCTGCTGCCCCTCTCGGAAAATTTGATATGCACGTCCAAGTGTCTAAACTTAGCCAGGACACCTTAGATGACCTTATCATAGAGTTCGGTATCCCCAGAGATCTGAATCCCACTTTTCCCCCCTCCGGTTTAACAATGGATAGATTACCGGAGAATAGGATAGGTATATATGTACATCAGCTAAGAATTGGAGGGGTGAGGGTTCCTTTCTCTACGTTTTTACTCTCCGTCATTGATTACTTTAGGGTACATATCTCTCAGCTCATCCCGATAGGTTTAAATAGGGTGACCCTCTTCGAGCTCCGGTGTTACAGTTTGAATGTCAATCCCACGGTCCCCTTATTTCGGGTTTTTTACCTGTTGTGCAAACAAGGGAGTTGGTTTTCTTTCGAAAGCCGAACGGGTAAAAGGGCAAAGAAATGTTTCGAAGAGATTCTGTCCGGATTAAAGCATTGGAAAGATCATTTTTTCCTAATAGACCGAAGAGCAATTCCTCATGCCATGCCTTGGAGGCATAAGGATTCCAAGATCAGTGACCCTTTTCCTGAGAACTACTCGGAAGTCGATGCGTGCAAGCTCGCCAGTAAACTCATCTACCTTCGTAAGCCTCCGACTAGTCTCCTTTGGATGACCGGGCTTTTTTCCGTTTTCAAAAACCCGGGTCATGAGGTTGTTCTAAGAGATGCTGAGGGGCATGGTAATTTAAAGTCCTTATTGTATTGCTTGACTGGCTTTTCTGTCCCCCTTTTTTTTATGCATATATTCCGTCCTTACTCTCTCTTTTTTTTTTTTTTTTTTTTTTTTTTTTTTGCAGTTCTCAGCATGTCGGAATATCTTGAACTTCCGTCTCTAGAGGGCACAGTTGTAAGCTCGGGAAATCCACTACTGGAGAACCATGAGAGACTCAATAGGACCACTCCTCCGTTGTCTCCGAGCGACCCAATTCCGGATAAGTCAAGGCTTCAAAAGATTGTAGAAAAGGAAGATAGGGAGGTTGTCGCCGCCCGAGAGGAGAAAGAATGCAAGAAACAGGAGAAAGGTCCTGTGGTTAAGAAGAGAGGAGCCGCTGAGGGAGGAGAAGCCCCGAAGAAGAGAAAAAGAAGGAACCTGGCCGATGAGGAGATCGTTATTTCTGACGATCATACCGTTGATGCCAATCCCCTTAACCAAGCAGAACCCAGTGGTCATGAAGAGCTTGCCAAACAGTCCGAGGTAGCTGCACATCCGGATGAAAACATGGCCGAGAATAATGAGACTCTACAGCCGGACGAGCAAGTGGAGGAACCCCAAAACGACGAAGCCCATGGTCAGGGGTCAAAGCCTCCCTCGCAAGGTAAAATCTTTTGTTTCTCATCGTCATCGTCATCCTTCTTTCTTTTTCATGTACCGTATACTTGTCTAATGTGTGCGATTTGGTCTCAGATCATTCTGCTCATACGACCCAATCTGAACATCATGCCTCCGAGCGTCCATCCACTGAGAATCCGGACACTCTCGAAGGTATGTGCATTTTTTGTAATTCTTTTGCTTGTCTACCTTTATCTTTACATTATTGACAACCTTCGTCATTGGGTTTTTCAGAGGGTCATACCGACAAAACTGGTGGGTATTTTATCCCCGGATGGACGCTGAGGGACGACGTCAGGATGAACTCTTTCCGAGCCTGTCGCGAGATGATTAACAACCTCGCCACCCCTGCCGAAAAAGAAGCCTTAGCCGGATTGAATAATAACCAACTTCTTAGGCAGGCATATGTGAATGTGGGCTATGGGGTGGCCCTCTTGGGAGAGTTGTTTGCTAGATACGCTCAACTGAACAGGGACTTCCGGGAGCTGGAAGCTGTGCATCAGGGTTGTGGCTCCTTGGTTGATCAACTGCATGATACCGAGGAGGAACGTAACTCGGTAAGGGGTCAATTTGACCAACTTTTGAAGGAGTTTAGGGAGCCGGAAGACGAGGTGGCTGCAGCGTCTACCCGAACGGAGGGTTTGACAGATCAGTTGGAGGAAATGGAGAAAGATAGGAATGACTGGATGAAAGTCTCCTCCACCCAAGCTACTCGCATCAAAGAGCTTGAGCAGCAACTGAAGGACAAAACCCTTGAGGTCGACCGTTTGACCGCTGAGAACAAGCAGCGTGTCACGGAACTAGCTTCTTCCGAAGTCGTCCGTCACAACACCGTCAAGGAGCTCCTTCCGGCAGCCTTCCGCAGACTCTTTGAAAGTGCTGAATACAAGAAGAGTCTAGGCCGAGTATACAGTTTGTCCTATTCCGGTGGGTTTATTGACGGAGTAAGAGCCGAAAGGAAACCTGAGGAAGCTCAGCAGATACTTGGGAAGGTAAAGAAACTGAACATGGATGCCCCGTCCCTTTGGAAACAAGAGTATCACAAACTTTTCAAGGCTGAGTATCCTTTTGTGAAGAAGATATCCGAAGCTCATCGACTACCACTAGGGGATTTGATGAACTTTTATCCTGACCCTCCAGCAGCTCAAGCCAACCAACCGAAGGAGGGGAACCTGAAGCCCCAAGCCAGCCAACCTAAGGAGGGGAAACTGAAGCCCCAGGATAAACCCACCACTCTCCCCGGATCAGGGGTTGAGAAAGATGTAGCTTAGGTTGTAGAAGAAGTTGTAATAACGTGCTTTATGAACATCTCTTTTTTGTAATTATGACCGTCGGTCTTTATGTATGGAAATTTTTCTCCGAATATCCGGATCATGTAATTGTTATGCTTGAATTTCTCCTTTCATACTTATTTTTACTTTGTTCGTGAACCTCATATTTGAACGCACCTTTTAGACGAAGCGTTATGTCCAGACCATATTTGAACGGAGCATTTAACCATCGTTTCTTTTTTTTTTTTTTTTTTTTTTTTTTTTTTTTTTATATATATATATATACCGGAGTGTTAGTCACGACCCGTTTAATTTGGACGGAGTGTTAGTCACGATCCGTACGAGGACGGAGTGTTATGCACGATCCGTTTAACTTGGACGGAGTGTTAGTCACGATCCGTATGAGGACGGAGTGTTATGCACGATCCGTTTAACTTGGACGGAGTGTTAGTCACGATCCGTACGAGGACGGAGTGTTATGCACGATCCGTTTAACTTGGACGGAGTGTTATGCACGATCCGCTTAACTTGGACGGAGTGTTAGTCACGATCCGTACGAGGACGGAGTGTTATGCACGATCCGTTTAACGTGGACGGAGTGTTAGTCACGATCCGTACGAGGACGGAGTGTTATGCACGATCCGTTTGTCATATAATTTGAGACATGGACATAGGTGAAAATTCGCCTCTTTTAGTACGAAGCTTTACTTGCCATCAATAATTATACATAAGTGTTAATAATACTAACGGAAACAAAGGCGAAGGTTGATTGCGTGCCAAGTACGAGGAACTTCTTTTTCTTCCATAGTTTGGAGTTTGTAGGAGCCGTTATCATAAGCCCCTATTATTCGGTACGGGCCCTCCCAATTTGGGCCTAACTTTCCCTGGTTTTCGACACGGCTTGCTTCATTCTTTCGGTAGACGAAATCCCCAACTTTGAACGTGACCGGCCTAACCCTTCGGTTATAATATTGCTCTACCTTTTTCTTATATTTTGCTTCTCTTATCGCTGCCATTTCTCTTCGTTCCTGTAGTAGATCTAGGTTGAGACGCTGTCCTTCTTCATTGAGTTCTGGGTCAAACATCATTGTCCGATGTGTTGGCATACCAATTTCTGCCGGAATGACAGCTTCACTACCGTACGTTAAACTGAACGGTTTTTCTCCATTGCTAGTTTTCAGGGATGTTCGGAAAGCCCACAGGACGTTTGGTAGTTCGTCCACCCATCCGGCTCTTTCACGACCTAACCTAGTCTTTATCCCATGCATGAGGCTACCATTTGCCCTTTCCACCAGACCATTGGCCTGCGGATGTGCCACGGTTGTGTTTATCTGTTTGATTTTTAATTTCTCACACCAACTCTTGAAGGGGTCATGTACGAAATTCGTCCCATTATCTGTGACTATGATCCCCGGTAGCCCGAACCGACAGACGATGTTGTCCCTGATGAGGCGAAAAATGATCCGTTTTTAGGGGGTCATTTAAGCCCGAATCCGAATTTATTTGATCAAATATTGCCCTAAATCGTTCCTTTTGTGATTTTAGGTGTTTGGAGAGTGAATTCTGGAAAAGAAGCCATTTTGGACGTTTTTGGAGCATAAAAGTGAAGAAAACGGCAAAGTACCAAATTTCCATGCTGAAGACACAAGGTGACGGCGTCAAGAGTAATATCTTGACGGCGTCAGACATGAAGATTAAAATACCGAAGGTGGTGACGGCGTCAAACGCCCTCATGACGGCGTCAAAGTGGCAAGAATAAAATACCGTGGTCGGTGACGGCGTCACATAGGCCATCATAAGTAGATCAAGGCCGTCCGAGGAAGTATATGGCGGCGAGGTGACGGCGTCACATGTAACTCTTGACGCCGTCAGCCTACTTTTCCTATATATAGTTTTCTAGTTTTTTCATTAAAAAAGGAGAAGTTTTGGTGAAACCCTAAAGACGAATTTGGTGTATCTTTTACAGGTTTTTCAAGGGTTCCAAACCCTTGAGACCTTGCATTGTAATTGAGATAAATGTTCTTCCAATTCAATCAATATGTCTATGTGTTGGTTGTTTATATCTTGTTCTTGTCTCAATTCTACTATGCTAGGCTAGATCTCTTTTGTGTTTGCTTAGATCTAATGAAACCTAGATGTTGATTATGTGTTGATTACTTGTCTATTCTTGTTTTGGATGAATGATATTATATGTTAGGCTTAAGAAAACTGGCAGATCTCCAAATGGTAACATGCTTGAACGTCTTAAGAAACATGAACCGAGGCGTACTAGGTCTTTATTGGTTGTATTTAATGCATGAGCCACTGTTTACAATCCCTATAGTTGTGCTGGGTCATGGTGTAGGAGGAGATAAGAGCTCATAGAGTTGGGGAGTTATGTATGCCACCCCACGAATGGTATTAAGGAATACAATCCGTCATCCATACAAGTGTAACAAGTAATTAACGTGTAAAAGATATCTAGGGAGTAGTGAAGTCTAAGTAAACACAATTTCTCCAATTACTGCTCACAACCTTAGTATAATTAGTTTATTTTCATTTTTAGTATTTTATTTTGATTGCATCTTAGTTTTGGGTTAGTTGAATAGCAACTAATTCCGCCCACTCTTCCAAAACCCGAGATTTTACTTGCTTTCGTAAAAATATAAAAATACAAAAATAATCATCTCTCACCTTTAGAACTATTAATTAGGTTTTCTAATCCTAGCGACACTATTCCTAAGCTGAACGATCAATCCCCCGGTACTTGTCACTATACTATACTACAACGATCAGGTACACTGCCTGGTGGGGGTTGTAAGCTTCTCGAGATCCCTTGAGAGGTAAAGCAAGGTGCGATTCCCACGCATCAAGTTTTTGGCGCCGCAGCCCGGGGAATAGTTATTGTCTAGGTTAGGATTTCTTTTTATTAGGTCTACTTGCTAGATTCCTTTCTAGTAAGATTTTTTTTTTTTTTTTTTTTTTTTTTTTTTTTTTTTTTTTTTTTTTTTTAGTCTATCTTATTTCTTTGTGCCTCTGTTAGTAAATTAACCTCATTGACTATTCCGTTGACCATTATGGAAAACGCGAATCCACCCCTTTCCCCTAGTGAAGTGGCTGTGTTACGTGGACAAATTGAGAGTGAGATTAGGGAGCTTAGAGAGCTTAATAGGTTGACTAAGATTGAACTCGAACATACATTTAGTGACCTAGCAACCGCCTTGTATTCAAATAAGGACCTAGGGCCTAATGACTTTGTGAGTATTGTTGAGAGACTAGAAGAGGAGGAAATGGATCCGAGGCTTAACGACTACTTTAATCTATACCCCACTAAGGAGGAGATTGCATACTATAATAATCTTATTGATAACCCGCGATCCCCCTTCACCATGATTGAACCTAAGATCAAGAGAGGCGATCCTAAGAATGCTAAGATACCATGTATGATTGGATATAGGCACATTAGCAATGCTTACATTGACTTTAAATCTCCAATCAACATTATGTCCTCAACGGTTTATAATGATATAGTGAACACGAGACTTGAACCTAGAAGGGATCCCAAGTACCCCGGTGGAGTTTGTAACTTTGTCGGGAGAGTTAAAGGTTTACGTGTCTTTGTTGGTAATTTCACTTTTGTCACCGACTTTATGATTGTGGAGGATCTTGCTAATGTCATTGATTGTCGATTATCCAATGTTGTGTTTGGCAAACCATTTGTTGAGGAGTCTAAGTTAGAATATGATGAGGTAGAAGGTACGATCCGATTCGCAAGTAACACCGATAGTATCACCTATAGGATGCCCAATAGGATGAAAGAATTTCGCTTTATATCTCGTCTTGATCAGGACAACGTTGGTGCTTTTGAGGATATTGATGAGGAGGATAAGAAAAAGGGCATGGATTATGTATGGGAAAAAAGGAGTCTTTACTACAAGGATTGCTTGGCCCTTGGACCAAGGTATAAAGTTGATGAAGAATTTGCCCAAATGATTATTGGGGCGATTGAGAAAAAGGTGATTGGTTTCTACAAGGAATACTTACAATCAGAGAATGGAACCAATGATGAAGTCACGTGATAACCCATGACTTTGAGTCTAGCTACAAGACTCGTAAATAAAGAAAAGCGCTTCTTGGGAGGCAACCCATGTTTTGTGTGATTTTTATTTGTTTGATTGTTATTTGCTTCCGTATGCATGTTTTATTTTTATTGTTGATTGATCATGTTTCTCAACTAAAATGTGAAAATACTTTATTATGTTGTTTGGCCTAGTCTTAACTTCAACCTAGAGGTATTTTTGCAAAAGATAAGTGTAAGGGGAAACCCCAAATATGTTTTTAAGAAACAAACCGATCATGATTCTCCACAATTTTAAATGAACATGTATATTCGTATTTGTTAGAGTCAAATGCTTGTATTGAGTCATAATGAAGTTTTGCAGGATTTTCCAGGAAGTAGGACAAAGTTTTTCCAGAAACTTTCCGGAAACTTAACATAAGAATTTCTGCAGGTCCATTCTGACGGCGTCAGAGTATTGCTCTTGACGGCGTCAAGAGTTAAAATCTGGAAATTTTACCGGTTTTGTTTTTCTAACGGAGTCTTATGGTTTTTGTGAATTATTAAGTTTTATAATCTCCAGGAAATCTGCAAACTTCATTCCACAAGCATTATATCTTACTTTGTTTTCTAGGATTTCGTAACTTATATAGGATGCCGCCGATTTTACGCGAGGTTGCCTTGTCTATTGTTGTCAGGATTTACAGGTTATTTATGACAAGAAGATGATTTATATTCTGGAAGGGAAGCTTTGATTGTTCGTTTTCTTGGAGGAAGATTTAACCTGGCCAACCTATAATCCATACCGAGCGAATCAGGGGAGTATTTGATTTCATTCTCTTTACCTCTTAACTTTTACATTCTTTACTTGAACATTGGGGACAATGTTCATCCTAAGTGTAAGGGGAGGGTAAAAAGATGATACCTTACATATGCACTTTCGCTTGAGTTTGTTTTGTTTGATAGTAGATGTGTAATAAAACTATGAGAAATACTTGTTAGTGTAATTTTAGCGCCAAATTTAAAATTTTTTACAACATTTAGGAGTGAAACTTTAGCCATAGCAAGCGTCTCATGGATAGGAGGTTGTATGACTAGCACATAACCGTATATTCAGAAAAATTTTCCATCCAAAAATGTGAGGTTCGCCTTTAGATTTGATAGGAAAAACATTCATTATTGGTGCTTATGAGTGTACCGGTAGCATTTAGATTCTAGAACTTGCGTTAGTGATGCATCCCGAGACCGCTACTGAGACTACATTCGTGTGGTAGGATTTACTACATGATAAGAGGCATTAGGATCACCCTTGTGTTAAACCCGTATTACAATTACTTGACCATTTAAGTCATATTACTTGGCTAGTTAAGTCAACTAATTTTTCCCACACCCTTAGCGTTGTACTCATTTTTAGTACACGAAACCCCTAGTACACCCCTCCGAGCCTATCTTTTCGTTTCTAACTTTAAGCATCTTACTTAAAGGAAGAATTTGTTACACCCCACTTAAATGTACACCCAAATCGCCTTAGCCTTCCGTGTATGCGCTCATTTTTAGTGCATTATTGTTATTTGTTAAACCCTAAGTTAACTTTCTAATTGATTACATGGTTGCTAAGTCGAGTCATATCCTTGTACATATTGTTTTGGGACGATTGGGACTCATGGGTAAGTACTTATTTTATGGAGTAATGGGGAAGAACATAATATATTACCCCCATATGTACGTTAATCTTAAAAGTGCTCCAAGTGTTTTGATTTTCTTAATTCGAGTCATTAGAATAGTTTAATGTAAAGTATGTAAAGATTCAAGTGTAAGGGGAACGTTCATACCCTTATGATGTATTATTTTGGATGGTAGGGTAAGAGTGTATGAAAAAAAAAAAAAAAAAAAAAAAAAAATTCGAAAAAAAAATCAAGAAAAAGAAAAAAAGAAAAAATAATAGAAAAGAAAAAAAAAAAAAACATACGGACTACCATCCCGTTTTTATTCTATGTTTATTTTATGTTTTTGTTATTTTTCATTTATTAGCTTAAGTCGAGTCTAGTCTTGGCTTAGCAACGCCATCTTGTACATGTAATTAACCAAGATTGTTAACTCGCCACCAGTAAAATTTCCTTTATCCAACAAAACCGTGTATTTCATATCCCTACACCTAACGTTACAACCCTTTAAAAGACCTCTTTGATAGTTTATCCTAGGTGCTTACGCCATGTGATGGAGGTTTGATCCTTTCCCAAGCCTATGGTAATCTATTTTGCTATGACAGGTAGTGAGAGATATCTTCCATTTCCATAATGTTATATTACTTTATTACACCCGAGAGATATGAGTATCTAAACACTATTTGTGAGGTGCTTGTATATGACCTCCGTGCTTGTCTATTGGTCTTTAGTGGAACGATTATTTGTTGTAATTACTTTTATATTAGTGTTAAATGACCCCTAACTTGTCTTTCGAGTAGAATAAAAGCGCATTTGCTTGAGGAGAAGCAAATCTCAAGTGTAAGGGTATATGATGAGGCGAAAAATGATCCGTTTTTAGGGGGTCATTTAAGCCCGAATCCGAATTTATTTGATCAAATATTGCCCTAAATCGTTCCTTTTGTGATTTTAGGTGTTTGGAGAGTGAATTCTGGAAAAGAAGCCATTTTGGACGTTTTTTGAGCATAAAAGTGAAGAAAACGGCAAAGTACCAAATTTCCATGCTGAAGACACAAGGTGACGGCGTCAAGAGTAATATCTTGACGGCGTCAGACATGAAGATTAAAATACCGAAGGTGGTGACGGCGTCAAACGCCCTCATGACGGCGTCAAAGTGGCAAGAATAAAATACCGTGGTCGGTGACGGCGTCACATGGGCCGTCATAAGTAGATCAAGGCCATCCGAGGAAGTATATGGCGGCGAGGTGACGGCGTCACATGTAACTCTTGACGCCGTCAGCCTACTTTTCCTATATATAGTTTTCTAGTTTTTTCATTAAAAAAGGAGAAGTTTTGGTGAAACCCTAAAGACGAATTTGGTGTATCTTTTACAGGTTTTTCAAGGGTTCCAAACCCTTGAGACCTTGCATTGTAATTGAGATAAGTGTTCTTCCAATTCAATCAATGTGTCTATGTGTTGGTTGTTTATATCTTGTTCTTGTCTCAATTCTACTATGCTAGGCTAGATCTCTTTTGTGTTTGCTTAGATCTAATGAAACCTAGATGTTGATTATGTGTTGATTACTTGTCTATTCTTGTTTTGGATGAATGATATTATATGTTAGGCTTAAGAAAATTGGCAGATCTCCAAATGGTAACATGCTTGAACGTCTTAAGAAACATGAACCGAGGCGTACTAGGTCTTTATTGGTTGTATTTAATGCATGAGCCACTGTTTACAATCCCTATAGTTGTGCTGGGTCATGGTGTAGGAAGAGATAAGAGCTCATAGAGTTGGGGAGTTATGTATGCCACCCCACGAATGGTATTAAGGAATACAATCCGTCATCCATACAAGTGTAACAAGTAATTAACGTGTAAAAGATATCTAGGGAGTAGTGAAGTCTAAGTAAACACAATTTCTCCAATTACTGCTCACAACCTTAGTATAATTAGTTTATTTTCATTTTTAGTATTTTATTTTGATTGCATCTTAGTTTTGGGTTAGTTGAATAGCAACTAATTCCGCCCACTCTTCCAAAACCCGAGATTTTACTTGCTTTCGTAAAAATATAAAAATACAAAAATAATCATCTCTCACCTTTAGAACTATTAATTAGGTTTTCTAATCCTAGCGACACTATTCCTAAGCTGAATGATCAATCCCCCGGTACTTGTCACTATACTATACTACAACGATCAGGTACACTGCCTGGTGGGGGTTGTAAGCTTCTCGAGATCCCTTGAGAGGTAAAGCAAGGTGCGATTCCCACGCATCAGTCCCACACAAACTTCTTAACTTCCTTCCCCGTGGTTCTAGCCAGCGGCTTTGCCTCTATCCACTTAGTGAAATAATCCACGGCGACTATGACAAATTTTACCTTTCCTGGTGCCTCCGGTAGTGGTCCCAAGACGTCCATTCCCCATTGGTAAAAGGGCCATGGAGCCATGATGGAGGTCATAATGGTCTTGGGCAGTTTAGGAACTGGGGAGTGTATCTGGCATGAATCACATTTGTCAATCTCTTCTGGGGCATCTCTGTGCATCGTCGGCCAATAATACTGTAACACCCCCTAATTTGAAATGCGGCAGCGGAATAGAAATTAGGGTGTTACGGTGAGGATCGAAGTCATAATGATAGAAAACGACTCGAAGAGACGTTTTAAAAACATTATTTCATTTATAAATATTTGAAATACAATAGGTCCTTATCAGAGTATTATAAAAACTTTGATGTTTTGAACTAAATCAAACATCATTTATTTTACATCATATTTGATAATAATTAAACATAATTTGAAGATTTTTGCCGCCCGTTCCATGCTTGCTTCAGTCACAACTCGTAAATTCTGGTATTTTCCCGAACTTTCAACATTTACTATTCATCGGTTACTATTCATCGATCACTATTCATCATTTTACTATTCATCTTTTTCGGAGTCAGTTTGATATTCTGAGAAGCGTTTTAAAATTTTACTATTCATAAAACACTATTCACCTCCGGAGAAAATTTGTCATTTATACGTGGGTTGCGTCATTTTTGTAAACGTACGATTTTTAACCTAAGAAACGTTATCTTATGAACTAATATTTTGAATATTGATCCGACACCCCCAACTATGGTCCTAACACATTTTATACTCATAATAATAATATAAAAATTATATTATTAATTTGCCCGGTATTCTGGAAATTTATTTAAACTTATATCGTACGCCTAATTTATTTACGACGGTTTTCGTAAAAACTAAACAATGATCACCCGAACACCCAATATTTATACCCAACATATTTTCATAATTTCTACAACTTTATTTTATCCCGGTTAACTCCGTTAACATTTATTTTTAGTTAACCCGGTACCCGGTACACCTTAAAATTAATAATAACTACATAATATCTACAAAATCTAACCAATCTTGGACAAAATTTTCCATTTTCTTTCCTACCTTTGACATTGCC